>CM061236.1:117542997-118742997 GCA_030848705.1 Heracleum sosnowskyi | reverse complement strand
GGTCAGAGTTTATCAGAAGCCGATCAGAGTTTAGTTAAACTCTGATAGGGTGAAGAGTTTAAAGGAAGCTAGTCAGAGTTTATTTAAAGTCTGACAAGGTGATAGTTGAATTAGCTGTCGGTGCAGAATTGAAGATTCTAGAAGCAATACATTCTGAAGATGGAAAGAAGCAGAATATATTGATACAGCTAAGGAAACAGGATAGAAGATAAGAAGCAATCCTTAATTGATATGAATTGTATAGCTAACTTGTAGGAATATCAATTAGAGAAGGATTGTATGTAGCTGTGTACTATATAAACACAGATAGGTTATCCCTAGAAGGGACGCGATAATTGAGATATTATTCTTGTAACCTAGAAGCTCTTTGTGATTCGTTAACATCATAAAGAGAGAAGCTGTTAATATAATTACAGTTTTTGTTGATTCATAAACTGTGTTCTTGATTATTGTTATTCTCATACATACTTGATTATATTGTGTATTCGGCCTAACAATTGGTATCAGAGCCAAGGCTGTTTAATATATACAGTTTTACGATTAAAACACAGTAATAATCATGTCTGAAGAAAATCAAAATCAAGTTCCTCCTGCGGCTGAACAGGTTAAGCCAAATTCTGTGAGTCGATATGAAACTATCAGGGTTCCAATTCTCAGGCCAATAGAGTATCCGATATGGAAGGTGAAGATGACCATGTTTCTGGAGGCTACAGATCCAGAATATCTTGACAGAATCAATAATGGTCCTCATAAGCCAACTAAATTATCTCCTGCTGTTGGTGATAAAGAACAGACACTGATTCCAAAGGAAAAGAAAGATTATACTCCTGAAGACATCTCATCAATTGCAAAGGATGCAAAGGTTAGACATCTACTCCACAGTGCTTTAGATAATGTTATGTCTAACAGAGTAATTGGCTGCAAAACGGCAAAGGAAATCTGGGATGCTTTGGAAGTAAGGTGTCAAGGAACCACTGCTATAAAGAAGAACAGGAAGACAATACTCACACAGGAGTATGAGCACTTTGATTCAAGATCTAATGAAACCTTGACTGAGACTTATGACAGGTTTTGTAAATTACTGAATGATCTGTCTCTGGTTGACAAAGAATATAATCTTGAAGAGTCAAATCTCAAGTTTCTCTTATCTCTACCTGAAAAATGGGATCTGAAGACGATCTCAATCAGAGATAATTATGATCTTGATGATACAGATCTTGATGAGATTTATGGCTTGTTAAAGACTCACGAACTTGAGATAGATCAAAGAAACAGAAGATCAAGCAAGAAGACAAAATCTGTTGCTCTCAAAGTTGAGGAGAAGCCCATTGAAAAGAAGGAATCATCAAAGAAGAAAGCCAAGGGAAAGGCTTTAGTAATTAAATCTGAAAGTGAGTCATCAAACTCTGATGATGACTCAAACTCTGATGAAGCTTCTGACTCTGAGGATGATGAAGAACAGTTGATGCAAATGGCGGCATTGATGGTGAAGACCTTCAAGAAGATGGGATTCAAGAACTCCAAGAATGGAAAGAGATTCTCAAGGAGAGATTCAAATTCTGAGAAGAAGAATTTCAGAAAGTCTGATGGAAAAGATACCAAGTCTGGAAAGAAGGACAAATCTGAGATCCAGTGCTACAAGTGCAAAGAGATGGGTCACTATGCTCCAGAGTGCAAGAAAGGAAAAACTGGAAAAGCACTCGTCTCTAAAGGCAAAGACTGGGCAGATACTTCAGATTCTGATGATGGAGAAAATTATGCTCTTATGGCAACTGTCAAAGATGAGACTGAATCATCAGAAAATAAGGTACCCCTAACTACTTATGCGTATGATACTGATAATATTTCTGAATTAAGAATTTATCTTAAGAACATACATGTTAGTTATAGGGATCAGACTTTAGAGAATGAAAGGATTAAATCTGAGAATCTTAGTCTTAAAGAAAGAAACAAGTTTCTTGAAAGAGAACTTGAGAATATGAAGCAGACTCAAAAAGAAAGAGATGATGCTGTTTATGTGGAACAGGAGTTGCTTAAAAGGTATAGGCAACTAGAATCTGATTTAGAGAAGGAAAGAAAAATAATTAAAACTTGGACTAATTCTGGCAGAGATACACATCAAGTTTTTCAAACAGATGCTGTAGGTTTAGGATACAGTGAGGAAGATGAACTTAGGTTTCAAGATAAAATTAAGTTTAGAGCTTTCACAAGTTCATATTCAACTCCTGTAACATTTGTTCCTGAATCTGGAAAGTTAAAATCTGCAGTTGTGAAAGAAACTGTTATGGAGCCAGTTGAAACTTGTGTTGAACAAGTAGATACTGAATCTAAAACAGAGAAGCCTGTTGAGATAGAAGCTGTTAAAGAACCAATAAGAGTCTGTGAGAAACAGGTTAATGTTGGTTTAATGACAGGAAAACAGTTTAAACATAAGCTCAAAGAGGTTAAGTCTGCCATGAAACCTAAAGGGTCCAAGAGAAATAGGAATGGAAAAATAGGCATAAACAATAGAAATAATCATTTGCCTAATGCTGGTGCTTTAAGGAAAACATGTTACAGTTGTGGTAGTTCTAATCATCTTGCTAGATTTTGCAATAAGAACAAGCATATTAATTCTTTACCTTCTACTTCAGAAGTAAAGAATGATTATGTTAGAGTAAAACCACAGACCTTATGCAAACATTGTGGGAGCACTTGGCATTCTATTTACACATGTAAGAGTTATCATGCAATTTATCATAATTACTATGAGCTAAAACCCAACTTGAAGTGGGTTAGAGCAAACTCTGCTAGTGTAAAAACTGACAATGTTAGTTTAAACTCTGATAATGCTGATTCCGCTGCAAAAGCTAACACTGTTAAGAAAGGCAAAGGATCCAAGCAAGTCTGGATCCTTAAAACTAACACTTAGTGTTTGTTTGTGATTGCAGGGTATAATAGAGAGCACACTTATCTTGGACAGTGGATGCTCAGGACATATGACTGGAAATAAAGCCCTGTTATCAGACTTTAAGGAGAAGGCTGGCCCAAAGGTTTCCTATGGAGATGGAAACATAGGACACACTCTGGGATATGGCAATATCAATCTT
Source organism: Heracleum sosnowskyi (assembly GCA_030848705.1). Taxonomy (NCBI): domain Eukaryota; kingdom Viridiplantae; phylum Streptophyta; class Magnoliopsida; order Apiales; family Apiaceae; genus Heracleum; species Heracleum sosnowskyi. Next base: position 118,739,908 of record CM061236.1, on the reverse strand, counting down.
GGAAGTGTCATCATCACAAATGTAGCTCTAGTCTCAGGACTCAAGCACAATCTGTTATCTGTGAGTCAAATCTGTGACAGAGGAAACCATGTAGATTTTCATAGTGAATACTGTGAAGTTATCAGTAAATCTACTGGAAAAGTTGTTCTAGTTGGACACAGGCGCAACAATATTTATGAAGCAAGTTTGGTAACAAACTCTGATGGAAAAACAGTGTGTCTGACTGCAAGAATGTCAAATGAAGAGAGTTGGAATTGGCATAAAAAGCTCTCTCATCTCAATTTGAACAACATTAATGAGCTGATAAGAAAGGATCTTGTAAGAGGACTCCCAAAATCAACACTCAGTCTAAATGGCCTATGTGATTCCTGTCAAAAGGCCAAACAAAGGAAGTCATCTTTCAAGAGCAAAACTGAATCTTCAGTAGTGGAACCTTATCATCTTCTACATGTTGATCTTTTTGGACCAGTGAATATAATGTCAATGGGCAGAAAGAAATATGCTCTAGTAATTGTTGATGAATATACTAGGTATACATGGTTGTATTTCTTGTCAAAGAAGGATGAAACTGCTCAAATTCTAATGGATCATGTAAATCTACTGGACAAAGGATCACAGCACAAAGTCAAAATAATAAGGAGTGATAATGGAACTGAATTCAGAAATTCATTCATGGAAGCTTTCTGCAAGGAAAGAGGGGTGAAACAAGAATTTTCTGCACCTGGCACTCCACAGCAAAATGGTGTAGTTGAAAGAAAGAACAGAACTTTAATTGAAGCAGCCAGAACTATGCTTGAAGAAGCAAAATTACCAACTTATTTCTGGGCAGAAGCTGTTCAAACTGCTTGTTTTACTCAAAATGCTACACTGATCAACAAGCATGGGAAAACACCATATGAGATGGTGAAAAATAAGAAGCCAAATTTGAAATATTTTCATATATTTGGATGCAAATGCTTTGTGTTGAAGACTCATCCTGAACAGTTGACAAAGTTCGAGTTAAAAGCTGATGAAGGAATTTTTGTTGGCTATCCACTGTCAACAAAAGCATTCAGAGTTTACAATCTAAGAACTAAAGTGATCATGGAATCCATACATGTGTCATTTGATGACAAGAAAATAATTGGACTTGAAGACAAGGATGGATATGATCAACTACGTTTTGAAAATGAAGATCTACTCTCTGATGATATAAACTCTGATGAAGCAGGGTTGACAAACTCTGACGAAGCATACTCTGAACCTCTACTGGTAAATACTGGAGAAACTGATAATTCTCAAATTGAACAAAATAGAGAACCAGTTGAGGGGGAGCGTGAAGAAGCTCAACATGACACAGCAAGTGAGTCAGTTGAGGAAACTGATTCAAACTCTGACAATTCAAACTCTGAGTCATCAAACTCAGGGGGAGCCTCAGAGAATGTAGAAAGTCAACATATGAATCAGGAGAGCATGGATCAAGGGGGAGGATCCAACAATGATGCAAGAAACCACTTACCATCAGCAAGAAAGTGGACACAGGCACACACACCTGATCTCATAATTGGAGATCCTGATGCTGGTGTAAGAACCAGAAGTGCAACAAATAATGAGTGTCTGTATCATGCTTTCTTGTCTCAAACTGAACCAAAGAAAGTGGAGGAAGCTCTTCAAGATGCTAATTGGATTACAGCAATGCAAGAAGAGTTAAATGAATTTGAAAGAAATGAAGTCTGGACACTTGTACCTAGACCAAAGAACAGATCAATTGTAGGTACAAAGTGGGTTTTCAGAAACAAGACTGACAGTGATGGTGTGATTACAAGGAATAAGGCTAGACTTGTGGCAAAAGGTTATTCACAACAGGAAGGAATTGACTATGATGAAACCTTTGCTCCAGTTGCAAGACTGGAGGCCATAAGGATTTTTCTGGCCTATGCTGCACACAAGAAGTTTAAAGTCTTTCAGATGGATGTGAAAAGTGCTTTTCTCAATGGGAAGCTTGAAGAAGAGGTATTTGTTGAACAACCACCAGGATTTGTAGATCCCAAGCATCCAGATTATGTCTACAGGCTTGACAAGGCATTATATGGACTAAAGCAAGCACCAAGAGCATGGTATGAAACTCTTGCTCAATTTCTTTTAGAAAGTGGGTTCACAAGAGGTACAATTGATAAAACTTTGTTTTATTTCAATTCTGGTGATAATTTGCTGTTAGTTCAAATTTATGTAGATGATATTATTTTTGGATCTACTAATGACAAACTTTGTAAGAAGTTTGCAAAGCTTATGCAATCCAGGTATCAGATGAGCATGATGGGAGAGCTTAGTTATTTTCTAGGCTTACAGGTCAAGCAAACAGATGATGGTATTTTCATAAATCAAGCAAAATATACCAGAAATCTTCTCAAGAAATTTGGTATGCTTGATAGTTCATCTGCTACTACTCCCATGGCTACTGCAACAAAGCTAGACAAAGACACAGGAGCCTCAGTAGATATGACAAACTACAGAGGAATGATAGGGTCTTTACTGTATCTTACAGCAAGTAGACCTGATATCATGTATGCAACATGTCTTTGTGCAAGATTTCAAGCAGATCCTAGAGAGCCTCATCTAACAGCTGTAAAAAGGATTTTCAAATATCTCAAAGGCACCATAACCTTGGGTTTGTGGTATCCTAAAGAATCAGAGTTTAAGTTGATTGGTTACTCTGATGCAGATTTTGCAGGCTGTAAGATAGACAGAAAAAGTACAAGTGGAAGCTGTCAATTTTTAGGTGACAGATTAGTTTCTTGGTATAGCAAGAAACAGAAGTCGATTTCCACATCCACAGCTGAAGCAGAGTATATAGCAGCTGGTAGCTGTTGTGCACAGATTTTATGGATGAAGAATCAATTGCTGGATTATGGGTTAAGGTACTCTAAAATTCCTATTTTCTGTGATAACCAAAGTGCTATTGCTATGACAGGAAATCCAGTACAGCATTCCATGACCAAGCACATCAGCATAAGATATCATTTTATCAGAGAACATGTGGAAGAAGGGAATATTGAGCTTCATTTTGTGTCTACAGACCAACAACTTGCAGATATCTTCACCAAACCTTTGAGTGAAGCTACTTTTACAAGATTGGTAAATGAACTTGGAATGATCTCTGGTTCTGACTAGAGATACGGGTTAGACTCAAAATTTATACATGTTTAATTCTTGTTGCTCATGATTCCTTGCATGTGTTAACTGTTATGAGTACCAGTGTGATAAACTCTGTTGGTTAAATTCTGATGTTAGTCTCTGTTAGTCATAAACTGTTGGTCATACTTTGAATGTTACAGATTAATGCTATTCTCTGATTGTAAATTTGTCTGGAACATAAGGACCAATGAAGAAATTTGTATGAAGCATAATTCTCAGTAAGTAACTGTGAATCCTTAAGAGTTGTATAGATTCTGATCTCAAAAATGTGCAGTAAGCTAACACAGCATGATACTGTCTCAATATTTATAGCATCTCTTAGTTTATTGATCCTATACACTGAGTCTGTATTAGCTGTTTGCATTTTCTCTCATAAGTTAATTATATTTACTGATGAAAAGTCTAAACTCTGATTATTAATTTCAAATAATTCACCCTCAAATTCAAAAGATGCCAAACAGAGCACAAATTCCTTTGAGATCATGTTGTGCCTAGGAAGATCCAGGAACTTATTGTATGAAATAAGGGCTAAAATCTTTGATTTTTGGTGACTAGTGCCAACCACTGATTACTGGAAAAATAAATAAAAAAAAAGAAAATATATATTGAAAAATAAAAAATTAATAAAGGGGGTGAAAAATAAAAGACATATCCAAATGAAAGGATATCAGTAATACAGAGTTTAGATATAAAATCAGATTTTATGTTATACATGAGAGTTTAGGCAACCAGTTTTTACTACTTTAGATTGTGGATTTTATGCACTTTGAGATGGTCTCAATACTGATTTCGGTAAACTCTGCTACTACACACACATATTTTCACAACTGTACAGATTGAGAAAAGAGTTTATTGATAAAGAAGGACAAATGGTAAACACTGATGTTTTGTGTGAAATACGCCGAGGTTACTTTATTTTAATCTCTGATGGTTAAAATAATTTTCTTGTCTCAGACAGTTTATGATTTTGGGTTTAGTCATTTGTTCTTAGGCAAAGTATGATTGAACAGAGAAAAGAAAGAGTTTGTTTGATAAGTACTGATAGTGATCAGTAGTACTGATGAGTATGTTAGTTTATTGTTTTAAGTGATATCATGTCTTTCACTTTACAATTACTAGGTAAAATTGATAATACTGAAAGTAAAGCAATAAAATGAGTCTTTTTCATTAATTGATTCAAACTCTGTTTACATTCAGTCAATTACATACTCATGCTTAGCTAATCTTTCTGGTAAATATTAATCTCTATGGTTACAAAAGTGAAGATCTATTTAACCAGGATAAGTATTTGAATGCTATCCAACATCGAAGCAGAAGAGCTAGAGCCAGAAGCTATTGTGCTCTACTACTTCTGATGATAGCTACCCAGTTGCTCATCTGGTCATTATACCATTTGGGATAGCTTGAAATCCTCCTAATGATGAATCATCATCATCATCTTCTCGGGATCTCTTTCTGCTTTGCAGCTTGCAGGATTGTAAGAAGAGGTTTTCTTTTGAACCCGACAAGAAACTCAGTTGAAAAAGCATCAAGCAGATCTCCATGGCATCTTCATCTGCGAGGATTGGTGCATCATATGGTCCTGGACGGAAGATGTATACATGAGGGTTGGAGAAAGGTCCTTCGGCTATTTCATCATCTACGATAAGGCCTTCATCATTCAAGAATGAGAGAACAAGAAACTCATCGATAAGATAGTTTTCTTGTTGCTGCCAGTTCATGTTCAAAAACTCTTCCACATCCATGAATTCGAAAGTCCCAGCCATTTTGATGTATAGTAAGTTTAAGATATGAAGCCTGTTGTTACATTGCTTTGGTATTTAAAGCATTCAAACAGGGTATCAAGAACTGAAGAGCTGCCTCAGAGAAAAAGAATGAAGAAAAAGAGAGCTCAAAGAGCAAAGTCTGTTACTGCTGATTCTGTTGCAGAATCAGAAACTGAAACTGATGAAGAAAATCCTCATCAGAGAAAGAGAAGACAAGTTGCTGAATATCTTTTTGCTGATATCATTGCCAATATGGACAAAGTTCCTGAGGAAACTGAAGCTCCTGAAGCTTTTGTTCAGGAGGAAGCTGCAAATCCAGAAGCTGTCAATCAAGACAGGCTAAATACTGATGATATTGAAATGGATTTTGATAGAGAAGCTCCTACATCAAAGGCTAATGATGTAGTTGAGGAAGCTGCTGCTCATTCTGACAGCAGAATTTTTGATCTTGAAGAAAATGTAAGAGAAGCTGATCAAGCTACTACAGAATTGGTAGAAACTATTGCTTCCCACACAGAAATCATTTCTCTTGATTTTGAGAAAGGTGAGGAAGTTGATCAGATTAGAATTGATCATCCTACAGAAGCTGTTGTTGTACCTGCTGATGCAACAGAGAATGTTCCTGTAGCAGCAGAGTTTGTTGCAAACTCTGAAGATGCTCTTGTTCTTGAAGCTCTCCAACAATCAGTTGTTGAGATTGTTCAGAGAGAAGCAGAGGTAATTGCTAAAGCAAACTCTGATATTCCTGAAACTGTTGCAGAGAAAGTCAATGATGAAGCTGCACAGTTAGAACATGAAATCACTGCTGAACATGTTCCTGAAGAGATTGCAAGAGAGGATGACAATGTTAATGCTACTCCTGCTCATTCACCTTCACACATATCTGACATTCAAGCCAACTCTGATGAAGAAAGAGAGTTCAATCGGGCTACTGAAGAATATTTTCAAGATATGTACTTCAAGAACTGGACAGAAGCAGATTGTATTTTTACTTCACAAAGAGCTGCTGATTTAACTGCTAACTCTGTTAAAGAGATTACAAATCCTGAACTTCTCAGTCATCTCAAAGCAACTGTTGTTCAAATCAAATCATTAAACAATCGTTTTGATGCTTCTGATAAGGTGATTGAAGGGTTAAGGAATGATATAGCTACAAGAGAGCTTACACAGCAAAGGGACAAATCTCTATACATCTCTTTGTGTAAAGAGCAAAAGACTTTCAATTCTAGATTGTCGAAAGTTGAGGAGAATCAGACTGCTATGTCTGCTCAACTAACTTCAATTTCTAATGCTCTGGCATTGCTGACATCAGTACTTCTTTCTGATGATGTCAAAAAGGGGGAGAGTGTACCAAGTGACAAATGCAAAGACACTCAAGCTCTGAGACGGAGGGATGATGGTAATGATGGTGGAAGCAAGGGAGGTGAATCTGAAAAGAGTTTAGGCTTAAGACCATCAAGATCGAGATCAAACTCTGAGAGAAGATCAAACTCTGGTAAGGAAAAAGTAATTTCTGCCAGTGGTTCAAGGCTCAAAAGTTTGATAAACACTGATAAGCCTAGCACTGATGAAGAAGTTGCTGCTAAAGTATTTATAGCAGAACATGGAAAAGATGTTACAATTGAAGATATCCAAGCTGAAGAGCAAATGCTTGCTGAAGAACACAGGAAGAATCTTGAAGCTGGGATATACAAAAAGAAAGAAATCAAGGCTCCTAGGAAGAAAGAAACTGGAATTATCATTAAAGAAAATACTCAACAGAGTATACAATACACCAGGAGGCCTATGATTAGAAACTCTGATAAGGGTAAAGGCAAAATGATTGAAGAGCCTAACCTGAAGGAGAAAGAATATTCAACCTCTGACATTGCTCAAGTTGAAACAAGATTACCAAAATCAACCTCTGACGCTGCTCAAGTTGATGATACTATTGAAGTTAAGCCAGCCTCTGACAAGGCTCAAGCTGTGCAAACTCAGCTAGCTCCACAACTCCAAGGTATTTTTAGAAGACCTGTACTATCTGAAGCTCTGACACTTCAACCTGTGGATTTTTCTCAAACCAGGACTGTACTTGGAAAAGAAACTTTTGATAAAGCTGGTTTAGGTTCACATAGGGAGAAGAGAATAAACAACAGATCTGGAGATCAATCATCATTGGCAGTATCTGGCATTATTACTCAAGAGAATCTTGATATGCTAGACTCTGTTCAGTTGATATTTCACAAGGGTTTGAAGAAAGATTTTCTGTTGTATTTTATGAATGATGGAAGAGTCTATAGAATTGCAGAGTCTGATATAGATCTTAAGTCTTATCAAGAATTGGAGTATGTTCTGTACTTGTTAAAAGTCAAAAACAGAAACACTCACAATGCTGCTACATTTATCAGACAAAAGATGCAAAGATCTAAGGTGATGCTTGGAGGAGGAATTTCAAAGGTATACATTCCTAAGTATAGAGATGCTTATGGAAATGTTATAGAAATGAAGAGAAACAGTGCAAGACTAAGGACTGATCTGGGAGTTAAAGTCTTAGAATTCAATCTAGAATCTGATAAAGCACATTTTATTAGGCTAGGGAATGAGATGAGGAAGAATTCCATCTATTCTCTGAGAGCTGCTATTTATCAGACTGGTGAATCTGATCCAGAACTCAAGGAACTGAAAGAAATCATGGTTGAAGAGCTGGAAAAGGCTGAAAGAAGACTTCTAATTGATTATCTCAGGACAGTGCCTGATATTCAAGAAATCAAATAAAGTCTGACTGTAAGTTTTTAATATTTTCTATTCTAAGTCAAATTTAAACTCTGTTTTTAAATTAAACTCTGTTATATGTTAAACACTGCATTTGTTATATGTTTTGACATCATCAATTATATGTTTAACTTGTACATTTTATTATGAACAAGTTGGGGGAGATTGTTAGATATAATTGCTAATGTTTGTTTATCAGTGTTTAAGCAACAGGTACTGGTCAGAGTTTATCAGAAGCCGATCAGAGTTTAGTTAAACTCTGATAGGGTGAAGAGTTTAAAGGAAGCTAGTCAGAGTTTATTTAAAGTCTGACAAGGTGATAGTTGAATTAGCTGTCGGTGCAGAATTGAAGATTCTAGAAGCAATACATTCTGAAGATGGAAAGAAGCAGAATATATTGATACAGCTAAGGAAACAGGATAGAAGATAAGAAGCAATCCTTAATTGATATGAATTGTATAGCTAACTTGTAGGAATATCAATTAGAGAAGGATTGTATGTAGCTGTGTACTATATAAACACAGATAGGTTATCCCTAGAAGGGACGCGATAATTGAGATATTATTCTTGTAACCTAGAAGCTCTTTGTGATTCGTTAACATCATAAAGAGAGAAGCTGTTAATATAATTACAGTTTTTGTTGATTCATAAACTGTGTTCTTGATTATTGTTATTCTCATACATACTTGATTATATTGTGTATTCGGCCTAACACTTTATCACAGAACTGACTGATACTTAGAAGATTGTGCTTTAATCCTTCAACAAGAGAGATGTTTTCAATGATGACATTTCCAGCTTTCAATTTACCATATCCCGTAGTGTATCCTTTACTGTCATCTCCAAAGGTTACAATCGGGCCGGTCTTCTTAACCACCTCTGTAAGCAGGGACTCTTCACCTGTCATGTGTCTAGAACAACCACTATCCAGAATCCACACAACCTTTGAGCTTTTAACCTTACCCTGCAATCACAGATTGATTAAGCGGACTTTGGTACCCAAAATTGTTTGGGTCCTGAAGGTTTAGATGATTTAACAGGAGTAACATTCAATTTAGTCTTACCCTGTTTGATATTCATAGTATCTGTGGATTTAACATTATCAGTGTTATTGCTACTATCAGACATCAACTTAAAATAAGCATGCATGATGTTGTACTTACATAGCAAACAACCTTTCTTTCCACAGGGTTCATGAAGATTAGGCATGTCAGACATGTTATGCATTTCAGAAGTATTAGCAGTTTCTACTTTAACCTTTTTACATGCATGTGTAAGGTGTCCAGCAGAATTACAAATAGAGCACACCTTCCTAGATGCAATGGGAGAAGATGGAACCAATTCCTGATTAACAATCTTCTTCTTCCCATTCCTGTTCTTTTTAACATTACTAACTACGTCACCTACTTCAGTTTTAGGTAAATCAGGTTTAGGTAATTCATTTTTTACTGATTTCCTAGGCAACTTAGTTTTTACCTCTTTTTCCTTCAACAAATCCTCCTCAAGCAATTCTTGTCTTATGAAAAGGTCATCCTCATGAAAGAGTGGTGGAAACGGCTTAACAAAAACTGGACAATCAACATTCTTAAGAACATGTGGAGTATTCCTTTTGACAACTGAAGATGTCACAGGGAATTCCACAATCTTCTTACCAGCTTTCTTGTTATAGTCAAATCCTATAACAGTTTTATTCTCTATGGCCTGAGTATCAATGATTTCCCTAGCCACTAGAGCGGAATTCTTAAAAGCATTCAGCTTCAAATCTAGATCTGAAATCTGCTTCCTGAGGATAGTCTCTATCTCATCATTACACTTGACCTTGTTCTCTAAGTACGCATTCTTTTGCTTAAGATCTTCTAATGTTACAGCTACAAGCTCTAGTTCTTCATTTTTAGATTCTAGCTTTTTAATCTTAAGAACTAGTTTAGCATTTTCCATTTCTGATGCTAGCATGCTTGTGTGTACATTAAACAATTCTACACTAAGATCTTGCACAGTTTTCTTGTACTCTGAGTTAGACATATCAATTGTAGTTAAGATAGGTACCTGAGATGATTGTGGTGATTCCTCTGAAGAGTCAGCCATTAGAGCAACATTTACATATTCCTCCTCTTCATCCGAATCAGTATCATCCCAGTGCTTTCCCTCTGCTATATAAGCTTTCCCTTTCTGATTTCCAGAGAATGCCTCCAATTGTTGTTTAAGCTTGGCATTCTCCTTCTTCAACTCATCATAAGAATCCTTCTTTCCATAGACATCTTTCATGTCTCTTGCTTGACGAGGCTTCCGGCATTCAGTGGCGAAATGCCCTAACTCATTGCAGTTGTAGCATCTTGATTTGCTTCTATCAATCATGCAAGTCTTGTAGCCTCCCTTAAAGCCTGTACTAGGTGTATAATTGCTCTTCTGGAATCTGTTGGTTGAGCCCTTGAACTTGTACTTAGGGTTTCTCTTGAAACGTATATGACTAAACTTTGCAGCTAAGTACGCCATGGTTTTGTCTTCCATTTGCTCAAGCTCTTCTAGGGTGTAGTAATCACTTTCATCAACACCCAGATTCACAGAATCCATTTCTGCTTCTATTATCACCTCCTTTCCAGCTCTAGGGGTTTGAACCTGAATCTCAGAAGTTATTGGTTCATCCACTACAAGTGCTGCTGATCTCACAAGTGCATTGTGCTTGCCGTCCACTGTCCCTGATCCGTAGATTATCACCCTTTGTTCCTGTTCCATCTCATAGGTCTTCAACTTGCCATAGATCATCTCTAGTGGCATCTTTGTGAAGTCAATTCTTTCCCTAATGGATGATGACTTGTGTTCTACATGATGGGGCAGCGTCATCATGAACTTCCTGTTCGATTCTCTCAGTGGATAGGTCTTTCCTTTCATTGCCAATTCATTGAGGAGTTTAGTATATTTCTCAAAGACCTGAGTTATACTTTCTCCTGGCAGGGACCTAAACGCTTCATATTGAGAAGTCAGAATGTCCAATCTGTTTTCCTGAACGTCTTCAGTTCCTTCCATTATCAAGTTAATGGTATCCCACATATGTTTCCCGCTTGTACAGTTCATCAACTGATAGCTCATTTCCTTGTCTGCGGAGTCCGCCAATATCAACATTAAACCGGTGTCCAATCGAATCAGTTCTTTGTCAGAATATGTAAATTCACTTATATCCTTAGATTGGGTGCCTGAAGGAATCCTGCTACCATCAGGAGCTGTAGATTCACTAACTGGTTTCATTGGTACAAACGGTCTGTTCTCTAATATGCCAATATACAACGGATTAGATGCCTTGATAAATAACAACATCTTCATCTTCCACAAACCGAAATCATCTCTAGTAAACGGGGGAACTTTAATACCAGCGGTTGTCTTTGGAGCACTCATGGTTTCTGAAAATTTCAAATTGTTTAAAATTCAAGAAATTCCAATTAAATGAAAAATTTTGAAAGTTAAAAAATTTGCTTCGAATTTTCACGCTACGTTTGATTTTGGTCTCATTCACCGGATCTGATTTGTATATCAATCAAGTAGCTCTGATACCAATTGTTAGGTCCAAAGTATCGTAGAAGGGGGGGTTGAATACGATACTCACAAATAATTCAATTTCGTTCGCGGATTAATCTTTCAGTTCTATAACGAAATCAAACACACCAAACCAAATCAAGTTTCGGGGAATATATCTTTTTATAAATATAAACCTCGAGGGGTGCTACAATTTCTAATCCGTAGATTAGCTTCAATGAGTTTAAGGTTACACAAATACAAAACAATGATCAAGTTCTGAGCACTATTAATTCTCTGATAATTTCTCCGACTTAGTTCTCTCTCATAGTAATGTTTCTGTGTTGAATGCATTAACTGAAGAAGACACTATCTTCTCTCGAGTTAGTTGTAGACTTGAATTGAAAAACCATCGAACCATTTAGAATAGAATATTCTTGGCCATTGGATCTTCATCAACCTGTCAGACAAGCACAACTTTTCACCTGCTCCATGAATTGAAAAACCATCGAATGGATTAAAAAACCATCGAATGGATTAAATCAATTTTCCATTCGATGGTTTTTAAATCAAAACTATCGAATGCCAAATTAATTTACTTTGTTTTTCAATGAATCACTTCAACCACCATTCGATAGTTTTTTCAATTGAAAAACTATCGAATCCTTTTTCTTGTCTTTTGTCCTTTAGTAATTACTCCTGAGCTCCTGGGTGTTTAAGTTTTAGACTGTATCAATTTCTTCTGAGACGATAAAACAACTTGATCTTTTTAGTGCCGTCACCTAGTGCAACTGGTCTGGTTCACAGATGAATAACACTTGATCAATTCTTCTTTTATGTCTTCAATATAGTGCTGCTGATAAGTCCCTTGTCGTTCTGGTTGCTTCATCACTGGAATCCCGTGGTACTGAACCCTAAATCATTCACATACTTCTGTCGTCTTGAAAGTCTTGTTTCTTTTGCTGTCACTGAGGCTTGAACATTTTCATGAACTTCTTTCCGTGACCTGTTTACGGACTTCAAGAATACATAACGTATTTTGATTTTTTGAGTTTACCTTTTCTTCTTTGATTCTGGATTCCTGTGCTTTTGTTAATATTATTGTATGTCTTGTCCTTTGTTGAGTTGTAGTTATCTCTTTTACATCTTATGTTACATTATGCTTTACAATCACTTCTCATCTACTCCAACATCTTTCTCGACCTTTCTGCATCCCATATTTTTCTTCTCATGGCTATCTGCACAAGATCGAGGTTCATCGATGGCGTGTACTTCAACTATAGAAACTTCACCGTCATGATCAATGAAGTTTGCTATGAGGTTCATATGCTTCTAGAGGATGTTAAGGACGAGCTGGACCCTGATTAACACAATGAACTGATGTTCCTGGAAATGGCTTATGACCTGTACCAGGACAGGCAGGAACATGCAAAGGTGAGAGCTATTGTGGAGCATGAACGGATCATAGGCTTTGCCGCCACATTGTCTAAGATCCTTCACAGAAAGAAGGAGGTCAACAAGAAGCGAAAGAGGGATGACTCGTCTAGTTCTTAGGATTAGATAGGACTTCTTCTTATGAATCTGATTGTCTTTTAAATGTCTTGTAAACCTTCTTTTAAAATGAATGAAATGAACTTCTTATTTGTTCCTTAAACTACTTGTTTGCTTCAGTAAACTAAAGAACTCTGCGCTAAAATGTTATCTATTCTCGATTTACCTCATGAGTTCCTCCTTGTGAAATGTCTGCATAAATTGTGCCTACATGTCTAATGCAACTTGTTTTCACATGCATTTCTTTAATTTGCATTTAAATGAAGCATTTTACTTGCATGCCTGGTAAAATGTGAACCTAAATCAAAAGACATAGTTAATTCTAATAATTGGATTATAATCTGCTTTGTTAAGAATCAACTCTGTTTTAAAGATTTATGGACTTTGAAGCTCTACCAATTTTCGGCAGAGTTGCCAACATTCTTTGTCTATGCACACTTTTCTTACATAATCTCCAAATATTTCTTAGACTCTGAGTGTTCAATCAATTGAATTTCTTGGATAAATTAGCAATTTTTTTTTCTTTGCTAAGCCAAGCCATTCAAGTAACTTAATGCTTGCAATAAGCTTACCACTCAGAACCCTCATCTTGTCTGACTAGCGACTACATGTTGAGGTAGATCTTGATGATGTCAGCAAAAACACAGGGGTTTCATCACTTCTTAGTGAAGACCATGTGCTCTGATCTGCACATTTTAGGTGCAACACACCTTCACTGCTTAAATGGTTTGAGGATGGTCATCCTGAGGGGGAGCCATCCAAATCCACTCCAATTCAATTGGAGGTTCAATCTCATTGAACATCAACCCTCACAACTGTAGTCAAACATACATCTGTTTCAGATGTTGAGACAACAAGTGCAACTATTCTTATATCTTGATATATGAACACGAGGCTTCACTTGCATGGCCTAGACCTAACTCTGTACCAAATGTCTGACTGAGCTACTGTCTTTCAGCACTTCCCCTAATTATTGTCTGATTCTAAGCCTAAGGGGGAGAAGTTAACAGTAGCAATTGAAGAAAGTAGTTAGTTAGTAGAGCTGTTGAGTGAACACCTCTGCATTCACTCAAATGAATGCAGTTGTAAAAAGGAGGGTAGTGCATTTCTCAAATGAGTGACTTAAGTGAAACATATTTGTAAAAAAATTTAAGAGTTTGCACTTGGAGAAATAAGGGTGAATCTACACTTTGTGAGGTGCACACACAAATTCAAATTGAAACTCCCTCTTCTTCTCCAGGGGAGTTGCCAAAATCAACCTCTACAACACTTCTCTTCCAGAATCTAATACACCATATATTTCTTCACAACCTGCAACTCAAGTAATTAAGAAGCAAGGACTTGATCCATAAGGATTTTTCTTCACCTGTGGAGCCAATCAATTCAAGTGACTTAGTGCAAGACAATTTGCTCACCACCTAGAACCTCCACTTTTGATGGTCAGGAAATGCATGTTGGGGCATATTCTAATGACACTATCAGAAGCACAGAGTCCATTCATAGAAAAGCTCAATGTTCTAGGAGTCATCAAAAGGACCATATGTGTAAATGCAAAAAAGACCAAAGAAATCAAACAGAAGATTACTTAACTATAGACAGGCATGATGATCAGAAGAAACTTGGCAAATGAATCTTCTACTTGCAAGAAACTCAAGCCCTGAACTATTTTGTAGAAGCTCGGCTCTTATATCCAATCATCTATGATCTCTTTTATTTGTGATAGGCTTGTTATCAGACATGCTTGTTATTAGACATGAATTTGTGACTAATGAGCTTACTCACAAATTTGGGGAGATTTTTAGTCTCAAAGGCATGTTTGTACTCATTACATAACAAGCCTATAATACTGGAATGTCATGCTCCTAGCTGGGAAACCCTTTAGTCTTAATCATTATGTTTGTGTGAGTCTAGACTATGTAGCTGCAACTCCTATAACATATTGTAAATAGGTCAAACATAATAAGAATGTATGTGGAAGAAGATCATCCTTGATCATGCCCCTCATGCACTCAGAAAGAAGGCCTTAAATAAAAAGGTTACAAGGGTTGAAGTGAAATTGTTCTCAGGCAAGATTAGAGAAGTTCATAATTGTCTGTTTAGAGAAGTCCAGATTCGAGAAGTCAAGCTGGTTGATTAGAGATGTCAAGAAAAACAGTTTCGAGAAGTCAAGAGAACTAATTCGAGAAGTCTGGGATTAGGAATGCATACATGCTAATTCGAGAAGTCTGCATTAGAGAAGTCCAACTTTGTGTGATTCGAGAAGTGAATAAATATCTGATTCGAGAAGTCCAGTTATCGAATCAGCTATATCCAGAGTTATCAAATGCGGGATTTAAGCTACCTAAAGAAGACAAATTTTGAAGATCAAGACAAAATGGTCAGTAAGCCATGTGCTCCTGTAAGTGGTCCAAAGCTTACAGAAGCGCATGTGAAGTCTTCAGAGCAGCTCAGAGAGAAAGTCAAAGGTGGTACAACTAAAGAAGTGGATATATGTTAGCAAAGAATCTTTTATAAAAATTTTGGTTAGACATATACGGTTAGGACATTTTGTCGCTTTCCTAATTTATGTAAGTGAGTTATGCATGGATCTATAAGTCACACACTTTAGTTGTTAATGTTTTCAAAGTTTAAATCAAGAACTATCTTTCTGAGAAAACGAAGCTGAGAATGCTTTTGTATTCACAGGTTGTAGCAATACACAATCTAATAAAACTCATTAGATTGAAAAGTAATTTATGTGTTCATTTCATTTCCGCAAACACTTTCACACACAAAATTACGTGTTGGTTCAAGAATTCAGTGATAATACATTCACGCCCCCCCCCCCCCCCTTCTGTATTATCTTTCGTTGACACTCATAACTAACACGTATGTTTCCATCTCCATAGGATCCAACAATTCTAGTAGCACCAATTGTCTATGTTTCTCCTTGTGTCATTGCCATGTTTTGAAACTCAGTCACCATTACAATAGTCATCTGTCGTTGTGTTTTAGGATCAGTCTACATAACAGAATTAGTCATTGTAATCTTGGCCTTGCAGCCCTGAAATGTGCAACCAATATTCTCCGACATTCCTCTTTTCTTCTCGCATTTTCGTATTTTCAAGAATAGGCCACTTTGTTGGAAATCTTGAGAGAAATTTTTTTCACATTGCCAAAAGCATATCATAAGGGACCTGCAATTATCATCCTTAACATACATAGAGACATCAAAGTCAATCTCCAAATTCAAAGAAAGTAGAGTAAAGCAAGAGGGATAATCTCGTTTAGCCTTTATTTTATAAACGAAAAATTTTCTCTTCTCTGTGTTTCCCATAATCAAGACATTAACATAAGTCCAAATATCATGTCCAGGAGCTAATAAAAAGTTAGTCCTATTTTCATGAACATCATTCTTCAGTGGTAACAAATTATACCATTCTGAAAAGCAAATACAATGCAAGCACACTTGAGACAATCCAATACACTCAAAGTTAACCAACACAACTTCAGGAAGATCAACAAAATTCAACTACAAACCAATCTCAATACTACCACAGTAGCATCTAGGATTCCTAATTCGCAAAGACAACATAACTTTCTCAACATATTCATAAGCCAACCAACACCCAATAGTCACAAGCTAAACATAGCAAACATGAAAGTTTGAGAGCGAAATTTCAGTAACAAGATCAAGATCAAGATAGTCCAAGTTCATATAAAAAAATCATGTAAATGTCATTCCCAAATACACTAATGTATTTAAAATCTTCTTTAAGGTGGAACTCTATAATAACCAAATTCAACTTTTTTCAGGCCACAACACAATAAACAAGCTAAGGGAAGAAATCACCTAAGCTTTGTGTTCACAGAGGTTTAAAAACCAACAAAAAAAACAATTTTCAAAGAAGTTAACCCCAGCTTGTTGTAATCTTCCTTTCGTTGCCCTTTCAAAGAGATACCCTTTCAAAGAGATAGTGTCTCGAATCTGAGAGTGAGCATACAACACTACTTTAGAAACAATTGATTTGCGCGCATTTGAGAAGCCCGAGATAGAGTAAACCTCCATAGCTAACAAACCCAAATACAAATACCTATTCATTTTTTGTTGATAGATACTTAAATCACCATGAACCAAAGAAATTTCTAAAGAAATACAATTCAACGTTACACCATCGAAGATGATGGATCTGGTGGAACAAGGGGATTCCAAATCATGTTCCAAATAAAAGGATGAGACATCCATATGAACAACATGATAAGAGAGAGTCCAGAGTAAAGGAAGACAAACATCCTCTAGAAAATAAGAAGAATCTAAGAAAAGAAAGTGGAAGAGAGGATTGAATTGGGGGTTTTGAGAATTAGGGGTTAGGGTTTGAAAGAGAAAAGAGAGAGAGAAGAAGAAATTGACTCTCATCGAGTATCTCTAAATTTAAGTTTAAACGTGATTCATTATTTGTTTGATAACTTTTATGTTATATTATCCTTTTTTGTTAATTGATTTAATAATACATGACAATCATATAATTGGCCCTGTAATCATAAAAGTGGAAACAATATTTAACGGATGTTAAGTTTTTTTTGACGGAATGAATACTTTTTTATTTCAAAATTAGTTGACACTTAATAATGAGAAATTTTTTAGATTAGTGGTAAGTTTCTAAAAGAGTTAATAGTTTAGTGACAAAAAAATCTATTTTTTCTATATTATTCGATTTCGTTACAAAAGCTAGCATAATATTATTATTTATAACTAGAGTATATGTTATTTTCTCAACTTTATCCGTACTCTTGACAAGATGCGGATGCTTCCGGTTTGCTGTTTCGTATGGCATATTCCATCAAGTAACTTGGAATGAAAAAGTTTGTCATGCGTTAATTCTAGATGTATACAACTGTCATACATGTTTACAAGTAAAAAAATAATAAATCTATATTCGCAACTAGTGATTTTAAACACTTTCCCATCCAATTCAAAGTGACAAAGTACAATACCGATAAGTATTGAGAGCCTACCTAGTCAGCCACCGCAAACCATCAACTTTAAACCAAACCTATGGGCTTCCTCTGTTTTTCGATAAATTGTATTAGTTCCATTTACAAGTAATGTTTTTTTTTTGTAAAACTATAATTCGATTATAAATCAAATTATATTTTCATTTTATATTTTTAAAAATTAGTTATTAGCAAAATATTCTAATTTTGGAAATTCAAGTAGAACATTATTTCTAAGTAGGTAAACGCAGCTCAGGGTCAAAACTCGAAACCACTTCACAAATGTACAGGGACCGAGAGTTTGAATGTGTAGTTGTTAAAGAAGTGTTGAGGTTGACCAATTTGATTTTACCAACCCCTTACTATTCCAGATTCTTTTGACGAATGAAATACTGCTGATGTACCCGTACTCTGTTAAAAGTGTTCAACATGAATATGTGTTCAAGTCTCCGATTCATTAATATATTGAAAATTTTACATATTTTTGGACCAAAATAAATGTTCGAGTATTCATAGAGTAATCAAAAAAAATTAAAGAATCTGGGTAACATGGGTTGTCACAAGGCATTCTGGAGACTCCTGATAAAAAAGAAAAAAATGTTTGCTAAGAAAAACGAATAATTAAATTTAGAGAACTTAAATGATTGGTAAAACAAACTTGTGAATAAAATAGTTCTATGATGGTTAAAAAATACTCCATCAGTCTCATTCATTTGTTAACATTTGAAATAAAAGTTTTAGTACGCATTTTAAGTCTCCTAGAAAGCATAAATTCATTACTTAGTTTTTAAATTTTTTCTTTTTGAATAAAAATTTGAACATTGAATTATTCAGAAAAAAAAATATTAAAAATAATTAATAAAACTATATTTTATAAGAGTTTTAAAATACTCAAACTCTCCTCAAATATTAACAAATTGATGGGACTGACAGAGTATAATTAAGGAGAGGTAAAGCCCACGAAAGTTCAACTTCTTCAGCTGTAACTGTAACCCATACGCACCCCCCTCTATAAAACCCAAAAGCCGCTCATTAACTTTATACCCGTATTCAAACTTTGAGTATTTCCAACTCTTCATTCTTCTTCTTTTATACCGGCTTTATAAATATTTTACTTACAATTCTGAAAAAATCAAAATGTGTGGAGGTGCAATACTCCGTGATCTCATTCCTCGGAAAGTCAGCCGCCGCGTCTCAGCTGCGGACATCTGGCCCTCCTCCTCCTCTTCCTCCACTAAAATAAACAGTTTCGACTCCGACTTCAACGAATTTTGCCAAGAGGAATCGTACAGTGCTCTAAGAAATTCTCATCGTGCCTGCACAGGTAACTAACTACCATAGCACCATCTCTCATCTTCATATATCAACTATTAAAATACAATATAAGATCCGGGATAATGTCTTATTTTAACACATTTAGGTTTTAGAGAGACCCGTTACTTAACATCAATTATCAAGCACAGGTGACGGAAAGATGTCCATGTTACATAATAATTACGAAATTGTGTTTCTGCATTTCCCTTGTTGCAGAATAATTTTTTTTAAGTTAAATCCCGACTCTGAAACAAAAAAAAAACAAAAAAATAATAATAATTCAATACTTGTAAAACCAGTGTCTGCATTGTTGTTCCCTGATTTTAGAAACTAATTCATTACCAAAATGATCAATATTAGAAAATTCTTCAAATACATTATGTATTACAGGTTTTTGAGACACATGAACAAAAACTGCGGCCTGATTCAAAATTTCTGGTTCTGCAACTGTATACTGGCTACGGCACATGCTGTCTTCAATTTCTAACATGACTTGTGTTAAATCAGGTGATGAGCATCACGAAAATACGATAAAAAGACAGCGGAAAAATCTGTACAGGGGAATAAGGCAGCGTCCCTGGGGAAAATGGGCAGCTGAGATACGAGATCCGAGAAAAGGAGTGAGAGTTTGGCTAGGTACATATAACACTGCGGAAGAAGCTGCTAGAGCCTACGACAGAGAAGCTCGTAAAATCCGAGGGAAGAAAGCCAAAGTTAACTTCCCAAATGAAGACATCAATGACTATGCACTTCAGTTCTCTAAATCCACTGAAAATTTTACCTTGGAGGTAAAAAAAGAGGAGGTAAAAGAAGAGGAGAGTGTAGTGAGTAATCTTATTGAAGAAAATCAAGTAAAGATGCTTTCTGAGGAGTTGATGGCTTACGAGTTGTACATGAAATTTTATGATATTCCGTATCTAGACGGACAGTCACCCACTACGATTGAAGCTCCGGTGAATGAGGTACAACAAGTGGTGGTTGATTGTGAGTTGATGAATCTGTGGAGTTTCGACGATGCTGTTTGAACTTTGAAGTTGCTCATGTTGGTTTTGTTTGTTGTCGCAATAGTTTTCTGAACTAGAAACAAAGTTTTCTGTTTTTACATTGATTTCGATTATTTTTCGGATCAAGTGT
Organism: Heracleum sosnowskyi; assembly: GCA_030848705.1. Taxonomy (NCBI): domain Eukaryota; kingdom Viridiplantae; phylum Streptophyta; class Magnoliopsida; order Apiales; family Apiaceae; genus Heracleum; species Heracleum sosnowskyi. The sequence continues at coordinate 118,719,737 of CM061236.1, read as the reverse complement.
AAATATGCTTTCCTTTGTACTAATAATTATTGAATTTTTCTATTTACTTGAAATCTTAATGAATTCAGATTTTGTTTATTTTTTCGGATCAAAATATATCTGATTCTGTAATTATTTGATTGTATTAAAGTTTTCAAATTAGATAATTTTTGCAGAGGAAAGTATTGGGCACTTGTCTTTGTAAATATATTTGACAAGGAAAATATATCACTGCCCTAGGGGAAGGTGGTTATGGATGATGGTAAATCTGAGCGGATCACAGTCGTTGATAATGCAGATAATATACCATCTCAGCATGCTAAAACAGAGTATTTCATGGTATGCTCTTCTGAACCGTGCTACATGCTAAAATTCTGGAACTAACAAATGTTAAGTGGAAGAGTTGCAAGTGACTTTGCTGTTGAAGCTCTGCATGCCAACATTATTGTCAAAGCCGGGAAATCAATATTGGAAAACCTAGCCCTGTACTTGTTCTTTATGTTTTCAAATGTATGCTTTTGATACATTGGTAAACCTGCAGGTTACACATGGTTGGAATTATGCCCTCGCACCGGTCGTAAGCATCAGCTCCGTGTTCACTGTGCTGAGGTGCTGAGGACTCCAATTGTCGAAAACCTGAATGAAAAGCTTCTGAAGGGAAAGAAACTACCATTTGGTCCTGATTTGGAGCACGGTAGTGTATCTGATAAGCGGCCTAAGCTACATCTACATTGCAAGGAGATGACGTTACCAAATGTTCACCTCGCAATCTTGCAAGTGTTGAAAGCCTGAAGCTGGATGCTCCTCTTCCTTATCACATGCAAAGAAGCTGGGATGTCTTGAATTCTTGAGCTCATAATAACTTGCTTGTTCAAAGTTCGATTTCCAAGGTGACCATTTAATTTTCTATTTCATGAGTATCATACAAAGAAGAGAAAGAACTTAAACACTACATTTTGAGGCCGTGGAATATGGGTGTCACCGGTGTGCCGTCAGCTGCTTATTGCAAGGTTTATTTATTGAAATTTGAAGAGGTCAGGATGATTTTAACAAGCGTTATGCAAGTATCTATATTATGACCAAGGTTCAGTACTATTCAAAATTCATAAGACGCAAGTTCTTTGGATTTCAAAAGAAAAGAAGATATTTTTTGCCAAACACTAATAAATTAAATCAAGTATAACCTTAGATATGTACTATTTTTTATTCAAAAGTTTAATACATTTCTTTTGTTATATGTTTTTGGGAGAGTAATTTTAGAGGTATAAAATCGGATACATATATTGTTCTTATATGACATTTATATGTAACAATGTAAAATATTTTGAAAGAATGTGAGTCGGAGAGAGTTTTATATCATTTAATTTGTTACAACAAATCAAGATATATCATGTGATAATTGAAAAATATTTTAAAAACTAATTTAATACCTTAGACATTTTTCATTTCAAGTACGGTTGAACCGAGAAAACTTACTTATGGCATCTGTTTTTAATAATCATCGATCAATCAATATATCTTTATATATATAAAGGAAAACCCAGGAGCTCTAGAATCGCTCGATTCATATTTTTCTAATTTTCTAGAGCTCCTCAATTTTAAATACTTAAAATTAAACTTCCTTCTTTAAGTCCTATTTTTTAGAAAAGAAAGTCAAAATATTTTTTAAGTTGTATAAAATAAACCATTGTATAAAAGGAAAGTCAAAACATTTTTCAAGTTGTATAAAATAAATCATTGTATTACAAATAAAGGAAATTAATCATAGTATTTTGTTAATATTATCTATTGTTTAGTCTAAATTTTTTGGAAAGCAAGTTTTTAATTTCCTTACCTTCATTTTTTGTAGCAGGTGCCAATTTTTTGTTCCACAAAAGTCTTATTACCTTTCAAGTTAGAGAACAACTATATAACCAAAGGAACAGAAAAGAGAATGCAATATTGTTTAGTACCAATACTTTTCTCACTATCAAGCATATCAATCAACTCTTTCATTAATTACTTTAGCTTGCATATATTAGTTTGGGTTATAAATTTGTTACTAACATGTTTCTTTTTCCAAATGTAAATGAATACCTTCATCGTGATCACAAGAATTTTGATTTGAAGTTTCTACGAGGTAAATTTTATTCGTTCCAATTTTGAGTTATTATTAAAAAATTGTCACTAATATATTTTTTCTTCAAATATATATGAAGGTTGGTAATTTGATCGTGTACACAAGAATTTTGATTTGAAGTTAATGCCAAGGTATTTATCATCCCAATTTTTGAGTTATTTAATTTTTTTTTGATTAACCTTTGTTGCAGATTAATGTGTGTGAGATTCTATATTTTTTCGCTTCTAATTTTCTAAGATGCGACCTCACCAAGAATATTCCAATCACAATGTATCAATGTTTGGATATTTATCCATGTATGATTTTCAACGGATGATTTGTACTATACTACAATATACTTCTATATTTTTAATAACTTTAGTTTAGAGTGCTTTTAGTGTTTTCGATCAAGTTTGGATTCGACTTTTCGTTGGTGTTGTTTTTGTTATTTTTGTTTCAATTTAGCTATTATATTTATTGTGTTTTGTTTTTAAAATTTAAAATTTAAATTTTGGTTTTAGTTGTTGTTCATGAGTTCTTTGATTGAGTTGTTAACTATTCAATACATGTTTTAGCTAATTTGATACTCCCTATGTCCCTCTCATTTTTTTACACTTTCTTTTTTGGTACGTCCCTCTCATTTCTTTACATACCAAAAATAGTAACTTTTTATAATATAAAATCCAATCACATTCACTACTTTGCTCCACTATACCTACTTTATACCCACTTTATACATTAAATACACCACTTTACTCATTTTTCTTACTTTTTCCTATTAATTTACAATTTTTCTTAACATCCGTGTCGTCCCCTCAATGTAAAGAATTGAGGGGGACGGAGAGAGTATTCATTATTGTTTGTCTAAGCTTTGTATTTTATAAATACTAGCTTAAAATTCGTACAATGCACATATTATTTATAATAGTTATAATTTTATTATTTATATTTTAATATTTTTATTAATTATATTTGTTAAGAAAAATTGGTAGACATGTTAAAATAGGTAAAAAAAATTAAATAGTTAAAATATTAAAATATGTTTTAAAATAAGTAACTAAAGGTTTGATTATTTTTATTTTAATAGTTTTAGTAATTGCATTTGTTAAAAAAAATAAGTGGGCATGTTAAAATAGGTAAATTGTTTAAAATAATTAAAAATATTAAAATAGGCTTTAAAATAAATAACTAAAGACTTGCCCGTTATATTTTCGGAAAAGGAGGAGTTTCAGTAAGGAAAAATAAAAAACCTAACATGTTTTAGTTACAAAAAAGGTAATTGCCCGTGATATTAGTTACAAAAACCTAATAGGTGATTTTAAAAGTTAAGTCAGAACAATTAATTAAAATCATAACGTACCAAAAAACAGTACTGACCAACGACCGACTAAACTTTTTATGTTTCGTCTTTAATAATACTAGCTTAAAACTCGTGCGATGCACATATTATTTTTAATAATTGTTAATTTTATTAATTACATTTGTTAAAAAAAATAGACGTGTTAAACTTTTTAAAATTATTAAAATATATTTAAAAATAAATAAGTAACGGTTTGCCTATGATATTTTGGAAAATGAGAGGTTTTAGTAAGGAAAAATAGAAAAAATAACATGTTTTTCTTGAATTTTAAAATATAAAAGTAACAGTTTACCCGTGATATTTTTGGAAAAAGAGGGGTTTTAGTAATAAAAAATAGAAAAAGTGTCATGTTTTAGTTGAAAAAGATAATTGCCAATTAAAAGTATTAAGATATGTTTTTAAAATAAGTAAGGATTTGTCTGTGATTTATTTGGAAACCGATGAATTTTAGTAAGGAAAATAGAAATGGTAACACGTTTTAGCTGAAAAAAGTAATTGTTTGTGCCTTTTTTAGAAAAAGAAGGGATTTTGTTAGAAAAAATAGGAAAACTAACGTATTTTAACTGAAACAGTAACTGATTGTAATAATTTTTATAATAATTAAATAAATAATTAAATAAATAAAGCAAGTACCATACCGAAAAATATGTACCAAAAAATATAATTAAATAAATAATTAAGGGTTTTAAATGTGATATTTTTGAAAAAGGAGGGGACAGTAAGTAGAAATAAAATAAAAATATGTTTTAAAATAAATAATTAAGAGTTTACCCGTGATATTTTTGGAAAAGTAGAGGTTTTAGTAAGTAAAAATAGAAAACGTAGCATGTTTTAGTTAAAAAATGTAATTACCCGTGATATTTTCGTGATATTTTTGGGAAAAATGAGATTTTAATAGTTGTTTGATTATCTATATCATAATATTTAATTAATTGAATTTCTAAAAAAATAAGTATGCATGTTAACATATGTAAACTTTTAAAAAAATTAAAAACATTAGAATACGTTTTAAAATAAATAATTAAGGATTTACCCGTGATATTTTTGAAAAATAATGAGTTTTCGTAAGTAAAAATAGAAAAGATAACATGTTTTAGTTAAAAAAGGTAATTATTCGTGGTATTTTTAGAAAAGGAGTTGAAAAAGTAATTGGTTATAAATATGTTTTACTATTTAATAATATTCTTTTTATAGATAAATAAGGGTAATTAAGTAAAATCACGAAGTACAAAAAAACATGTACAATATATTATTATATTATTTCTTATTTTTAGTATTTTATATTTATATGTATTTATGCAACGGGCGTCGACTCAAAAAACATGAAACAAAATCGGCATATAAAGTCTATGGATATTTAAGAAATTTGTATTTTGTTTTATAATACGAATGGTTGAAATTTGAAGTGGTGGTTAATTACTGCATATTTTTTGTATTTCTTATTTATATGTATTTAGTGTAACGGGTTTCGTCTCAAGAAAGTATGATACAAAATTGACATAAAAATAAAAATATGTCAACAGTTTATTTCATTGTTTATGTATGCTACTTTGTAAAATATTGTGTTCACTATTTATATATACCAAGCTTAAAATCCGTGTGATGCACATATTGATTTTAATAATTATTATTTTATTTTCTATATTTTAATATTTTTTTAATTATATTTGTTAAAAAATATATGAGGTGTGTTAAAAAAAAATTCAAATAACTAAAAGTAATAAAATAGGTTTTAAAATAAATAAGTAAGGGTTTACCCGTGATATTTTTGGAAAAAGGAAATGTTTTTGTAAGAAAAAATTGAAAAATTAAATTGTTTTAGTTGAAATAGGTAATTTCCTTGCATTTGTTAAAAACATAAGTATATATGTTAAAATGGGTAAACCTTTTTAAATAATTAAAAGTTGTAAAATAAGCATCTGCAATGGTATTATGTAAAATCGTTAGCTAAAATGGTATAAAATAATCATTATGTAAAATTTGCTGAATCTTTAAGATGTTGCGCTGCGATTGAGTTGGCTATAATGATTGACTATATTTTAAAAATATAATATTTTTATTATTTCAAGTTGTTAAAAATAGAATATATTATTTTAATATGTTAATAGATGATGTGGAATCTCGCAACTCTCTAGAGGTTCGACAAAAATAGCTATGAAAGAGTTGACTAAAATTTTAGCTAAAATTAGTGTACCATTGGAGATAAGTTATATTTATGACATGTCACACAAACTTTTAGCTAAAGGGTCTCTATGGTTGGAGATTCTCCAAGTAAGGGTTTGCGTGTGACCTTTTTTGAAAAAAACGGTTTGGTAAGGAAAAATATAAAAATTAACATGTTTTAGTTGAAAAAGCTAATTACCCGTGATATTTTTGAAAAAGGAGGGGATTTTGTTAGAAAAATAGAAAAATTAATATATTTTATCCGAATAAGGTAATTGGTTATAAATAATTAATTTTATTATTTAATAATATTTTTTAATTGATAAGTAAGAGTATTTAAGTAAAATCACAAAGTACCATACCGACCAATCAAACTTTTAATGTTTAGTCTATTATATAATAGAATAGATTTTATATATTTTTTCTTGACTTTTCTTAAATCGTTAAAATTTAAAATTTTACAAAAATATTATAGTATTTATATAAAGTAAAAGACGAGTGCGGTGATGTGCCTCTCAAATCGTTTCGATCTATTTTTCTAATTTTCTCAAATTTTTGAATAATTAATGTTAAAGATTCGAAAATATCTAAATTGATTTTAAAATTTTTACTAATAGAGGAATCTAAATATACAATTATAATATTTTTGGCTTCAAAATCTTTATTAAAGGAGGAAACTAAATATACAATTCTAATATTTTTGTCTTTAAAATATTTACTAATGGATGAAACTAAATTTATAATTTTAATAGTCTCCTAAATTATTTTATTAGAAAATATCTTAATTGCATTTTAAATTTTTACTAATAGAGAAAAGTAAATATACAATTTTAATATTCTTGCATTTATAATATTAGATAAATTCATAATTTCTTTTTTACTATTTTCTAACGGAGGAAATTAAATATAGTATGTTAAACGCCCTCTACTATCCAATCAATCAATATAAATAAAGGAGAAAACGAGTGCGGTGATGTGGCGTCTCTCAAATCGCTTCGATATATATATATATATATATATATATATATATATATATATATATATATATATATATATATATATATATATATATAGTTTTTAAATTAGTTACCTAAATGAGTCATTTTTTAAATGAGTGACTAGTTTGATACATTTGAACCAAATGAGTGATGACTTTGATAATTATCCGTTTATTTAATTATATCTTTCAAGGAAGTAAGTTAAATATGTTATGTTATGTTAAAAATGGTTTGCTTGACTGTCAAAAAAAAAATCTTCAAATGGAGGAAACTAAGTATATTATATTAATATTCTCCTAAACTTAGTTCACGGGTCCAATTTATTTACTCATTTTTATTTAATTTCTTTTAATTGAGGAAAATAATAAAGAACACGATTTGTGAGGTGCTAGACAATTTGAGTATAAAATATCTAAATTGACTTTTAAATCTTTAGTAATGGAAATATTAATTAACTTATATTTTCCTAAACTTTTTTCTTAAGTCAAATTACTATCTTAATATTGTCCTAAAATTTATCTTCAAGTCAAATTACCATATTGATATTTTCTTAAACTTTCTTTTGAACTTAAAGTTACCATTTTAATATTCTCATATATTTTCTCTTGAATTTCTAATATTTATCTTGAAATCATATTATCATCTTTACATTCTCCTAAAAAAGTTATTAGAAATTATGTTCTCATAATTTTTATGTAAAAAACCCACGTTTAATTTATCTATATGTTTTACGTATACATTTAAAATTATTTTTTATTAAATTTTTACCTTCTAATTATGTAGAAGGTAATACTTACAGAAAATACAATTTCAATATAATAAAATAAAATATAGGAGCCTTATTTTCTTTTCATTTCTTTTCTTGAGTACCTGTATTTTAAACAATTAAAATTAAAATTTTGAAAAATATTTGAATTAAATTTTATGATAGAATAAAATTGATTAATATATGATGTAATTGATTAAGTAATTAGTTTATTTTATGTTCAATTTGGTAACAACGAGAAATCGGGTCATTGGGAGAAAACATGTTTAACGAGAGCGATTCATTAGGAGCAGCATATTATATGATATAATTTTATATTTATGTATTATGTATTTTTAAATAGAAGTAGCAATATAAAATTTTAGAAAAATAAAGTGATTAATATACTAATATTTGATATAATATTAAAATAATGAATTATATTAAACAATTGCCCTTTTAAATAATTATTCAAAATTTCGGTAATGAACAACACTAAACGAAAAATTTAAAAGAAACCTTAATTTCATGTTTTAAATATAATTTTGTTTAAAAACATTTTTTTAAGAACAGTTTTTAGAAAAATTTAAAGAAATCAATATACTTATATAAAGGAGAAGACGGGGCGGTGAGGTGGCGCCTCTAGAATCGCTCCGTTCTATTTTTCTAATTTTCTCAAATTTTCACAATTTTTAATTTTAATAATTATAACTTCCTTTATTATTTTCGATTTTGTAGGAAGTAAATTGAAAATTACACTTTTATTATTTTCAAACAACTTGATAGAACTTTCTTTTAATATTTTCAAAGTTGATAGAACTTTCTTTGATTTAGAAAATTACAACTTCCTTATTATTTTCGAATTTGTAGGCTTGATAGAATTTTCTTTTATTATTTTTTAATTTTAATAATTACAACTTCCCTTATTATTTTCGATTTTGTAGGAAGGAAATTGAAAATTACACTTTTATTATTTTCAAACAACTTGATAGAACTTTCTTTTATTATTTTCAAAGTTGATAGAACTTTCTTTGATTTAGAAAATTACAACTTCCTTATTATTTTCGAATTTGTAGGACTTGATAAAACTTTCTTTGATTTAGAAAATTACAACTTCCTTATTATTTTTGAATTTGTAGGCTTGATAGAATTTTCTTTTATTATTTTCAAACTTGATAGAACTTTCTTTGATTTAAAAAATTACAACTTCTTTATTATTTTCGAATATGTAGGACTTGATAGAAATTTCTTTGATTTAGAAAATTACAACTTCCTTATTATTTTCGAATTTGTTGGCTCTTATGTTAATAATTGCAATTTTCTCTTTTATTATTTTCAATCTTGATAGAACTTTCTTTTATTATTTTCAAACTTGATAAAACTTTCTTTTATTATTTTCAAACTTGATAAAACTTTCTTTTTTTTATTTTCAAACTTTATAGAACTTTTCTTTTATAATATTTCTTGACTTTTAAACATAACGGATTTCCATTTTATTCACCTTACAAACACCTATAAATTAATGCTAATTTATAACAAAAAATCTACGCCGAAACTTTTTTACATAGCTTCAATTTTTTACAACCATATTTACAATCAATACAACTATGGCTACACCATGTTGAATGCTTTAAACGACAGCAGCTATACCTGGATGATAAGTGTACGAGTGTGTAGAATGTGGGAATCTATCAATCCAAATACTGAAGAACTGATCAGTCTTGACATGATTTTGATCGATGAAAAGGTTAATAAATCAATATACTTATAACTTATTAATTTGTCAAATTGTATGATGTTATTAACTTTTCTAAGATAAGTTGTACGACAGGAAAATTTGATCCTTGCTACGATCTCGAAGATTCTGGTCTCTCGGTTCAAAAATCTTTTAGAGGAAGACTCTGTGTACAGAATCAAAAATCTGAAAGTTGTTTCAAGTATATGGAAATATAGACCACTATCACATGGGTCTAAATTGTTCTTCATACGCATAACGTTGCCTACGAGATTGGAAGAAGGCATCGTCAACATATCACTGCATGGATTTCAGTTCATATGTCTGGATATGATTGATGCACGTATTAATGACACCAACATGCTCTCAGGTTTTTGATGCAGTAATATATTAGAGTAATATATAAGTAATACTGTTATATAAGTTATAATTCAAACTATCATGTTCTAATATTATTTTTTCTATGTTGATTTAGATGTTATGGGCTGCTTGACCTACTTGTGTGGCATTGAAGTTGTCAAATGCGGTTAGAAAAAAAGAGATCTCAAAATTCTCACAAATTAGTAATTTATGCATTATATTAATTTTAATATAACTGTTAATTGTTTTTTATTGTTATTGTAATTTTATATTACTTCTTTGGTTACCCTAATTTATTTGTTTTACTTATTTAATTTGTTCTAATTTTTTTCTTAAATAGCTCCATCACCGAGTACCATAACTTTGTGGGAAAAGTTGACTGATATGGTTGATACAAATTTATACAAGAAGGATGGTGGACCCTATATAATAATTGTCACATCTACCCAGAAATACAAATCAATATAAATTTAGTAATTTAGTTTTTTTTATCAATATAAATTTCCTTATATATATATATATGGCAATAGTATCGGTCAAAGAAAATAAAAAATCAAATTATATAAACAAAAGTAATATGTAAATACTTTACAATATTACCTACCCAAATACAAATTTTATAGAATATATTTTATTTGATAATTTAAATAATTTTGTAGATATTTATTTTACAATTTTTATTCTAATATTCTTTTTTTAACAAATATATTCAAATGCCGCTGATTTTATAGAATATATTTTATTTGATAATTTAAATAATTTTGTAGATATTAATTTCACAATTTTTATTCTAATATTTTTTTTCTTAACAAATATATTATAATGCCGCTGCGAAGCGCGGCTTAGTAACCTAGTTATTATAAAGCCGCTCGCGGCTTAGTAAACTAGTTTTATATTATATAAGATCAAAAAAACAGACTAGGTAGCGGGAGTAAGAAATAAAAAAATTTAAAAAAGAATTGGTGGGAGAGAAGAACAAGAAATGGAAAGGTGGGATGCGCCGCTGGTTTTTGATCAGTAGCGAAACGCCCACAGAAACACTCGCGTGTAAATTGTGACTTTGATTTGTACGGACTTTCGGACAACTTCTTCTCTCTTTTTTTTTTTCTAAATAAAAAGAAAAGAAAAGAACAACTTCTTCACTTCTTTCTAGGTTTTAGAATCAAACACTCTCCTCCAAATTAAGGGTGAACAAAAAATTGAATAAAAACTGAAACCGACAAAAATTAGTAAAATTCGAACCGAAATAAACCGATCCGAAACCGAAATCGAAAAAATGAAAAATCGAACTGTTCACAAGGGTTCGGTTCCGGTTATAGGTTCCAACCGAACCGAAAAAAATCGAACCGGACCGATTATTTATATTAATAATTAATATTTATATATTTATGATTTATAATTTATAATTTAAATAATTATAACTTGTAAATTTGTAATTGTATCTGAAGTCTTTTGTTTAGTCTAGTGTAGAGTAGATGATGCCATGACATTTGTTATATATGGTGTAATGTTTTAGCACTCCTGGTCAGAGGAAAGCAAAGGTAGATAACATTTAAATAAATTTGCTGGACTGGTGCTTCTCTCCCTTTTATGTTTCAAGTAGTTTTTCCGGTTTTGAAAACGAAACCGAGCCGATAAAAATCGAAATCGGGATTTTTGAAACCGAAACCGATCCGATGATTTGGTTGCGGTTTTTGATTTTTAAAACCGAAGATACATGGTTCCAGTTCCGATTTTATCCAAAAACCGAGCCGAACCGGGCCATGCTCTCCCATACTGCAAACCCTAATTTTTGTTTTTCATTTTGGGGCTATCATCAGCCTTTTGGTTGGTGATAAACCCTCGTTTTTATTGTTTTTTCTTAATTTTAATTTTTTTAAATAAATTTCTCCTTTATTGAGAGTTATAGTACCATGTTGGTGGGTTTCTTCTACACATGTATTGGGTTTTGTTCTCTTTCCTTGTGAGAGTTGGTTTATGTTTGTTTTCGTATTGTATTGGTTCATTGATTTGGATTGTATGGGATCAAAATTATGGTCGGTTTGAAAATTATGGTCGGTTGTTCAAATGTTTATTGAAAAATCAGATATACATGTTTCTCGCGACTACATCAGATTATTAGATTGTTTCTCCAAAAAGGCTGCATATTTCAGCGATATTAGCCGGAGATGTTCCACGACTGAAGATCTCAAGGTTGGATAAATAGGAAAAATATGAAGGGAAAAATAAAAAGAGAGAATAAAAGCTCGCTAACAAAAGGACTAGGCCAAGATAGCTTATTAAGATACCTATAGAACAAAGGCCTTCACTGGGCTAGTAATTGTACCCAATCTCAGTTAACCCACAGAAAAATGTCTTAGAGACCTGGCCTGGACTTGCACCCCACGCAAACTTGGAGCTCAAGGTTTTGCTTTGGTCATGGATGTCGTAATATAATTCGTTTAAGTGTGTATTTACTTGTCAAATGAACTAAAATCAAGAAGAAAGAAGTGAATCGAAAATGACCAAATGTTTTTAGAATAATGCTAGGGGTATCAAAATGGATCATGTTCTTATTGACTACAACTTAATTAATAATATTGGACCCCCGCATTCACATTAATTTCCCCAATAAAATCATCCCAAACTTCCACATCACCAATGCCACATCATTTGGTACCAAAATTCGGTACCCAATTCGGTACCTCTAACATTACTCATGTTTTTATAACGAGACTTTATATCTCTACAACACCGATTTCAAATAAAATCAAAATATGAACAGAATAAAACTATTAATTATTTTTTGGAAAAAGGAGAAAGATTTTGGAATATTGTTAGGAAGCGATGTCAAAAGAATTCAAATTTTTTTAATATTTATTCGAAATATTTGTATTTGTATTTGTATTTCAAAAAATAATGATTTTATTCATATTGAAAATAAAGTGAATATTATCTAACAATTTCAGATACAAATATAAAATTTTATTTTTATTACCTCAGCACTAAACGTACTTAGAAAAACAGAAAGTAATGTATTTATGATACTATTATCAATTATCTTTTATATTCAAAGAAAAAAACTACTTTATGTAACGGGCAAGCAAAAACCTTGGGCTTTGAGGCCCAAAGAAATAAAAACCCTAGACATGTCTGTATTGATATAAATGATGGGGTGTATCTATAATCTCCACCAAATTACAGCAGCCAAGCGTGGGGAAAAATGGTGTCACTCAAGTTGCAGAAGCGTCTGGCGTCGAGTGTTCTCAAATGCGGTAAAGGAAAGGTTTGGCTTGATCCTAATGAAAGCAATGAAATCTCCATGGCCAATTCTCGTAAGCTTCCCCCTCATTTCCAATGTTACTACGTGTTTATATTTTAGTGTTATATGTAATTGTTTTTGAATCAGTAGAACCTCGGTAAATGAATATTCGATAAATGAAAATCTCCAACGGTGCCGATGTTACAGAATATATGAAATTAATCGTCTATATTTAATTACCCAATTAGTAGGAGTCGGCTGTGCATTTCGGTGAAAATTTATAACATAAAATTGTAGGCTATAGGGGAATAATTAGTTAGGATTCTAATCGGACGTGATTTTTCCTGAATTTGTTTATTGCAGGCCAGAACATTAGGAAGCTGGTGAAGGATGGTTTTATCATCAGGAAGCCGACCAAGATCCACTCGCGATCTCGTGCACGTAGAATGAAGGAGGCCAAGAGAAAGGGGCGTCATGCTGGATATGGTACACTATCTGTTTCTCACTGGTTGCCAAGTTTGAGACTGCTTTGACAATATATACGCACACAAACCATTGGTGACCATTGTACTTTTGTGGTTTTAAGTCTGCATTTGCCTTTAATCAATACAATAGGGAACTGGACTTCATTTATTCATTAGGAATTTGGAACTGTAAATGTGTATGTTAAGGAAATTGTTCTAGTCGTGTTAGGTAGTGTCCTTGTCGTAACATAGATAGCATGTCCTAATTGTGTAAGCGTTAGATGACTTGATTTTCCTAGTGGCTGAATAAATTCATTACAAGTTCAAATTAGGAATTAGTTTTTGAAGTTCATATCAGTTGTCAAGGGAGATGCAATATGTTTAGGGAATCGGTAAATTCTTGTTTTTGGACTTCAAAAAGGTTGATGGTTTTGGAAGCATATAGTAAACATAAATTGAAGAACATTATTGGAAATAAATTGTTTGTATGCACTCTCTTCTTGTGCATCAGATATATAGGTAGTAAAGTTATCGAGTAAGAAAAAGATTGTTGATGAAATTATTTTGTAATAAGTTAGCAATCTGTTCCACGCTCCAACTTGTCGGATAGGTTTTTATTGTTTACTATTGTATAGGTAAACGCAGAGGAACAAGAGAGGCTAGGTTACCAACAAAAGTCTTGTGGATGAGGAGGATGAGAGTGCTTAGGCGTCTGCTACGCAAGTACAGGGAAGCCAAGAAGATTGATAAGCATATGTACCATGACATGTACATGAAGGTTAAAGGTAATGTCTACAAAAATAAGCGTGTGCTGATGGAGAGCATCCACAAGAGCAAGGCTGAGAAGGCAAGGGAGAAGACTCTTTCTGACCAGTTTGAGGCCAAGAGAGCAAAGAACAAGGCTAGCAGGGAGAGAAAAATTGCCAGAAGGGATGAACGATTGGCTAAGGTATATCTTGAATAATACTGGAGGCTGGAAGCTTGTTAATCAAACACTTGCAATACACTTCTAAAGTTCAGATGAAAGATTTGTGGAATATGATCTATTTTGAATAAAAGATACACACAAGTGATCTAATATATACTTTGTTTATGTTTGTGAATTCTTACAGGGACCTGGGGAGAGTGCACCCGAAGCACCAACCCCAGCTGCTGCTCCAACCTCTCAGACTCGGTAAGTATTCAAGTATATACAAAGTGCGGAGTGCTAGTAAGCATGTTATCTAACTAAACCATTTTTTTTGTTTTGTTTTAGGGTGTCTAAGAAATCAAGGAAGTAAGCATCAGTTTGTGAAACTGACAAGGAAGCTTTTCACCGGATGCTTTTTCTGGAGTAATTTTTTTTTTGAAACTGTTCCCCTGTTTCTTTGCTTATATTTAGATGTAAGGATAATGACCTTGTTATTTGAAATCAGAGATTTAATGGTTAACTTTGTAGTGTTTCTACTATGCATTTTCTCTTTTCTCTCTTGGAAATGTGAAATGTATCCATGCCAAGTGTTGAACTTCTTTAGAGAACAATTGGTGTGTTAGCATTCAGTTGTATGTTGGAAATGTGAATAAATCCATATGCTTGGTGTTGAATTTCTTTAGAGAACCACAGTTGTGTCCTTAAAATCCGAGTGCAAGTAGTTGGTTGAACTTGGTTAGCAGAGCTGACCGATTATTATGACACTCTTATGTTAACAAACAATTCTTTTTTCTTTTGGAAATGCTTGAAAAATTGTTGCTAAATAATATACCGGTGTAGGTGCTTGAAATGAAATCAACAAACATAAGAACTTCTTTGCTTGTCAAATTCAAAGCTGGAAGCACATAGGTTCCCTTGTGAGTATATAAGTTTTTAAGAACTTTGTCAAAGTTTAGCATTGTTCAAAGAATGTACTTTGATTATAGAACGAGACTAATTCTTGACTACACTTGGCACTTCGCAGCATGGGAAGTTGGCCAGATTTAGTTTTTTTTCTTTGTTGCTAAATTGGTTTAGGCATTTAGTATCAATATAACTTAAACTTTATCACCTTTCTCTAGAGATCATCAGCAACAACAAATGTCACAACTTAATTCAAACTTTGCATCCAATGCGTAAACTCCTATACCATCAACGTGTTCAAATGCTGAACAAATATTAGATATTTATGTGGTTTACCAAAACCCGCTCATATGCAATACACACAATACATGAATACATATGGTAAATGATTGCATTTCCAAAGCAGTGACCGACTTGATTTACAGTTAGTAAATTAAGAACTATTCCTTGCATCCCATATTTGAAATAGGTGTCATCCTTCCTCACTATGTGAATGCTACTGCTACTATGTTAGCATTAGTTCCAATATGTCAAAATGCCTCAACTATGTCAGATTTCTGTCCTATCTCTTGCTGCAGTATGTTGTATAAATGTCTCTTGAAGTTAATTGCAGAAAGGTTTAGCCAAACTCTTCCGAGCCTAATTGACAAAGCTCAAGGGGCGTTCATCAAAGGATGTTCAATCTCAGATAATATCCTTATTGCTCAGGAGATCTTTCATGGTTACTCTTTTTCTTCAGGCCCCCCAAAAGCAGCGTTTAAAATGGATCTTTACAAAGCTTTCGACACTGGTCATTGGCAGTTTATCATGGATGTGCTAATTCTCAGAGGTTATCCTCTCCCTTTTATACGATGGGTACATGCTTGTTTGTCCTCTGCTCGCTTCTCGGTTAAAATTAATGGAGAACAAGTAGGGTACTTTGAGAGTTCCAGGGGCATCCGTCATGGGGACCCCATCTCTCCTTATATTTTCTCGTCATGGATGTCATGTCCTATCTGAAATGCTTCATAATCTCAACAACAATCCAGACTTTCATGCACATTACAAGGCTGATGCATTTAAATTAATTCACCTTTGATTTGCTGATGACTTTGTCATGTTCTGCAAAGGAGAGGAGAAATCTATCGGCTTTCTTATGCACACCTTGGAGACATTTCGATCCTTTTCTGGACTGAGTGCAAATCCTCAAAAAAGTTCTTTTTTTCTGGCGAATGCTCCAACAAGTCTTCACAGATGGATAACTAACACTTAAGGTATTAAGGCTGGTGTTCTCCCGACGAGGTTTTCAGGTGTTCCTCTTATAACTAAGAGACTCAGCAAATCTGACTGTCAGCCTCTTGTTATGAAAATTAAGCAGCGAATTGACTCTTGGACCTCTAGCTTCTTGTCGTTTGCTGGAAGATTACAGCTCATTAAATCTGTCCTTCACTCTATTCAATCCTACTGGTGTGTGAACTTCATTCTCCCAAGTAGCGTTTTAGCAGACATCCAGTCCATGCTGTCTCGTTTTATTTGGAATGGAAAGTTGTCGGGGAGGAAGCCTGCAAAAGTGGCATGGTCAACTATTACTTTACCTACGAATGAAGGCACGCGGCCTGGGTCTAAAAGACACTTAAGTTATTTGTATTGTTGCTATTGTAGTAGTAGTTTTCAGGTCTGAGTTAGAGGTTTGTCTCTTCTCTTGAGGTTTTCCTCCCCCTTTGTACATACTTTTCTTTTTTAATGCAATAAAAGTTCCCAGCAAAAAAAAGAAAAAAGAAAAAAAAAGATGTCACCTAGTACGCAGTAGTCACATTTTCGCATGATTAAATATTGTCTGTCTTTCCCTTCGGACCATAGCTAGACCAACATTTTTTTTATGGCGGTGATATTTGCACACCCTGAAATTTTTTCAGACCAAAATGTCCTTAAACTCTTCTAATTGTCGATTCCAATTTCTCATATACATAACTTGATATATCATTCGTCACAGTAAAGTCTTACACCCTAATATATCTACTTACAGCCATGGACAAGAACATCACTGATGAAGAAGCATTGCAATCCAATGACTCTAGCTGAGTTCTGAAAATTCATACCGGTTTTTTAACTTCCTTCTGATTTAATTACTTTATATATCTGATTAGTTTATAAAACTAACTTTGGGGACAGCAAAATAAGTATGTTAGTCAAGACGCAAGACTGTACTGTTAGTCAGTTACTCAGGCAAATTGCATGAAGTTTCAGTGTTGAGCTGTCTATATATATATATAGATGCATTATTGTTCATCATAGAAACATACATCTCTCGTAAGTGTAATGCCTTGTGTGAGGATTAGAGGGAACTAAACATGTAGCATTGTTGTTTAATATCTATGCTTTGTGTTTAGTTTCCTCTAATATCTCATTTGTGGCTTTCACTTCTCTTCTTACTCCATTACAACTCCTCTTCATCACATATATATCTACTGTGTTTTGTCCTATTTGAGGATCGGAGGGAATTAAATAGCTAGCATTTTTTTCATAAGATGTGTTCTATTTAATTTCCTCCGATATCTCATTTGTGGCATCCACACTTAATGATCAGAACCTGGTTTTCCTGACAATAGTCGTTTAGCTAAGTGTTGCTTACAGTATCTCTCAAAAACATCTTTCTCCTGAAGGTAACGGAAGAGCAACATTATTTTGTCAAGAACAACCTCAACATCCTCCTCACTAACTCCCTCTATACCTTTTTCTCAATCTATTATCCACAAACAATTACATGAATTCAGCGCAGCAAGGATTCAGATTACAAAATTTCTATCTCAACACGTTATTCAGACCGTGAAAAGCTTATAACTTGCATACGTCAAGTAGCTGCTACGCTAGGATTTGCAACAGTTAATACAATTAGAAGTCCGACTGGAACTCGGCTGATTCAATGTCCATTCGAAATATGGGCTGATTCAGTGTTCAACTTCCAAATCAGGTACATCAGAAGCAATTACAGTAGATGATGGGCAACATCAATACAATCAGCAACCATGTTACAATCTCTTTCAACAAAAGACCACAACACAATTGAGAAGTAGAAGCCATAGCTGAAATTTCCGTTGATCAGACTTTTAATATGCAAAATAATCACACTGCTATTATACAATTTAAACTAGTTGAGAGAATAGTCTGTATAATTATATTCCCGTTTTTGCAGCCTCCAAAGCAAAGAGAGCAGCTCGAGCTTCAATTTCAATCACAGAAATTAGAATTGAGCGGTAAACCTCCCCATGCTCCAGACCCCCATACATAACCCTATGAATCACAACCCACAAAACAAATACCAGCAATTTTAGAAAAAGAAATCCAACTTGCATAACAATTAAACTTTAATACCTCGTTTTGAGGTCTCCGGCTAGACCAACATTTAAATACAAAGAGCAACGAAGGGGCGAATTTACATATTCTTCAAATCATTGCAGTATCTGTAATCCTGGAACACAAGTAAAACGTGCAATACCCAATCTATTAAATTCCTCACTCCCTTGCTCATTTCGACTTTCCCTATACTTCAAGAATCACTCTGGATAACTGATAGATATACGTCTACCTTGCCAGATGTATTTATTTATACTTATTCCTTTCATTTAATCTTTCTTGTGGATCTAAAAGAACTTCACGGTGCTTCTGTGCCCAAAGCTGTCCAAATTTATCACGAAATCCATTCTGGAACCAGTCAAGAATTTCTGGATAAAATTCACTAGGTTTTTTACTCCATAACTCTCTTAACAGAGCGTGACTATCAATTGTTCTGAATCTGGTCATTAATTTACAAAGAAGGTTCCCCCCACTCGTTTATGTCCTAATGATTCTCGCCTCAATATACTTGCAGGTGAAGCTGCTAGAAACTTCTGGGCAGATTTTAGACATGGCAGGACATTACCTACAACCAAGGAAAAAGCAAACACAGCAGCCCGTTGCATATCATCTTTTATACGAACACTGTGCTGTGGGAGCTGCCACAGCTTACCAAAAGTTGGAGTCTTATCACACAAAACTTGGTAGCTTACAGGTTCATAACAGGGTCTGCAATCTGTATGTGGCGCAGAAAATGTGCACACAGAACTTGCATTATCTCACAAGCCAATCTGGTTTCACGGCTGTTGCACCATGAAGCCATTCTGTTTGGATTAATTCACTGTAAACCAGATATTCCGTGGATGACCTAGAGATAGATGATGTACGATGGAGAAAAACTGTTTATTTACCCCCGTAGACTTGATAACTAACTGCATCACCTTTTCTATCTCCATCTGATAAGTTTGGTCTAATCTGCTTCTTAGCAATCCTATCCCCAGCCAGTACAGATAGCCGCGTGCAATATTTCTTCCTCATATGTTGACAAAGGTTTCTCATCAGATAAGTGTCTCCAACATTCAACATCTTCCATATTCCCATGAGTCCATGACAAATGCTGTTGAGAAGCGCACAAACTCTGTTGAAATACGAGCTTCAGTAGCTGCTTTCTAAGCTTTGACATTTCCTCCATGGTTTTATAATGTAAAGAGTACTCAGCACAGAACTTTTTGGGGCTGTTGAAGATTTCAAAACAGTGCAATGCATAAGCTACACTCAAAGCATCACTAGTAGGCTTACAAAGTTTTTCACGTGATGCAATAGAAGCTTATTTTTGTTTCCTTTTTCATTGTTTTTCTTCCTTGGATAGAACTTTCTCACTAGTTGCAGCACCATTCTTATCATTGTTTCCTTCGGGTTGTGTAATAAAAAGATCGGATAAGCTCAAAGCTGCAGCTACTGCAACAGCATAGGCAAGTACTAGATTAGGCCGGTCTATTCCCTTTTCATATATTTCAATGACAGTTAAGAGCATCCGGGAATGTTGAGGACTCTTAGGATAGTGTGCCATTGCTTTCCCGAGGGGGGTTATCCTCCCATTAGTGTCAAGTGCTTGAAGAACTTTTAAGCAATTGTCTGCGTCATTAATAGCAGTGAACTCAGGGGGAGTAGGAAATGAAAAAGTAGCAACCTGAAACGTTTAAGAGTGTTTGAAACAGAAACATAGAATGCACCAAGTAATAAATTCTCAAAGAAACAAATTACATATAGCGGGACCATAAGTCGATAAAATGACGAGCTACAAGTAGCGGCCATAACCAGATGACAATATTAGAGCTCAAACCAAATTTAGAGAGACTGACACTGCATATAAATTAGATGATATATCTGCCTCGTGCTTGATCAAGGAAATCCTGGTTGTTCACATTCAGGGAACCACATAAAAAATATACCTCATCAGTTGATTATTGTTTCGTACTTACTCAGGAGACAATTTAGTTCCTTGCTATAGTAAATTACTAAATTCTTAGATAATTCTCTTTAATGTTTCATTAGACTGACAAATGTTTGTAAACACAGTCGCATTAACATGGTCACAAGTTTGGTTTTGCTTTTTAAAAAATTAAGACAACTAGACAGATACTGTTTTAAATTCTCTTTTCCTATTTTTCCAACTTGTGATAGCTTAAACAGATTTGAATTAAATTTAAATGTAACACGAAATTAGTACTGCACTCTATGGACAGTCGCTGCCATGATTTGCTGCACAGGCTGGTCATTTGGACTCCTGTCACATTGAACTATGGGTACAAATATTCTTTAGTATGGAACTAGATAAATGTAAGTTCTGTTTTGTGGGTAAAATCGTCTAAATAACAACAAAATGCCTGTAAGAATTCTAGTAAGCAATTCATGGACCAATAAAAGTTCAAATGAACTGCAGTTTTTTATTATAAGGGTCAAATCTAGCATGATCAAAGAGCATCAAGTATTGGAAGAATACCTTATTAATACCCCATGGATTTCATGAGAGGACGATTCCGTCAAGGGGTATCTTTGAAATGTCAGCACATGAGAAATCAGGAATATTATTACTGAAGACAGCAGAAGAGTAGAGAGTTCTTGGTCCGCCACCTCGTCAAATACTAGAAGCTGTGCAGATGCAGGAAGCATTGCATGTAGGGGCAAAACACACACTGAGTTCACAGAGAGAACATCTGCTTCCCCCACGTTGTCCCCTGCGCTCATAGTAGACTGGTTCAACCTATTGAAGTAACAGACGCATTTGACTTCCTACAGTATTAGAAGTCAAGGTTTTTTCCCAGCCAAAGATTCAAAAGCAACATTTAGTGAAGCAAGAGTTGAGTTGTCCCTAAAGACATCATAAGGGTCCAGATTGTTCTGAATAAATAGATTCCCATCCTTTCCAGATCACTCTCTTCATCTGAATCAAAAGAAGCAACTGGCTCATCATCAAAGGAAGTAAATCAATGGCTTTGCTTCAGGCCGGAGTCTCCTTCAATCTCAATTGCTTCACTAACTTCATTGTAAATAGAGAAGACCTTTCTAGAGGCTTGGCCAAAATAATCCATGATTTCTGTTCTTTTTGAGAAGTGTATATCACCGGATACTGTCAAATTAATCGTTAATATATTGATTTCACTTCGTCTTGTCTTAATTATTAGCGTATCAAATCATATTTGATATTACATTAATCATTTGGTGCTAGAAGGAGCTCTTTTTATCTGTGATTCCACTCGAAATGGAAGAAAGCGAGCCACTTGTTTCGAAAATTGGTGGTACGACCGAGGTTGTGACTATACCTCGGCGAGAGGAAATGCAGCTCCCCCATGTGCTTCAGCCTAGGACGTTATTTCCCCTGACAATGATCAAATCGAGGGATCTCCCAGACCCCCCGTTGATAAACGATTAAGAATTATGACCCCTACGGGAAAGAAAGTATTAACGAGTGATGCACGCTTACATTTGCTCAAGCTTCGAAAGCAAAATAAACAATCACTCCAGGTTCACTGTTTCGAGGATCTCGCCGGGTCGGATAACGAATTGGCATATTTGGAAGAGCAGAAACGCTTACTGGAAGCTCGCTTAGAAAAACACCGGGAAATTCGCCGTCTGCAGCGGGAGTTGCAACAGACGTCAATATCTCGCCGTGATAAAGATTCCCAAATGCATCTAGATGATGATTACGAGGAAGACTACAACCTCGACAATGAAGTATCCAACGAATCTCAATGTTCTCGACCACCGCCAAAGCGGCGTCTCACGTCGTCAACAAGTGAAGCCTCGTGGCGAAGCGACTCGTGTGAGTCATTCCGCCCGGAGGATATTGTCAAGATGCAGAACGATCTCGCTATATGTCAGGATTACATCAAAAATCATTCGGGCCAACCTACCTCTACTGAAAGTCCCTTGTCTCGATCCATTGAGATTGCTAAAATTGTCAAGACTCTGAAAACCCCAGCTCTAGACCATTTTGATGGGTCATGCGACCCCATTGGATTCTTGAACACCTTCGATGGGCGAATGACATTTTTCGGCCACTCGAAAATCGCCAGGTGCCAATTTTTCTCCACATGCTTGAAAGGCACAACGTTACGTTGGTACAACAACTTGGCACCGCGATCCATCGACTCATGGCAAACTTTAAAAAGCAAATTTCAAAGTCGATTCTCTAGCAACTACAATGGGGGCAAGATAACCGTGTCCCTGATGACGATTCGTCAACGACATTCCGAACCCCTGCGAGACTTTTTAGCTCGCTTCCGGGCTAAGGTCGCTGACATCCCAAATTTAATTGAGGAACTCGCCAATAATTACTTAGCAGCTGGAATCGACAAACATCGTCACACACTCCTTTTAGAGGAATTTTTCGAGAAAAATCCTCGCACTCTCCAATCCTCTCCAATCTGCATTTCAAATTGTTGAACATAGGATGACATTGCAAGAGGCGGTTGGGAGCAACAATCTCCACGACGATTCTCCCAGAAACGAGATAGAAGTCGCAGTCCACGTCGACGGTCTCCACTAAGCGACACAAGGCGCGGTTATGAACCCCACTCTCGTTCCTATGATCGACGAACTCCGTTGCCTGACAAAACATAAAGGAGTGACAAAACAGAAAGGGTGTGGAAAACACGCGACCGCAATAAGAAAGAATTCACCAAACTCAACACTGACAAATCAATCATACTTGTTGTTCTTAAAACAGAACCCGACTATCGACCCCCAAGGCCAATGAATCCAGGACGACCTCCAAGTTCTCGATACTGCGAGTATCATGAGGACACAGGTCATACAACGGACGCCTGTTTTCAGCTAAGCTCGTTTATCGAGAGTAAGATTCGCCGAGGACAACTAGTCCACTTCATTGATGACACAAGTCACCCCCCTCTGTGAAGTCATGACCAGGACAGGGTCATCGACGTCATCGCTGGGGGCCACTCCGCAGGAGGCACCTCTAACAATTCCAAAAAATCATATGCTTGCGAGGTGTTTTCTGTCAATCCAGAGGCTCCCAAGAAGCCAAGACATAACCCGACTCCAATCATATCTTTCTCAGATGAGGATTATCCGTCAGGAATAATTGAAGCTCACCAGGATGCCCTTGTCATCACTGCCAAAATAGGCACAAATACGGTGAAAAAAATCCTGATTGACAATGGCAGCTCTGTCGATATTCTTTACCATCACGCTTATTCGCGGATGAATCTCGGGGACCGTAAATTGGAAAATGTCAATATTCCCCTGTATGGATTCACGGGAAATGAGGTCAAGGTCGTAGGCACCATTGATTTACCCATCCTGTTTGGCACATCACCGTGTCAGACTTGGCAAATGGTCAAGTTCCATGTCGTCAACGCGACGTCGAGCTATAACGCAATTCTCGACAGAACCACACTGATAGTCCTCAAGGCCATTACATCGATCCCTTATCTTAAAATGAAATTCCCTACTGACTTCGGCGTGGGTGAGGTTGCAGGAGATCAGGTGGCAGCTCGACAATGTTACTTATCTGCCGTTATTCCACGACAGAAACCCGGGGACGATTCTTCCATCAATTAGGTCGTAGAAGTTGACCCAAATGACATTATTGAGATTCCAGTGACCCCAACATGCGTTCCCATGGAAGTCACAAATGAGATTGAGATCGAACAGGGAAATTCGGAGAAAAATGTTAAAATTGGGAAAGGTCTTCAAAATTCTCTGCGCCAAGATATCATCCACCTCATCCGCGAATTCTCTGATATTTTTGCTTGTAATCCCATTGATATGCCGGGAATTCAAGAGATCATAGCTCGCCACTCACTCCATATTGATCCAAAAATTCGACCGGTGAAACAAAAGAAACGTGTTTTCTCGGAAGATAAGAAACATGCAATTGACGCCGAGCTTGATCGTTTACTCGCCGTCGGGTTTGTGGAACCGGTACAATTCCCCACTTGGCTCGCCAATGCGGTATTAGTGAAAAAGAGTAACGGCAAATGGCGCATGTGTGTTGACTATTCCGATCTCAACAGAGCATGTCCCAAGGACTTTTACCCTTTACCAGACATCGACCAACTGATTGACGCCACAGCTGGCCACGAGCTTTTGTCATTCATGGATGCATTTTCCGGTTATAACCAAATCAAAATGGATAGCCAAGATTGGGAAAAAACCGCCTTCATTACTCATAGGGGAGTCTTCGGCTACAAAAACATGCCCTTCGGGCTCATCAACGCAGGGGCGACATTCCAGCAAATGATGGATACCATATTCTACTCACAAATTGGTCGGAATATGCAAGTCTACGTCGATGACATGATTACCAAATCTCAAAAGGCCCTGGACCACGTCAACGACTTGCGGGAAACTTTCCAAACGATTCGTCTCCATAGTATGCGACTTAATCCTGCGAAATGCTCACATTTGGTCTCACAACAGGCAAGTTCTTGGGTTTCTTAATCACACAGCGAGGGATTGAGGCCGACCCCTCTCAAATCAAAGCTATCATGGACATCAAGAACCCATCCACCTTGAAAGAGGTCCAGGTCTTAACAGGGTGCATTGCCGCCTTAAGACGGTTTATCCCCAGTCCTCCAAACGGTGTGCCCCTTTTTTCAGGTAATAAATTCATCATTTTCATAAATGTACGAGGATGAGGCACACTCTGTAAATTCTAATTATCTTTAAATGAACATAGCAAATTAAATAAATTTTATTACCTAAAATGTGATCACTTAATGTAAATAAAATTATATGATTAACAATGAATCAAGAATTGTTTCAAAAAAAAAAACAATGGATCAAGAAAATAGTACTTTTGAAATCTATCTGTGCATGTAAGAATATAGTGAAATATTATATTTTAACTAATATTCTTTTTATTATATTAGTCTCGATTGAGATTCAGAGTTACAATTTGCTCTTGAATTTTTTACTTTGTTTCTTATTAAAAAAATTTATAAATATAAATAAAATCGTTTTATTCATTTTAACTATACTCCCTATGTCCCACCCAATTGTATACATTTGGGGACGGGGGCTCAACACGTATTTTAAGATTCTTATAAAATATTTTTTTATAAATATTTTTTCTTCTAAATTAAAATTTAACGTTTAAATTTTTATTGAGAGAAAAAATAATTTAAATATAAATTATACAAATATATTTTATATACACCTTAAAATACGTGCCAAACAGTGAAAAAAAATTGTATAAAAATGAGTGGGAGCTCTTATGCAAGAACAAGACGAGAATAGCACTTTTGAGTTTTGATCGCGAAGTGGCTCATTTGTAATCCACAGAGAATACTAGTAGCCAACTAGGATAGCGAAGATGATACCGTTAAATGTTGAAGCAAAACCCTAGTATTTCCCGCCAAAGTCAGTCCGACTGTTAGCATTCCCGCGCTAACCTCCCTCCCCCCCTACTCTAATCAAACCCCCCCAAATCACTCCAACACACTGCTCTCACAAATCTCTCTCATCTCTCTCTCTCTCTCTCTCTCTCTCTCTCTCTCATTTCCCGATGTCGAATTCACGGCGGTCCAGCAACGGCCGATCACCATTAGTGAATCAACAACGCCAAATCACTTCTTTCTTCACCAAATCATCTTCTTCACCTTCTCCAACACCTTCCCCCTCATCTATTCTCCCCAAATCAAAATCCAAATTAACTCCTACTCCTAACCCTAACCCTAAAATTACCCCCAATTTGACCCCTACCTCTACCACTACTCCATCACCTAACCAATCTAAACGCAGTAAGCCACTTCTAGTGATTGGTCCCACTCAATCTTCTCCCATTACGCCGCGGAGATTGTTGGATGACGATGTGATTGGGAAGAGAATCAAGGTTTATTGGCCGTTGGATAAGTCGTGGTACGAAGGATGTGTTAAGAGTTTCGATAAGGGGAGTGGTAAGCATTTGGTGCAGTATGATGATTCCGAAGAGGAGCTTTTGGATTTGTCGAAAGAGAAGGTTGAGTGGATTGAGGGAGGAAGTGTTAAGAAGTTTCGGAGGTTAAGGAAAGTGTCGGTGGTAGAGGAGGACGAGGATGATGATAAGGACAAGGAGGGTTTGGAGAGCGGTGGAGATGGAGATGGAGATGGAGATGATTCGACGGATGAGGATTGGGGGAAGAATGTGGACAAGGAAGTGGTTGAGGATGAGGAGGAAGAGAGTATGGATTTGGACGATGAGGAGGCGGAGGATGAAAGACAGAGTAGTGTGAAGAAGAAGCCAGCTAAGATATTTGAGTTTAAGAAACGGAAAAGTGTGGGAGAAGATGAACCTAGTTCGAGTAAAAAAAGCAAAAGTGGTGCAGATGTTGGGAGAAATAAATTCATTGATCAGATTAATAATGAAAGTGAGTGACAATGTGGCCTCTTTTTTAAATAAAATTTAATCTTGCAGGGTTTAGCTCTAAAAGTGATGTTAATTGTGGACTTGGCATTTTGTTAGAGGCTATATTGAATTCTTTGTAAATATTGATTTGTCTAAATTCTGACCCATGCTATATTTATTGAGTATGTTTAGGGCCAGCTGATTCCCGACAAACCTATCAACTATATCTCAAGTATTTCCTCTTCAATCCTACTAGTACTAGTCACTACCTCTTGTGATAGGTTATGCTCAAGGCTAGTATTGCTACAGGAATAATTTTTAATTATAGATATAATAGCTTAATTAAGTGTATAGATTTACTACTTTTTTTCTTTGTTAGTGGTGCATAAATAAACTGGTTTACTTTCTATACTTGCCTAATTTGTAATCTGCTTTGGATGCATCTTGCTAATGCACCATAAACTAACATCAATACAAGGAAATCACTTTCAATTGCATGGGTTATGTGATTGACTCAGATATTTGCAGGTGGAAACACGTGTGTACTTTCTGATAAGTTTCCGATGGGTGATGCTGCGGAGAGGTTTGGTATGCGGGAGAAGGACAAGTTCAAGTTCCTTTCAGAGTAAGTCCTTATTGCATAATGCATAATATACTTTGAATTTAAAAGTTAACCCCGTTTAATGTTTATAGAATATTTCTGCAACCAAATTTGTTTGGGGACAATGTACCCGCCCTTTGTCGAGGTACTTAAATGTAGACCTGGCAATTCGTTCGTGTCGTGTACTTTCGTGTCGTGTACTTTCGTGTCGTGTGCTTTCGTGTTTCGTGTATCTAAATGCTAAACCCAAAACCACCCATTTAGGGTTCGTGTAATTTCGTGTTTGTGTACTTTTTGTGTCGTGTTTTCGTGTAATTCTAATTAATAATAAAAATAAATAAGTAAATGTATTAAAATATTAAAATTTTCAGTAATATTTTTACAAATATGTATTAAAAATATATATTTACATAATATTTACAAATAATATTATAAATTTATGTATAATCACATAAATAAATGTTAAGTATCTAATAAAAATATAAAAATATCTAATATAAATATTTATTTATTTATTTCGTGTACTTCGTGTCGTGTCGTGTACTTGAAGGGTGAACACAAACCCGACACTAAATCTCGATCGTGTACTTTCGTGTTCGTGTACTTTCGTGTTCGTGTACTTTCGTTTTGTGTACTAAAAATGCAAACCCAAACACTAAATTTTCGTGTCGTGTCGTGTCGAAAATTGTCGGGTCTACTTAAATGTACACTATACATAATGGACGCATCCTCATTTTACCTCCACTTCTGGTTTCTAAGCAGATGAATGACAGCTAGTTGTATGCCATTATTGTTTTGATGAATCCCTTTTTGTCCTTGAATTCTGAATAGGAACCGCAGGGATGCCAATAAACGACATCCTGGAGATGAAAATTATGATCCAAAAACTTTGTACTTGCCGCCTCAGTTCTTGAATAGTTTAACGGGTGGTCAGGTAATACTTGTATATGTATAAGTATGTATTCATATTTTTTTATTAGTTGTATGTGTAACTTTTTCCAATACATCATCAGAGACAATGGTGGGAGTTTAAATCAATGAATATGGATAAGGTCCTATTTTTCAAGGTAATTCGAGTTTGCAGATATAATTATTGATGTTGGCCCTAAAACTGCTCTCATTTTATTGATGAACATTGTGTTTTTGCTGAAATAGATGGGCAAATTTTATGAGCTGTTTGAGATGGACGCACACGTCGGTGCGAAAGAACTCGATTTACAATACATGAAGGTATTATTAAGAATGGGGTTTTATTTATATTGAATATGAATGAAAGTAAGCTGATTATACTCTCTGAGCTAGCTTCCTTTGAAGGAGAAAAGTTTGAATACAAAATTTATTTTCTGAAGACATTCTGCCTACTTTTTTACTTCTTATTTTCTTGTTACAAGTACTTAAATATACATGCAATTTATTTTTTTAGGGAACTCAACCTCATTGCGGATTTCCAGAGAAGAATTTCTCGATGTATATTGAAAAACTGGCTCAAAAGGTTGTAAAAATAAATCTACACCTTTCTTGCAATCCTTTCAGTTGAGTTTGCAGCATACTTCTGCAAGAAACATATATGTCTGAGTTTCCAAATATTTGCAGGGTTACCGGGTTCTTGTTGTGGAGCAGACAGAAACACCTGCACAGCTTGACCTTCGGCGCAAAGAGCAAGGTTCCAAAGATAAGGTACACCGAAATATATGGTCCATTGACAAAGCTATCAAAAGAAATTTCTTTGTCTCGTATGTGCTTCTTACATTTAACTACGAAACATATACATTGGTCTTTTAGGTTGTTAAAAGAGAGATATGTGCAGTAGTCACTAAAGGAACATTAACTGAGGGTGAATTGCAGTCGGCAAATCCTGATGCTTCTTACCTAATGGCAGTCGCTGAATGCTGCCGAACTCTCTCAGACCAAGAGCGTCGAATATTTGGTGTTTGTGTCGTTGATGTTGCTACAAGCAAAATTCTACTTGGACAGGTTTGTAAGATACATGTGATTTAAAGTTACTGGCTACCATCGGAAACTGTTATATTTAAATGGTGAATGTAGATGCGAAGTTGCTTCACTTGTACTTGCTCAAAAGTTATATATGCTCGGTAGATTAGAAGTCAATTAGACCAATGAATTGCCATATTATACAGATGAAAACAAGATGGTACTTTCTTACTGCAAAACATTTCTTATGAAAACAAGAGTTCTGGTATAATAACGCTTCGGCATAGTAATTTCAATTTGTTAATTTTAGTGCATGTTTACTTTTTATTGAACAAGTATATTTAATTTGTAATCTTTTTTTTGCTTGCCATTTATATGCTGATCAATGATGTGGCTAAGCTACCTTCTGTTTGGCAGTTCGAGGATGACACAGAGTGCAGTGTTCTGAGCTGTTTACTGACTGAACTCAGACCAGTTGAAATAATAAAACCTGCTAAGTTGCTTAGCCCAGAAACTGAGAGAGTGCTGCAGAGGCATACAAGAAATCCTTTAGTAAATGAATTGGTCCCTCTCACACAGTTCTGGGATGCTGAAAGAACTGCCTGCGAAGTCAAGGATATCTACAAGCGTATTGATGGATCAATTTCTCATGCTACTGATCCCTCTGGGAAGGAGAGGGACCTGAACTACCTGCCGGAGGTTCTATCTGAGCTTGTGACTGCAGGTGATAAGGGCATACATGCCCTCTCTGCACTTGGAGGCACTATTTTCTACCTGAGGCAGGCCTTTCTTGACGAGACTTTGCTTAGGTATGCAACATATGAGGTACTCCCATGCTCAGGTGGCAGTGATATATCGCGAAAACCATATATGGTTCTTGATGCTGCCGCATTGGAGAACTTAGAGATATTTGAAAACAGTAGAAATGGAGGTTCTTCAGGGTATGTATAGAAATTTTTACCTTACACAACACTTTCGTTAATCTTATCTCAAGGAGCCTTCTTTTGTGTATGAAGGACATTGTACGCTCAGTTGAA
Organism: Heracleum sosnowskyi; assembly: GCA_030848705.1. Taxonomy (NCBI): domain Eukaryota; kingdom Viridiplantae; phylum Streptophyta; class Magnoliopsida; order Apiales; family Apiaceae; genus Heracleum; species Heracleum sosnowskyi. Next base: position 118,689,549 of record CM061236.1, on the reverse strand, counting down.
CCACTGTATAACAGCATTTGGAAAGAGGTTGCTAAAAACATGGCTGGCACGACCTTTGTACCAAATAGATCTGATTAAGGAACGCCAGGATGCAGTAGCGGCACTGAAGGTAACTGTGTTATATTACTCTGAACTTCTGGTATACATTTACTCGGTTACTCCTCTCTACCTTGGCTTTCTTTGTTAACATGAAAGAAAGAAAAACACAGAGATGAATACTGGATTATGTAATGGCGATGTTCGTTTAACAGTGAGGTAACTTAACTAGAACATCAAAAAGTAACTATCAAATAGGTTGGTCAATATGTTTCAACTATATAAAGTCGGACATTTCTATAGATGAGACTACAGGACTACAGAATGTTGTATCAATATTGGTGGACACTGGCTTGACTATACAGAATAGATATTTCTTTGTTTCTTGTTGAAGTTCCAAGATCACTATAAAAGTGATCCTTTCCCACCAGATATGGAGAAAATTATATATGTTTTAATAATTTGGCCAAAATGTTTTCCCCTTTTTACTTTATGTGGTAGGTAGTTGCTTGAATGCAATTAATAATTATTGGATTCTTTCCCGCTTCTTTGCCGTTTTGGAACTTCATCTTTAATTAATATTAATATTACTTTCCTGCATCTTTCGTCAGAACTTGCAGCAAAATAGTTATCCCAATATGTAACTGTTATGGTTATCATATTGTGCTTTCTGCTACACATAGAGCACTTTAAGCTTGTCTTTGCCACATTCCTCTAATGGTTGCCATAATTAATAGGCTAGTCTACCTTCTGCACTTGAATTCCGCAAAGAGCTGTCAAGATTACCAGATATGGAGCGGTTGCTGTCACGCATCTTTGCTGGCAGGTAAATTAGAAGGCACTATCATATTTTTTGCTCAAGTAAGATGTTGAGTGTCTGTCGAAAGGTTGTCCTTATCCATTGATTGCAATGAGCAGTGAAGCTAGTGGTAGGAATGCAAATAAAGTGGTCCTGTATGAGGATGCTTCAAAAAAACAACTTCAGGAGTTCATATCAGCCCTTCGTGGTTGTGAATTGATGAACCATGCCTGCTTTCTACTTGGCGGCACTCTGGAAAATATTAATTTTGGGCCATTACATCACTTATTAACACCTGGTAAACGTGCAAAACTTTCTTTTATGATAAGAATGGTAAACAAAATGAAATTCCTTTTATATCCTGACAGTTTTTTTCTTGGAGAGCTTATAAAGCAATTACCTGTGTAGGTAAAGGGCTTCCTAACGTTCAATCCATCCTAAAGCATTTCAAGGATGCATTTGACTGGGTGGATGCAAATAATTCAGGCCGTATAATACCTCGGGAGGGAGCTGATGAGGAGTATGATTCTGCCTGCCAAGCAGTTCAAGGGATTGAATCCAATTTGAAAGAACACTTAAAGGAACAAAGAAAAGTTCTCGGAGATACATCAGTAAGAATATTGACGATAAGTACCTGATATAAATATATGGAAGTCTACTCATGTATTCATTGAGCTAAAATCACCATCTTCTTTTACAGATTAATTATGTAACCATAGGAAAAGATGCTTACCTCTTGGAAGTACCTGAAAGTTTGTCTAGTAGTGTTCCCCGGGATTATGAGTTACAATCTTCCAAAAAGGTAATCTAAATAGTGTTTGAACCACATCAGAATTTTAATTTGGTTTCCGCCTTAAAATTCCAAATTCTGTGATATGGCTTTTGTGATAGTGATAATGGATTATCTATATCAACATATATACACGTTGTACCTATGTACATAGTTGTTTTAAAATTTTCATAGAAAGTTGTTTTTGTTGTATTTTGAAATTTTTTGCATAATTTACGATGAAATTTCTCCTTTTTTTTGTTCCTGTTTAGATTTAATTTTGTTTTTCTTTTGTTCTTCGATTATTGCCTTTATACTTTGCATTTACATAAGCTCTACTTTCAGCATAGCTAGTTTTTGCCATTTTCTTTGTGCTGCCTCGTCTTCTACCTAACAGGTACTAGTGACATGCAGGGGGTTTCTCGGTACTGGACTCCGTCTATTAAAAATTTCATAAAAGAGCTCTCTCAATCTGAATCTGAGAAAGACGCTAAGCTTAAAAGCATTTTACAAAGGTTGATAATACGATTTTGTGAGCATCATGATAAATGGAGACAATTGGTATCTACTACTGCAGGTATCTGTGCTTATTAATCTGAGTGTGGAGTTGGAGTAATCTTATGTGTTCTATTAATGCAAATACTTTATTTTGTTGTACAAACTATTCTTATTTGTGCGAGGAATGTTGCTCCTGTTTATGCTTTAGTTAAAAAGGAAAATATCAGCATATTAATTTCTCCTTTGTCCTTGATCCAGTTCTTGGCATGTTTCTCTGTAATGCCTAATATATTATCTTGCTTGCTCTCTCCATTATAGAATGCCACCTGTCTAGCTGCAGTAAATTTAGATAACTTGTATTCTAGTAGCTGATGTAATGGTTTTTACATTTTTCAGAACTTGATGTGTTGATAAGTTTGGCAATTGCAAGTGATTACTATGAAGGACCGACGTGCCAGCCTACTATCTCTGGGTTATCTAATTTGGATGAAGTGCCACACCTTGCTGCTAGAAGTTTAGGGCATCCTGTTCTAAGAAGTGATTCTCTAGGCAAGGGTACCTTTGTCCCAAATGATGTAAATATCGGAGGACATGATTGTGCGAGCTTCATCCTGCTAACTGGTCCAAACATGGGTGGGAAATCAACTTTCCTACGTCAAGTCTGCCTGGCAGTAATATTAGCCCAAGTTGGTTACTTGTCTAGTGGTTAAGTTTCATTTTAACAGCTTATTTGTATATTCACCTTATTCATTTCCCAGGTTGGAGCATATGTCCCTGCAGAAAGCTTTAATATGTCTCCTGTTGATTGCATTTTTGTTCGGATGGGTGCAAAAGATCACATAATGGCTGGCCAAAGTACATTTTTAACAGAGCTTGTAGAAACCTCATCAATGCTGGTGAGATTTCTTTTTGAGCTATGAATTTGACTGTAAATTATTCATTATGTGCTCTGAGAAAGCAAAGAGATTAATTGGTCTGATATCGAGAAGCAAAAACAAATATCAGTCTAATGCAAACTTTATGAAGATTATCTTATTTTGAGTATTTGGCTGTCTTCATATCTTATAATGTTCTATAATAGTAAAAAGCAGTAGTAATATTTAATTTCACTTGCAAAAAGAAAAAAATGAGTTTATACAAATACAATAGATATTCTTAACTAACACCTGAATATACATGTCAAATTTTCTTCTACCACTGACATATATGATGTATTGAATTGACTTGGTATCTGGACACTTTTCGTCTCTTAATGTAGTTGTCTGCAACCCGCCATTCACTTGTGGCATTGGATGAGCTTGGAAGAGGGACATCAACTTCAGATGGACAAGCCATAGCGTATGTGCAAGAATAAGATGCTAAACATGATGCTTGTAAACAGTACAACATTATTGTGTCTCCCACAGTCCCACTACTTGGTTCTTACTGTTCATAATTTTTGGACTTATGCTTTCTTTTCAGCGAATCAGTTCTTCAACATTTTGTCAGTAAGGTACACTGTCGAGGAATGTTTTCCACTCACTATCATCGGTTGGCTCTATCCTACCACAATGATCCAAAGGTAAATTTTTAAATTCTACTCTTTTTTTACTCTTGTCAAACATATTGTTTTATTTAATCTTATAGATCTCACGTGGATGGTTTTAATTCTCTAATCTATACCTACTGTTATGTCATCAAAGGAGTTCGATTTAACAAGGTTTGGAGTTATGGTTATCAATCCTATCCTTATAAATGAACTGAAGTGGTGGATAAGTTTTTTGTCTGATAAATTTGATATTTATTTTAAGGTGTCAAATTTGTAAGAACTAATACAGTACTTGCCTTCCTCCTTTTGGTCGACAGGTCTCCCTTTGTCACATGGCATGCCAAGTAGGAGAAGTCCAAGGCCTGGAGGAGGTGACCTTTCTATACAAGTTGACTCTTGGTGCATGTCCTAAAAGTTATGGCGTCAATGTTGCAAGGCTAGCTGGTAAGCTTGCTTAACAATTTGAAAATTACGGATCTCTTTTCCCCACAACCTAATTGTTGTCTGATTAAAGAAATAGTCGTGCCCCAAGGCATGGGCGTTGGTAATGACAACCACCTAAAAGATTGTGACGCAGGTTCAGAATTCTACCTGTCCCTGCACCCTGCTAGGAGGGTACAACTGGTGCTAATATAAGTTATATAACACACTTATCTCTTTCTGCCTAGTCAGTAAGGCCAGAGTTGAGTTCATCATAAAATGTTTTATTAGTTTAAGATTAGATTTACATGGTAATGGCCTCTTAGACTCTTAATATTTTAACTAGACTTGTCAAAAGTAAGAGCAGCTAGTAACCTGAAGACAATTTCAATATCTGCTTGATTCATGATAAAAAAAAAATTATAAAGTTCAGTACTTTGTCATATATGGTAGTATTTAAGTTTTTGACAATATCTTGCCATTTCCCCAAAATAACTAGCATAATTGCAGGACTGCCGGTCACGGTACTAAAAAGAGCAGTGGCCAAGTCACAAGATTTTGAAGGAATGTACGGTAAACAAGGAGAGCAGCTTGATACTTCCAAAGGAAGTTGGGAAGAGAAATTATTAATCTTCATTCGGAACCTCATTAATTTATCAGCAGAGATGGATGGCGATGACAGTATAGTTGTTGACGCTTTAGCTGAATTGCAGCATAGAGCAAGGATACTTCTGGAGCAAATTTGAAGAATCCATCGTCTCCTTGAGGATCATTTTTTTACAACTGCAATGCTTATCAGGGTTGCTTGTGCATCTAATTTGATACAAATACGCATCAGTGGTGAAGGCAGGGATTTGATAGTACACATATTATGTTCAACCTAGTGAATTGGAACCATCAACCATGTAATTGGCATGGCATTAGAAACAATAGCATCCGAACTTCTTATCATACCAATTACCACGTTTAAAGAAAAAAAAAAGTCGAATTCAGGATGGTTTAATAAAGATATTTAAATAGGGATGGAGTCACGAAGGCATTATCAGACGATATATGCATGTATAAATAAAAATAAAATAATGTTGATTTTGTAAAACAAATAAAATAATGTATAATTTGTACACCTTTACTTACGTTATGTAATGTTATATGCGTGGAAGAATGGGGAGGAAGAAAACTGTCATTTATGCTGTTATTACGTAACGGTAAAAAATACCCTAAAAAAGAAACGTAGTGGTAAAAGAAATGTAAATACTAAATATTGGTGTTCTGTTTGTAATAAACTAGCTCTTTAGTCTGCACGAATATGTTTTGAATTCGATTTTTTTTTAAAAAGTGTATTACATATTTACGTGTTAAAAGTGTGATAAATAAGTTATATCATCGGTAATTTTGGAAATAATTTGTGATGATATAAATTATCTCCAATTTTATTAAAGTGATATACATAAAAATTCGATGTAATATATATAAAAGTTCTATGTTTGTTGATGAGAATTAGCTCAAATTTTAATTTAATTCAGAGCTTACATAAATTATGAACTTCAAATGTTTCTCTAATAAACAAGTTATATGTATTGGTTATAAAGTGTGATATCTTTAAAAAAAATGTTATAAAGTGTGAAGTATTTTTGAAGTTTTTTCTTTTTTACATATAAAATTTTGTTACAAGATTACTTAGGTATATATTGGCTACTTTTTTTAATATTATGTTATCTTCAAATAATATTTTTTGTTGAAAGTACGATAAATTAACTATAATTAAATAAAAATATTAAATAATCAAGTATTTCTAAATATAAAATTAATGTTATGTAGTAATGAGTTAGACACAATTAATATGCATAAATATTATAGCAATTAATACATGTATATTAAATTAGAAAACTATTAATACATAATAATGAGGTACATGAGGGTAAAATTGTCAATGAACAAAAGTTAGGAGGGCAAAAGTGTCCACGAATTAAATTGCTTAACCAAACTCCTATGTTGTTGTATTATATATATAATAGATAATAGATAATAGATTTGGAACCGGAACTACGATCATCAATTAATTAATATATATGTTAGAAGCCAATTTTCGTCCAGGACAAAGTTTCAAGATTAAATTTATATTTGGGTATTCGGATAGAGATAATAAGAATAAAGATGTAAATACAATTAGGGTTTTTGAGATATTTGGGACTGCTCTTGAGGGTTTTTGAGCTGGAAATGGAGCAGGATGACGAGATTGAGAAGAGTTAGAAAAAGGGTGGTTCTGTAGCACTTGTGGCAAGTACAGAAGAACATGAAGATGTAAAGAAAGAAATTGCTAAAACTACACCAAGCTCAAGTGCTTGTGAAGGTAGAATTAAATCAAGCAAAGGAAAAGGCAAAATGGTTGATGAAGATGTCAACTCAAATCAGGATGAGATGGATGAGCTAGATGAACATCTTACTTTTCTATCTAGAAGATTTTCAAAGCTCAAGTTCAAGAAGAACCCTGAGGCACAAAGACCATTCAAAAAAGACTTTTAACCTAATAAAACATTTGTTGAGAGATCTAAATTCAAATGTTTCAACTGTGGAATGGGTGGTCACTTTGCCAATGAATGCAAAAAGCCTAAAACTGAGAAGAAGGACAGGAACTTTGAACTTGTAGACTACAAAAAGAAATATTTTGAGCTCCTCAAACAAAAGGAAAGGGCATTCATTACTCAGGACTATGACTGGGTTGCTGATGGAAATGATTCTGAAGAGGACACAGAGTATGTCAATCTAGCACTCATGGCTAATTCAACTGAACAGGAAGCTAGTTCATCAAGCAATCAGGTAATCACTACAAACCTAACTGAGCTATCCAAAGAGGAATGCAATAGTACTATTAATGATATGTCTACTGAATTGTACCATTTGCGTGTAACTCTTAAATCACTCACAAAAGAGAACAAAATGATTAAAGATGCTAATCTGTTTCTGAGTGATAGGAATGCTGTGTTCGAAACTCACTTCATTGAGTTTGAGAAATTGAAAATTGATTGCCAAATTGCTAAAAGTGAACTAGAGGCTGTGTTAAATAGAGAAGAAATTCTTAAAAACCAGCTAAAGAAAGAACATGATATAATTGCAAGATGGAATGATTCCAGGAATGTTGCCACTAACATTTTTAAGGTTCAAGGTGTGGATACATTCTATAAGGAATCATTGAACAAGGACAAAAAGAAACTAGATGTTGTGATTGAGGATCTAGGAACTGATGATGCTTCAACGGATAGTGACCATCCGTTGAAAGATAACTCATCAACGGATGAGAGCCATCTGTTGAAACATACAACTAGTGTTAGCAAAGAGAAACTAGAGAAACTGAACAAAAAATATGGTCCAACCAACAAGAATTTTGTTCAAGGAGAATGTAGCAATTCCAGGAAAGTTGAGAAGGTTAATATAAGCCACTTTTCCAACAAGCAATTGAAGGACAAGTTAGAGAACATCGAGGTTAAGGCTGAGGTTAAAAAGAAAAAGAACATAAATGGTAAAGTGGGAATTAACAAGCACAACAATTACACACCTGATAAGTATGCTCCTAGAAAAACATGTGTTAATTATGGTAGTGTTAATCATTTGTCTACTAACTTCAAATCTGTCAAAATGCAAATATTCAAATGCCAATGCATGTCCCTAATGTGCTTATGCATGTCATGCCTAATATGTTTGCTCATAATACTCATGCATCCAATCTGTATGCTAACATGTCATTTGTTTCAAATCCTTATATGAATGCATTCAATATGCCACAAATGCCATGAAACATGCCTAACTTGAGCACTATGTATGCACAACATTCACAAATGCCTGCATCAAACATTTATACACCTGAGAACCTACTGATGAACATGTCTCAAAGGTCAACACCAAGGGTCAAGGTTGATTTAAATCAACCTAAGATTAAGGTGCAAAATGATAAGAGAAACAAAGTGAAGGCTAACAAGACAGGACCCAAGGAAACTTGGGGTACCAAAATCAACTTGATTTGGTTTTTTTATGTGCAGAGAACTAGAAGGAATCTATGGTACTTGGACAGTGGCTATTCTAGACATATGACTGGAGACTCCACCCTGCTCACAGAGTTCAAGGAAAGAGATGGTCTTAGCATTACCTTTGAAGATGACAACAAAGGATATACTAAGGGATATGGCTTAATTGCAAAGGGGAATGTCATCATTGATGAAGTAACACTAGTTGATGGACTTAAGCATAATTTTCTGAGTATCAGTCAACTATGTGATAAATGTTTTTCTGTTTTATTTTCTTCAGAAGCCTGTGTTGTCTCAAGCAAAAAGGACAACAATGCGGTGTTGACAAGCTATAGAAAAGGAAATGTGTACATAGCTGACTTCGACTCAACAAATGCAAATTCAATTACTTGTCTTTTTAGCAAAACAAGTAAAGATGAAAGTTGGTTGTGGCATAAAAGGCTGTCACATTTGAACTTCAAGTACATGAATGACTTGGTAAATTGATAAGTGTGTGCATTATCTATATATTGTCCCTATATTTAAGTTATTTTGTAATGATTTGGATTTTTATTTAATAAATTATAATGTTTTATTGTAGGTATGAATTTTTTTTAATAAAGGAAGGTTTGGAGTTTAAATAGCAAGAGTTGAAGATTAATTTGATTAAAATTCGGATTTGATGACCCACTTGCGTAGTCCATACTGTTTGGGCCATAACTGGAGTTCTATAAGTCCGATTCAGACGATTCAACAGCCCACGTAAAGTTTATGAGAAGGGATTTATCATAGAAGTGGCCTTGATATTAAACTCCAGCCGATTCAGTCCAGAAACAGAGCCCAACAGTCAGCTACGAATTTCTATTACTAGAATTCAATTCTGTTTGAGAAATTTCCTTGTATTTGTATTAAATAATTAAAAATACTTTTATATTAGATATATTATTAGATCTAGATCAGACCTAGTAGATAAATAAAAAGCAAGAGAGAATAAGCCGCACAAGGGAGGAGGAGAAACCATCAACATAGAAGAATTCAGCCATTAAAGACATTCAATTGGCTTTGTTTTATCTTATCTTTTTATATCTCTTCTTATGAACCTGTGTTGGTTGACTTGGAATTGTTTTGATACTCTGATTATGAACTAAACTTATATGAGTTAGGATTTTTATGGAATCCTAGCATGGGATTATTGGTGTTTTGTTAAAGAGTACTGTATGCGGTTCTACAGTTTATCCATTCAAGTGTTTTTCATGCTAATACTTGTTATTGTCTGATCAACTTTAGTGGGTTAACGAGTTAATTATAATATCGAGAGATTTATAGTTAATTGAAATAAAACTTGAATGGTGCATGCTTATATCTTTTGATTATTATATCGTTACAGTATAGACATATATTGTGACCATGCATAGCTGTGAGAATTTGTGCTTAATTGTATTCCGAGGAGTAAATTGGCATAGGCATATGTTAGTTTTCTTGGTAGGAATTATACCATAGTGATTTCGAGAGAAACCTATGACCATTGAATTCTAGCTAGTGAACTGTGGATTTGCTATAGTGTTACGCGACTCTTTTACTGATTTTCATGTGTTAGGGGGAAGTAATTATCATGACTTATCTTCTCATATCTAAATCTCGTAAGACTCTCTTTGCTATTATAATATTAGTTAGTTAATTAATTAGTTTTAGTAGAAAAACCAAAACCCAAATCTTGTGTTCGATAACTAAATTGTGAGATTTTACTTGCGATTAATACAAATTTGCAGTCCTTGAGGAACGAAATCTGGTATTTATTACTATATTACTTGTTTGCGATTGTGTACACTTACACATCTATATTTTATGCAACATAAATAAAGGTCTTGTAAGTGGTATTCCACAATTGGAGTTTTCCAAGGATGGATTGTGTGACACGTGCCAGAAAAGGAAGCAAAGGAAGACCTCTTTCAGAAGCAAGATAGAGTCATCAATTGATCAACCTTTGTAACTTCTACACATGGATGTATTTGTACCAACAAATGTGATGTCAATTTCAAAGAAAAAAAATACTGCCTTGTGATTGTGGATGATTTCTCTAAATTTACATGGACTGAGTATAAAGTCAGAAGAATCAGGAGTGATAATGGCACTGAGTTTAAGAATTCAAATATAAAGTTGTTTTTCGAGGAGAATGAAATTGTTCATGAATTTTCTACAGCAAGGACACCACAACAGAATGGAGTGGTGGAAAGGAAAAATAGAACACTTATTGAAGCTGCAAGGACAATTCTAGATGAATCAAGGTTACCTACCTACTTTTAGGCTGAGGCAGTTAACACTGCATGTTTCACTCAGAACATTTCCTTGATTAATCAGGCAAAAGGAATGACTCCATATCAATTGCTCAAAAAGAAGAAACCAACATTGGACTTTCTACATGTCTTTGGGTGCAAGTGCTTTGTATTGAGAAACCAAGGTGAAAATCTTGGGAAGTTTGAAGCAAAGGCAGATGAAGCCATTTTTGTTGGATATGCAACTGGAAAAGCCTATAGGATTTACAATCATAGAATCAACATTGTTATGGAATCAATACATGTTGTTTTTGCTGATAAAAGAATTCAAGGACTTAAAGATGAGGGTTTTCATGAATCTCTCAAATTTGAAAATGAGGTTGAAGGTATAGAATGCAATGAAGAAAATGATGAAGTTAATGATCATGATCAATCAAGAGTTAATGCTTCTTCAATAGATGGAATAAATGGTGAATGTGAAAGAGGACCATTCATCAACAATGAAGCATCCGTTTAAGATCATTCTGGTGCATCTGGTGATAGGGCATCCGTTGAAAGTCATCATGATGCATCCGTTGAAAGTCATTTTGAGACATCCGTTGAAAGATCACTAAACAGAATGACTAACTCAATTAACTCAGGGGGAGTTTCTCAAGGAAACTATACATCTCAACATGATCATGACAATGAAGAAACTTCATAAAAATCAAACCAATCACCTCAGAGAAAATGGACTAGAGATCACTGTTAGGTCCAAAGTATCGTAGACGGAGGGGGGGGGGGGGGGTTGAATACGATACTCACAAATTCTTCGATTTCGTTCACGGATAATTTTTTGTGATATAGTTCAAAATCAAATACTCCAAATCAAAACACGAGTCGGGGAATATATCGTTTTATAAATATAAACCACGAAGGGTGCTACAAATTCTAATCCGTAGGATTAGCTATAATGAGTTCAGGTTAAACACAATCACTACAATAATAGAATTCTGAGCTATGTTAAATTCTCTGTAAATTTCTATGTCAAGAACTCTCTCTTCGTAAATGATCTTTTTGTGTTCTGCCTTAACTGAAGAAGAACACTTCTTCAAACTCTATTTATAGACTTCATTTGAAAACCATCGAACCAAAAGAATTGGATAATTCCTGGCCGTTGGATCTTCATCAACTGATCATCAAAGTATTACTTTCCACCTGCTCCATTTGAGAAAACCATCGAATGGATTAAATCAATTTTCCATTCGATAGTTTTTAATTCAAAACTATCGAATGTAAAATTGATTCTAAATGGTTTTCTGAGAATCACTTTTATATCATTCGATAGTTTTCTAAATAGAAAAACTATCGAATCATTTCCTTGTCTTTTATCCTTTAATAAATCTCTTGAGCTCCAGGGTGTTTCAGTTTTAGACTGTATCAATTTATTCTGAGACGATAAAACAACCTGATCTTTTTAAGTGCCGTCACCTAGTACAACTGGTCTGGTTCACAGATGAATAACACTTGATCAATTCTTCTTTTATGTCTTCAATTCAGTGTTGTTGATAAGTCCTTTGTTGATCTGGTTGCTTCAATTAAATCACTGGAATCCTGTGGTACTTAACCCTAAATCATTCACATACTTCTGTCGTCTTGAAAATCTTGTTTCTTTTGTTGTCACTGAGGCTTGAACATTTTCATGAACTTCTTTCCGTGACCTGTTTACGGACTTCAAGAATACATAACGTATTTTGATTTTTTGAGTTTACCTTTTCTTCTTTGATTCTGGATTCCTGTGCTTCTGTTAATACTATTGTCTGTCTTGTCATTTGTTGAGTTGTAGTTATCTCTTTTACATCTTATGTTACATTATGCTTTACAATCTCCCCCTAATTGATTGGATAGAGTTCAACAAGCAAATACCTCGAGGATAACTCAACTAACTAAGGAAACATTAAACTAATTAAAGTAAGACAACTTGAATAATATTAAATGCATTCTGGATCAGATATATATACATTTCCAGATTTCATAAATCAAAAAACAATAAAACTTTATACAATGAAGTTGCTCCTCTAGTCTGAGCTGATAGTTCTTTTTGTCTTTTGCTTCTTGTCTTCAGTCCATTTCGATCTCACCTTCTTCAATCATTGGATCGGAGTTAGCAGCTTGATAATCAATCACGGAAGGATAGTGCAGTGGTTCTCCAGGTTTAAGAATTGCTCCTTGAATGTGTCTTCCAATGTACTCAACCTCTTGACCCACTCCAGCCCACAACCATGCAATGTTAACATCTTTCTTGTTTAGCTTTGGCATGTTTGGTAGTCTGGGATGCACTTCCAATCCTCTTTCCACTCTTTTCCTATAGTACGGAACATTCTCCATTAGAAATCTTCGAAGAGTGTCTGCTACTTTATCCTTCTCTGTTGATCAGAGAAGGATCAACAGAGAAGGATCTAAGATACTTCTCAACTGATATTAGATAGTTTCTTGGATAGTCTCTCAGTTTGTCCCCAGCCAAATAGCAGATTCTGAACAAGTCATTCGTCATGAATCTAACCATTGGAGGATCTTCAGTAATCTCTGGACCGACTTTCATCAAGATCTCCTTAACATGCTCACGGAGCAGTTCATTTAGCCTTGTAGTCCTTTGTATCTTGATGAGAATCACCTGCAGTTCTGTGTATGTTCTCTGTTCTAAAAACTTAGTGGAAATCACAAATGTACCTTTCTCAAGAAAATTGATCAATATGTTCCAGGCACCATTTGCTTTAACCCCGGCTTTCAGAAAGATCACAGTATTCCTCAGTGCAGTGAAGTAAGCATGATCATCAGGATTTGCACTTCTTATGTCCTGAATTATGACTTCCACCTCCGCATTGTCGTTGACTTCTAATCCGTCTTCAACTCCACAAAAGGTTTTATAAGCCATCTCCCAGTCAGTACCTTGCTTATTTGCCAAATCCATCATCTTCTTCTTCCTAGCTTCAGCATACACCTTGGATCTTTTTAACTTCTCAATCCTTAGAACTGCTTGGTGTCTTTCTCTCTCAGCTTGCCTGGCATCTATTTCAGCTCTTTGAGCTTTCACCATCTCCAAGGCAGCTTCTTCTTCCAGTGATAGAGGATTTGCTTCTTCTTCCATATCATCATCCAAGATAGGATGTTCTATTGGCTCCGGATAATATGGCTCATGCTCTTCCTGAATCGGTTGCTCTTGCATGACCTCAAATTCCTCTTCACTTTCCTCTTCTTATACAATGTCCTGAATCCAGTACTGTCTAACTGGAATAGCTTCATTGGTTTCCCAAACTCCCCATCCAGTTGTTTGTCAACCTTCATTAGTCACTTCATTTGTTTCCCCTTCTCCAACTTTCTCCCCCTTAGTTGAGGAATCCTCGACGTAGTTATCCTCATTGTAAAAGGTAGTAGACGGATCAGGTTGTTGTCGTGAAGGTCCGGGTTGTTGGTTCCTCAACATATTCCAAATAGACTGCACCCCGTCACCTTGATTCTCCAAGAAATCCATAATCTGCTTATTCATCTCATTCATAGAAGCTAGCGACAGGTCAATGTTATCCAATCTTGAGTTGGTAGTCTTTTCCATATGATTCATCCTCTTGTTCAGCTTAGACTCCACTCTTGAAAGTGTGTTCATTGCATCTTTTACCCGTGCTTGACCATCCCGGATAACCAGAACGTCTTCTCTCAAAGCTTCCTGTCCATGTGACAATGCAAATACTTCATTCATGAATCCATCTTTTAATTCCTTGACGCCTGTCCTCAACTCGACCAGTTCTTCCATTGCTTCCTTCTTCAAGGAGTCCACTGCCTACTTAGTACCTGTTATAGTGCCAGATGCACTGCCAATGACCCTGAATGTTCTTCTGGAATCAGCTGCAGCCAAGTCAACCTTCTCTTGAATAGTCTTTAAAGAAGCATTGCCTTGACTAGAGGAGATCCCTTGGTCAAAGGAAGGTCGCAGTGGAACCCTGAATAATGGATTTCCTTCTTTGTCACGGACTGTCATCTCCCTGAGGGTGGATTGAACATGTACCTCTCATTCTGTAGGCAGTAGCTGATCATCTATGTTTGGCAGGGTTAAGGTGTCACTCCTCACATTTGGCTCTGGGTGTACACTCAACGTTTCTGTCGATGTTTCACTCATTTTTCCTTTCCCACTCAGGCCAGGTGTAAGTGTTTTTGTTTCACTCAATCCCTTTTTGCTAGTTGTACCTGCAGAAGAAAACACCGTAGCCGTCCTTAAGGAGGTCACCGGTGGTGCAATGGGGCTTCGCAAGTCCCCGTCCTTGGTTAAACCAAGTTGCTGATCATCAGTAGATGATGTATCCTTTGTAGGATCTAGAGTTTGAATCTCTAGGAGGTTAGAATCAGGCTCTATTAACAGCAGAGATCCTGAAGCTTCCTCAATAGTCTGTGAAGACTTTACCTCAGTTAACTCCTCAATAGTAATTGATTCATTGTCACCGAGTTGCCGATCTGCACCTACGTCAGACCCTTTACCCGCATGATCCAGATATGTTCCATCTGGGGAGCTAGGCAATGACCCTTTAGATTTTGCATTTAGGTCAGAGCCTTCTCTCGACGTCTGTGAAGACCCTTGGTTCTTAGAACCTTCAACCAGTGAACCTGACCGTAATATGGTCGGAACACCAGTTGCTTCCGTCAATTCTTCCTTACTTGATTGAGCTATTGGTTCAGATATAGCTTTCGTTAGCATTGCCCAATCAAAATCAGAAAAATCTGTGAAGGGTTCTTTGGATGAGAGAAATGAACTATCAACAGTTGCCTCGGTTTCTGTTCTTCTCCTTTTAGAGGTAGGCAGAGCTGCTGTTGAAGGGCGTGTCTCCTTATGTGGTGCTGCTTTGGCACTATCTCCCTCTACACTCATGGATGTTTGTATACTGGGTATAGGAGGGGAAGGAGGTTCGTTTATATTTTCATTTGGCTCGTCCAAAGGCTCTTCGACCGTGGTTAGAGATTGTGGGTTTGCAATCTCCTGGTCAGGAATGGCCACTGAGGGCTCTGGATCAACATCCATTGGTTCAGGTGCCATTTCAGGTTGAGGTGGAGGAATATTACCTTCAATTACCTGTTCCCCTGGGGGTAGAAGTGGTAGGGGCACCGTTCTTAGATATTCTGTGAGAACAGTGGGTACCCCTGGAAGATAGTTGTTCTTCCTTATAAGAGCGGTTAAGGCATTGCTCTTCATTCTCATGCACTCCTGTGTGTCTTCACCTTCAAATGTTTCCCGATCATCGTCTGTTAACACATCATTGAGAATTAGTTGTAGGAACCTAGGATAGAAACAAATCACATCGTCCATGCATATTCTGTCATCCAGTGGTCCCATGCACAGAATCACTTGATCAATCACTAACTTTCCTATGTTTATATGCCTATTGTTAGCAATGGCAAACCCTATTTTCTGAAGAAATAAGGGAATACCATGCAGATTTGTAAGCTTAACAGTAAAAACATGGATAAGTGTATGAAAGAAGAAATTCCATGGCTTAGTTAAATAATGCTTCAGAAACTCTCCCACCAAGAAGTTAGGTTGTTGACTTCTAATGAGAGTGAAGAAGGCATGTATTTCTTCAGTTGTGGGATCAGGAACAAGGTTTTCTGTTGGAAATTGTAAAACCCTATTAAAATCATGTTCCGTCACCCTTATTGTTCTGCCGCCAGGCACAATAAAACTGAATGCACTAATACCATTCGCAGATGTGTCAGTGGTTGTAGTGTACAATGCAGTTAATTGATCAATACAAAGAACTACAGGAGTACTCAAGGAATATGCCACCAACGATCGTGTGTTCAGAAATTCTGCCCATGCACGAAATTGTAAATTCGTAATGGCTTGCAGATTCTGAAACGAGACATGATTGGTTTTGGTAATAATAAATTCTCCGGCCATTGTATTTTCACACTTTCCAGAAAATTTAAATTTTAAACCAAAATTAATACCAATTAAATTTAATTAATTATTACTAATTAACCAAATTTTAATTTTTAACAAAATTACCCTTTATATCACTTAACCAATTTCGAACTACTAAAAACTCCCAAATTAAGAACCCTAGTTTTCTAAGTTAAGAAGAGTAATTTTAATTGAAATACACTTCAAATGAAAATGATTTCAACCAAAACTTACTATTCAAGAACAGTATCAATCACTCAAGGTTCGAATTTTTAACCAAAACCAAGATTAGAAAACACAGTAATCACAAAGTACAGAGTTCTCACTGTTGAAAATGAAATCACTGTGGTTAAACTGGATTTACTGTGGGTAATTCTCGGTTAAACACGAAAACTATCGAGTTCTTATTGTTCTTAATCGTAAATATATGTAAGTATATATGTATCACTCCTTAGATCTGAAAAATGACAAAAGAAAACCGTCTAAGGGCCATATAAATACTTACTGATCTTTCAGGGGTATTTTCGTCCTTTCACGTTCGATAGTTTTAAAATGAACTGTCGATGGTTTTATTTTAGGGGTAAACTGGTCAATTTTACTTCGATAGTTTTGAAAAACTATCGCAGTATTTTAAAAAAATAAGAATTCAAACCGACCTTTTCAAAAACCATCGAAAGCCTTTTCTTTTTAAACTAAAAACTATCGAACTCTTGTCTTTCTAAAAAACTATCGAGAATATAAAATATTAAAGAATTTATTTCTTTCGATAGATTTCATTTTATTCTAAAAAACTATCGAGATATGTCCTTCGATAGATTTCCTTTCTTTTTCAAAAACCATCGAATATTTCATTCGATAGTTTTTGTCTAGTACTTAGAAAAACCATCGAAAATCCTAAAATTCGATATTTTTTGCTTCTTTTCAAATTTTAAAACATGTTCTTGTTCTAAAATTCAAAATTTGTATTTCCTATCAAGTTTTATTTTGAATAAATCTTTTAAAATTTATCAAATTCAATTGTTAACAGAAAATTCACAATTTTCTTAGAATAAAATCAACTAAATATCATTAAATGATATTAATCAATTAAAATCCAATAAATTATGCTGCATTAATCTACAATGTTAAAAACAAAGTAAATTAATTCAAATTAAATAAATACTTGAATATTTAGAACAAATATTAGCATCTAAATAATATTTAGAATTAATAACCAATTAAATGCCAGAAGATATATCATCCATAATTATGACATTAAATTAGTACAATAATCTTAACTACGAGAATTGCTCCAGAAAATAAATTCACGAGTCCTAAGGATATAGAAATTCTTAAACTCATGTATTCACTAGGACTATCTGTAGTTACTGACTTCTAATCAAAATCAATTAGAAAGATTTAACATCCCAAGTTCACCAACCAACTTTGAAAAAGTGGATTCATCAAGCGGTTTAGTAAAGATGTCTGCAATTTGTTCCTCTGTGAGTACAAAATGTAACTCCACAGTTCCATTCATGACATGCTCTCGGATAAAATGATACCTGATGTCGATGTGCTTCACCCTCGAGTGTTGCACTGGATTGTTAGAGATTGCTATGGCACTTGTGTTGTCGCAAAATATTGGAATCTTTGTCAACAAAAGCCCATAGTCACGGAGTTGGTTTCTCATCCACAAGATTTGAGCACAACAGCTTCAGCAGCAATGTATTCAGCCTCAGCTGTTGATGTGGAAACTGAATGCTGCTTCTTGCTATACCAGGAAACTAACCTTCTTCCAAGAAACTGGCAGCTTCCTGAAGTACTCTTCCGATCAATCTTATAAAATGCAAAATCAGAGTCTGTGTATCCAATAAGATCAAATCATGTATCTTTAGGGTACCAAATTCCAAGATTTGGAGTCCCCTTAAGATATCTAAATATTCGCTTAACAGTTATTAGATGAGATTCTTTAGGATCAGACTGAAACCTAGCACACAAGCATGTTGCAAACATTATATCTGGTCTACTTGCAGTGAGATAAAGTAATGAGCCTATCATACCTCTGTAGCCTGTGATGTCAACCTTCTTACCAGTTTCATCCTTATCAAGCTTAGTGGCAGTTGGCATATGAGTCTTTGTTGTAGATGAGTCTTCCATTTGATACTTCTTCAGAAGATCTTTAATGTACTTGGACTGACAAATGAATATACCATCTTGTCTTTGGTATACTTTCAGTCCAAGAAAGAATGACAATTCACCCATCATGCTCATTTCATAACGACTCTGCATTAACTTAGCAAATCTCTTGCATAGATCAACATTAGTAGAACCAAATATTATGTCATCAACATATACTTGCACCTATATCAAATCATTTTTGTGCTTTTTGTAAAAGAGAGTCTTGTCTACAACACCTCTTGTAAAATCATTTTCAAGTAAGAATTCAGATAGAGTGTCATACCATGTCCTTGGAGCTTGTTTGAGTCCATAGAGAGCTTTGAATAGAAAGTACACAAAGTCTGCCAGTTTTGAATCCTCAAAACCTGGAGGTTGTTCCACATACACTTCTTCTTCTAACTCCCCGTTCAGAAAAGCACTCTTCACATCCATCTGATATACCTTGTAATTGGAATGTGCTGCGAATGCCAGAAACATTCTGATGGCCTCAAGTCTTGCTACTGGTGCACAGGTTTCATCATAATCTATACCCTCTTCTTGAGAGTAACCTTTAGCAACCAGACTGGCTTTGTTTCTCGTTACAATGCCATCTTCGTCCAGCTTATTTCTGAATACCCATCTTGTTCCAATCACAGATTTTCCCTTAGGCCTGGGTACCAGCTTCCAAACTTTCTGCCTTTCAAATTGATTGAGTTCCTCTTGCATAGCAATCACCCAATCTGGATCATCTAGAGCATCTTCAACTTTCTTAGGTTCTGTTTCTGAAAGAAACCCAGAATAGTGACATTCATTTTGTGATGTTCTCCTAGTTCTCACTCCTGTGTCCGGATCACCAATGATCAAGTGAAAGGGATGATCTCTATTCCATACCCTTTGTCTTGGCAGATGCGATCTTGATGATTCTCCTTGTTCTAGATGTTGTGGAGTGTGACTAGTTGATCCTTCTCCTGCTCCCCCTGAGTTGTTGACGGTATGATCTGTTGACCCTGTTGATTGACTAGTGGATCCAGTAGTAGTTTGAGTATGTCCACCACTATCACCACTTGGTCCAGAATCATTATCATCATGATTATTATTAATAACTGTAACAACTTCAGGTTCTACTTCATTGTCAGAAAGATCTCCTGATAAATTTTCAAATACCAAGGATTCAGAGTTCTCTCTTGTTTGCAGGCCTGGTCTTTTGGTGTCGTCAAATGTTACATTAAAGCTTTCCAACACCTTCTTATCTTCAATCACATATATCCTGAAAGCCTTAGATTCCAGAGAATAGCCCAGAAAAACACCTTCATCTGCTTTGGCATCAAACTTGCCAAGATGTTCTCCATCTTTAAGTACAAAACACTTGGCCATTAACTCATACGGAGTCTTTTCATGATCTTTGTTGATCAGGGTTCGATTCTGAGTGTAGGAAGCTGTGTTCACTGCTTCAGCCCAAAAGTAAGTGGGAAGTTTTGCTTCATTCAACATGGTCCTTGCTGCTTCAACCAAGGTCCTGTTCTTCCTTTCCACTACTCCATTCTGTTGAGGAGTTCTTGGTGCTGAAAACTGTCTTGATATTCCTTTCTCTGAGCAGAAATCGTTAAGAACTGCATTCTTGAATTCAGTTCCATTGTCTGATCTAATTGTCCGCACAGGTAGCTTAGCTTCCACTTCTATCTTCTTGATGTGATCAATGATTAGTTGTGTTGCTTCATCCTTTGATTGTATGAACAACACCCACGTGTACTTGGAGTAGTCATCCACCATCACCAATGCATATCTTTTTCTTGAAAGTGACATAACATTGACTGGACCAAATAAATCCATATGAATCAGCTGTAATGGTTCAACAATGCTTGTCATTCCTTTGCTTCCATGTGATGCTTTCTTCGACTTCCCTTTTTCACATGCTTCACACAGTCCCTCCTGATTGAATTCCATCAGGGGCAACCCTCTCACTAACTCTCTCTTTACCAAAGAGTTCATAGTTTTGAAGTTCAGATGTGAGAGCTTCTTGTGCCATAACCAACTTTGTTCTGAAGATGCCTTTGCATAGAAACATGTAACTTCTCCTTCACTGGTAGAACTTAAGTCAGCTATAAACAAATTTCCTTTTCTCACTCCCAGTAGAGTAAGCTTCTCATCCTTCCTGTTTGTGATCAAACACTTGTCTTTTCTGAAATCTACATTGTAGCCTTTATCACAGAATTGACTGATACTAAGAAGATTGTGCTTTAATCCTTCAACAAGAGAAATGTTTTCAATGATGACATTTCCAGTTTTCAATTTAACATATCCCGTAGTGAATCCTTTGCTGTCATCTCCAAAGGTTACAATCGGGCCGGTCTTCTTAACCACCTTTGTAAGCAGGGACTCTACACCTGTCATGTGTCTAGAACAGCCACTATCCAGAATCCACACAACCTTTGAGCTTTTAACCTTACCCTACAATCACAGATTGATTAAGCGGACTTTGGTACCCAAAATTGTTTTGGTCCTGAAGGTTTAGATACTTTAACAGGAGTAACATTCAATTTAGTCTTACCCTGTTTGATATTCATAGTATATGTGGATTTAACATTAACAGTGCTTTTGCTACTATCATTCATCAACTTAAAATAAGCATGCATGATGTTGTACTTACATAGCAAACACTCTTTCTTTCCACAGGGTTCATGAAGATCAGGCATGTCAGACATGTTATGCATTTCAGAAGTATTAGCAGTTTCTACTTTAACCTTTTTACATGCATGTGTAAGGTGTCCAGCAGAATTACAAATAGTGCACAACTTCCTGGATGCAATGGGAGAATATGGAACCATTTCCTGATTAACAATCTTCTTCTTCCCATTCATGTTCTTTTTAGCATTACTAACTAAGTCACCTACTTCAGTTTTAGGTAATTCAGTTTTTACAGATTTCCTAGGCAACTTAGTCTTTACCTCTTTAACCTTCAACAAATCCTCCTCAAGAAATTCTTGTGTTATGACTAAGTCTCCTTCTTCAAAAAGTCCTGACATGGGCTTAACAAAAACTGGACAGCTCACATTCTTGAGAACATGTGGAATATTCTTCTTGACAGGTTTAGGTGTCTGAGGAAATTCCAAAACTTTCTTGCTATAGTCTAGACCTATTGCAGTCATCTTCCCTATGGTTTGATTATCAATTATTTCCTTTTGAATCAGGGCGGAGTTCTTATAAGCGTTCAGTTTCAACTCTAGGTCAGAAATCTGCTTCCTCAGGATAGTCTCTATCTCTTCATTACACTTGACCTTGTTGTCTAAGTACTCAATCCTCTGTTTCAGACTTTCTATAGTGACACTTACAAGCTCTAGTTCTTGATTTCTAGATTCTAAATCCTTAACCTTTTGAACTAGTTTAGCATTTTCAATTTCAGATGCTAGCATGCTTGTGTGTACATTAAACAATTCAACACTTAAGTCTTGCACAGTTTTCTTGAACTCAGAATTAGACATGTCAATTGTAGTTAGGATAGGTACCTGTGATGATTGAGGTGATTCCTCTGAAGAGTCTGCCATCAGGGCCATGTTCACATACTATTGCTCTTCATCCGAATCAGTATCATCCCAGCTTTTACCCTCAGCTATATAAGCTCTCCCTTTCTGCTTTCCAGATGAGTTTTCCAGTTGTTGTTTCAACCTAGCATTTTCTTTCTTCAACTCATCATAAGAATCCTTTCTATCATAACCACCTTTCTTGTCTCTTGCTTGACGAGGCTTCTGGCATTCAGTAGCAAAATGCCCTATCTCATTACAGTTGTAGCATCTTGACTTGCTTCTATAAATCATGCATGTCTTGTAGCCTCCCTTAGTTCCTGTACTGGATGAATAATTGCTTTTCTGAAATCTGTTGGTTGGTCCCTTGAACTTGTACTTAGGGTTTCTTTTGAAACGAATGTGGCTAAACTTTGCAGCTAAGTACGCCATGGTTTTGTCTTCCATTTGCTCAAGCTCTTCTAGGGTGTAGTAGACACTTTCATCAACACCCAGATTTGCAGAATCCATCTCAGCTTCTATTATCACCTCCTTTCCAGCTCTAGGGATCTGAACCTGAACTTTAGAAGTTGTTGGTTCATCCACTACAAGTGCGGCTGATCTTGCGAGTGCAGTACTCTTGTTGTCCACTGTCCCTTGTCCGTAGATTATTACTCTCTGTTCCTGTTCCATCTCATAAGTCTTCAACTTGCCATAGATCATCTCTAATGACATCTTTGTGAAGTCTATTCTTTCCCTTATGGATGATGACTTATGTTCTACATGGTGGGGCAGCGTCATCATGAACTTCCTGTTTGATTCTCTCAGAGGATAGGTCTTTCCTTTCATTGCCAATTCATTCAGAAGTTTAGTAAATTTCTCAAAGACCTGAGTTATACTTTCTCCTGGTTGAGACCTAAATGACTCATACTGAGAAGTCAGGATGTCCAATCTGTTTTCCTGCACATCTTCAGTTCCTTCCATTATTAGATTGATGGTATCCCACATGTGCTTCCCGCTTGTACAGCTCATTATCTGATAGCTCATCTCTTTGTCTGCGGAGTCTGTCAATATAAGCATCAGACCTGTATCCAATCTAATCAATTCTTTATCTGTATTAGTGTACTCAGATAATTCCTTAGGAATAGAACTTCTAGGAACTCTAGTACCATATGGAGTTGTAGATTCTTCAATTGATTTCATTGTTACAAATGGTCCATTCTCCAGTATGCCAAGATACAAAGGATTTGATGCCTTTATAAATAATAGCATTTTCATTTTCCATAGACCAAAGTCATCTCTTATAAACGGGGGCACCTTGATACCTGTTGTTGTCTTTGGAGCACTCATGGTAGAAAATTTCAAATTGTTTAAAATTCAAGAAATTCCAATCAAATGAAAAATTTTGAAAGTTAAAAAATTTGCTTCAAATTTTCAAGCTATGTTTGATTTTGGTCTCATTCACCGGATCTGATTTGTGCGTCAATCAAGTAGCTCTGATACCAATTGTTAGGTCCAAAGTATCGTAGAAGGGGGGGTTGAATACGATACTCACAAATTCTTCGATTTCGTTCACGGATAATTCTTTGTGATATAGTTCAAAATCAAATACTCCAAATCAAAACACGAGTCGGGGAATATATCGTTTTATAAATATAAACCACGAAGGGTGCTACAAATTCTAATCCGTAGGATTAGCTACAATGAGTTCAGGTTGAACACAATCACTACAATAATAGAATTCTGAGCTATGTTAAATTCTCTGTAAATTTCTCTGTCAAGAACTCTCTCCTCGTAAATGATCTTTCTGTGTTCTGCCTTAACTGAAGAAGAACACTTCTTCAAACTCTATTTATAGACTTCATTTGAAAACCATCGAACCAAAAGAATTGGATAATTCCTGGCCGTTGGATCTTCATCAACTGATCATCAAAGTATTACTTTCCACCTGCTCCATTTGAGAAAACCATCGAATGGATTAAATCAATTTTCCATTCGATAGTTTTTAATTCAAAACTATCGAATGTAAAATTGATTCTAAATGGTTTTCTGAGAATCACTTTTATATCATTCGATAGTTTTCTAAATAGAAAAACTATCGAATCATTTCCTTGTCTTTTATCCTTTAATAAATCTCTTGAGCTCCAGGGTGTTTCAGTTTTAGACTGTATCAATTTATTCTGAGACGATAAAACAACCTGATCTTTTTAAGTGCCGTCACCTAGTACAACTGGTCTGGTTCACAGATGAATAACACTTGATCAATTCTTCTTTTATGTCTTCAATTCAGTGCTGCTGATAAGTCCTTTGTTGATCTGGTTGCTTCAATTAAATCACTGGAATCCTGTGGTACTTAACCCTAAATCATTCACATACTTCTGTCGTCTTGAAAGTCTAGTTTCTTTTGTTGTCACTGAGGCTTGAACATTTTCATGAACTTCTTTCCGTGACCTGTTTACGGACTTCAAGAATACATAACGTATTTTGATTTTTTGAGTTTACCTTTTCTTCTTTGATTCTAGATTCCTGTGCTTCTGTTAATACTATTGTCTGTCTTGTCCTTTGTTGAGTTGTAGTTATCTCTTTTACATCTTATGTTACATTATGCTTTACAATCTCCCCCTAATTGATTGGATAGAGTTCGACAAGCAAATACCTCGAGGATAACTCAACTAACTAAGGAAACATTAAACTAATTAAAGTAAGACAACTTGAATAATATTAAATGCATTCTGGATCAGATATATAAACATTTCCATATTTCATAAATAAAAAAACAATAAAACTTTATACAATGAAGTTGCTCCTCTAGTCTGAGCTGATAGTTCTTTTTGTCTTTTGCTTCTTGTCTTCAGTCCAATTCGATCTCACCTTCTTCAATCATTGGATCGGAGTTAGCAGCTTGATAATCAATCACGGAAGGATAGTGCAGTGGTTCTCCAGGTTTAAGGATTGCTCCTTGAATGTGTCTTCCAATGTACTCAACCTCTTGACCCACTCCAGCCCACAACCATGCAATGTTAACATCTTTCTTGTTTAGCTTTGGCATGTTTGGTAGTCTGGGATGCACTTCCAATCCTCTTTCCACTCTTTTCCTATAGTACGGAACATTCTCCATTAGAAATCTTCGAAGAGTGTCTGCTGCTTTATCCTTCTCTGTTGATCAGAGAAGGATCAACAGAGAAGGATCTAAGATACTTCTCAACAGATATTAGATAGTTTCTTGGATAGTCTCTCAGTTTGTCCCCAGCCAAATAGCAGATTCTGAACAAGTCATTCGTCATGAATCTAACCATTGGAGGATCTTCAGTAATCTCTGGACCGACTTTCATCAAGATCTCCTTAACATGCTCACGGAGCAGTTCATTTAGCCTTGTAGTCCTTTGTATCTTGATGAGAATCACCTGCAGTTCTGTGTATGTTCTCTGTTCTAAAAACTTAGTGGAAATCACAAATGTACCTTTCTCAAGAAAATTGATCAATATGTTCCAGGCACCATTTGCTTTAACCCCGGCTTTCAGAAAGATCACAGTATTCCTCAGTGCAGTGAAGTAAGCATGATCATCAGGATTTGCACTTCTTATGTCCTGAATTATGACTTCCACCTCCGCATTGTCGTTGACTTCTAATCCGTCTTCAACTCCACAAAAGGTTTTATAAGCCATCTCCCAGTCAGTACCTTGCTTATTTGCCAAATCCATCATCTTCTTCTTCCTAGCTTCAGCATACACCTTGGATCTTTTTAACTTCTCAATCCTTAGAACTGCTTGGTGTCTTTCTCTCTCAGCTTGCCTGGCATCTATTTCAGCTCTTTGAGCTTTCACCATCTCCAAGGCAGCTTCTTCTTCCAGTGATAGAGGATTTGCTTCTTCTTCCATATTATCCAGAGTTTGTTTATTTCCTACTTAAAGCACTTTATGGACTGAAGAAAGCACTTAGAGCCTAGTATGACACTCTATCACAGTTTATTTTGGAGAATACTTAACTAGAGGTACTGCCGACACGACTCTTTTCTTCAGGAATGTGAATGGCAATAGTATACTTGTTCAAATTTATGTGGATGACATAATCTTTGGGTCTACATATGAGAAACTTTGCAAAAGATTTGCCAAACTTATGCAAAGCAAATATGAAATGAGCATGATGGAAGAACTTACTTATTTCCTTGGTTTACAAGTTAAACAAGTGAAAGATGGAATCTTTTTAAGTCAAACAAAATATGTTTATGATCTTTTAAAGAAATTTGACTTAATGGATTGCTCTCCTGCAAAATATCCTATGCCAACTGCCACTAAGCTTGAATTGAATACAAAGGAAAAATCTGTGGATATTACAAGCTATAGAGGCATGGTAGACTCACTTCTATATTTGACAGCTAGTAGACCTGATATTATGTTTGCCACATGTTTATGTGCTAGATTTCAGGCTGATCCTAGGGAGTCTCATTTAATTGCTATTAAGAGAATTTTCAGATATCTCAAGGGGACACCAAACCTTGGCATTTGGTACCCTAGAGAATCTGGTTTTGATGTAATTAGTTATTCAGATGCAGACTATACAGGTTGCAAGATTGACAAAAAAAGTACTATATGCACTTGTCAATTTTTGGGAAACAAGCTAGTATCATGGTTCAGTAAGAAGCAAAATTCAGTCTCTACATCAACTCCTGAGGCTGAGTACATTGCAGTTGGAAGTTGTTGTGCACAAATTCTTTGGATGAAAAATAAATTACTTGATTATGGTTTAAGAGTTGATAAGATTCCAATTTTCTGTGACAACACTAGTTCAATTGCCATACCTGAGAATCCAGTGCAACACTCAAGGACCAAGCACATTGACATTAAGTATCATTTTATCAGGGAACGTGTGATGAATGGTACTGTGGAACTACATTTTGTTCCAAGTGAAAAACAACTTGCAGATATTTTTACCAAGCCACTTGATGAATCAACATTCTCAAGGTTGGTAAGTGAGCTAGGTATGCTTAACTACTCTTAATCTTATTGAATTCATGCAAGTGTAAAATGCAGCCAGTGTTATGATGATTTTTTTGAGAATTGTAATTCTCAGAAAAAGTTGAAAGTTTGCCTAAGTCAAAATTACTCTTTCAACGGATACCCTCATCAGTTGAAAGTCATTCATAATACTGGGTTTTTACTTTTCAACGGATACAAACTATTTGTTATTTCAACGGATAAGCTAAATCTCAAAAGGTTTATATCTCATCCGTTGATTAGTAGCGTCTTAATATCAACCGTTAATGGTCACATCTCTATCTGTCGCTATATACATACACCTGTGTGTATATAACTGCAGTAAATTCATGGCTATTTTCTCTCTTTCTTTATTTTGTTTAAACGGTTATTTTCTGCACCAATCAAATGATTTCTTTTAATTATTTTGATTAACTTAATGATTTATTTGTGGGAAGTATAAATACATCTTTACTTCTAACAGTTCATTTTTATCATTTCCCCAAATTCTCTAAGGCAAAAATACTTTCTTCTCTCTCAAAGCACAAAGTTCTTTCTCTGTAACCAAGCTTTTGCAGCAATGACACCAACAAACAAGACTTTGTCACTCACTGGATTCAATTATGAGAAGAATAATTTCACTGCTTTAGTTGATTTTGAGAACCATCCTGAAGTTTATCATAAGATGATGACGTTTCTCAAGAACTGCAAACTCTCATATGCCATGTTTGAGGCTCCAACTCTATACTACGAAGTGATAGAGGAAATTTGGGACTATGCTGTCTATGACTCTCAGGACGGTACAATTTCTTTCTATCTTAAGGGTAAGGAGCATATTATTAATGCTGATTTAATTTCTAAATGCTTGAACTTACCTGAGAATAACTGCCTAGAGAAACACAGTGATAATGATGTAGTTGCCATGCTTAATTCAATTAGGTATGCTAAATCTACTGACAATCTAGGTAAAATCCAAAGAAATGGCATGAGGAAAGAGTGGAGTTTCTTATGTGATGCTTTTATCAAAGTGTTTTCTGAAAAAATCAGTAACTGGGATGCTGTAACAACATCTATGCTTGATATGCTTTACATGCTCCTAAATGATAGGTATTTTGACCTAGGATCCATGATTCTAATTGAGCTAGGTGCTAAGTTAGGTCATAAGGAGTCTAGGAATAAGATTATTTATTTTGTTAGATTTTTCATGTTGTTTGCTAATCATCTTGACAAGGATTTAACAATCACCCTTCTTGCCAATAAAATGGAATGTTGGGTGCAAAACAAAAGAGTTTTGGAGGACCTAAACAGCAATGTGGAATTGGTCTATTTGCCTAACATAGAGGCAAATCAGGTAAGTCAGGTAACTTCCACTACTACTTTTGTTTCCAATCCCCCAATCTATGTGCCTTCTAATGCCACAATGGAGGCTGATACTGTCCAACAGCCTCCTACCCAAGTGGCCAAAACCAAATCTCACAAATCCAAATCTGAAAGGCCAACCTCAGGTGCATCTCAAAAGGCATCCGTTGCAAAAACTACTACTTAACCTGAGGAGAGTGAACAAGTGGTAGTGAGGAATGAGGGAAGAGGTGAACATCAAAGAAACCCCAAGGACAAGGTGGGAGAGATAAGTGAGTCCCAGCCAATCCACCCCGTGTCCTCTCAAAAGGACATAGTGGTTGAAATGGAAACAAGCACATCCCTAGTGACATCCTCCCAAAAGGATGTCACTGTTGAAAAGAGTTCCCAACCAGGAACCCAGAACAAAAGGGATATGGACACCAGAAGCCCCAAATCAATCTCCAAAGCCTATGAAAGGAGAAAGAGGGTTAAAACCACCGGGGATGCACATGGTACACACACTGTGCAGACTAAAATCTCATATTTTGTGTCTGCACCTTCCCAAACTCATATTGATGCGGCTCTAGTAAATGTGGAGTCACAGCCCCACTCTTTAAGCATACCAATTGAAACAGAAAAACCTAACTCACCAACACACTCTCTGGATGTGGATATGATTCACACATCAATTCCTGATTCTCCATCTTTAAAATTCTTGGAGGAGCCCTACTTTGAAATTGGTGGTCATCATCTTTTAGAAGATTTGTTGGACCACCAATCATCCATTTCTGAAACCTTAATAAATTCCGTGGCACCAATAATCAAATCAATCACCACAGATTCTATTTTGGTTTCTACTTCAACTGCTACTTCCTTTCCTTCTTCAACGGATATCTCTCATCCGTTGATGAGTGTTTCTCCTTCAACGGATATGCCTCACAACAATCATCCGTTGAAACTCACTTCTACTACTTCAACCGATATTCCCCATCCGTTGAAAGTCTCCTCTACACTTGAACTTACAACTTCAATTATTTCAACCTCAAGTGTAGATGAGTTAGTAGTTCTTGAAACACTCTTAGGATGGAGGGTAGGGAGTGAAAACACTAAGAGTGAGAGACTGGATTGCAGCCAGGCAAAAGGAGAGGAAGAGCAAGAGAGACATGTTATTTCCTCCAGCCTGGTAAAAGTGAGCATATCGAGTACCACCTTAGTAGGTGAATGTGAGGGTGTGAGAGGACTGAGCCAGGGGGAGCCCCTGATGCAAGAAAAGAGAGATGAGAGAATAGTAGGTACATGATAGATAAGGATAGAAGCTATTATAGTCATTGCTAGTGAGTTAATAGATGTCAATGAGGTTGAAAGGGAAAGATTGGCTCAATTAGATTACCAAAATGCACCAAGTCAAATCAACCTGGATGCTGAGACATTTACTCATCTTGAGCCAGCCTATCAAGTCTTGGCTGGACAGGGCAATGTGGATGCAGAACAAATGTTGCACTTAGTCCACACTACTGAATCAATATTAAGAGCCAAAGATGTCATCTTCAATCTGCCTTCAGGAGCTGTTGAAGATTTTGAATATGACAGTGAATTTGAAGGAGAAGACAGTGGTGAAGTGTTATTCCCAGATACTGAACCAAGATTGTAGAAGGGGGGGGGGGGTTGAATACAATCTTTGAAAACTTTTCGTTCTTGATATTGAAAATATGAAAAGCAAAAACAAGAAAAGAAACACAAATAAGATGATACAAGAATTAAAAATTCAGGTGGATTATTTTTGTCCACCTGAGAGATTTTTATTGAAGAAATCTCTGTGATGTTTACAAGTAAACACACAGCTGCAAATACACAACTCTAGCTTCAACAATTTACAAGGATACTGCTTTTTGCTCTCTAAATTGCTAAAACCTAATTTCTTGATTTCTAGAGTTATGCTACATCTTGGTTATATAACCCAAGTTTACAAAGATACTTGAACAGCTAATAATACCAAAAAGTACATGTGTTCAGAATCTTTGTTTCTTCATCCCGAGCAGTGGTCCGTGTTTGTAGCTTGCCCTCTTTGGTTGATTGTCTTTTAAGGAAATGCTACCTTTGACCATGCAAACAAAATGTTGCTTTCTTCTTGTCACCTTTCCAGAAATACTGGCTTCCATGCTCTGTGTAGTCTGTCAACCCATGTGCTCTGACATCGCTGTCCTTTTCACAAGTACAGAGAGTATCCGTAGAAGTTATCGGAGTTGTATCCGTTGATAGTTTCTTGATCAACCAGTACTGCTATCCGTAGACAGTACAATGTCCATATCCGTAGAAGGCTAGTCAAGCCATCCGCAGACAGTCAATTTCATGTATATGGAATTACAAGGCATCGACTATATACAATTCGCCTCCCTATTCTACATATCTATTGATAGTCAACATGACTCAATTAACCTATCAAGACTACTTCAACTTCAACAACAGAAATACACAAGCATGTTACATTTGGTCTTATCCGTAGATAAGCTACCCATCTACGGATACTGCAATGAAAAACTATTCATTGATGGCTACGTTTACTTGTATAATTTTTACTAAGTTAATTTGGTTATCATCAAGAAACAACATAGTTCCTAACAATCTCCCCCAATTTATGTCTGGTTGAGAATCAGACATAAATTAAGAGTCTTGATGATAATAAAACCACTTTCAACATATGGATATTAGCAGTAAAAATTATATCAATCTACATGAATTGAAAATTAGAGGAGTAGAGATAGTTACATAGAGAGTGCTCCTTTAGACTGAGCAGAATCAATTTCTCTTCTTCTCTCTTGGAGGTTGAACCTTCTATCTCCCTTCCTTAGCATAATTTGCCTGGATTTGTTCTTGAAGCTTTCTGTAGAATGCATCTTCTTCAACAATTTTTGGATCCAGCTTGCCTTGCAACCATCTAAGATACCTATTGCTGGCCTTAGATAGTTGATCTTCAATCCTAAAGAATCTTCTACAGCCCTTTTCATCCTTGAATTCCATCATCCAGTAAGGTTGAAGATGAATTCTTTGTCCATTAAAAAGGGATATTCAGCTTCCTCGGCAAATAATCAGGAGAATTCCAGCTGCTCCTGATTTCCTCAATCTTCTTTAACACAGCACCCCTGGCAACCTCAGAGAATCCCCTTATGTTTTTGAAGCCTGAAAAGACTTTCACCAAGGTAGAGTATCCTTCATTCAACACTTGTTGCAGGGGCCATGCTCTCACATTTCCTACTTTATAGACGAAAGTTAGTCTTTCAGGCAAATCTCTGAACTTGTCTGTGCCTCTGATTTCACTAACTTCCTCAAGGAATAGATCCATGGTTGAGTACTCCTGTATCTCTGCAATGTACAAAAAGTTTGCCTTGTTCTCAACTGGTTTGGTAACTTTTGGTGCAACATTAAGTTTGATTGGTCCCTGTTGAGCTTTCTTGACTAGTGTCCTTTTCTTTGATATCTTTTCTTTCTTAATTAAGAACTTAGGAAACACTAGGCCTTCAAACTCAATAAGTTCTTCTTTAAATTCTACAGGAATCCCATGGAAGGTGACTTGAGGTTGGGTTGAAGCTGGGACAGAATCTTCAAAGACAATCCTCCTCTGTGTATCTCTTCTCTCTTCTCCCTTCTCAGGAGAGACATGCCTATTTGATCTCTTCTTCCATCTAGGGGGCTTGGATTTAGGCACTGTCTTCCTCTTCTTCAATTTCTTCTTAGTAGGGGCCTCTTCCTCCACAGCCTCACTACTTTCTTCCTCCAATTCCCTCTCTAGTTCTTGGGCTAATCTAGCTTGTCTTTCAGGTCTAGATTCAAAACCCTGGGGATTGGTTTCTCTCCTTATCCTGGAAATCTCTTCTGCCTTTGCTTCATTGAACCTGGGGTGGCTGCTTGTGATGTGAAGTTCTTTGACATTCTGTAGATAACAGCCAGCCCTTGTCTCAGCTTTACATCTTTGGAGTTTTTGAGATCTATGATAAGAGTTGCTAGCACCTTATTCTCATCAGGCTTAGGAAGTGGGAAGTCCACCTCTAGCTTGTTCTTGCCATGATGTTTAGGTGGTGATCCAGTCCTGCCGCTAAAGAGAAGTTCAAACTCCTTGACACTAGAATGTTCAGCATCATAATTACTTTGCAGAACAATGGTGTCAGGAGTGAGGACCTTCGGAATTGTTGTGTAGACAGGATGGCTGCTTGTGGATGAAGTCACAGCCTGGAAGATGGATTCCTTGATCAGCTTTTCAGAATTGAGAAATATTTGGACATCCTCAGCTCGAGGAGAGACCACCTTTGTGAGTTGAAACTCACTCGGATTAGCTATGATTTGAGGTGACTCCCCTGACTTGATGGCACACCTTGAGTTGTAAAGACCCATTAGTGCACTCTCCCCCTTACTTGAATTCTCCCCCTTTTTGTTATCATCAAGGGTTGGAGTGACAACGGTTGACTACAACAACTGCTGCAGAAGCTGAGTCTGTAGATTTTGGTTAGCCAAGAAGGTGTCCATTTGCTTTTCCATCTTATCCATCCTTCCAGTAAGAGCATCCACATCCTTTACCAGCTTGTCTTGCTTGCATCTTTGAGATGTGGAAGGAGCAACATCATCAATTCTCCTTGCCAAAGCATCCTTCACCCCATCCAGATGGTTCTTGATATCATCAGTGCTGGCTCTTTGTTGCGGGATGTGGGCTTGATGAAGCTGAAGTGATGCCACAAAGTTATGAACTGAGGTGACATGCTGTGGATTTGATGTTTTAGCTTCATCATGTGCCCTTTGATAATTCTTGAGAATGACTGACTTGGTGGCATTGTGGTCATAGGAGTTGGAGAACAACCAAGTAGGCATCTCTTGGAGAGTGGAAGGGCCTTCATCTCCTCTTTCACCACTCTCAGAATCATCACTGTCTTCATCATAGCTGAAATCTTCACCAGCTCCTGGAGGCAGATTCTGAATAGCTTCCTTTGCCCTAGACATTGATTCAGTTGTATGTACTAAATTCAACATCCTTTATGCCTCCACATTGCCATGTCCAGACAAGACTTGATAGGCTGGGTCAGGATGAGTAAATGTCTCAGCATTCAGGTTGACTTGTTCCAACGCATTTTGGTATTCAAGTTGGTACAGTCTTTCCCTGTCTGCATCACTGACATCCATTGACTCACTTGCAATGGTTGAGTCTTCCATCCTTATCTATCATGTACCTGCTTTTCTCTCATTTTCTATCTTTTCTTGCATCAGGGGCTCCCCATGGCTCACACTTCTCACACCCTCACCTTCACCTACTAAGGTGGAACTCTCAGTGCTCACTTTTACCAGACTGGAAGAAATAGTCTGCCTCTCTTGCTCTTCCTCTCCTTTTGCCTGGTTGCAAACCAGCCTCTCACTCTCAGTTGCTTCACTCCCTTTCCTCAATCCTAGAAGTGTTTGAACTACTGCTAACTCATCCACACTTGAAGTAGAAATACTTGAAGTTTGAAGTGCAAGTGTGGAAGGAGTATCTGTAGAGGCAGTAGAAATGGAGGTCAACAGATAGCTAATTTGGGGCATATCCATAGACGGACAAACACTTGTCAACGGATGAGAGACATCCGTAGATGAAGGAAAAGAAGTAGCTCTTGAAATGGAGACTAAGGCGGAATCTGTGGAGATTGATTTGAGATTTAAAGCCACAGATTTGGCCAGAGTCTGAGAAATGATAGATTGGTGATCCAACAAATCATCAATAAGACGATGATCACCAATTTCAGAGTGGGGCTTCTCCAAGAAGGTTAAAGATGGAGAATCAGGAAGTGATGTGTGAATCATATCCACATCCAGAGAGAGAGAGTGGGTGAGCTTGGTGCTTCTGTTTCAGTTTGAATGATTAGAGAATAGGGCTGTGACTCCACATTTACTGGAGCCACATCAAACTGAATTTGAGATGGTGTCATTGACACTGTGTGTGATCCTTGTGTAACCCCAGATTGTTTAGACCTTTTTCTCCTTGAATAGGCCATGGTTGTATCTGTGGGGCTGCTTGTGTCCCTATCCCTCTTGTTCTGTGTCCCTGGTTGGGGACTCTTTTCAATAGTAAC
This sequence comes from Heracleum sosnowskyi, assembly GCA_030848705.1. Classification (NCBI taxonomy): domain Eukaryota; kingdom Viridiplantae; phylum Streptophyta; class Magnoliopsida; order Apiales; family Apiaceae; genus Heracleum; species Heracleum sosnowskyi. The sequence continues at coordinate 118,655,272 of CM061236.1, read as the reverse complement.
ATCATGTTGGGAGGATGCCACTAGGGATGTGATATTTTCCTTTTCAACCACTGCATCTTTTTGAGAAGACACAGGGTGGCTAGGCTAGGACGCACTTATCTCACCCTCCTTGTTCTTGGGGTTTCTTTGATGTTCACCCTTTCCCTCACCTCTCACTACCTCATTCACACTCCCCTCAAGGGTTTGGGTAGTTTTTGCAACAGATGCCTTTTGAGAAGCACCTGAGGTTTGCTGTCTAGATTTTGATTTGGGAAGAATAGTGGTGACCACTTGGGTAGGAGACTGTTGGACAGTTCCAGTCTCCATTGTGGTACTAGGAGTCAAAGAAACAACAACAGAGGTAGGAACAGTTGAGGAGATTACCCGACTCACCTGTGCCTCTTGAGCTACAATGACAATTGGTGGATACACCAGTGGAACTTCCCTGTTGTGGCTCAGTCTATTCAAGTCCTCAAGGACTCTCTTATTCTGAACCCAACACTCCTTGGAGTTTGCAGGGAATTGAATCACCAGGTTGCTTTCTACATGGTTAGCTAGCATCATAAAGAATCTAGCATAATAGATATTCTTACTTCTAGATGCTTTGTTTCCTAACTTAGCACCTAATTCATAAAGAATCAGAGATCCTAGGTTGAAAAAACTATCATTAAGAAGCATGAAATCAATATCTAGCATGGAATCAATAACATCATCATAATTGCTAATCTTACCAGAAAACACCTTTAGAATGGCATCAAAGAAAAAGCTCCATTCTTTGACCATTCTTTTTCTTTGAATTTTACTCAGATTATCAGTAGGTAAAGCATAGTTAATCATATTCAGCATGTTAACTATATCAGTATCACTATGCTTTTCCAACCTATTGTTATCAGGTAAATTCAAGCAAGCAGAGATGACGTCACCATTAATCACATGTTCCTTACCTTGAAGAACAAAAGTAATTGTAGCATTCACATAATCAAAAACTGTTGATTCCCAGATAGCTTCAATTACCTCAAAATAAAGAGTGGGGTCTTTGAGCATAGCTTTGGAGAGCTTGCAGTTCTGAGTGAACCTCATCACCGTGTGATATGATGCACTCTTTTCCTCAAAGTCCACCAAAGCCGTGAAGTTGTTCTTCTCATAGGTGAACCCAGTGAGTGACATTATCTTGCTTACAGGTGCCATTGGTAATAGCTTTGAGCTTGCAGAAAGAAATTTGTCTTGAGAGAAAAGAGGGTTTCTTGCCTTAGTGAATTTTTGGAGAAAGGTAGAAGACACTGAGCTGAGAGTAAAAATTAATTTATACTCCCCCAAAATAATTCACTAATTAAATCAGAATAATTGGAAGAAATTATCTGATTTGGCAAGAAAGTAACCATTTAAAGATAATGAAGTGAAAAGTAAAGTCACGAATTTACCGTAATTACTCACGCGTCCTGTACGCATGTAACTACTGATAAGATTGTGACTTTAACGGTCACGATTAAACTAAAATATCTACGGATAGAATTCTACCTTGGGATTTGATATCCGTAGAGGTGTAAAACTATATCCATAGAAAAAGAAAAATCCAGTGTCAGAAATGACCATCAACGGATGACGGTATCCGTAGAGGGATAAATTTTGACTTGGGCAAAATTCTTCTTTTTCAAAGAGTTTTAAGTCTCATGAAAATCATTTTGACACTGGCTGCATATCAAATCATCAGACATTTAAATAGATTAAGAGAGGTTAAGCATACCTAGCTCACTTACCAACCTAGAGAATGTTGATTCATCAAGTGGCTTGGTAAAAATGTCTGCGATCTGGCTACTCACTTGGAACAAAATGAAGTTCCACAGTACCATTCATCACATGTTCCCTGATGAAGTGATACTTTATGTCAATGTGCTTGGTTCTTGAGTGTTGCACTGGATTCTCAGTTATGGCAATTGCACTAGTGTTGCCACAGAATATTGGAATCTTATTGACTATTAGACCATAGTCTATTAGTTGATTTTTCATCAACAATATCTGTGCACAACAACTTCCAGCAGCAATGTATTCTGCCTCAGCTGTAGAGGTAGAGACAGAGTTTTGCTTCTTATTGAACCATGAGACAAGCTTGTTTCCTAGAAATTGACAGGTGCCTGTAGTACTTTTTCTGTCAATCTTGCAACCTGCATAGTCTGCATCTGAATAACCAATTAGATCAAAACCAGATTCTCTAGGGTACCAAATGCCAAGGTTTGGTGTTCCCTTGAGATATCTGAAAATCCTCTTGATAGCAATTAAGTGAGACTCTCTAGGATCAGCCTGAAATCTAGCACAAAGACATGTAGCAAACATAATATCAGGTCTACTAGCTGTTAAATATAGAAGTGAGCCTACCATGCCTCTATAACTTGAAATGTCCACAGATTTTTCCTTAGTATTCAATTCAAGTTTAGTGGCAGTGGGCATGGCTGTTTTAGCAGGAGAGCAATCCATTAGGTCAAACTTCTTCAATAAATCAAAGATAGATTAAGTTTGACTAATAAAGACTCCTTCTTTCACTTGCTTAACTTTTAAGCCAAGGAAGTAGGTAAGTTCACCCATCATGCTCATTTCATATTTACTTTGCATAAGTTTGGCAAACCTTTTGCAAAGCTTCTCATATGTAGACCCAAAAATTATGTTATCTACATAAATTTGAACAAGTATGCTAGAGCCATTAACATTTCTAAAGAAAAGAGTTTTGTCAACAGTACCTCTAGTGAAATGGTTCTCTAAAAAAACTGTGACAAAGTGTCATACCAGGCTCTAGGTGCTTGCTTCAGTCCATAGAGTGCCTTGAGTAGGAAGTAAACAAATTCTGGATAATCTGGATCTTCAAAACGAGGAGGTTGACTGACATATACCTCCTCCTCCAGTTCCCCATTCAAAAAGGCACTCTTGACATCCATTTGATAGACTTTGAAATTGGCATGGGCGGCATAGGCTAGGAATATCCTTATTGCTTCCAGTCTAGCAACAGGGGCAAATGTTTCATCATAATCTATTCCTTCTTCTTAAGAATAGCCCTTAGCAACCAATCTAGCTTTGTTCCTTGTGACTATGCCATTTTCATCCATCTTATTTCTGAATACCCACTTTGTACCTATAACACTTCTGTCCTTAGGTTTGGGTACCAGCTTCCACACTTTGTTTCTTTCAAATTGGTTTAGCTCTTCTTGCATGGCTAAAACCCAATCTGGATCTAGAAGAGCATCCTCAACTTTCTTTGGTTCTTCTTGAGAAAGAAAGCTGTTGTATAGACATTCATCCTGTGTAGCTCTTCTAGTTTGGACATTTGCAGAGGCATCACCAATGATAAGTTCAAATGGGTGATCCCTTGTCCATTTTCTTCTCGTAGCAGGTGTAGGTCTTGAAGATGCAGCATCATTCTTATTATCATGATCATGTGAGGTTGATCCTTGACTTAGAGAAACTCCCCCTGAGTTTAATGGGGTGGTAGCTCTGTGTTACGATCCACCTGCAGATGCTCCAATTTGGCTTCCTACGGATGCTCCCATTTGGCTTCCTACGGATGCTCCCATTTGGCTTCCTACGGATGCTCCTATTTGGCTTCCTATGGATGCTTCATTCAGGCTTCCTATGGATGCTCCCTTGTCCCTTCTACGGATGGCTCATTAGAACTTGAGTTACCCATATTAGAGACAGTTGTTCTTGGAGGAACTGATTCATCCTCATGATCATCATCTTCATCACCAAAGTCGGGACCTTCCACCTCATTGTCAAACCTGAGAGTTTCATGAAAACCCTCATCAGTAAGACCTTGTATTCTGGCATCATCAAAAACAACATGTACATATTCCATAACAATGTTGATTCTGTGATTAAAAACCCTGTAGGCTTTTCCAGCTGCATATCCCACAAAAGTGGCTTCATCTACCTTGGATTCAAACTTTCCAAGATTTTCACCTTGATTTCTCAATACATAGCATTTGCATCCAAAGACATGTAGAAAATTCTAGGATGGTTTCCTTCCTTTGAGCAGCTGATATGGAGTCATTCCTTTTGCTTGGTTGATCAAAGAAATATTATGAGTGAAACATGCAGTGTTAACTGTTTCAGCCTAGAAATAAGTAGGTAACTTTGATTCTCCCAGCATTGTTCTTGCAGCTTCAATAAGAGTTCTGTTTTTTCTTTCTACCACTCCATTTTATTGTGGTGTCCTTGCTGCATAGAACTCCTGAATGATTCCATTTTCCTCACAAAACAGCCTCATTGTGGAATTCTTGAACTCAGTGCCATTGTCACTCCTGATTCTTCTTACTTTGAGATCAGGATGATTGTTGGCGGCCTTGATGTGATTGATTATGATTTCACTTGCCCCATCTTTGGAGTGCAGAAAGTAAGTCCACGTAAATTTAGAGAAATCATCCACAATCACAAGGCAGCATCTTTTCTTTGAGATTGACATGACATTTACTGGTCCAAACAAGTCCATATGCAACAGCTGTAAAGGTTGATCAATTGATGAATCCAGCTTGCTTCTGAAAGAAATCTTTTTCTACTTCCCTTTCTGGCAAGCATCACAAAGTCCATCCTTGGAGAATTCCAGTCGAGGAAGTCCTCGTACTAGGTCTCTTCTTACCAACTCATTCATAGATTTGAAGTTCAAATGTGACAGTCTTTTGTGCCATATCCAACTTTCATCCTTGCTTGCTTTACTCAGAAAACAAGTGATGGAATCAGAACTTGTAGAGTTGAAGTCGGCTATGTATACATTACCTTTTCGGTATCCTGTCAGCACCACATTGTTGTTCTCCTTGCTGGATACAACACAGGCTCCTTGGTTGAATTAGACTGAGAAACCTTTGTCACACAGTTGACTGATACTCAGCAAGTTGTGCTTAAGTCCGTCAACCAGTGCTACTTGATCAATGATGACATTATCCTTTGAAATCAAGCCATATTCCTTAGTAAAGCCTTTGATGTCATCTCCAAAGGTAATGTTAGGGCCAACTTTCTCCACAAACTCTGTGAGCAGGGTAGAATCTCCAGTCATGTGCCTAGAACATCCATTGTCTAAGTACCAAAGATTCTTTCTGTATCTCTGCACACAATCAAAACCAAATCAAGTTGATTTTGGTACCCAAGTTTCCTTGGGTCCTTTCCTGTTAGATTTGCCTCTCTTGTCATTTTGCACCTTAATCTCAGATTGAGTTAAATCAACCTTGACCCTGGGTGTTGATCTCTGGGAGACAAAATGCTGAGGATGATTATATGCAAACATGTTTGATGCAGGCATTTGTGTATACATAGCATTCATATGTGGCATGCTCCATGTCATTTGTGGAATTGTGAATGCATTCATATGAGAATTTGAAACAAATGGCATGTTGGCATACAAGTTGGATGCTTGATCAGTATGTGCAAACATGTTATGCATAGTAGGCATAGGCAAATTGAGTACATGCATTGTCATTTGAACATATGGTGTTTTAACAGATTTTCAATTTGTAGAAACATGATTAACACTACCACATTTTGCATAAGTTTTCCTAGGTGCATACTTGTCAGGAGTATAGTTGTTGTGTTTGTTAATCCCTACCTTACCATTTCTGTTCCTTTTCTTTTTAGCACCAGCCTTAACCTCTATTTCCTCAACCCTGTTCTTCAATTGCTTGTTGGACAGGTAACCTATGTTGACATTCTCAGCTTTGGTTTTGCTACTTGATCCATGAACAAAGTTTTTGCTGGTTGGACCATACTTTTTGTTCAGCTTCTCTAGTCTATCATGACTAACACTGGATGTACACTTCTTTGGGCAAGTCACTTCCATAGAGGTGTTGTCCAACAACGGATGTTTGCTATCCGTAGAGGCATTGCCTTCCAATGGATGCTCACTATCCGTAGAAGTGTCATCCCCTAGACTCTCAATATCTAGCTTCTTTTTATCTTTTCTTGTTGATTCCTTGTAGAATGTATCCACACCTTGAGCCTTGATTATGTTTGTGGCAACATTCTTGGAATCAGTCCATCTAGCTATAGTTTCCTGTTCTTTGGCTAATTGTGCTTTGATAGATTCTTCTCTTTTAAGCACAATCAGCAGATCATCCTTGGCAACTTGACACTCTACTCTCATTTTCTCAAACTCAGCAAATTGAGTTTCTAGAAGAGCATTCCTATCACTTAACAACTGATTAGATCATTTAATCCTTGTGTTCTCATTAGTAAGTGATTTAAGAGAAATACGCATATGATACAATTCAGTGGACATATCATTAATAGCATTATTGCATTCCTCAGTAGAAAGCTCAGAGAGATTGGTGGTAATTACCTGATTAGATGATGAACTGGCCTCCTGCTCACTTGAATCAGCCATCAGTGCAAGGTTCACGAATTCTGTGTCCTCCTCAAGATCATTCCCGTCTTCAGCCCAGTCATAATCTTGTGTAATGAATGCTCTACCCTTTTGCTTGAGAAGATCAAAGTATTTCTTTTTGTAGTCAACAGGTTCAAACTTCCTGTCACTCTTCTCAGACTTTGGTTTTCTGCACTCATTTGCAAAGTGACCTCCCATTCCACAGTTGAAGCATTTGGATTTGGACCTATCAACAAGATCCTTCTTGAATGGTCTGGACACATCAGGGTTTCTCTTGAACTTGAGCTTTGAGAACTTTCTTGACAGAAAATCTAAGTGATCATCAAGCTCATCCATCTCCTCTTGATTGATGGGCTCACTTTCTTCAATCATCTTCCCTTTGCACTTTCTTGATTCATCTCTACCTTCACAAGCACTTTGGTTTGGTGTAGCTTCAGGAGCTTCTTCTTTCATGTCCTCAGCCTTTTCAACACTTGCAACTAGAGCAACAGATCCAATTTTCTTTTGGACCTTCTCAATTTCTTCATCCTGCTCTATTTCCAGTTCATATGTTTTTAGGGTTCCATACAGCCTCTCAAGAGTGTAGTCCTTATATTCTTGAGTGTTCCTCAAGGAGACAGTCATGGGCTTCCACTCTTTTGGCAGGGCTCTGAGATTTGAGTCCTTGACTTGATACACTCTTCCATACAACTTCAATCCATTTAGCAATTTTTGAAATCTACTGAAGGTATCATTCAAAGATTCTCCACTCTTGAAGTGAAAGTGTTCACACTGTTGTATGAGGAGTTGCATCTTATTTTCTCTCACCTGCTCAGTCCCTTCACATATGGTTTGGACAGTGTCCCAAATCTCTTTGGTTGTAGAGCAGTTGATGACATTGTCGAACATATCAGAATCAAGACCATTAAACAAAATATTCATGGCCTTCTTTTCTTTATGAACGGCGACGATGTCCTCAGGAGTCCATTCTGAACGCGGCTTTGGGATTGTGCTTGGAGCTCCTGCTGGTTCCTGAGCTATTGAGGTGTTTGGCTTCATCGGTACATGAGGGCCATGTTCTATGCACTCTGCATAAGCTTCATCCATTGACATAAGATGTAGGCGCATTTTTACTTTCCAGTGAGAGTAATTTTCTCTATCAAGAACTGGTATCATAACTCCATGATCCTTCTGACTCATGATTCAACTGTCTTTGATCTTTAAACTTCTTTTTTGTTAGAAGCTTGCTCTGATACCAATTGTTATTCCCGGATACTGAACCAAGATTGTAGAAGGGGAGGGGGGTTGAGTACAATCTTTGAAAACTTTTCGTTCTTGATAGTGAAAATATGAAAAGCAAAAACAAGAACAGAAACACAAATAAGATGATACAAGAATTAAAAATTCAGGTGGATTGTTTTTGTCCACCTGAGAGATTTTTATTGAAGAAATCTTTGTGATGTTTACAAGTAAACACACAGCTACAAATACATAACTCTAGCTTCAGCAATTTACAAGGATACTGCTTTTTGCTCTCTAAATTGCTAAAACCTGATTTCTTGATTTCTAGAGTTTTGCTACAACTTGGTTATATAACCCAAGTTTACAAAGATACTTGAACAGCTAATAATACAAAAAGTACATGTGTTCAGAATCTTTGTTTCTTCATCCCGAGCAGTGGTCCGTGTTTGTAGCTTGCCCTCTTTGGCTGATTGTCTTTTAAGGAAATGCTACCTTTGACCATGCAAACAGAATGATGCTTTCTTCTTGTCACCTTTCCAGAAATACTGGCTTCCATGCTCTGTGTAGTCTGTCAACCCATGTGCTCTGACATCGCTGTCTTTTTCACAAGTACAGAGAGTATCCGTAGAAGCTATCTGAGTTGTATCCGTTGATAGTTTCTTGATCAACCAGTACTGCTATCCGTAGACAGTACAATGTCCATATCCGTAGAAGGCTAGTCAAGCTATCCGCAGACAGTCAATTTCATGTATACAAAATTACAAGGCATCGACTATATACAATTCGCCTCCCTATTCTACATACCTATTGATAGTCAACATGACTTAATTAACCTATCAAGACTACTTCAACTTCAACAACAGAAATACACAAGCATGTTACATTTGGTCTTATCCGTAGATAAGCTACCCATCTACGGATACTGCAATGGCAAACTATCCGTTGATGGCTACGTTTACTTGTATAATTTTTACTAAGTTAATTTGGTTATCATCAAGAAACAACATAGTTCCTAACATAAAGATATGGGTTCAGATGGTGGTGAAGGAGTAGATGCAAGTCCTTCCACCTTAGAAAGCACACCTGATTGGTTATTCTCAAACCAAGTTACTCCAGAGGAATATGGTGTTTCTCAAGTAACATCAACAAGCTTTCACTGAATACCGGACAACCAACTCTACAAAGAAAATAATATTGTCCAAGTTTATGACCTCTCTTCAACTTCAAAAGATGCAGTTCCTTAGGCACAAAGTTCTAACAGAGGAGGTCAAAACTAAGATGGATGAAATCAAAGATGTTGTTGATAGAAGAATTGACACTGTTTTCTCTATCAAAACTGTCAACTCTATTAAAAGGAGACTTCAAAAGGATGATCTTCTCTTTCAATCCGTGGAGACTTTTATTGTTATTCCCAAACAATGAATCAAGATTGTAGAAGGATGGGTTGAATACAATCTTTAAAATTTTCTTTGATCTTGACAGAGAAGTTATGATAGTAAATTCAAGAACAGAAAAACAAACAAAATAAAACTAACACAAGAATTAAAATTCAGGTGGATTGATTGTTCCACCTGATAGATTTTTATTACAAGAAATCTTTGTGATGTTTATGAATAAACACACAGCTGCATACACACTATTTTAGCTTCAGCAATTTACAAGTGATATTGTCATGTGCTCTCTAAATTGCCTAACTGATTTCTTTTATTCTAAAATAGTGCTAGAGTTGGTTATATAACCCAAGTTTACAAGATATTTCGAATAGCTAATAGTACAAAAAGTAACTCTGTCCAAACCACTTGTTTCTCCATTCTGAGTAGTGGTCCTTGTGTTGGTAGCTTGCCCTTTTTGGCTGATTGTCTTTTATGGAATTGCTACACTTGACCAGAAAAAACAGAATGCTTCTTCTTCTCGTGAGTTTACCAGAAATACTGGTTTCCATGCTCTGTGAAATCTGTCAACCCATGTGCTCTGTCAGAACTGTCCTTTTCACAAAGTACAGGTTGCATCCTTAGAGGTTATTTGAGCTACATCCGTAGAGGTTATTTGAGCTGCATCCGTAGAGGGTATTTTGAAAACATCCGTAGAAGGCTAGTACAACTATCCGTAGACAGTCAATTTCACTTATGTAAAATTACAAGGCATAGTCTATTTACAATTAGCCTCCATATTCTACATATCCATTAACAGTCAACATGACTTGTTCAGCCTAAAACTAATACTCCAACTTCTATATCAGAAATAGACAAGCATGTTACATTGAGTCTTATCCGTAGATAAGCTACCCTTCTACGAATACTGCAAACACATGCTATCCGTTGAAGGCTACATTTTTACTTATACAATTTTCACTAAGTTAGTTTAGTTATCATCAAGAAACAACATAGTTCCTAACACTTACCAAGAGGGTTGATCAAATGGAACAGAAGATGGACACCTTTCTAGCCAATCAAAATTTGCAGACTTAACTCCTACAACAATTGCTGCAGGCTACTGGTACTGTTCAAACCCTTGATGATAACAAAAAGGGGGAGAATATGCTAGTGGTCTCTAAACCAGCAATCTCAACAAATCTACCAAAGCCACAAATTGAGGGGGAGTCTGCTAGCTTAAGTGTGTCATCTACTATAAAAGAGCAATCTTTACCAACACCTCAAATAATTGAAAATCCAATTGAGTTTGAACTCAAAAAGGTGGTGGTGTCTCTTCCTCTAGCCAAGGCTAGTGATTTTGATTTATCTGTCTTGAGTGAAGAAGAAATGGTTGCAAGGCAAAAGGAGATTGAAAGGACAAATTAAGTGATCACTCAAAGGATTCTAAATACTGAAAGACTAATCAAAGAATCCATCTTCAAAGCTGCGAATACTTCTCAAATACCCTCATTTACAGTATCCTCATAACCAGCACCCATCCATACCACAATTTTAAAAGTGATCACTCCGGAGATAGTGTGCCCTGATAGGTTTTTTGATGCTGAACCCTCTTGTCTTAAGGAGTTTGAATCAATTCTAAGTGGAAGGACTGGTTCTCCACCTAAACATCATGGAAAGAACAAGCTAGAATTGGATTATCCATTCTCTAAGCCCGATGAAAACAATGTGATGGGAAAACTGATTAAGTTGTTTAAAGGGACTTCTGATGTGAAAGCTAAAGAAGCTATGCCAGTAATCTACTAGAATGGAAAAGCATTGAACATCACAAACAGCCATCCTAGATTCACTGAAGCCAAGAGAGAAGAAACCTCAAGACTTCTGAGGGAAGCTCATCCTGATTTCTTTGAAGCTACACTTGAAAAGCAAAAAAGACTAGCAAAGGAATTATGGAATGAGTTAGAAAATGAGGAGAGTGAGGCTGGAGTAGCCCCTCCTCATAGAAAGAGGAACAAGGGAAAGACAGTGCCCAAAACAAATCCAATCAAGAGGAAAAAGAGAAGATCCAATAGGTTTGTCTCCCCTGAAGAACAAGAAGCCGTGAAGAAAACAGAGGCTAAATCAATCACCTTTGAAGACATAATTCAACATGCAACTCAATCAGACACTACATTCCATGGGACTCCAGTTGAGCTTAAAGATGACCCCATAGAATTTGACAACTTGGTATTCCCTAAGATTATACTGGAAGCTGAAAAGAAGAAGAAGAAGAGGGATCCAAGGAAGAAAGTTCTTAAGGGACCAATCAAACTCCATTTTGTACCTCAAATAGTCAAGCCAATAGAGAACAATGATGATTATCTATACAAAGCTGATATTCAAGAATATTCATACTTGGATCTTTTTCTGGATGAACTTATTGAAGTAAGAGGCATTGACAAATTCAAGAATCTGCCTTAAAGACTCATGTTTGTCTACAAAGGTGGAGTGGAAAGATGAAAGGCATATGTATAGGCCTATTTGTTAACATCGAGGATACAACTCAACTTAAACAAGTTTGTAATAAGTAAGTAATAATTCAATTATCACAGTCTCACAGGAATCTCAGAAGATCATATCAGTCAAAAGAATGAAGATTAAAGTCATCCTACAGACTTGAAGTAATTCTACATTGAAAGAAGATAAATTATTTGATCAAGCCTCAGTGAAGTCTTCAAAGAAGGGGATTTATTAAAGTGACATAGATTTCAGATGTGTGACAGCAAATGTACAGATTACAGTGGTTGACAAAAGTCAAAAGCAGCTAATGGACCACAGCTTAACGTCAAGGTGAAGAATAGACATTGCAGTTAGTCACTTATGAACCGGACAGTAGTACAGTACATCAAGTGTCAACTTCATACAGTGGAAATTCTTCATCAAGTTCAAGTTGTTCAAGGATTGGTTATGCTATCATGAAAGGATTTAAATTCTCTTTTAAATTAGTTATTAATTTATTGATTAAATTAATTCTTCGGAATTAATTTAACAAATTAATTAATTAATTGAATAAATTAATTCATCATAATTAATTTATGAAATAAATTAATTATTACAATTAATTTAAAATAGAATTAGAATTATATTAGAATTTCTAAGAATAAAATGAACTGGAATGACTATCAAGGATAGTCATCCCGATATTCATTCCAAGTCATTTTAACTTAAAAATGAACTAGAATGACTATTAAGATAGTCATTCCAATAGAAAAAGGAATGCACGTGCAGATTTGTCAAGTGGATTAACAGTTGTATTAAGAAGAGAAGAAGATCAAGACAGAAGATATTACATAACTTTACATCTTAAGAAAGTTTCTGTCAACAACTTAAACCAACTGTCGTGGACATTTTAATTATCTGTAAATCATTTCTAGCTCAAAGTGTTAAATCCAAACCACTAGAAATCATTTACTTGTACTGCTTTGACTATCTAGCAGATCTTTATCCCTAGAACGTATCTCGAACTATCGTTTATTGTTATATCTTTTTATTACAAAAATAGATAAATTCATGTCGAATTTATTCTAGATTTGTTTTAATTAGTTTGAGATTCAATCTTGTAATCAGTACCAAATTTGTAACACCTTTCAAGTTTAATATAATTTATATTTAACTTGAATTTTGTTTCATTTAATTCCGCCATAATTTGTTCTTGAATTGTTTAATCCTAAAACGAACAAATTCGATAAAACGGTGTAGTTTGTATTCAACCCCCCCCCCTCCCCTTCCACAAACTTATCGGGACCTAACAAGAGACCATGGCCCTTGCAAAGAATTCTAGGAGAAGGATACCCAACCTTGGTCAAGGTATTCTCAAGCTTTAAGAGTACAAGAGGATTCTCTCAAGTTGCAAGGGGGTTAGTGATGAAACAAATTGAGAAAATCAGGGCTAGTTGGAACTCGCCAGAGAGTTTGCCTATCAAGTTAAAGATCACATACAATGGACAGAGGATTCATCTCCAACCCTTTTGGATGATGGAATTCAGGGATGAATATGGTTGTAGAAGGTTTTTCAGACTGGAGGACCAACTATCTAAGACAAGCACTAAGTACCTGGATGGTTGCAATCCAAGCTAGACCCTAAAATTGTTGAGGAAGACAACTTCTACAGACAACTTCAGCAACAAATTGAGGCCAACTATGCAAGACAAGGAAAGACAAAGATTCAGCCTCCCAGAGAGAAGAAAAGGAACTAAAACTGCTCAGACTAGAGGAACACTCTCTCTGTAATGTACTTCACACTTCAAGTTTTTCACATTTTTATGATATTTTATATTAATACAAATTTTGCATCTTTCTGTATATTCTTAAGGAGTGTTTTGTTATCATCAAGCCCTGAATTTATGTCTGATTCTCAACCAGGCATAAATTGGGGGAGATTGTTAGGAATTATGTTGATTCTTGATGATAATCAAATGAACTTAGTAAAATTTGAACAAGTAAAAATGTAGCCTTCAACAGATAGCATGTGTATACATTATCCGTTGAAGGATAGCTTATCAATTGATAAGACTCTTTGTAACATATTCCTTTAGTTTCAATAGCAGTTGAAAGTGTAAGTGTTAGGGTTGAATAAGTCATGTTGACTATCAATTAATATGTAGAATAAGAAGGCTAATTGTAAATATTTGATGCCTTGTAATTTTACATAAGTGAAATGCACTTCAACGGATACAATTCAGCCTTCAACGGATGTAGCCAATACACCTTCAATGGATGCAACCAAGATACTTGCAACGTATGCCGGACAAATCAACCTCAACCGATACAAGGTCAATAATTAGCAATTGAAAGTATGGTAGGGACAATTCTGACAAGTCACATGGGTTGATGAAACAAAAAGGAGCATGGAAACCAGCATTTTGGGAAACCCTGAAGAAAAAAGGAAGCATTCTATTTTCATTTGGTCAATAGAGATGATTGAAGAAAGATATTCAGCTGAAAGGCAAATCATTTCAAGGACCACTGGATTTAGAGTGAAAAACAAGCTTTTGGACTTTACCTACTGAATATTTTATGTAGTTCAATTAGGCTTGTAAACTTGGAGTATATAACCAAGTGCAACAATGTTTTTGTAAGTAAGAAATCAGTTTAGTTTTCAAAAGCTTAAGCAATACTCTCTTGTAAATTGCTGAAGCAAAAACATTGTAACTGCAGTTGTGTGTTTGTTCTAAACATCACAGAGATTTCTTCAAATAAAATCTCTCAAGTGGAACAATCAATCCACCTGAATTTTTAATTCTTGAATTTTTATTAACTGCAGTTTTAATTTCTGTTCTAAAGTCCTTTGTCTGCAAAAGAATTGAAAATTTTAAAGGATTGTATGCAACCTCCCTTCTACAATCATGTGATTACATTGTTTGGGAATAACAGAGTATGTTAACATAAAAATTAATATATAAAACAAGTATTCAATATATTAAATTTGAGATTTTGATCTTAAAAGGGAAAACGTGTTTCACGGGAGAACGACTATTAGGGATGAACGAGTAATTTTTATAATTTAATTGATAAAGATATTTTTAACGAGAAAGCGGCTCATTATAAAAATGAGTTGTTAACATGAAAATTAATATATAACACAAGTATTCAATATATTAAATTTGAGATTTTGATATTAAAAAAGAAAACATGTTTCACGGGAGGACGGCTTATTAAAGAGAACCGAATAATTTTAATAATTTAATTGATAGAAATAAAAAATGAAATTGTAAAAAAAAATTGGTTTGTATTAAAAGAAAAACAAAAAAAAAGAAATTAGGGAATTGGTTACACTTACACACAAGCTAAACTCACAAAAAACTAAATAAAACTATTGAATCAGTACACACAAGACAGATACACAACTCCACAAGGAAGCAGTTGGGATCTGTATAAGTTGACAGTGTATGAATTGATCTCGGAGAGAGAGGGATGTTTCTGTTCGATTGGTTCTACAGTGTATTGGCATCATTGGGATTATGGCAAAAAGAGGCCAAGATCTTGAGTAGGACGTAAACAAATTCTGGATAATCTGGATCTTCAAAACGAGGAGGTTGACTGACATATACCTCCTCCTCCAGTTCCCCATTCAAAAAGGCACTCTTGACATCCATTTGATAGACTTTGAAATTGGCATGGGCGGCATAGGCTAGGAATATCCTTATTGCTTCCAGTCTAGCAACAGGGGCAAATGTTTCATCATAATCTATTCCTTCTTCTTAAGAATAGCCCTTAGCAACCAATCTAGCTTTGTTCCTTGTGACTATGCCATTTTCATCCATCTTATTTCTGAATACCCACTTTGTACCTATAACACTTCTGTCCTTAGGTTTGGGTACCAGCTTCCACACTTTGTTTCTTTCAAATTGGTTTAGCTCTTCTTGCATGGCTAAAACCCAATCTGGATCTAGAAGAGCATCCTCAACTTTCTTTGGTTCTTCTTGAGAAAGAAAGCTGTTGTATAGACATTCATCCTGTGTAGCTCTTCTAGTTTGGACATTTGCAGAGGCATCACCAATGATAAGTTCAAATGGGTGATCCCTTGTCCATTTTCTTCTCGTAGCAGGTGTAGGTCTTGAAGATGCAGCATCATTCTTATTATCATGATCATGTGAGGTTGATCCTTGACTTAGAGAAACTCCCCCTGAGTTTAATGGGGTGGTAGCTCTGTGTTACGATCCACCTGCAGATGCTCCAATTTGGCTTCCTACGGATGCTCCCATTTGGCTTCCTACGGATGCTCCCATTTGGCTTCCTACGGATGCTCCTATTTGGCTTCCTATGGATGCTTCATTCAGGCTTCCTATGGATGCTCCCTTGTCCCTTCTACGGATGGCTCATTAGAACTTGAGTTACCCATATTAGAGACAGTTGTTCTTGGAGGAACTGATTCATCCTCATGATCATCATCTTCATCACCAAAGTCGGGACCTTCCACCTCATTGTCAAACCTGAGAGTTTCATGAAAACCCTCATCAGTAAGACCTTGTATTCTGGCATCATCAAAAACAACATGTACATATTCCATAACAATGTTGATTCTGTGATTAAAAACCCTGTAGGCTTTTCCAGCTGCATATCCCACAAAAGTGGCTTCATCTACCTTGGATTCAAACTTTCCAAGATTTTCACCTTGATTTCTCAATACATAGCATTTGCATCCAAAGACATGTAGAAAATTCTAGGATGGTTTCCTTCCTTTGAGCAGCTGATATGGAGTCATTCCTTTTGCTTGGTTGATCAAAGAAATATTATGAGTGAAACATGCAGTGTTAACTGTTTCAGCCTAGAAATAAGTAGGTAACTTTGATTCTCCCAGCATTGTTCTTGCAGCTTCAATAAGAGTTCTGTTTTTTCTTTCTACCACTCCATTTTATTGTGGTGTCCTTGCTGCATAGAACTCCTGAATGATTCCATTTTCCTCACAAAACAGCCTCATTGTGGAATTCTTGAACTCAGTGCCATTGTCACTCCTGATTCTTCTTACTTTGAGATCAGGATGATTGTTGGCGGCCTTGATGTGATTGATTATGATTTCACTTGCCCCATCTTTGGAGTGCAGAAAGTAAGTCCACGTAAATTTAGAGAAATCATCCACAATCACAAGGCAGCATCTTTTCTTTGAGATTGACATGACATTTACTGGTCCAAACAAGTCCATATGCAACAGCTGTAAAGGTTGATCAATTGATGAATCCAGCTTGCTTCTGAAAGAAATCTTTTTCTACTTCCCTTTCTGGCAAGCATCACAAAGTCCATCCTTGGAGAATTCCAGTCGAGGAAGTCCTCGTACTAGGTCTCTTCTTACCAACTCATTCATAGATTTGAAGTTCAAATGTGACAGTCTTTTGTGCCATATCCAACTTTCATCCTTGCTTGCTTTACTCAGAAAACAAGTGATGGAATCAGAACTTGTAGAGTTGAAGTCGGCTATGTATACATTACCTTTTCGGTATCCTGTCAGCACCACATTGTTGTTCTCCTTGCTGGATACAACACAGGCTCCTTGGTTGAATTAGACTGAGAAACCTTTGTCACACAGTTGACTGATACTCAGCAAGTTGTGCTTAAGTCCGTCAACCAGTGCTACTTGATCAATGATGACATTATCCTTTGAAATCAAGCCATATTCCTTAGTAAAGCCTTTGATGTCATCTCCAAAGGTAATGTTAGGGCCAACTTTCTCCACAAACTCTGTGAGCAGGGTAGAATCTCCAGTCATGTGCCTAGAACATCCATTGTCTAAGTACCAAAGATTCTTTCTGTATCTCTGCACACAATCAAAACCAAATCAAGTTGATTTTGGTACCCAAGTTTCCTTGGGTCCTTTCCTGTTAGATTTGCCTCTCTTGTCATTTTGCACCTTAATCTCAGATTGAGTTAAATCAACCTTGACCCTGGGTGTTGATCTCTGGGAGACAAAATGCTGAGGATGATTATATGCAAACATGTTTGATGCAGGCATTTGTGTATACATAGCATTCATATGTGGCATGCTCCATGTCATTTGTGGAATTGTGAATGCATTCATATGAGAATTTGAAACAAATGGCATGTTGGCATACAAGTTGGATGCTTGATCAGTATGTGCAAACATGTTATGCATAGTAGGCATAGGCAAATTGAGTACATGCATTGTCATTTGAACATATGGTGTTTTAACAGATTTTCAATTTGTAGAAACATGATTAACACTACCACATTTTGCATAAGTTTTCCTAGGTGCATACTTGTCAGGAGTATAGTTGTTGTGTTTGTTAATCCCTACCTTACCATTTCTGTTCCTTTTCTTTTTAGCACCAGCCTTAACCTCTATTTCCTCAACCCTGTTCTTCAATTGCTTGTTGGACAGGTAACCTATGTTGACAT
This sequence comes from Heracleum sosnowskyi, assembly GCA_030848705.1. NCBI lineage: Eukaryota > Viridiplantae > Streptophyta > Magnoliopsida > Apiales > Apiaceae > Heracleum > Heracleum sosnowskyi. The sequence continues at coordinate 118,637,458 of CM061236.1, read as the reverse complement.
TCTCAGCTTTGGTTTTGCTACTTGATCCATGAACAAAGTTTTTGCTGGTTGGACCATACTTTTTGTTCAGCTTCTCTAGTCTATCATGACTAACACTGGATGTACACTTCTTTGGGCAAGTCACTTCCATAGAGGTGTTGTCCAACAACGGATGTTTGCTATCCGTAGAGGCATTGCCTTCCAATGGATGCTCACTATCCGTAGAAGTGTCATCCCCTAGACTCTCAATATCTAGCTTCTTTTTATCTTTTCTTGTTGATTCCTTGTAGAATGTATCCACATCTTGAGCCTTGATTATGTTTGTGGCAACATTCTTGGAATCAGTCCATCTAGCTATAGTTTCCTGTTCTTTGGCTAATTGTGCTTTGATAGATTCTTCTCTTTTAAGCACAATCAGCAGATCATCCTTGGCAACTTGACACTCTACTCTCATTTTCTCAAACTCAGCAAATTGAGTTTCTAGAAGAGCATTCCTATCACTTAACAACTGATTAGATCATTTAATCCTTGTGTTCTCATTAGTAAGTGATTTAAGAGAAATACGCATATGATACAATTCAGTGGACATATCATTAATAGCATTATTGCATTCCTCAGTAGAAAGCTCAGAGAGATTGGTGGTAATTACCTGATTAGATGATGAACTGGCCTCCTGCTCACTTGAATCAGCCATCAGTGCAAGGTTCACGAATTCTGTGTCCTCCTCAAGATCATTCCCGTCTTCAGCCCAGTCATAATCTTGTGTAATGAATGCTCTACCCTTTTGCTTGAGAAGATCAAAGTATTTCTTTTTGTAGTCAACAGGTTCAAACTTCCTGTCACTCTTCTCAGACTTTGGTTTTCTGCACTCATTTGCAAAGTGACCTCCCATTCCACAGTTGAAGCATTTGGATTTGGACCTATCAACAAGATCCTTCTTGAATGGTCTGGACACATCAGGGTTTCTCTTGAACTTGAGCTTTGAGAACTTTCTTGACAGAAAATCTAAGTGATCATCAAGCTCATCCATCTCCTCTTGATTGATGGGCTCACTTTCTTCAATCATCTTCCCTTTGCACTTTCTTGATTCATCTCTACCTTCACAAGCACTTTGGTTTGGTGTAGCTTCAGGAGCTTCTTCTTTCATGTCCTCAGCCTTTTCAACACTTGCAACTAGAGCAACAAATCCAATTTTCTTTTGGACCTTCTCAATTTCTTCATCCTGCTCTATTTCCAGTTCATATGTTTTTAGGGTTCCATACAGCCTCTCAAGAGTGTAGTCCTTATATTCTTGAGTGTTCCTCAAGGAGACAGTCATGGGCTTCCACTCTTTTGGCAGGGCTCTGAGATTTGAGTCCTTGACTTGATACACTCTTCCATACAACTTCAATCCATTTAGCAATTTTTGAAATCTACTGAAGGTATCATTCAAAGATTCTCCACTCTTGAAGTGAAAGTGTTCACACTGTTGTATGAGGAGTTGCATCTTATTTTCTCTCACCTGCTCAGTCCCTTCACATATGGTTTGGACAGTGTCCCAAATCTCTTTGGTTGTAGAGCAGTTGATGACATTGTCGAACATATCAGAATCAAGACCATTAAACAAAATATTCATGGCCTTCTTTTCTTTATGAACGGCGACGATGTCCTCAGGAGTCCATTCTGAACGCGGCTTTGGGATTGTGCTTGGAGCTCCTGCTGGTTCCTGAGCTATTGAGGTGTTTGGCTTCATCGGTACATGAGGGCCATGTTCTATGCACTCTGCATAAGCTTCATCCATTGACATAAGATGTAGGCGCATTTTTACTTTCCAGTGAGAGTAATTTTCTCTATCAAGAACTGGTATCATAACTCCATGATCCTTCTGACTCATGATTCAACTGTCTTTGATCTTTAAACTTCTTTTTTGTTAGAAGCTTGCTCTGATACCAATTGTTATTCCCGGATACTGAACCAAGATTGTAGAAGGGGAGGGGGGTTGAGTACAATCTTTGAAAACTTTTCGTTCTTGATAGTGAAAATATGAAAAGCAAAAACAAGAACAGAAACACAAATAAGATGATACAAGAATTAAAAATTCAGGTGGATTGTTTTTGTCCACCTGAGAGATTTTTATTGAAGAAATCTTTGTGATGTTTACAAGTAAACACACAGCTACAAATACATAACTCTAGCTTCAGCAATTTACAAGGATACTGCTTTTTGCTCTCTAAATTGCTAAAACCTGATTTCTTGATTTCTAGAGTTTTGCTACAACTTGGTTATATAACCCAAGTTTACAAAGATACTTGAACAGCTAATAATACAAAAAGTACATGTGTTCAGAATCTTTGTTTCTTCATCCCGAGCAGTGGTCCGTGTTTGTAGCTTGCCCTCTTTGGCTGATTGTCTTTTAAGGAAATGCTACCTTTGACCATGCAAACAGAATGATGCTTTCTTCTTGTCACCTTTCCAGAAATACTGGCTTCCATGCTCTGTGTAGTCTGTCAACCCATGTGCTCTGACATCGCTGTCTTTTTCACAAGTACAGAGAGTATCCGTAGAAGCTATCTGAGTTGTATCCGTTGATAGTTTCTTGATCAACCAGTACTGCTATCCGTAGACAGTACAATGTCCATATCCGTAGAAGGCTAGTCAAGCTATCCGCAGACAGTCAATTTCATGTATACAAAATTACAAGGCATCGACTATATACAATTCGCCTCCCTATTCTACATACCTATTGATAGTCAACATGACTTAATTAACCTATCAAGACTACTTCAACTTCAACAACAGAAATACACAAGCATGTTATATTTGGTCTTATCCGTAGATAAGCTACCCATCTACGGATACTGCAATGGCAAACTATCCGTTGATGGCTACGTTTACTTGTATAATTTTTACTAAGTTAATTTGGTTATCATCAAGAAACAACATAGTTCCTAACATAAAGATATGGGTTCAGATGGTGGTGAAGGAGTAGATGCAAGTCCTTCCACCTTAGAAAGCACACCTGATTGGTTATTCTCAAACCAAGTTACTCCAGAGGAATATGGTGTTTCTCAAGTAACATCAACAAGCTTTCACTGAATACCGGACAACCAACTCTACAAAGAAAATAATATTGTCCAAGTTTATGACCTCTCTTCAACTTCAAAAGATGCAGTTCCTTAGGCACAAAGTTCTAACAGAGGAGGTCAAAACTAAGATGGATGAAATCAAAGATGTTGTTGATAGAAGAATTGACACTGTTTTCTCTATCAAAACTGTCAACTCTATTAAAAGGAGACTTCAAAAGGATGATCTTCTCTTTCAATCCGTGGAGACTTTTATTGTTATTCCCAAACAATGAATCAAGATTGTAGAAGGATGGGTTGAATACAATCTTTAAAATTTTCTTTGATCTTGACAGAGAAGTTATGATAGTAAATTCAAGAACAGAAAAACAAACAAAATAAAACTAACACAAGAATTAAAATTCAGGTGGATTGATTGTTCCACCTGATAGATTTTTATTACAAGAAATCTTTGTGATGTTTATGAATAAACACACAGCTGCATACACACTATTTTAGCTTCAGCAATTTACAAGTGATATTGTCATGTGCTCTCTAAATTGCCTAACTGATTTCTTTTATTCTAAAATAGTGCTAGAGTTGGTTATATAACCCAAGTTTACAAGATATTTCGAATAGCTAATAGTACAAAAAGTAACTCTGTCCAAACCACTTGTTTCTCCATTCTGAGTAGTGGTCCTTGTGTTGGTAGCTTGCCCTTTTTGGCTGATTGTCTTTTATGGAATTGCTACACTTGACCAGAAAAAACAGAATGCTTCTTCTTCTCGTGAGTTTACCAGAAATACTGGTTTCCATGCTCTGTGAAATCTGTCAACCCATGTGCTCTGTCAGAACTGTCCTTTTCACAAAGTACAGGTTGCATCCTTAGAGGTTATTTGAGCTACATCCGTAGAGGTTATTTGAGCTGCATCCGTAGAGGGTATTTTGAAAACATCCGTAGAAGGCTAGTACAACTATCCGTAGACAGTCAATTTCACTTATGTAAAATTACAAGGCATAGTCTATTTACAATTAGCCTCCATATTCTACATATCCATTAACAGTCAACATGACTTGTTCAGCCTAAAACTAATACTCCAACTTCTATATCAGAAATAGACAAGCATGTTACATTGAGTCTTATCCGTAGATAAGCTACCCTTCTACGAATACTGCAAACACATGCTATCCGTTGAAGGCTACATTTTTACTTATACAATTTTCACTAAGTTAGTTTAGTTATCATCAAGAAACAACATAGTTCCTAACACTTACCAAGAGGGTTGATCAAATGGAACAGAAGATGGACACCTTTCTAGCCAATCAAAATTTGCAGACTTAACTCCTACAACAATTGCTGCAGGCTACTGGTACTGTTCAAACCCTTGATGATAACAAAAAGGGGGAGAATATGCTAGTGGTCTCTAAACCAGCAATCTCAACAAATCTACCAAAGCCACAAATTGAGGGGGAGTCTGCTAGCTTAAGTGTGTCATCTACTATAAAAGAGCAATCTTTACCAACACCTCAAATAATTGAAAATCCAATTGAGTTTGAACTCAAAAAGGTGGTGGTGTCTCTTCCTCTAGCCAAGGCTAGTGATTTTGATTTATCTGTCTTGAGTGAAGAAGAAATGGTTGCAAGGCAAAAGGAGATTGAAAGGACAAATTAAGTGATCACTCAAAGGATTCTAAATACTGAAAGACTAATCAAAGAATCCATCTTCAAAGCTGCGAATACTTCTCAAATACCCTCATTTACAGTATCCTCATAACCAGCACCCATCCATACCACAATTTTAAAAGTGATCACTCCGGAGATAGTGTGCCCTGATAGGTTTTTTGATGCTGAACCCTCTTGTCTCAAGGAGTTTGAATCAATTCTAAGTGGAAGGACTGGTTCTCCACCTAAACATCATGGAAAGAACAAGCTAGAATTGGATTATCCATTCTCTAAGCCCGATGAAAACAATGTGATGGGAAAACTGATTAAGTTGTTTAAAGGGACTTCTGATGTGAAAGCTAAAGAAGCTATGCCAGTAATCTACTAGAATGGAAAAGCATTGAACATCACAAACAGCCATCCTAGATTCACTGAAGCCAAGAGAGAAGAAACCTCAAGACTTCTGAGGGAAGTTCATCCTGATTTCTTTGAAGCTACACTTGAAAAGCAAAAAAGACTAGCAAAGGAATTATGGAATGAGTTAGAAAATGAGGAGAGTGAGGCTGGAGTAGCCCCTCCTCATAGAAAGAGGAACAAGGGAAAGACAGTGCCCAAAACAAATCCAATCAAGAGGAAAAAGAGAAGATCCAATAGGTTTGTCTCCCCTGAAGAACAAGAAGCCGTGAAGAAAACAGAGGCTAAATCAATCACCTTTGAAGACATAATTCAACATGCAACTCAATCAGACACTACATTCCATGGGACTCCAGTTGAGCTTAAAGATGACCCCATAGAATTTGACAACTTGGTATTCCCTAAGATTATACTGGAAGCTGAAAAGAAGAAGAAGAAGAGGGATCCAAGGAAGAAAGTTCTTAAGGGACCAATCAAACTCCATTTTGTACCTCAAATAGTCAAGCCAATAGAGAACAATGATGATTATCTATACAAAGCTGATATTCAAGAATATTCATACTTGGATCTTTTTCTGGATGAACTTATTGAAGTAAGAGGCATTGACAAATTCAAGAATCTGCCTTAAAGACTCATGTTTGTCTACAAAGGTGGAGTGGAAAGATGAAAGGCATATGTATAGGCCTATTTGTTAACATCGAGGATACAACTCAACTTAAACAAGTTTGTAATAAGTAAGTAATAATTCAATTATCACAGTCTCACAGGAATCTCAGAAGATCATATCAGTCAAAAGAATGAAGATTAAAGTCATCCTACAGACTTGAAGTAATTCTACATTGAAAGAAGATAAATTATTTGATCAAGCCTCAGTGAAGTCTTCAAAGAAGGGGATTTATTAAAGTGACATAGATTTCAGATGTGTGACAGCAAATGTACAGATTACAGTGGTTGACAAAAGTCAAAAGCAGCTAATGGACCACAGCTTAACGTCAAGGTGAAGAATAGACATTGCAGTTAGTCACTTATGAACCGGACAGTAGTACAGTACATCAAGTGTCAACTTCATACAGTGGAAATTCTTCATCAAGTTCAAGTTGTTCAAGGATTGGTTATGCTATCATGAAAGGATTTAAATTCTCTTTTAAATTAGTTATTAATTTATTGATTAAATTAATTCTTCGGAATTAATTTAACAAATTAATTAATTAATTGAATAAATTAATTCATCATAATTAATTTATGAAATAAATTAATTATTACAATTAATTTAAAATAGAATTAGAATTATATTAGAATTTCTAAGAATAAAATGAACTGGAATGACTATCAAGGATAGTCATCCCGATATTCATTCCAAGTCATTTTAACTTAAAAATGAACTAGAATGACTATTAAGATAGTCATTCCAATAGAAAAAGGAATGCACGTGCAGATTTGTCAAGTGGATTAACAGTTGTATTAAGAAGAGAAGAAGATCAAGACAGAAGATATTACATAACTTTACATCTTAAGAAAGTTTCTGTCAACAACTTAAACCAACTGTCGTGGACATTTTAATTATCTGTAAATCATTTCTAGCTCAAAGTGTTAAATCCAAACCACTAGAAATCATTTACTTGTACTGCTTTGACTATCTAGCAGATCTTTATCCCTAGAACGTATCTCGAACTATCGTTTATTGTTATATCTTTTTATTACAAAAATAGATAAATTCATGTCGAATTTATTCTAGATTTGTTTTAATTAGTTTGAGATTCAATCTTGTAATCAGTACCAAATTTGTAACACCTTTCAAGTTTAATATAATTTATATTTAACTTGAATTTTGTTTCATTTAATTCCGCCATAATTTGTTCTTGAATTGTTTAATCCTAAAACGAACAAATTCGATAAAACGGTGTAGTTTGTATTCAACCCCCCCCCCCTCCCCTTCCACAAACTTATCGGGACCTAACAAGAGACCATGGCCCTTGCAAAGAATTCTAGGAGAAGGATACCCAACCTTGGTCAAGGTATTCTCAAGCTTTAAGAGTACAAGAGGATTCTCTCAAGTTGCAAGGGGGTTAGTGATGAAACAAATTGAGAAAATCAGGGCTAGTTGGAACTCGCCAGAGAGTTTGCCTATCAAGTTAAAGATCACATACAATGGACAGAGGATTCATCTCCAACCCTTTTGGATGATGGAATTCAGGGATGAATATGGTTGTAGAAGGTTTTTCAGACTGGAGGACCAACTATCTAAGACAAGCACTAAGTACCTGGATGGTTGCAATCCAAGCTAGACCCTAAAATTGTTGAGGAAGACAACTTCTACAGACAACTTCAGCAACAAATTGAGGCCAACTATGCAAGACAAGGAAAGACAAAGATTCAGCCTCCCAGAGAGAAGAAAAGGAACTAAAACTGCTCAGACTAGAGGAACACTCTCTCTGTAATGTACTTCACACTTCAAGTTTTTCACATTTTTATGATATTTTATATTAATACAAATTTTGCATCTTTCTGTATATTCTTAAGGAGTGTTTTGTTATCATCAAGCCCTGAATTTATGTCTGATTCTCAACCAGGCATAAATTGGGGGAGATTGTTAGGAATTATGTTGATTCTTGATGATAATCAAATGAACTTAGTAAAATTTGAACAAGTAAAAATGTAGCCTTCAACAGATAGCATGTGTATACATTATCCGTTGAAGGATAGCTTATCAATTGATAAGACTCTTTGTAACATATTCCTTTAGTTTCAATAGCAGTTGAAAGTGTAAGTGTTAGGGTTGAATAAGTCATGTTGACTATCAATTAATATGTAGAATAAGAAGGCTAATTGTAAATATTTGATGCCTTGTAATTTTACATAAGTGAAATGCACTTCAACGGATACAATTCAGCCTTCAACGGATGTAGCCAATACACCTTCAATGGATGCAACCAAGATACTTGCAACGTATGCCGGACAAATCAACCTCAACCGATACAAGGTCAATAATTAGCAATTGAAAGTATGGTAGGGACAATTCTGACAAGTCACATGGGTTGATGAAACAAAAAGGAGCATGGAAACCAGCATTTTGGGAAACCCTGAAGAAAAAAGGAAGCATTCTATTTTCATTTGGTCAATAGAGATGATTGAAGAAAGATATTCAGCTGAAAGGCAAATCATTTCAAGGACCACTGGATTTAGAGTGAAAAACAAGCTTTTGGACTTTACCTACTGAATATTTTATGTAGTTCAATTAGGCTTGTAAACTTGGAGTATATAACCAAGTGCAACAATGTTTTTGTAAGTAAGAAATCAGTTTAGTTTTCAAAAGCTTAAGCAATACTCTCTTGTAAATTGCTGAAGCAAAAACATTGTAACTGCAGTTGTGTGTTTGTTCTAAACATCACAGAGATTTCTTCAAATAAAATCTCTCAAGTGGAACAATCAATCCACCTGAATTTTTAATTCTTGAATTTTTATTAACTGCAGTTTTAATTTCTGTTCTAAAGTCCTTTGTCTGCAAAAGAATTGAAAATTTTAAAGGATTGTATGCAACCTCCCTTCTACAATCATGTGATTACATTGTTTGGGAATAACAGAGTATGTTAACATAAAAATTAATATATAAAACAAGTATTCAATATATTAAATTTGAGATTTTGATCTTAAAAGGGAAAACGTGTTTCACGGGAGAACGACTATTAGGGATGAACGAGTAATTTTTATAATTTAATTGATAAAGATATTTTTAACGAGAAAGCGGCTCATTAGAAAAATGAGTTGTTAACATGAAAATTAATATATAACACAAGTATTCAATATATTAAATTTGAGATTTTGATATTAAAAAAGAAAACATGTTTCACGGGAGGACGGCTTATTAAAGAGAACCGAATAATTTTAATAATTTAATTGATAGAAATAAAAAATGAAATTGTAAAAAAAAATTGGTTTGTATTAAAAGAAAAACAAAAAAAAAGAAATTAGGGAATTGGTTACACTTACACACAAGCTAAACTCACAAAAAACTAAATAAAACTATTGAATCAGTACACACAAGACAGATACACAACTCCACAAGGAAGCAGTTGGGATCTGTATAAGTTGACAGTGTATGAATTGATCTCGGAGAGAGAGGGATGTTTCTGTTCGATTGGTTCTACAGTGTATTGGCATCATTGGGATTATGGCAAAAAGAGGCCAAGATCTTGTTCCTTGGCCTGGATAACGCCGGCAAAACCACTCTTCTTCATATGCTTAAAGACGAGGTACCATTTCCATTAAATTCAGATTTATCTTCTTTATTTGTTTCCTGATCGATCCATGTTTGTAGAGATTAGTTCAGCATCAGCCCACACAGCATCCCACTTCCGAAGAATTGAGTATTGGTAAAATCAAGTTCAAGGCTTTCGATTTGGGCGGCCATTCCATTGCTCGGAGAGTCTGGAAGGATTACTATGCCAAGGTCCCCGTAATTTTAATTATTTTATTTATATCTCATTTTTTAATTTTTTATGTATTAATGAGATCACTTGTTTTTTTTGATATAATTTGTAGGCTTAAGGGTTTCATACAGGACCGTTTATGTTTATATTGGACCCTTATTTTTTGAAAATGGGGTATTTGTACAGACTGCTCTATTGTATTGTTAGTTTCCATGTTGACTACGCGATATGTAATGCAAATCATGGTCTTGGAATCTAAAATTAGTCTCAGAACTTCTACCCCTTGCGTTATAATTGTTTGTCTGCTCACGGTGTTACTGACTCGGACAATAATTTGATTGCTGAATGCTGAGTATACTACACATAACCAACAACCAGTGTTCAAGTATTAATATGGCATATGTTCCAGCAACAAGTACACAATCCCTAGGTCCTAAAGCCTTTTCTGCACACATATACTGAATGCTTTTAAGCATTAACAATGCTCTGGTACTATATCTTGTTCAAGTGGTTTTTAGGCGAAACTTTGATGAAGCTCATGGACAACAGGATAACTAGGCACTCATTTATGCACACATACAATCATAAGTAGCTTTCCAATAGAGTGGTGGTGTGTCCTGTCAAAGTAGAAGAAATACTCTTATGATACTTATAACCTTTTCCGCAGCATCCCCGGTTCTTCTTCGAGGATGTATATACTATATAGTTGATGATAACTCTTAGGAAAATGTTTTTTGTTGACTTGTTATTGGATATTGACGTTTATCATATATGAACAAATCATCTATTATGTTAAACTTGTTAATTTTCTTGAACTTTTAATTTAACAAATATTTGTATGCAGAACAAAATTAATTGAACTTTGCAGTTCCGAAGCTTTCAATAAATTTGTGAGTGTGCCTAAATATGAGGTGGTGGAGGATTGTGTCACTCCTGCACCTGACTCAACTGGGCAGGCATTTGTACAACATGCATACTTATCAGGACTATGCCTATTATTTGTTTTTTTTACGTAGTCTAGCTTTAAATTCGTGAATTGGTATCCATATCTGAATCTAATCTGTGTTTGAGACAGGTGGATGCAGTAGTTTACCTTGTGGATGCCTATGACAAGGAGCGTTTTGCAGAATCAAAAAAGGAGTTGGATGCTCTTCTTTCTGATGAGTCCCTGGCCACTGTCCCATTCCTTATTTTGGGAAACAAGATTGACATTCCATATGCTGCCTCCGAGGATGAGTTGCGGTTCCATCTTGGCCTCTCTGGTGTCACCACTGGCAAAGGTAGAGTGAACCTTGCAGATTCAAGTGTGCGTCCCTTGGAGGTATTTATGTGCAGCATTGTACGAAAAATGGGATATGGTGATGGATTTAAATGGGTGTCTCAGTATATCAAGTAGTTTAGACGGTGAGCACGAAGTTTTTATTATGTTGAGCGCTCTCTTCAAGAATAGATGAACGAGCAGAAGATTAATATCGATCCTCGGCTTTGTTTGGTAGTGCGAAGGGCGTCTAACGTTTTATTATGTGGTTTGGATCTGTCTGAAAGAAGCCTTTTATTCTATTGCCTTGTAAAATTTTCTTGTGGCCAATATATTTTCCGTTATTCCAATTTCAGTCATTTACTTGGCAAGATCAATGGCCTGTTATTCTAATAACTCTGGTCATGCTCACTGGAGTGTCACTGTAAGAGCTGGAAATTTCATTACATGTTTTAGACTGGTGGTTGCTAAATTTCGGCTTTATATTTTATTACATAATGATAGTATTAAATTTGATTTTTTTTTTATTATTGCTTCGATCCCAAATTTTTCAAGGGAAGAATGTAAATGAATCAAGGGGAAGTAATTGAAGTGATAAGTAATTAGTTTTACTTGCTCCCGAGTGTAAAGATTATAGAGCGGAACTAATTTCGTGTCGTGTTACAATTTAGTTAAAAAGTTAGAATACTTGCTGCAAATTGCTTTAAGCTAACGATCATCTTCTATTTTAAAAACAGCTTAAATAGTTTTTATTCATGTTGTGTGTTTTGGAAGGGTAGAAACCTTCAAAAAAATGTTCACAATACTACCCACAAATTGCTTCAAGTAAACGATCATTTTTTTTGTTAAAACATTTAAAATCAAAATATATAACTAAACTAATTTTGAGAACGAAAGATAAATAATTCATTTCTTAACCATTTTCATTAAAGATATACATTTTGAGAAGTATGAACAATATTAATCAATTAAATGAGCATTTTCATACGGCATTACCAAAACTCACGTGTGTGTGTTTATTTTTTTATTAACATTATTTTTAGTTCGTGCAAATTTAAGGTATCACTTCATTACTCGAGGATGTCATAGACTCATAGCACCTGTTTTCTGATTTTTTTATTAATAATTTTTTTTTAAAATTTTAGATTGATTTTTTTTTTCATTTTTATCAGTTTAGTACTGTAGTTGGTACTACAACTATTGGGAGTTTTAGTTTAACATAATTTTTTAAAAAAATTATATGTATTTTTTCTAAATTTTTAAGTATTATTAATAAAATAACTTTTCTAACATATACTCCATCCGTCCTGTTAAAAAAATGTAATTTAATGAATAAAAATAAAAAAAATTAATAAAGGGGTGGATCAATCAATATTTAATGTATAAAATAGTGAATGTAGTTAATTTTTATATTATAAAATAATTATTATTTTAAGAAATTTTTGAAATGTAAAAAATTGATTGATACATTTAAAAATAAATAAATAAAGAAACGAGAAATACACGCGATTATATCATTTTTAGGAATCAACATAGTTAAGGTTAAAACCCTAGACTTGAACTCAAGTGTCCAAAATCCTCTGGCCGCCCAGCTCTCGTACTCTGGTAATGCCCAACCTCCTCCCCTTTAATCTGTAATTTTCTATATTTAGATATAAATAATTTAAGAATTCGATTTATATCTTGATTGAAATTTGAGAATTATATAAGTATCTTGTTTGTTAGTTTATGATTTTTATTGATATTGATCATTGATGATCCCCAGAGTCCAAAGATTCAGTTTAGTTTAGAAAACTACTTCATGGTTTTGAATGATGCTTATCAACTGTTTGATTTTAGTTCCCTGACAATTGTACCCGTAATGAACTTAATTATCACAGTGTTGTTTAATGACAAGTAATTTGTCTTGTCAAGTAATATTTTCAGCATTTAGCTTATAATCAGGAACTTGTTAGTATTAAACCTACAAGTTACAGTGCACTACTAATAGGTACCGTGTTTTACATTTTTAAGTGGTGGTGTTGTTTTCGTGCTTGGAATGGAAGGGGTGTTTACTACTTTATCTTTCTACTAGTGATTGCCAGTTTTTATCTTTCTACTACTAAATTTCAATTGAATTTAAGATTCTATTGGTAGTTAAATGATTTATAAGGGTACATATATCAAATGATTAATTTTTTGGATATAAATGAAAATTATATATAAATTTCTGAAAGTAGTAAGGGCTCTAGTTGAATTTCAAGACTTGAATATTGTCCTGAAAGGATGAAATTACTTGTAGGGTTTAAAAGATTGGTCGATAATGGAACTTCCTCAGTTATCGAATGAGGCATCAATTAAGCTGCAAGAAGGAATAAATTTGTTACTATCAAGATGGTCTTCTCTTCAAGTTGCCGTTGAGAATGAGTTTGGTGGTCGTGATTCTCGCAACAGATCCCAACAGCTACCCATTGATATCTTTTCATGGTTTACACAGTCAAAAGGTCTGTTTACAAACTCCTGATGCATTCTTAATTTCTTAATATTAGTGAATATTGATTTACATGTTACAAGTAGTAGTTAGTAGAATCTGTTTACCTTTCTTTTCTTCCGTACCGCAACTTATTATGATGTCATGCACCCTAAAACTAATTCATTGGTGTTTCGTCTTATTTATAGAATCTTGAATGTGCATGAGTTTTACAACTGAAGTATTAGATATGGAACTCAATTTTCTTTTAGATCAGATGGGGGATGTGTTAATATTTGTTATATTCTTTTCTTATGGGTAGGGCCTATCTACATTGATGAATTGGAGGACATTCTTGATGACTTCATGCTTTCTCTTAACACTGAACTTGATGATGGAAGCATTGAGGAGGTAGTTCCCCTTTCATTATCTTAGCTTTGATTTTTTTTTAGGGGTGCAAATTAGAGACATGTCAGATGTAAATACTACACTAACAAAAATCTAATCAGTGATTAGGAAAGACTAGAATCATTGTAGAACAGATTCAACTTCGCGGGTCACCGCTCTCAGTTAGGATTAAACATTAAATAGTCATAGGTGATGTGGTACAGATTTATGTATTGTAAACATGAACAAACTCGATAAAAAGGTAGAACTAGGGTGATTCAACTGCGGAAGACTCACTTCCCCTAGGGTTTTCCAACTGCCGAAGGGAGAAAAGATGATGGATTGCAACCCTAAAGAAATAGTCTTAATTCAATAATTCAATAATCAAGTCTTTCAAAATATAGAGAGAATAAAAGCCCTAATAAAATAACCTAATTGATTAAGGCCCATAAACAATTAGGTTTATAATACAAAATAAATGTTTGATAAACTCTTATCCCCACCGAAAACATGTATATGGTGAGAGGACTACAATATATAACAGGGAAGGTTTTGCGTTTTCTGTCTTTTTTTTTATATTAGATGTTGTGTTCTCGTTTGTACCAGGAATGAGCTGATCAAATACCAAAATATTTAATGTATTATTGAAATATAGGTACAATTCGTTGTCAATCTTGAAGGTTATCTGTTCGTACAATTTTAAGCCTGAATTATTGTTTAAGGTAAAATGAAACATCAACGGTGTATTTTGGACAAGAAAGAACCTTTTATTAGCCAATTTGGTTTGAATTTGCCACGTCAAATGATTTGGTTGGTCCAAGTGGTCTTCTAACCCTGTAGATTAGCCTTTCGAGTCCCTCTCATGGTAAGCAAGTCATAAAGGTCGACCTAAGAGAAGAGGTAATCAATCAAGACAGTTGCAAAGAGACGATGATCTATGGTAAAGGCAGCAGTAGCACGCCTAAGATAGGTCTTTATATCGAAGTCTCAGCCTCGCCCATGTGTTGATTGAACCTCTTCTCCCATCAATGGCATGGGTGACTAATTGTGGTGATGCGAGCATCACTAATCACTCTAAAATGGTTATTATGTAAAAGAGTAGTATCCTCGAACGGTTGATTACCCTTTCAAAAATGATTCATTTCTGGCATTATTGAATAAATTAAGGTCCAAAGTTTCTATAATGCTTGGAACAGTGCTGCTTTTGAGCAAAATAAATGTTCAGGGATCATAGTGTGAAAGCTGACATGCCTCAGGGTCCAACGTATTATACTCGTTGAATGCCCAATATTTTTATTACATCTCAGGACTTGCACTTTTGTAATTGATCTGCAGTCTTTTTGTACTTTCTCGTGTGCTAATTTTGATCTTAATCCATATGGCCAGATATCAGAAAAATTAATGATAATGCATGAAGAATGTTTGGAAGGTAATTTTTTATCTGTTGAAAGATTGAAGGATGCTCCAAGTGTGTCTGTTCCACATGTCAAACAGGTGAATGCAGTTTTCTTCATAATGTCAAAATAATTTACTGTATAAATAATTTATCTCAGTCAGATGTTTGATCCCTACGTACAATAGTTTTTTTTCCCCAACGTTAATCTGTCATTCTCCTGAAACTGTTGGGTCTCATTTTTGCTGTTTATTGTGGTACTAAGTACTAACAAGTCTGTTCCGAATTGTATTACTAAATATAGTGTACTCATAGCTACTGTGTATTGACTTTTGATGCGGAACACGGAGTTATCTTGTTGATTTATTATTATTTTATATTTATTTGGAAAGATAATTAGTAGCGACTAATTTACTCTAAATATATTAGAATTAGATAATTATCAGCTTTATTAAATAAAGTAGTAGGGAACTATTAGGTAAATATCAGTTAGGATTTGTTTCCTATTATTTAGAATCTTCCTTGTTCACCAAGTTTTAGGATTTTTGTTTAAACAATTGTAAACTTCATTATTGAATAGAGTTGAATATTATGAATTAAATCTGCGGATTTGTTGTGTGTTTCTAGCCGATTCTCTGTGGAGATGGGTTTTATCTTTGAAGTTGTAAATTATTACTATCTAATATTTACCTTATGGGGTTTAAGGAACACTTTTGGTTATTTCCAAAATCTAACAGTGTGACGTTGCATTTTAACTGTCCTCGCTACTAGTTAGTATTGCCTGTATGTAAAAACCTCTGTAGTTGTGAAGTTGCATTAGGGTTCAATTGATGTGTTCACCAACTCTTATGGAACTTGCTCATTTGCCTGTCAGAGGCTTGGACCATCATTTTCTTCAAAAACTTTGTATAAGCACGATGTATTGAATGTTGTTTTGACATTTTCCTGGTTTTCCATTGGCGAGACCTAAGTTTACTATACCTATAATACATGCTGCATGTATCTGATTTACTTATTGAGCAACCTGGCATAATATCTTTGCTTATTTATCTATTGACTCCGCTATTTTAGGATACAAGTGGCGACGAAGATAGTGATGGAAGCTCTGTAGAAGAACATACTGAAGCTGGAGTTTATTCCCCTAAATCCCAGCCAAATGGTAGCCAAAGCGATCACATGATAGTTGATGAGCCAGTGGCCGGAGCAGAAGATGGATGGACAGTAGTTCCTTCTAGGCGGAACAAAGGTAAAAGAAATTAACTCGAGAAATTAGAAAAGTCGCTGAGGAGATTGATGCCTAACTGGAGTTTGCATGTACTATAAATTTTTATAAGAATTTTTTTTTTCTGGGAATTTTCACAAGAATGTCAAATTTTGTTAAACTAGAAGATTGAGCGTGTACGTGAAGTTTATCACAAACACATTGTGTACCTACTATTTAATTTATTAAAGTTGTGTATCTGAAATTTACCTATTTACCAAAACTGTGCGATTTGTATATATCTGTTAGTTTTCAATTATAGGCGTTAAATGTAGGTTTCTTCAACTACTAAAGTATGGCATTATGAACACTTTAATCATCATTGTATCATGCCATGAAGTATGGACAACTTCAAATTTAGAATCGAGATTGGAAAGCAAGTCAAAAATCAGCTGAGTGAGGTAGTGAGTCTAATCTTATATTTTGTATTTTTTACTTGATGTATTGGTGTCTGGTGATTTTCTCCTCCCTTGTGAATGGCGTTGATTGGTTGTGTTTTGAAGTTTATTGTGTTTTATGACGTCAATATAACGTGACTACAAATAAAAACTAACGTCACTTCAACTTGTTTACAAGTAAAAACTAGAATAATTACGTATTAGTTTTTATCTAAGATACATGTGAATTGTGAAGGCTGTCATGTAAATGTAAAATTTAGACAGAGGAATCAAAAAATAAAAATAAAAATACCTTGTTTTATTTATAAATAAAAAATATATTATTTGATGAGATTATTAGATTTTTCTTTCTTATTAGTACATTTTTTGAGCTTTTGGCAAGTGTCATCACGCAAAAAGAAACATAGTGAAGTACTGAAGATCAAGACCCCATAAGTGAAAAAAAAATACATTTGTCATGAGAGAGATTAAATGTTATTTACTAGATATATTGAAAAATATTAAAATTGACACTGCATTATTTAAAAAATATGATTATTTTTGGAGAGTGTAGCATGCAAGTAGCTGGCACATTCTAATTTGTATGATCACTTCGTCTTCTCCGAGATCTTGAAGTGGAAGCCCTCCGGAAATCGTATGATTGGTGCACGTACAATTTTGCCTCCCTTCACCATAGCCCAGCTGCAGAATATGAAAGAAATGGAGAAAATAAATATATGAATTTCTTAATAATGCCTTCTTATTCGTGAAATAAAACCAAAGTTAGCAAGATTAAAGTAATTAACTTACTTGTACTTTGTAACCAAAACATGAAGAAATGTGGCCAAAAGCACCCTGCTATACTCTGCACCAGCACACTGCTTCATGCCTACTCCGAATGGCATGAAGCTCTTTGCAACTACACTTGCTTGAATATCCTATTTCAGTTTAGTTCAAGATTGTGTCAGTGCAGAAAATTTGAAATATAGGATTGATTATAGCTTGTCCTAGTTTAGCTGGTAAGCAAACCTTGTAATCTAGGGTTGTTCCTGATTTAGAAGTTTCCAAGTAATACTATAGTTTTTGAATTTTTATTACTTAGGCTCTGTTTGGGATTGCTGTTAAAAATTGCTGTGCTGTTGAAAAAAGTGTTGTTAAAATAAGTGTTGTTGGGAAAATCAGATAAATGTTTGGTAATATTTTTTATATGTGCATGTTTTGGTGTATAATATAAAAAATTAATGTTTTTGATGAGTTTTGATGTTAAAACCAGTAACTGCTTCCGCAAAAGCTTAAAAGTAGTTTTTTTCAAAAGCATGAGGACCTGCCAGCTTTTCAGCCAAAAACGCTTTTCAGAAAAGCAGCTTTTAGCAATGCCAAACGGAGCCTTAGTAATTTAAAAAAGATAACAGGTCTCAAAGACTCAAACCTTCCAACGCCCCGGGTTAAACTCTAGTGCATTGTTGAACTCGTCGTTATTCAAGTGAAGAGCAGATGTCGCAATCATTATCACCCATCCTGCTGGAATTGTATAGCCTGCAAATTAGAATTATTTCAAATGCTGAGTGTTCAATTATTTGATAAAATGGAAGACACCATGAAAAATTAAGTTAATTCCTCCAATTTTAGTCCTTACCATTCACAGGAATATCTTTCAGTGCTCTTCGAAATAATCCCGGGGCAATGTTTCCCAACCTAAGAACTTCATTGATGACCTACAAATTTCCCAACAGAGATAGAAATAAATTGATTCAGCTTCAATGAATGTGAAACAGATCTTTCTCCAAAAAAAAACGAGTATGAAACAGACCTGGCGAGTAAAAGTCATGGCTTTGTATTCTTCCCATGTGAGCGGAGACTCCAAGTGTTCTCTATTCTTAAGGATTGCTTCATGCTCACTCTGCAGATATCATTACTCATATGTTAAATGAAGAACATAATATACAGCATTGTAGCATAGTAAATACCCATGTCTCTTGCTAACAAGTGCCTTTGAGATGAAAGCTATGTGTGCGAGTATAAGATTGTTTTATCTAATTTTAGTGCACATCAGTACTAGCCTTTAATTCTTCTAGCACTGAGGGGTGTTCTGCCAGCAGCTTGAAAGCTAATGCCATTGTGGTGGAAATCGAATCCGATGTTACAAATAAAAGACCAAACATCAGTTGGACAATGAAATCCTCATTCAAGAATGCTTCCTTATTCATGTCTTGTATTAAATGATCTAGCAAATCATCTCTAGGAGTCTTATCTGACGACATTTGTCTCTTCCTCAATACATCTCCCATCGTTTTTCTCACCTCCTTGTGAATCTGAACAAAAGATTGTCAAGTTTAATATTGTAATCGGAGAAGGAAGTATCTACATAAATACACTACAATTTATCATCTGCAAACGGTTTTTGTTACCTTCAAACATTTGTGATGAGCAGTTCCAGGGATGTTCAATGGGAAGGACATAAGGCCTTCTACAAGGTCATTAAACATATCACTCAACTTAAGAGGAGCATTTTCAAGATCACCACTGAACAACTGCCTTGCTGCAAAATCAATACTCATCTGCCATTGTTGCACAAGGGGAGAAAGTGAATATAATATCAGAAGCTCTGAGAAATGGATCGTGTTAAAAATGTTGTTTGATTAATAGATTATATTTACGTACAGTGATAGACGCGCTTTTCACTTCAACAGAATCACGACTTGACCAATCTGCTAGAGTTTTGGAGACCATATCTTCCATTCGAGGAATCAACTTCTCCTTGAGAGCCTCCACGCCAAAGTGATTTAATGTCAAGTTCCTTGTATATTTCCTGGATGATTGACTAGCTTGATCAAATACTTCAGCAAATGTGTCAAGAGACCATGTATCGACTAACTTCCCGTCTTGCTTTAGAATGTAATAGTTAAATTCACGATCTGCAGTTACTATCACTGGTCGTCCTGCCACATTTGTTCGAAAAACTGAACCATACCTGAAACAAGAAAAAGAAAAACAAGGATTTAAACCTTGTCGCGCGCACACAGCTAGATATTCAAGTAAAATGCATGGATAATTAAAGTTGCAAATATTTGTCATGCCTTTTAACTCTGTGCTTGATAAAAGGAGGTAGATCAAGAGATGCACTTGGCATGATCAACTGAAGGGTCTCTCCTATGAAGGGCAAGCCCATGGAACCTGGCGGTAAAACCCCGTTGCATTTCGGATTTCTCCATCTGTACAACAGCCTGCTAACAAGGTACACTGTAAAAACTGCTGCAATAGACAATCCAATTCCATTCATGTTTGCATTCGTTGCCATGTTGAGATACAAGGAAGACATTTTGTGGCAGATGGAAGAATAAAGCTTTTTGTAACTACTCAAGTTTGAATCATGAAGTGAATGAGCAAGAAGTCCAAGTGTCTTTATATACAGATACATGTTTACTTTTGGTTCACAAACGTCAGTGAATAGCATAAATTTTGGTTTTGTTTTAAAGGATCGAACATTATAAAATTGAGAGTCTAGAAAAGACAGCTTAATGGATCTACTTGGAAAAGTTTGCAACTGATGAGTTTTACATTTCCTTTCAACTTTTAAGTATACTTCTTATTGTCTTATTACCTAATGCTCCGTGCCATAATTAAGTTATCCCTAATCAATTATCTTACTTCACTAACATATTCGGTATCACTCCAAATATGATTTTGTGCTTTTATTTGACTCTGTCATAGTAGAACAAATTAATGAGTTACTATTAGAGAAGTGAATGCGTGATTTTTTATTTTTTTTTTTGAAGTCCTACTTGATTCCTTTATTAATCTAACTCGAGTTTTAATTTAGAAATGTGTTTAGTAAGTAAATGAGTTTCGGTGAAGTTCTACTCATCTAACTTCATATCGGCCGCTCGAACTTGTTTAGCTTGATTGGTTTACTTACATTTAAAATTGTGTATTTTATATGTAGATATACAATACCCTACATAATTTCTTTTCAGACCGTGAACATAATCCTCGATCCCATGACCTTTTATATTACTATCATATTACTTTTTTAGTCGTATTATGTAAAGGATATAATACATATAATAGAATAAAACATGATATAACTTGTTAATTTACATTTTAATTAAGTTGATCTCCCTGTTAGGTTATAAATACTTTTCAACTTAGATTTTTTGAAAAAGCTTCTCATGCAACATCTTTTAACTCAAAGGTCTCTCTCTTTATTCCATATTTGTAAGAGAGAGAGAAAACTGGCCCTGAGGTCCTCAGACCTCAGGGATATGTACCTACAAACATGATATCGTTTCACATCTCAATTTCTGAATCTTCTGTAGTACTACATTTCTTGATTTTTTGCTATATGCAATCTGGACTCTTGCTTTGGAAAACCAAAGTTCTCTGCGGATTTAATATCTTCCCGTAATTGTTTTGCCATTCAAGTGCTTTGAGCAAAATCTATAAACTTGTTACAAAAAGTCTACTTTTAGGATACAAAAGGCAACTGGTATCTACCACAACAGAACTGATGAAATACTTCAACTTTTAATGGCGTTAGGGGACAAAGGCATTTAATAATTCTCAAGTAACACAACTCTCTTCACAATTTCCTCGCTTTTTTTCTTTTTATACAGATCTTACAAATGATGCTTAGCCAAAAAATCTCACTTGGATCAAAGCGAGATAGCGCATCCACTCATATAAAAGTTGCATCCTCCCTGGCCAAATAGAAGTCATCATCTGTAGTAAGATGCCATAATGTAAAGTGTGATCGATGTTGTGGCAGTCACCAGCAGTTCCTGTCCAATAAAATAAAGTGCTGTTATCTTGGTGATTAATCTAGCATAGCAGGAGAAAGAACAATTGCAGCAGTGTGCAAAAAACTCACGGAGAACTGGTGAAGAGGGGTGCCAAAATATTTGATATTTTAAACATATAAAATTACCATTGCAAATGTATTATGAAGAGCTTGGAGATGTATTATGAAGCACAAAGATCTCAAAAAGGCGCAAATAAACAGAAATCTTTAACATTAAACTCCTGCTGATACTACATCCATTACTCAAAATACAAATTAATTCTAATATAAATACCGACTATAATAGCAAAAACAAATAGAAAAAACTGGTAATAATATACTATTATAGCTCCAAGTTCTAGTAATATTTCCCAAATAAGGCATAATTATGTGTTTACAGTAGAATATGACTGCCCACAGGCACAAACTACCAGAAGCAGTAATCTCTTATATACCTTAAAAATAATTACTGCAAAAATTTATCTCTAAATATTTGATAATACAAAATCAAAAGTGATAGCCATCAAAATCTAAGAAATCCTGAATTTGATCAATTTTGTAACTTGTTGATAGTGTTATTCAACAACGCAGATACATTGTCCTGCATTACAATAATGCAGTTTGCTTCTATGTTTTATGTAATTTAACTTCACTAGGAAAAAGCATATAAGATATGTGTACAAATAAAAAAGAGCTCTAGCAGAGTATTGTCATGGACCCACAGCAGCCGGACTGTTGATATATGCTAGGAGTTAAAATAAGAGAGTGTTGGAAGATAAGGGCAAGAAAGGAAATTAACAAGTGGTAGTGGGGAGAAAAGAATAGAAGGGGAGAGAAGGGAATGAAGATAGCATGCTTTTTTTTGTGTTAGTAAACTGCATCAATTAGGAGAGACAAGCCTCACAAAAGCTTGGAGTCTGAGTCCCTTGTTGAGAGTCTGTTAATACCAATAGTATTGAGTTCATGTTGATCGAGTATTCAGTAATATTGTTAGTTGATTTTCTTTTGTTATTATTCTCAGTTCTTATATCTGAGATATAGTATCAGTTTTGAGTTTTCTATTACAGTACATCAACATCTATTGCAGGAAGCTCAGATGATTGAGCAAGATACGGTGATAGTAAACAATAGCAATACTGAACAGAAGTAACGCAATCGCAAATCGAAAAAGCATAGAAAACTGAATGCCCATACAAGTATGCAATGTCAGACAAGCCAATGAGCAGTGCAATGGTATATGTAAACAAGAACCGAAGGAGTTAAATGAGTGTACTATCCAACTTAAACACCATTCCTGTGAACTAAAAACATGGCACATACCTGGTTATTGTATAGGAAAGTAGGTATATAACCGCGTACCAACTCAATACCATTAATAACACCAGTATATCCCTGCAATATACAACAAACAGTATGCAGTAAGAAAACAAAATACTGGTAATACACAGAGATAATGTGCAAGTCTATCTACCCTGGTCTCACATAAATTATCAGTGACAAAAAATGCTTCCTATATCTATTTATTCCTGGATTCAGAGTATATCATGACAATGGTAAAAGATCTTATAGTTGGAGGGTAGAAGTGGAAACAGCTGTATTTTATTGAAACTGTGATATTACATATACAGGGAAAACGAATTTCATATAATATACATGATATTCAACGGAAATGTCACTGAAAGCATATAGAAGTGACTAGCTTTGTGAAATGCGAATTACAATCTTTAATTGACAGCGTCATATTTGGAAAGCAACCCAATAATCTACAGCCACATATATAATTTGTTTAACCAACTACTATTCTATAACAAATAGCTAAACATAAATAGGGAAATTTCCACAATAACAGATTCCTGTCTATTTGTAGAGACAAAAGATCAGTCTACTACGTATCTTAATAAAAACATCAGTTTACTACAGGGCACCACATCAACCTTCATCTTAGGCTGCTTAAAGCTATGGTAATTGTGTGGCTGGTTGATTGGAATGGAATGAGATGTCAATTGATAAGTTACTTAGCAATTTCGATTACAATTAGGTACGGTCTTCACTTTCCAGTCATTTTGATGTGAGGACTAGAGTCACACAAGTCATAAAATTCTAAACTACAATTCATAGTCATTTTGATGGAAAGATAAAGTTACTACATGCAACACAAACATAGAAAACTGTCAAAATGCAGCCAAGTAACACAGAACTCATATAAAACTTGTAATGTCATTTCTCTTGGCAATCCATCTTCTCTTAGCAACTGTTCCTTTCTAGTTTTTACCATTACCATAAGGGTCTAATCTGAAGGTCAAAATAGTAAATAGGTCTGGTACTTTCTCCATAATCTGATACTTTAACAAATTTCAGATTACATATTCCTTCGAACTAGATTCAGTCTGCTGCCTCTGGGAAACCTAATTGGACCATTTTATCCTTTGTCTTCCAGTCATTAAATGGTCAATCACCTGATCAATTTAACACAAACCTGGTAGAAGACATTGCTTCAACAACAATCAGATTGCATTACATACCAAAGATGAGACTGCTATACAACCAAACACCAGTGAAAGAGATCGAAGAAGCCTTTTTCCCATTCGCATCAGACGTCCCTCTTCCTCACCCTCTTCCTGCAGCCAAAATCAGTAACAGCTTGAAGAAAATATAAGCATGCACAGACATGTATATCTTACAACAAAATTATGATGTCAAATACAGAGATAAAGCGAAGCTTGTGAACAAGACTTACAGTGGATGTGGATACCGGGGGTTCAAATGTTTTTAGCTTCTCAAAAATCCTGTAAACATACACAAATGATATGAACTGCACAGGTTGCCATTCAGCAGTTCGCTTAATCAAAATCCAAGCTATCTACAAGAAGAACAAAGAGCAACTTAGCAGTATATCAGCAATTAATGATTAGTATTGATGTTGTGATATCAACATAAAAACAAATAAATAAACAAAGCCGTTGAAATTTTCTATTTACGTGCATTATATTCTGAATTACTTTGTTTTAGAAGAGATGTCACATGAGATATTGTTTTAGTATTTTATATGCTACCAACATCTCCAACTGTTGTTTAAATCATTTTTCTCTTCATAATTTCAACAACTAATAGCTATTGCCCAAGGAAGACCCGAATCTGAGACCTATAGGCTGGAGGAATCATTACCCACAAATTTAAGTACTACCAGTTCCCAAACTTTTTAATTCATTTTCAAGAAAATTTACCAATAATTTTTTTACATTCATCTTGGCATGTCAAAACAAAAAAGTCATCACAGAGCAAAAGACCCTAAAAATAAAAGACCAACGAGGGTCATATAAACAGCTATACATCTGCTTTGAATGCCTTAAACATGTGACCGGTTCTCACAAAATGACCCCTTCTTTACCAGACTATGCATCTTAAGTTGTCACTTATTATATTGGTAAGAACAATTATTTAGAAAAAATCATATTGGCATTTAATTTAAAGAGGCACTTACAAATGCAGCTGAGATCGCCATGTTGATTTGCATATCTTTTATTTCAGACTTAGCAAACCTGATACATGGGCAGTATGCAGATTATGTAACAGTTTTTCGGAAAAGTAAATGTCCATATCACAATCATTAGAATACATGATGAAAGTACAAACGAAACGAGTACGAACTACAAACACCTTGTCTCGTATAACAAAAAATCATAAGCAGAAAGAAAATTAAACAATAAGTTAAGAGTAAAATAAATGATATATAAGGAGTTATTAGTTTAACGTTTTTTATGGAGCAGTTGCGTGTATCATTGGTTCCTCTAATTTTTAAAAATAGCACTAGCATTTGCTTATATTTTTGAGAAAGACAGGGATCTTGTCTTAAGGGTCAATTATTTACTTTTGAGCAAAGCTGAATGAGCTTAAGTGAATGGTTCTGGTGTTAAGTGTGTTCGACAATTCCATTTTGTGTCTGACCGATTCGTGAAAGTGCCTTTCATTCGTTCAAATTAAAAAATTTACGATAACAATTCAGAAACATGCACTTTAAATGCATAACCTTTTTATTTACTCTTTTATGATAATAATTGCTATCTGGTGTGTACATTTTTTTATAATAATATAGATTATAATGTAGTGATATTTTTTTTCATAGTTACATACATATAGTATAAACCCGTTGCCAATTATCATGAAGTAAAATTATTTATACATTAAATATAATATCATCTTTGCTATTATTTTAGTCTTCTAAAAATCAAATTTAATATAAATTTGTAAAATGTATGTAAATATAAAAACTAAACTTTATTGTTTTAAAAACACAATGCATGTATTATCATATTGAACATAACAATAATCTTCTAGAAGGTTAAAAAGCGAAAACAACATTATTCAGATGTTTTAAAAATTTATTTACCAAACAAAATCATTCATTCAGCATTCAGATTTCTTATACATTCAGATTATTCAAAAAAATTAATGACTCATAATTAATTATACAGATTTGCCAAATGACCCCTTAGACTGACTTTCTCACAAGTTTATTGAGAGCCAATTGAAGAAGAGAAGTGCATATACAAACCTAACAAGATTAAAAGAATGAAAGAGAACACAGAAACAATCTGAAAACTAAAAAAAAAAAAAATCTAATCATGCAAAAATACTCCATCCCTGCTGAATTCAAGAAAAAAAAACTCAGAACCTACTGTACATAAACCCGTGTAGCAACAATAAAACATGATCATTTCCCACACTTTGTGTGAGTTTCATAGACGAAGTGTGCTTGTTGTGCTCATGCAATCTCAGGATTTATAGTCAAATTTGTTCCATCAGCTACAAATGTTAAGTGGAACGAACCATGTGATTTTTCGTGTTCTGTGTATGTCTATAATTTGTTTGCTTTGGATGATTTCATAACCCCGACAAATTGTTATCATAGCTAAGCAAATATATTGTGCCAGCTAAACTGGAAGAGTGTGTGTTGCAGCTTCTCTGTTTTGCGGGTCAATTAATGTAAGTTTAGATATTGGGGAAACAGGCTACATGGTTTTTGTTCAAGCCTCAATTTGTCACACAGAGCATCAATGAGACTTTGCCACCCATTGGTAGATGAGTCCCACTTCTACAATGGTGTGATTATGTATTCTGGTTTAGAAGCACTGAGCTGTGGGACTCATAATTAACTTTCTGCTGCACATAAATAGACAATAGTTATTGGAGGTTAATTTAATTTTGTTTCTGCAGAGTTTCTGCGTATTTGGTTTACATGCTTATAAATGCTATAAGACTGGCCTGAGGTGGTTCAGATCTTTAGTGGGTTGATCTCGATCAAACTTATTGTGATGATGCACTCCAGTGAGGTATCTATAAGTGCTTGTTGGGTGTTTAGATTTCGAGTTTTGTTTTATAGGAGAAAACAACTATTTGTTGTGCAGCGTAGAATGGTGTGCACTAGATGACATTAGTTTGACCGAGTTCAGAAGCATGTTTATGTTCTTAGACATTGACAGAGTGTGCTAACCTTGTGATACAACAGTATCATGATCGTGGTGTTACGAGTAGTCACGTAATTGTTGGTGTGCAAGTGGGTGGAGCATGTGATGCTTAGGTTATTAGCTTGTGATAACTTAGTGGTAATACAGTCGTACCTGATAACAATGTTTATGTGTTTATATTACTCGTATCAGAGATAGTAGACTTTATGTTGTATAATCTAATTCCGTATGTACTATTGAGATGCTGATACTAAAGGGTCGTTTGGGTGTTATTCGTTACAATTTACAGAGTTGGAGAAGTGACTGAAGTGCTTCCTTGTTAGTGCAAGGCAGAAGGGAGCTCACATCTCATCTATACATTCATTTCTACAAGCTTGTGCTCAGGATGTTCAATATCATGACTGGCATTCTTAGTTTTGCGTTTGAGCTCTGGATATTCTAATGTAGTCACGTTCGGACTTATTGGTCAGTCACTTCGACTATTGCCTTTCATCTTCTGGGTGGAAGTTGACTGTCGTGACAGTTTACTACAGTAGATATGGTACTATTAGTTGGGGCATACTGCTAGTGGAATAGGTACAATTAGAAGGTAGATCGCTTACACAAGTCCGGATAAGATTTAGGTTTGTAAAATTTTTAGAGCAAGGCGGAGTTGTTTAAGTGAAAGACATGAACTACAACAAGGATTTCTTGTTTTTGATGAATAAGAGGATCCTAGGTTTTCTTATGAACTAAAGAATATCTACACCTCTTGTTTCTTACACTGTGATGTGCTCATGTAGCTTAGAGACATACTTTTGTAAATTTTTACATGCTGCATTTGATGGAGATCAAAACAAGGAGATTTATCATAGGAAATGGCAGAGCTAAAACAGATATTTCTCAGATCCTCCCAGTGTAAGGCTCGGTATGGTTGATTAAGGTTGATTGAGGTTATTTGAGAAATCACATACACAACAAATTACCTTGGCCCCCATGGTACAAGTGGTTGTTTATCAGCATACTTTATATCCTTTGAAACCTGAAAAAAAAAATATCAAGTCAACTATTAATACAGGACCAAGACTAATGATCAAACCAAAGAGGTTCTAACCTAGCAAAGCATATAATCACACCAATAGATTTACTTGGAGATGCTAATATACTATATATACAAATATATATATATATATATGCAACAAAGTTCAAGCACATCAATGGTAGATTCTAGTGCATGATTTTATACTTAATATTATATATGGAAGTAGAACCCAAATAATTAACATAAATGTCAGTTGCAAAGATATATTACATGAAGAGTGAGTGAGTGTGTGTGGAGAGAGCGAGAGAGAGAGAGAGAGAGAGAGAGAGAGAGAGAGAGAGAGAGAGAGAGAGAGAGAGAGAGAGAGAGAGAGAGAGAGAGAGAGAGAGAGAGAGAGTGAGAGAGAGAGAGAGAGAGACCTGAAATGAACCAGCCGTAATCCCTTTCTTCCTATTAGATAGCTGAAGCATCATGAGTTTGTCATATGCGCTTTCCAACTGTAGATATTACAATATTGTTCTTCAATTGTGCACATCTACTACTTATAAGAATTTATATATACATGTTTATCAAAAGAAACTAAATAACCTACTCGATCAGCAGTCGCATAGTCACCTCTCCTCTCAGCATCCTTGCGTTTTCTTTGATATGTAACCTTTATCTTGTCAAAACCCTCAATGGGGTTTACACCTAGAACCTGTGTTTATAAATTATCATCAAAATTCTGATCAATCTAAAAAATATAGCACTGTTTCTACAAACAGTCTTCAAAATGCAAGCTCTAGGGCAACGGTTTGAGTGTTAGATACTAGCACATTACCTCGTATGGATTAAAGTCATTTTCAGAGCTTGAACTTCCCGCAGCAGATGCAGCACCACAAGCTACCCCTCGATTTACAGGCCACTTGCTAGAGAAACTGAAGATATAATATACTAATATCATCTTTAAATTGCCAACAGAGAAAATATTAACAAACACATATGTATAAGATTGCAGCTTATACATCTGGATGTAAATATGTAAGCATAAGCAGATATATAGAATAAAGAACACTTAGAACAGATATCGAAAGATATTTCACAAGTCAACTGTATAAATTTTTTATTAGTAGCCTCGACTATGACAAAATCAGTGCACATAAGTAAGTCCATATTAAGAACTTGCACAGTTAATGTTCACACTAAAAAAAGGACCAACCAGCAATTTGGAATCCACTTGCCGATTTTCTTACTGTGAATCCCTATCAATCCAAGTTTGTGAATAAGATAACTTTTGATTTCTTACTGTTGTCTACGATGTCCAAGTAAAATATTACTAGTTATCCTCTCTTTAAAGTGTGTAGGAACTGTATATTACATTATACGAGTACATCATTACATTTATGTGTAAACATATATGGCTTTCATGAAAACTACCTCATTACTCCAAAGAGTGGGATTAAGGTTTCTGTGAATCTCATATTCCCCAAAGCCTACTTCCGAGTGAAACACAATGGGGGATTGGGTCCGTCTGCTTTAGTTCTAGTGATTCTTTCTTTAATATTAAATATGTAAAAATCGAAAATGCAGTCTCTAATTCCAGCAATTCTTTTTCACTCTTCAATATCCTGCCTGAACTATTTAATATCCGTCTGTAACCCCACACACTCTCACTGCTCTTGTCTCCATGCTAAAATTCAACATCTACCTTCTACACAGAGCAATCCTCACAAAATGTTTAGAATATTACAAACTTCAAAAGTACAAAAAGGCAGTTATCTACAAAAAAAAAAAAAAAAAAAAACTAAAAAACAGAATTCCATATATGATAATAAAAGCATTACCCAACTTAAACCACAACAATACATCATCTATTATATCTTTAAAAAATTAAGAGCATAATACTAAGATGAATTGATGTCTACAAGTGAAATTATACACAAAATGAGAGAGAGAGAGAGAGAGAGAGAGAGAGAGAGAGAGGGAGAGTACCTGAATTGCAATGGGCGAATGAGAGAAAGAGAGCGCGAGATTGATTTGCTTGTAGAAATGTTGTAATGCAATGGGGGAACAAAAGAGATTGAGCGCGGATTGTGGAATAATGTGTTATAAGAAAGTGTTGGTGATGCAATTGTGCAGTGGAGTGGATTAACACAAGAAGATGTTGCTAAAGCCATTACAATTCACAGAATTAGGGTTTACAGGGTTTACTCACCCAAATTGACGATATAACACAAAACGACAACTGGACCAGATGACATGATACCACAAAACGATCAAATTATTTTCTCTTTTTTCCTTTTTAATCATACAGTAAGTTACTTTATTTTTGTTTTAAATGGACCAAAATTCGTTGTTGATGAAACTTTCTTTTTCAAAATATTGTTGGTGAAAAGTTCAAAATAATAAGTTCGCCATATTTTATTCATAATAAATATTTTTTGAAATATAATATTTTATTGGGCTTTTTTCAAAACTGCCCACTATATAAAAGATTTTTGCGAAAATACTTTTCCATATTTGCAAACATATCATCTTTCTGAAAAAAAATTCAAAATATCAAGTTTTTGAATATACTTAAAAAAAATACGGTATGCAACTTTTGCAATGATATTTACAACTAATATCAACCAAAAACAACCAAAAATGGATCTTGCACGGTCGATTTTTGCAAATATTTTTAGGTTACATTTGATTGCTTTGGTTGCAAACCGTATTTTTGCATATATTTTCATATTGTATCTAGTTGTTTTAGTTGCATAACGTATTTTTGTAAATAATTTTAAGAAATGATAAAATCGCAAAAAAAAAAACTTAAAAAAAGTGATATTTTGGTAATTTCTTTATTTTTTTAATTTACAAAAATCTGACCTTTTGTTTTTTTTTTTACAAATAAATATGTTGAAATATTTTGTCAAACTAAATCAAAATTAATGACGCAACCAAAAACAACTTTACTTATTTCAAAAAAATATGAAAAGAAGTTGTGTTTGGTGGATTTTAAAAAAATAACATTATTGTAAAAAATTAAAAAAATTAATGTGTTTAATAATTTTTCTTGACATGTTACTTACAAATTTTTATAATTTTTGTGAAACTATAAAAAGGCTTAAACAGGTATTTGGTTGTTGCATAAATTTGAACTAGCATGAAATCCCTGCATGTTCGTTGCAATGTTATGTTTGTGATAGTTTATTGATTAATTTTAGAAAATCATGTCAAATCGCAACATAACAACCCACCGCATATCAAGCTAAATATATTAGTTATCTGATGGGCTTTAACACATTGATTCATGTCGATGTAACATAATACAAATACTCCATTTTATTAGACGGCGTTCTCATAGAGGCCCCAAATAAACTTACTAAACTCGAGAAGTGACAATGCACTTATGACGACTTTAATATCATATGTTAAAAAAAGGTCAAATTCGGAGTATTTTTCAAAAATTGGGTAAAATTTTCGATTTTGAAGTTGAAATAAACTGAAATATATTTGTCCAAATCAAAAATGAGATATAAAGTTATAACTTGTTTGTACACTTAATAGCACTCCATATATCCCATAATTCTTGACTTATTTGACTCTTTAGGATATTAAATTTGACTAAAATTCAACATTCTATTCTTTTAGAATTTGATTCTATATATTCTAATAATTTTTTCAATTATACAACAAATATAATTTATGGTCAAACTTTTATCAATTTGAATATTTGAACTTAAAAATCAAACAAATCAAAAATTACGGGACAAAGTGAGTAATACTTATGCTAATAAATTATTTAAATTATCTCATTATTCTTGATACGGGACTGTGACGTTAAAGATATATTCAATTAACACATCCAGCTATTAGAATTTGATTGCATATATTTTATAATAACATTTTTTTTCAAGTATATAATAAATATAATTTATGATCAAAATTTTGTCAATTTGAAAATTTGAACTTAAAAAAATCAAATAAATCGTGAGTAGTACTTATGCTCATAAATTATTTAAATTATCTCATTATTCTTAATGCGAGATTGGAACGTTAAAGATATAGGCTCTGTTTGGGATTGCTGTTAAAATTTTTTGTGCTGTTGAAAAAAGTATTGTTGTGAAAATCAGATAACTGTTTGGTAATATTTTTAATATGTGCAAAAATTAATGTTTTTGGTGAGTTTTGATGTTGAAACGTGCTTTCCGCAAAAACTGAAAAACATCTTTTTTTCAAAAGCATGGGGACCTGCTTTCTCTAAAAGCATTTTTTCCGCTAAATTTTCAGAAAAGCAGTTTTTAAATTTTACCAAACACTGTTTTTTTGGAAAAAAACTGACAATGCCACTAACATCTATATTCAATTAACATATCCAGCTATTAGAATTTGATTACATATATTTTCTAATAAATTTTTTTTTCAAGTATATAATAAATATAATTTATGGTCAAAATTTTGTCAATTTCAATATTTGAACTTTAAAAATCAAATAAATCAAGAATTACGTGACATATTGAGTAGTACTTATGTTCATAAATTATTTAAATTATCTCATCTTTCTTAATGCAAGAAAAAAGTTGTGTATTATTGCTAGTTTTTTTTAAATAATAAAATTAATTCTAAGCAATTTTTTCAAATATTTTACCTTGTATTTCTAATTTTGCTGTTTTTAAGATTGAATAATATTTTTAATCGATATTTGCAATTATTTTACATTTTATTACTATTTTCTCCTTTTTCTCATTTTTAAAAAATAAAAAACATATTTTTTATCCAATACTTTAAGTTTTTTTTTCTCTCATTACTATTTTTGTTATATATTCTAATTAAAAAAAATATTATTTATTACATCAAAATAATATAAAGTTCTAATTTATATATAAGAGCAAATATATTATCCAATACAACTCACATTTTGAAGCCCATCCAATGTTTTAGGTTTGTCTCTCATTACTATTTTTATGATATTTTCTAATTTTAAAAATAAAAATATATTTATTATTTTTTCAACAATGATAAATTGCGGTCACCGCAATGATAGGTTACGGGGTGGGGCAACCATTTTGCCAACCATCCGTGTATAAAAACTTAAAATTTGAGGGTCCTTGTAAGTGTGGGGGCCCTAAGCAGCCGCTTGATTTGATTTATTGATGAGCCGGCTCTGTATAAATATGAAGAAGCTGTTGAGAAACAAAGGAAAAAGGCTTCTATTGCATTACAAGCAGCAATGCAGCAAATTCAGCAGGCTCCACAAGAACAAGTCACATGTAAACGAGAACCGGAGAACGTTGTATCAGTAGTGCAGCTTGTTCAGCAGGCTCAAAATTCAAAAAAGAACAAGTAAAATATAAACAAGAATCGAATAGCGCAGTATCAGGAGTGCAGCAAGTTCAGAAGGCTGAACAAGAAAAATTCGAATATAAACGAGAATCAAACAATGCAGTATCAACAAATGCTGTGAGTTCATGGTTGTCGAATCGTAATTGCCTAGAAAACAAACACACTAAATCTGCTGCTGCTGCAGACAGCAGCAGCATCAATATTTCAAGGAGTTTTCTGTAGAGAAACATTGCAGCAGTTGGGAGTTTGCTATTGCCGACCGGGTTTAATCTGTTTATTATGTAAATAAACAGATTTACATAATGAAAGTCTAAATATATTTGAAATAAGTTTT
This sequence comes from Heracleum sosnowskyi, assembly GCA_030848705.1. Classification (NCBI taxonomy): domain Eukaryota; kingdom Viridiplantae; phylum Streptophyta; class Magnoliopsida; order Apiales; family Apiaceae; genus Heracleum; species Heracleum sosnowskyi. The sequence goes on along the minus strand of CM061236.1, from coordinate 118,603,906 downwards.
GTACATGATGATGATCATGGAGAACTATGGCTTCAATGAAGTGAAATTAATCAGATGGATTTTTTTATCGCCTACACCTATTTATATCATTTTTCATTTGCTTCTTGAAGAACTAAACTATGTTAATGTGCACAGCGCAGGTCTTGGTTGATCAGTAAAAAACATGCCAGTGCAGGTCTTATGTTCTGTTCAACAAGTTCAAACACTAATCAATGTTGCACCACTACAAAGCACTGGTCTTCATGCCCCAAATCACAAATTTCTATTTGTCATGTTCAAAATTTTCTTGATACAAATTAAGAACATGATATTCTTTTTTCCTTGATACTAAAATACTAAGTATGAGATTTATTTCCTTATTCTCATTCTTATTCTTTTGAAATTAATAGTGCTAGAGACACAAAAATTGGTACAAAAAATTGTTATCAAATGACATGGCATAAGTGATGTTGCAGTTTGAAATATTTTAATTGGTGTTGTTGGTGTGAATGCAGGAGGTCCACTTATTATTATAAGTTATAACGAATCAGGAGTTGACATGTCATTTGATAACAATTCCTCTAGCATTTTTCATAAGGATAAGAACATAAGATTCGTTTCTATATAAAAGCATAGGAAAATCAGAAACTTTTTTTAAAAAAAAATTATATAAAAAACCATTAAATGATAAGATTCAATTCATTGCATGTAGACGCTCTTATTTTTATATATATTTTCCCTAAGTGTTTGCTATATGCTAGAGAAAGGAAGTTGGCCATGGATAGCAAAAATGGCAGAATGAGTATCTTGATGTTACCATATTTAGCCCATGGTCACATCTCTCCCTTCTTAGAATTAGCTAAACAACTCACCAAAAGAAGTTTCAATGTATATCTCTGTTCTACACCAATCAACCTTTCTTCTATTAAGAATAAAGTTGATGAAGATGATAATATACAACTAGTAGAGCTTCATCTTCCATCTTCTCCATGTCTACCACCTCATTGTCATTCGACAAATGGTCTTCCACCCAATCTCATCCCGGTCCTAAATGAAACGTTTGAAAAGGTAGCTCCGATGTTTATTAACATCCTCAAAGACATCAATCCAAATTTGGTTATCTATGATGTTTTGCCTTCGTGGCCTGCAGAGGTTGCTTTGTCGCTCAATATTCCAGCTATTCATTTTTCAGTTCAGTCCGCAGCAACGAGTAGCCTATGCCTACATGTCTACAAGAAGGCAGGCGAAAAATTCCCATTTTCAGAAATTTTTGATTCTCCTATTGACCGACCTCCACTTTCTGAACAGGAGCGCAAGTTACTTCAAAGCTTTGTGTCATTGTTTGAAAGATCATGCAACTTTGTTTTGGTGAAAAGTGTTAGAGAAGTTGAAGGAAAGTATATTGATCTTTTATCGGATCTGGTAGGGAAGGATGTAATTCCTGTTGGTCAACTTATTCATGATCCAACCGGAAATGAAGATGATGACGTGAAGAATATCATGAAATGGCTCGATAAAAAAGAGAAATCTTCGGTGGTATTTGTGTGTTTTGGGAGTGAGAATTATTTGTCTGCTGAAGAAGTGATAGAAATGGCAAATGCACTAGAGGCAACCAAGTGTAATTTCATATGGGCACTACGATCTCCACGAGGTGATGAAAAAGGAGGTCTATTACTACCAGAGGGCTTTGTCGAAAGGATAGGAGATTTGGGCTTGATTTTAGAGTGGGCACCACAGAAAAAAATTCTGGAACATTCAAGCACTGGTGCTTTCTTGAGTCATTGTGGATGGAGTTCTTGTAATGAAAGCATAAAATTTGGGGTGCCAATTATTGCTATGCCCATGACAGAGGGTGATCAGCATACTAATGCTAAGCTTGCTGTGGAGATTGGGGTTGGTATGCATGTAAACACAGAGAGTGGAGGAAAATTTAAAAGAGAGGAGATTGTTGATGTTATAAGAAAGGTTTTGGTGGAGGACAGTGGGGAATGTCTGAGGAAGAAAGCTAGAGAATTGAGTTTGAAGGTGAATGACAGAGCAGAGGAAGATTTGGATAAAGCAGTGAATAAGTTGGTTCAAATTTGCAGCAAGATGAAAAAAACGTCCAATTAGATTTGTACTCATTTCTCTTATCAAGCTATTGCCTCATCAAATCAAAGATGAATTAATGCATTTTAGGGATACTATTGGAATGTGTGACCTCTGCCTGTTGATGATTTGTAGTATCAAAACTCATTCTTCCTTAGTAGAGCATATGATGCATCTAGCATAAACAAGTTCTAGTAACATAAAAGGTAAGATGCATCAGGCTCTGAGACTTAACATATCTAATATGATCTCGGATAGCTTTCTAGGACAGTTGTAGTTGGGACAGAGCAGACGACGACATGCTCGTCATGACATTAGGTGCGGGGTCATAATTCATAAAAAACTTCGGATGTGCAATCAAAGTAAAATGTTTGGCACAACGCAGTCTAATGGCCCTTGCCAAATGATTAACCTGGGCATGTTCTATAGTTCGTAGTAGTGGTGCCTTCTTACAATTTCTAAAACTGCTGCTGACAGCATGAAAGTGAATTCCCAGTACAAACACATTTTTAAAGAGTTGTAAATTTTTATGAAGAAAGTGAATTGTGTCTTGCACCAAAGAATTTACTCTACAAATTTTACCAAAAAATAACTAAGAAACTAGCATGAAACTTAGAAGACCGTACTAGTGCTTTTGATGAGAATATTATGGACTTGTAGTACTGATACTTGAGCACACTTGTACAACTACACAAACACATGCACTGGAGCATACTGCAGGCAAGACCAGGCATTTAAACTTCCCTAAACGAAACTGCTTACTGAAGACATCTCCTTCAATTCTGGTGCTGCTCCAGAGCATATTATATACTTTTTGGAGATGATTAATTGCAGAATTACAATTACTCACGCAAATGCCTTTGCTGTTCTTTGAATACTCGACCTCTTAGTTACCAAGAAAAGAGGGGTACCGGCTAGGCTAAATCCAAGGTATAATTATAAGTTAATCGCTAGTTAATTTGCAAGACTCGCCATATGGTTTTTGCATTACTAAACGACCAGTACTCTGCTTTCTGTGCATAAATGGAGGGAAGCTACAGAAAAACATAAACAAACAATTAATGGATGTCATTAAATAATACCGATTATTGTTTAACAGCATCAATGAGAAAAATAAAGCAGCAGACACATAAAAACTGAAAAGAATCATTGTTCTATTACATTATAATCAAAATACATATGGAATAAAAAGTCTACAACTGAAAACTACTAATCTAAATTACAACATTATCTCCAAAATAACTGTAAAAATTCATCTATTGCTCTGTTCTGCTCTAGCATCTATGCGGCTGCAAGAGTATTTGCTGCTCCAAGAACCTCTCCAACACGTAAAAGTGGCGGCATCTTTGATCGTTGAGGGTGCAAGTCAAGGATGCGGTTGATTCCGTGAACGGAAATATGAGGGGAAAGATATAGATTAGGATGTGTGATGAGTGAGTTGTCTACCATATAGTTTGAAGATAAAGTGCTGGTGATGAGAATAGTCTTAGACGGTACAAGTGTTGGGAGAAGAGACAAGGGTTTCAAGTGGCACAAATCAGAAAATAAGAGGTGGTGTTGTGGAGTTATGTGGTAAGGGATTAGATAAGGATCCATGTCAGTAGCGTAGCGGAGGTGCGATAGGGCAGCATCAGTAGGGACAAAGAGGGTGGCTTTTCTGGGGAGAACAGGTCTGGTTTTCGAATTGGCAAACAATTTGGCCCAGATTGTGAAGCCGCCTTTCCGAACCAGGGTTTCTACGAGAGCATCCACTTCTTGGTTTGATGTAGTGGCAGAGATGGAGGGGAGGTTGAGGATTGTAATTGCAGTTACGAGGAGGAGGACAACAAGGAGATTTTGAGAGTACTGTTTTGCCATGCAGATGGTTACAATGGAATCTGATGGTAAAACTAAAAAAAATTGATGTAAGATATCTCTGTTTAAATATACTAGCTCATAACCCGTGCGAAGCACGGATCAAGAATAAAAATTAAATTATTAAAAAAAAAATTAAAATATTGAGAAAAAAAATAATTTATAAGTTTTATTTAAATATGTACTTGCAGAGAATTTAACATGAAATTAATATGAAAGTCTATAATAAATAAATATTATTTAATTATGTCGATAGAAAGAATCAAAAATTTGGTAAAATCAAAGAATTGAAATTGAATAAATAACTAACTTATATAATTGTAGTTGCAGCGATTCGAACACGAGTTTGGAATAAAACCAATTAATTTAGATATATCATACTAACCAAAATTTGGCTTTGTACTATTGTTTTGCAAAGAATAAGAGTTTTCCTCGTTAATAAAGTCCCCGATCCCCCGAATAATTTTATTATACTTCTTTCCATTCCCGCCATCAATTCCCGAGTTGTTTTTATACTTCTTTCTGTTCTTGTTCTCAACGCAAATAATTTCTTAAATTCTCGTTGCTGAATGGGGTGGAGAACACAGCAAGATCGACGGGACGGATAAAATACTCATATGTAGTTGTTAGAAGTATGAGAGATACCCAAATTTGGCTTTGTACTATTGTGTTCCAACGAAAAAGAGTTTTCCTTATCAATCAAGCCCCAATCCCGAATTATTTTTATGTACTTTCCTCCGTTCCCGCCACCAATCCCCGTGTTATTTTTATGCTTCTCTTCTCTCTGTTCCTGTGTCCTGAACATGAATAATGTCTCAAATTTCCGTCCCGAATGGGGCGTGAGAACAGAGTAAGATCGACGGGACGGATAAAATACTCATCTGTAATTGTTAGAAGAGTAGGAGAGATATGAATTGTACCGATCGAAAGTAACTTATAAAATAATAGGTAACATAAAAAATCTTTTGATCTCAATCAAATTATACGTGTACGGCGGTATACATAACATATCAACATATGAGAACATTAAGTTGGATATCTGATTTTGATTTTATAATAAATCTTATTTATATTAATTTAGAATTATGTTAATTATATTAATATAATAATTATATTTTTACCGCTGTATATGACATACTACTCCCTCAGTCTCATCCATTTATTATCGTTTCAAATGGGAGGTTCGACACGCATTTTAAGGCTTCTATAAAATATAGTTTCAATACTTATTTTTAAAAAAAGTTTTCTTTGAATAAAAATCCAAACATTTCATTTTTATTCAAAGAAGAAATTTTTTAAAAATAAATAATGGAATTATATTTTATAAGAGCCTTAAAATGCGTGTCAAACCTTCCATTTTTAATGATAACAAATGGATAGGACGGAGGGAGTACATTATTAAGAGTGGGTTTTTGATTTTAATAAAGTAATAAAAATTAACTTTTAATTAAATAATAAATCCTATTATATTAATTTAGAATTATGTTAAATATATTAAGATTATTAAGATAATAAATATATGTATACTGTGGTATGCGGTATACATGGCATACCATACCAATAACTGTTTTTAATAAAGAGTAAGTATAGGTTTTTAATTTAATAATAAATCTTATTATATTTATTTAGAATTATATTAATAATATTAAGATAAAAATAATATGTATACCGCGGTATACATGGTGTACCATTAAGAGGGGATTTCTGCTTTTAATAAAGAGTATAGATTATTATATTTATTTAGAATTATATTAATAATATTAAGATAAAAATAATATGTATACCGCGGTATACATGGTATACAATTAAGAGGGGATTTCTGCTTTTAATAAAGAGTATAGATAGATAGATATACTCTCTCAACCGACTCAAAAACCCTGCATATGTCCGGGTCCTATATTTTAGCATGGTTGCTTCCTTTCACTGTATTGCTTAAACATCAAGCAATTTCACCTTATTGCTTAAACATCAAGCAAACTAACAAATTTGTGAGTACTTGTTAAGCAAGTAATATGTATTTAAAAAATATTTTAATTTTGAGTGTTTAGATATTTTGTAATGTTTTTTAAAAAAAAAAAAATTAGAAGTTGTTAAATCTATAAATGAGATTCAATTTCTTTATAACAAAATCTTCTAGATCACTTTTAACGTCAACTTCGTCCAAATAGTCACTTTCAATTGCCATCAAAACAAGTTCATTTAGCATTCTTTGCGACATAGTTGTTCGTAAAACTTGACCAAATTTCTTTTACTAAAGTAACCAATTCACCGTGAATCATAACACTAAGAAGCCCCAAGTAGGACAAGAAAGTCAACATACACCCAAAGAAACAAAAAGTTTCATGCACAACTAGGAACCTTGGTCCAAATACGCATGCACTGCAGCATATGACAGGAAATACAGGGCATTTAAACCTCCCTAAACAATATTGCTAACTGAAGACACCTCCTTCAATTCGGGTTCTGCTCCGGAGCATACTTATGACTCGAGGTTAAATACTATTATTTGGAGATGATCAATTACTGAAATAGAAATATAAATATGACTGTTCTTTGAATTCTCGGCCTCTTAATTTCCAAGAGGCCGGAGAGGAGTACCCCGCTAGGCTAAAGCAAAAGGTATCACGAGATAGGTTAATCGCTATCCAATTTGCAAGACTTGCCCTATGTTTTTGCATTACTAAACCAAGAGTACTCTGCTTTCTGAGCAAATCTAGAGGGAATCTGCAGAAACACATAAACAAACAATAAATGTCATAGCTTCAACTAGTTGCCAAATGCACAGTTTATGTGTAAAAGATATGGCCAGAAAGTTGTCCTACAACTTTTTCAGCAAAAATAAACAAGAAGTTTTCTTACAAATCTAAAAAAAAATTAAAAGATAATATTGGTGTAAAAAAAGCCACTTGTTAACCGGTTAATATGATTTGTATATCTCTGGAATACTTTCCCTTGAAAGTTTATGTTTTTCATAATTTGAAGCTTGATCTGATGGGCTAAAATTTACGAAAATGTTCCTGTCCAAATGCAATAATATAAAACAAAATCTCTTTTTATGAAAAGATGGTAACAAGGAAACAGATGCAGCTGATCTGGTAAGTGCTTCAGATTCTAAAATGCAGAAATTAGTGAGTTGAGAGGAAACAGAAAGGAAGGACTTCAACTTAGTGTAGAAAAGTTTAATTTCATAAGTAGCTGGTGCCAAATTGGAGTAAGCCCTGAACCTAGGTAATGAGTATCAGGCCCTTATCGATAATTGTTGTTAAATTTGCAGGTTTTGTTTTCAAAGCGGGATATCAAAGTGGAGCAACCTCAAGAGTGCAGTTGGAATCATGCCAAAAGAACAAGCAAACATGCTAAAAAACAGAAAGATAACATTCACCCCTCCGTTGTTCCTTGACCTCCAAGCACTGGTGTTTTTCTTGGGTCATTGTGGATGGAGTTCTTGGAATGAAAGCAGAGAATTTAGGGTGCCAATTATTGCGATGCCCATGACAGAGGGTGATTAGCATACTAATGCTAAGCTTGTTGTGGAGATTGGGGTTGGTATGCACGTAATCACAATCACAGATAGTGAAGGAAAATCCAATAAAGGGGAGATTGTTGATGTTATAAGGATATCACTGGGATAGCTCTGCCTATTGATTAGTATTAGACTCATCCTTCCTTAGTATCACATATATATATAATGCAACACGCGTATCTGTTAAGAATATTCACACATTGTTCTGTAGGTCACTAGGTATATTTCTTCATGGTTTTATTTCATTACTTGTTTTTTGTGTATGGCCATATGGACATTCACACCAAAGGAATGCAAGATGAACTACTAAAGTTGCCTGTGAATCACCAGCTATAGGTATATTATTAGCCATCAAGACGAAAACTACTAAATTTGCGGCACTTAACCAGCCAAAAGCTAGAAAAAATAATGTAGATGACCATAATTCAAGTTTTATGGTATCCGCGCAGGATCAGAATTTTTAAAACTACATGTTGTGTCAAAAATACTAGTAAAGAGGTCAGATAGCTTCCTAGGGCAGTTGTAATGAGGGACAGAGCAGATCGTCATGCTCCTCATGGCATTAGGTGCATGGTCATAAAAAACCCTGGATGTGCAATAAATGTAAAAAGTCTGGCACTGTGCAGTCTAATGGTCCCTGTCAAAAGATCGACCTGGGCACGTTCTTAAGTTCATAGTAGTGGTGCCTTCTTACAGTTATAAATCTAAACTTCTAGAACTGCTGCTGATAGCATGATAAAGATCGATATGTTTGTCATCCCATTTTTTTTGTAAATAAAATTACTAGCACTGGATTAAGGCCATCTCCGATAATTGTGATCCAAAAATCCAAATTTAAATCACTAACTGATCCATCTTCGATCTTCGGCAGTTAAAATCCAAATTTAAATCACTAACTGATCACTTTACAAACATCAACGATAAGTGGGACATAATATAGAACATAATAAAACTCTGATCATATTACATATAGAACATAATATGCATCTTAGCGAGGCAAGTAAATAATACCGATTATTGTTTAACAGCATCAATGAGAAAAATATAGAAGCAGACACATAAAAACTGAAAAGAATCGTTGTTCTGTAATTCTATTACATTAAAATCAAAATACATATGAAATAAAAACTCTACAACTGAGAACTACTAGTCTAAACAACAACCTCCAAATAACTGTAGAACTTCATCTATTGCTCTGTTCTTCTCTAGCATCTATGCGGCTGCAAGAGTATTGGCTGCTCCAAGAACATCTCCAACACGTAAAAGGGGCGGCATCTTTGATCGTTGAGGGTGCAAGTCAAGGATGCGGTTGATTCCGTGAACGGAAATATGAGGGGAAAGATATAGATTAGGATGTGTGACGAGTGAGTTGTCTACCATGTAGTTTGCAGATAAAGTGCTGGTGATGAGAATAGTCTTAGACGGTACAAGTGTTGGGAGAAGAGACAAGGGTTTCAAGTGGCACAAATCAGAAAATAAGAGGTGGTGTTCTGGAGTAATGTGGTAGGGGATTAGATAAGGGTCCATGTCAGTAGCATAGCGGAGGTGCGATAGGGCAGCATCAGTAGGGACAAAGAGGGTGGCTTTTCTGGGGAGAACAGGTCTGGTTTTCGAGTTGGCAAACAATTTGGCCCAGATTGTGAAGCCGCCTTTCCGAACCAGGGTTTCTACGAGAGCATCCACTTCTTGATTTGATGTAGTGGCAGAGATGGAGGGGAGGTTGAGGATTGCGATTGCAGTTACGAGGAGGAGGACAACAAGGAGATTTTGAGAGTAATGTTTTGCCATGCAGATGGTTACAATGGAATCTGATGGTAAAACTGAAATTTGATGTAAGATATCTCTGTTTATATATAGACTTTCTCAACTCAAAACCCTACATATGTCCGGGTCCTATATTTTAGCAGGTTGCTTGCTCGCTCTCCGGGTAATGCTTAAAGATCAAGCAAACAAACAAATTTGTTAAACAAGTAATAGCCGCATTGCTGAAGTTTGAGATGTTAAGATTTAGGAATACGAGCTTACAACCCCGTACTGATGGACTTTGTGAAACATTTTATTCAACAAATTGAAATTACATAACTGCCCTCCAAAGTCAAATGTTATAAAAATGTAAGAAAATTTTCATCTTGATAGGAATCGAACCTAAGACACTTCAATACCAATTACTAAGAATTTCAAGTCACCAATTTAACCATTGAGCTACTTGGGCTTTTTTGTTGTGATATAAAACCCATTAGTATAGTAATGTCTTTCACAAATATTATTTTACACTTTAGTTTTTATTCAAGATTCTTTCATGATAATTTCATTTGTCTGATTATTAATAAAAGTGGTTAATGGTATAAAGTATATCCGATAGACATGTATCTCTTTAATTAAATTTAATTATGTTTCTTCCTTTGTATTCACAATTTTAAGACAAAGTACAAATGCATTTTTAGTCACATAATATCACTTTTTAGTCCGAGCATCCAATAATACAAAATATTAATCATTTTGTCTCAACTATGTTCATACATATCAGATAATATAAGTAATAATATAAGCACCTCTATAGTTGTTACCCTGAATAGAGATGAACGTAATTCGGATTCAGGTCGGATTTTTCGATATCCGATAGGGCCGGAATTTTTTAAATCGAGACAAATTTCCTCTAAAATATTTATACATGTGGATAGGGTCGGGTCAGGAGGGGCCAAATCGGATTTTTACAAATTATTTTAGATATTGATAACTTTAACTTTAACTTTTTTTTCGGATTTAATTAAAAAATTTAAGCTTTTATCCGAGATTTAATTGAAAATTCTAACTTTTTGGATTGGACTTTTATCCTGATCAAGACTACGTCCAAATCGAGATTAAATTTGGGTTTATTCGGCTCGAACCGGATCGGGGTTTTGTGAAAAATATGTGATTCGTTTAAGCCTGCGGGCTGGATCCAATTGAGGTGGACTTTTTTTTAATCAGATTTTTTTCGATTTTTTTAACCAGTTCGAACAGTTTTTTTTCGAATACGAATTTGTGTGCATCTCAATCCCGCAACCTCATGCATTAAGGACAAGTATACTACTCTGGCCGCTTATAGAGAATTATGGAGCCCGGAGAGTATTGGTACTTTCGAAATGGAGCCTTTATTTGACACATTTAACTAATTCCTATATGATTATTAATTAGCTTATAAAACTAATTATCAATTGCATTCAACTAAGAACAAAATCTTCTTCGGACTAATACCAAACCGATCTTCCTTGCAAATCTTCTCAATCATGTCACATAGTGTCACCAACAAGTTCAAACTGGTGGCACGATCACCACAACAAACCGAAGAATACTTATCATCGCAAAATTAAACTGACGTGAACTAGAAAATTTTGTCACAAAATAACATCAAGTTATGTCGGTTAGAGCGATCCCGTGCCTTGCACGGGGGGTTCGTGAAACAATTTATTCATCATAAAATTACTAAATTACCCTTATAGAATAGCACAACAAAAAAATTGTTTCTGATGAGAATTAAACCCTTGACCTCTAAATTAGAAGTAACATACCTTACCACTATTTTAGACATTTATTTTAATTGTATTTTGAAACTTTTTATTAATATGCGCAAATACTCAATATGTTATACTCTATTTTAGTACAAAAAAATTGTTTCTGATGGGAATTGAACCCTTAATCTCTAAATTAAAAGTAACATTCCTTACCACTATGATAGACATCTATTTAGATTGTATTATGAAGCTTTTTATTAATATGTGATATGGACAGAAAAGTAATTATAGAAATATAATTGACAAATCAATGGAAAGGCCGATATTTAAGGCCCGACACCCTAATTATTCATTAATTTCGTAATTAATGAATAGGGAAAATATACAACTCATGAAAAGAGTCCAAATTATGGCAAATTGGTCAAAGAAGGATCCAGAATCCCAATTAAAGGCAATTAATGAGTCATAGCCTTTATCAACAAGGAAAAGACTTATCCTGCAAGAAATACAATGTTTATCCAATATCAAAAAGGAGACTTATTCGCTAAGACTCCTAAACATACCATAAATACTAGGCTCTAGACGCCTATATAAGGACCCTGATCCTACAATCAGAACTACGTTTTGAACACAGCTTCATACGTCATCTACTACGTTTTGGACACAACTCCATACGTCATCTACTACGTTTTGGGCACAGCTCCATACGTCACAACGCCTCGAAGGCGCAACAAGCCACAAAGGCACCCCTAGAACTACGTTTTAGACTTCATCCTCGAATAAGGACATACAAGTCACTACGTCCTTGGTGTGCCCATGCCGCCATAGCCCCGAGGGCAACACCAAGAACTACGTCTTTGGCTTGATTCTCAATAACGACTTGAGATACGTAGGCATTTTGTGAGGACCGATTTAGTCTCGAAACACAAGTGTAGCCATTAAAGCTGGAAAGCTCATTAATCCTAGCAATTAATATACAAGTACGTTTTTTAATCCATAACATTTGGCGCCGTCTGTGGGAAGACAACATCAACCATGGCAAACACACGAAGAACAACTCGAGATACTCAAACTCCCGAGGATCGCCCTGTCACCTCTGAGGCTGATACTCACGGAAATCAACCACCGCCAACTACTGGCACTCAAGGGACGAATATCCCCACCAACACTCAAGGATCGGAAATCCCAATTTCGGTTGAAGGGACGAATCCCCTGTAGATGGTCATTCATGGATCTAATCCACAAGAGGCCGTTCACCAGCAACCAATCTCGACTTCTCCACTCATCATGAATGCACCGAGAAGCCTTCAACTCCATACTACTGATCTCCCTCAATACGCGAATCAGACTTTGGGGATGCCAAGCTATGGCATGCCCCCTCGACCCATGGCGGGCGGTAGTAGAACTAATCCAATCTACCATGAGGCATATGTGCCCCCTTATATTCAAGGAAAGAATGAAGCCCTAAGGGACTACATCAATCGATTCACTCGGGAGGCTTTGAAAGTCCCGGACTTAGAGGACAAAGTGGCTATGATAGCCCTGCAACAAGGAACTACTGATGATCACTTCAAAAGGTCGTTAGCTAAACATCCACCCGAGAGCATGCTGAAGCTCCAAGATAGAGCCGGAAAGTATATCAAGGCTGAAGAAAGCATGAGAAAGTATGAACCCACTGCTAGCGGTAATGGAAACTCAAATAAAAGAAAAGAAACTCAGGAGTACGACGTCAAGGAAAAGTTTCCCAGAACGTCAAAGGACTCTGATTCTCCACCCAAGAGAAACAATTTTGGGCCAAAATTCACAGAATATGCAAGATTGAATACTCCCAGGAGTCAAATTCTGATGGAGATAGCCAAGGAAGAAGATCTCAAGTGGCCAAAGCCAATGAGGGCTGATTTGTCCAAACGGAACCAAAATCAGTTTTGTCGGTTCCACAAAGAAGTCGGTCATGACACCGACGATTGTAGGCAATTGAAAGATGAGATTGAGTTTCTGATACGAAGAGGAAAACTCAGCAAATTCACCAAGGATGGAAATCAAGGGAGTCAAAGAGGAAACTATGAAAGGAAGGATTACGACAGAAGGGACAACGACCAAGATCGTAACCCTAAGCCCCGAGGGCCAGTTATCAACATGATATTCGGAGGACCAACTGCTGCTGGGTCCTCCCGAAACTCAAGAAAAGCTTATGCCCGAGAGGTAATGACTGTGGTTGGAGAAGCACCGAAGCATGCCAGAACGGAAGTGTCAATAGGTTTTGATGACTCAGACTTGGAAGGGGTGAAGTTCCCCCACGATGACCCTTTAGTCATCATACATGTGAAAGGCAATTCCGAAACAAAGAGAGTCCTAGTCGACAATAGAGCTTCAGTGGACATCTTGTTCCATGATGCTTTTATCAAAATGGGTTACACTGATTCTCAGTTAACACCCTCGAATATGCCCATATACGGATTCAATGGAGTGGAGTCAAAGGTGGAAGGCACTATTCAACTCCCAATGACCATGGGGCAAGGGATGAATACATCTACTCAAATGTTAAACTTTGTAGTCATAAAGGCAAATTCAACCTACAACGCGATCCTTGGAAGGACTGGTCTTCATGCGTTTAAGGTTGTTGCCTCATCTTATCATCTGAAAATCAAGTTCCCAACGAGGAATGGAATTGGAGAAGAACGAAGAGACCAAAAAATGGCTAGAAGTTGTTATGTAGCCGCGTTAAGGCCTGATGGAATCGGGGGGCAGGTTCTCCCCATTGAAGACATGAATACAAGCGACAATGAGGACAAAAGAGGAAAACCGGTCGAAGACTTGGTCCCAATTCCTTTAGTCCCAGGTGAACCAGAGAAGGTGACTTATGTTGGGGCACTAATTCCCGAACCATTGAAAAGCAAACTCATATCTTTTCTTCAAGAGAACAATGACGTTTTTGCTTGGACAGCGGCCGACATGCCAGGGATCGATCCCCAATTGATAACTCACAAATTGAATGTGGATCCAGAAAGGAAGACGGTGAAACAAAAGAAGAGAAGTTTTGTTCCAGAGAGGCTTGAAGCCATAAAACAAGAAGTTGAAAAGCTTTTAGAATCCGGGTTCATTGAGGAAATTCAATTCCCAGAATGGTTGGCTAACCCGGTGATGGTCAAAAAAGCTAATGGAAAGTGGAGGATGTGCGTCGACTTCACCGATTTGAATGATGCATGTCCTAAGGATTGTTTTCCCTTACCAAGGATTGATGCACTAATAGATGCAACAGCTGGGCACGAGATGCTAAGTTTCATGGATGGCTTTAGCGGATACAACCAAATCAAGATGCACAAATATGACATCTCCAAGGTATCATTCATCACTGACTTTGGTGTTTTCTGTTACTTAGTCATGGCATTTGGACTTAAGAATGCAGGGGCAACCTACCAAAGATTGGTGAACAAAATTTTTGAACACCTAATTGGAAAAACCATGGAGGTCTACGTAGATGACATGCTAGTCAAGAGCCTCGATAAGGCCGATCACATTGAGCACCTTTGAGAGGCATTTGAAGTGCTAAGGCACCACAAGATGATGTTAAATCCAGCTAAGTGTGCCTTTGGTGTAGGCTCGGGAAAGTTTTTAGGCCTGATGGTTTCCAAGAGAGGGATTGAGGCCAATCCAGACAAAATCAAAGAAATTCTAGATATGGAACCTCCACGGACTATCAAAGAAGTCCAGAAACTAACGGGAAGAGTGGCAGCGCCGGGAAGATTCATCTCCGAGTCAGGAGAAAAGTGCTTACCTTTCTTCAAAGCACTTAAGAAGGTGAAATTTTTTGAATGGACAACGGAGAGCCAAGAGGCCTTTGAGGCCCTGAAGAAATGCATGGCTGAGGCACCACTGTTGGCAAAGCCCAAGCCAGGGGAAATTCTCTATTTGTACTTGGCGGTCTCTAGCACAGCCCTTGGAGCCGTTTTGGTAAAAGAAGAATTGAAGGTTCAGAAACCCATCTACTATGTGAGTAAGATTCTACATGGGGCAGAAATAAACTACTCAACGATTGAGAAGTTTGCCTTAGCCTTGATAATGGCCTCAAGAAAGCTACGCCCGTACTTCCAGGCTCACAAGATAGAGGTCTTGACTGATCAACCTCTAAGAAACATCTTGCATAGCCCTCAAGTTAGTGGAAGGTTGATCAAATGGGCCATTGAATTGGGCGAATTCGACATCAAGTATAAGCCTCGAACGGCCATAAAAGCTCAAGCACTTGCTGACTTCATGGTTGAATGTACCATTGACGACCAAGAAGTCGGGGGGCAGGAAGTAATAGTGGAGGATGAGAAAGATCAAGAGATGGATTTCAAAGAATATTGGGTGCTCTATTTTGATGGAGCATCAAAAACAAAATCAAGTGGAGCCGGTTTAGTGCTACAAAGTCCTGATGGATTCCTCATAGAGTATGCACTAAAACTTGACTTCCCAACGACAAACAATGAGGCTGAGTATGAAGCTCTGATAGCTGGTTTAGGGCTGGCTGGAGCCTTGAGGGTCAAAACTCTGAAAGTATGTGGAGATTCGAGGCTAGTGGTTTCCCAAGTAAATGGGGAATTTGAGGCCAGAGATGAAGTCATGGCCAAGTACTTGAAACTTGTCAAGGCCATCATGACTCAGTTCGACGAATGCTATGTAGAGCACATTCCAAGGGAAGAAAACATGAAGGCCGATGCCTTGTCTAAATTTGCTTCTTTCGAAATTGAAAACTATGCAGGGAGTGTATACTTCCAAGTCCTGAGGACCCCAAGCATCAACGGAAAGTTGGTAGAACCCATTGATGTTGCTAGTTGTTGGATAGATCCCATCAAGGCTCATCTGGAAACTGGGTGGTTACCCAACGACACTTCAGAAGCACGAAAGCTATACGTCAGAGCACTAAGGTATACCCTGATTGAGGGAATCCTATACAAGAAGTCTTTCATCATTCCTTATCTAAAATGCTTGAGACCCCAAGAGGCAGAATTGGCCCTAAGGGAAGTACATGAAGGAATTTGTGGGCAGCACTTGGGGGGCAGAGCCCTTGCTCATAAAGTCACACGCCTAGGTTTCTATTGGCCAAGCATGCTTGCTGATTCTAAAAGCTACGTGAAGAAATGTGAACGGTGCCAAAAGCATGCACCAGTGGTTAGACAACCACCAGAAATGATGACATCCATTAACTCACCTATCCCCTTTGCCATGTGGGGAATGGATATACTCGGGCCATTTCCAATGGCAAGTGCTCAAAGAAAGTTTTTGATAGTAGCAATCGACTACTTCACCAAGTGGATTGAGGCTAAGCCATTAGCCAAGATAACCACCAAGCAAGTGATGCATTTCTTCTGGGAAAATGTGATATGCAGATACGAGATTCCACGTATCTTGGTCACAGACAATGGAACTCAGTTTAACAACGATGAGTTTAAGAAATATTGTGATGAGAACTATATCAAGTTGCGCTTCACTTCTGTCGCCCATCCTCAAGCAAATGGGCAAGCTGAGGTTGCAAATCGAATAATCCTGGATGGACTAAAGAAAAGAGTTGAGCACTCCAGAAACACTTGGGTAGACGAATTGATCCCCATACTTTGGGTATATCGTACTACCTGCAAAGTCACCACTGGAGCTACCCCTTTTCTGTTGGCATATGGGGCAGAGGCAGTGGTTCCAGTGGAGATTACTCACACGTCTCCAAGAGTTGAGGCTTATGAGCCAGAAACAAATGAGGAAGGCTTGAGGCTGGCCTTAGATTTGATTGATGAAGTTAGAGATGAGGCAAATGCCAAGATAGTTCAACATCAGAAACGAGCATCTTTCTATTACAACCTAAGGGTTAAAGAAAGGTTTTTTCGACAAGGAGACTTGGTCCTCAGAAAGATTGAGGCATCCGGAGTTGGACAAAAGGGCAAGTTGGCCCCAAATTGGGAAGGACCATATCGCGTCAAGAACGTATTTGGTCGAGGCTCGTACAAGCTAGAAACCCTTGAAGGGCATGAGGTGCCAAGGACTTGGCATGCCTCCAATTTGAAAGTTTATTATGTTTAAGGTGTTTCCTAAGTGGACTCACTACTAGAAATAAGGTTTGATAAAACCAACCCAAGTTTTTAAACTTGAGTATTATGTAAGGGTTGAACCCATTCTCAAAGTTATGAATTCCATATTCTTATGTTTTCATTATATGTGAATTGCATTCTGATAGACATGTTAACTAAGCATGCAAAGTCAAGAATCAAGAAAACAATACAAGCCATGAATGGCCACAAAATACAAATAAAAACTAAACTTACAAAGAGTTTAAGTTAAGCCTGAAGGCTGGAAATACATAAAAAGGAAATACAAGCCATGAATGGCCACAAACAAACTACAGACTAGGATTCACCCTCCTTGACACCAGCATCTGTCTCCTCCCCTGAGCTAGAGCTAGAAGAATGCTCATCAGCATCATCAACAGAAGTGTCACCAAGGGGGTGATGAATGCCCTGGATCTAAAATACTAGCATCCTCCTCCATGTCATCAACTCCAGCCAAGATACGCTCCAATGGAGTAGGAGGGTGAGGAGCTGGGAAGTCAGCAGCATCAAAAACCCCGGGATGCTTGGCCAAGATAGCCTGAACAGCATCCTCCCATCCTGATGTATGCTGGACTGGGAAAAGAATCTCGTCATGCTTCTCGATCAAGTCCTTGTACTCCTAAGAGTCAAGGTACTCGTCGATGCAATCATCCTTGCTCTTCCTCAGCTCAACAATGTCAGCCTGAGCATCAGCAAGCTCCTTCTCCCTCCTAGCAAGAGTCTCCTTAAGAGACTTCGCCTCCTCCTCAGACCTCTCCAACTTGACCCTGTTGGCCTCAGAAGAGGTACGCCAAGCCTTGGATTGGAACAATGCCCGTGGAAGTTGGCATTGGTTTGCCAAAGAATAAAAGTTAGAAAAGTAAAGCAAATACTTCAAAGAAAAAGAATAGCTAAGGTAAAGAAAATTACCGCAACAATAGCTTGAGCTCCTAAGTGCTCAACACCCTCGAGGGTGGAATCTGCAACGAAATCCTTGTAGTCACAAGGAGTAAGGGAATGGTATGACCAATCCACAACATGTTTGGACACCCCAGTAATGGTGTCCTTCTTCCTAATACCCCAGTTGGGGCACCACACTGAAGACTTGGAAGACACAGGAATGTCAGCCTCGTCTCCAGGGATCTCAGAAGGGATCAGAAAGATGGGGACACTAGGCTTCCCCCTTGAATCATCTCCTAGCCTAGCCCTCTTCATCCTGGATGTCTCCACACCCTTGGGCTCATTGGTCTTATTAATAAAGGTCGCAGCTGCAAGAAAAACCAAAAAATGGTTAGCAGAAAATCACAAAGGAAAGAAAAATAGACATAAAGAAAAGGGATAAGTAAAATAACCTTATCATGAACAGTGGAGAGCCCAACAGACTTGAGGACAAACTCATCCAGTAGCTCCCAAGCCACGATAGTCCTATTATCCTTGATAAGCTCTGAGTAGGCATGAGATTCCTCCTCATTCAAGACAATGTTATTGGGACTACCATCAGAAACTCTCCCAAAAGATGTACGGAATAGGGTTCCCCAGTCCCCTCCTTCCCATACAAGATACATGAACTCATTTTTCCATTTGGGGTTATTATCTGGGATTGACTTGGGGTGAAAGATGAAAGGGAAGCCTACCCTATGGCTTATATATACCCAACCCAAGTTGTTGGCTGAGCTATTTTTAATCTGAAAAATCTTCCTAAACAAAGGAACAGACAAAGGAAAGTTTTTTCGAAGACACAAAACCATGAAGCAGTTAATTATCCTCCAGGCATTGGGAGGTAATTGACAAGGGTTAATTTGGACATCTGCCAATAGCCTAGGAATGAACTCATGGAATGGGAACCTAAGGCCGGCAACTATGACATCTTTATAAATGCACAAGGCATTTGACCGCCAGTGACATGAACGGTCACCGGGGCCGGCAGGAACGAGTTTTAAGGGGGCCTTTACCCTATACATCTTATTATAATCTTTTATCATATCTACTTCATGAAATCTATTGCTGCAATCATACGAATCTAAAGCAGATACTGACGGGTATTCATCCCCACGTTCATTAATCATATCATGCAAAGACATGTATTTTGAACGAATAGGAATGTGGGTACCTCTTTTTGATGCAGAGTTCATCTTTTGAAGACGTTGGGAAGCTCGATCAGCCATTTCTAACCCAGAAAGTCTTTAAATCTTCAAGAAAAATTGCCCAGAAATCTTCAAAAAACCCAGAATCTTCAAAAAAACCCAGAATCTTCAAAAAAACCCAGAATCTTCAAAGAAATCTTCAAATCTTCAAGCAAAAAACCCAGAAAAACAGTGAGATTCAACGGAAAATCTCGCCGGGAATCGCCTTGTGACAGAACCCTAGCAGAGCAATTTAGAGAAAATTTGGGAGAAAACTTAGCAGAGTAACTTTGAAAAAATGGAATGTGAAGAATGAATGGAAACAAATGAGAACTCACCCTTATATAGGGATGACAGCCGGTCAATGGGCCGGTTGAAGGAAGGACAACCGGCATTAGCCGGTACGGCCCATAAAAGGCCAAAAGCCCAATTAACGAACCTGAACAGTAAAAGTTCTGGGCCCACCTAAGCCCATAACAAAAATGAACAAAATTTTCGATCAAAATCGAATAAGTTCGAATAGAAGCCCAAAATGGCTCTCATATTCGACCAAAAACCTGGTCGAAAGGCTAAAGGCCCAAATAAAGGCTAAAGGCCCAATTGCTAAAAAAGCTAAAGGCCCAATTAATAAATAAAGGCCTTAGGCCCAAATGAAGTTCTGTATACATAGGCATTAAAAGCCCAAAATGAACCAAGTATTCGACCAGAATCCTGGTCGAAGGTGTTCGAACAGGTCCCAAAATGGAACAAAACCTCGATTAGACCCCTGGTCGAAAGTGTTCGAACAAGACCTAAAATGAGCCAAGATTCGACCACAATCCTGGTCGAAATCATTCGACTAGGAGGAGAAATGAGCCAAGATTCGACCACAATCCTGGTCGAAATCATTTGACCAGGAGGAGAAATCAGCCATTAATTCGACCACAATCCTGGTCGAAATCATTCGACCATGCGGGGAAATGAGGTATTACTTCGACTAGAAACCTGGTCGAAAGCATTCGACCAGGAGGCAAACTGACAATGAGCTTCGACCAGAAACCTGGTCGAAATCATTCGACCAGGAGGCAAAATGGAAGCAAATTTCGACCAGAATCCTGGTCGAACTTCGACCAGGAGCTAAAATCGAGGTCGAATTCGACCAGGATCCTGGTCGAAAATGAACTGAAAAATCAAAAATTGATTTATCTTCCAGGGAATTGATAAAAAATCCCGATTCCTATTTTGAGAAATTACAAAAGTGGTTTAGAACCATATGTTCGTCAAACCAAGCCACAATACGGACGAAAATTTCGTAACTCCCGAATAAAATAACTTCTACGATAATCCAAGAGAGATTTTCTTAGAAGTTGGGGGGCAAATGATATGGACAGAAAAGTAATTATAGAAATTTAATTGACAAATCAATGGAAAGGCCGATATTTAAGGCCCGACACCCTAATTATTCATTAATTTCGTAATTAATGAATCGGGAAAATATACAGCTCATGAAAAGAGTCCAAATTATGGCAAATTGGTCAAAGAAGGATCCAGAATCCCAATTAAAGGCAATTAATGAGTCATAGCCTTTATCAACAAGGAAAAGACTTATCCTGCAAGAAATACAATGTTTATCCAATATCAAAAAGGAGACTTATTCGCTAAGACTCCTAAACATACCATAAATACTAGGCTCTAGACGCCTATATAAGGACCCTGATCCTACAATCAGAACTACGTTTTGGACACAGCTTCATACGTCATCTACTACGTTTTGGACACAGCTCCATACGTCATCTACTACGTTTTGGGCACAGCTCCATACGTCACAACGCCTCGAAGGCGCAACAAGCCACAAAGGCACCCCTAGAACTACGTTTTAGACTTCATCTTCGAATAAGGACATACAAGTCACTACGTCCTTGGTGTGCCCATGCCGCCATAGCCCCGAGGGCAACACCAAGAACTACGTCTTTGGCTTGATTCTCAATAACGACTTGAGATACGTAGGCATCTTGTGAGGACCGATTTAGTCTCGAAACACAAGTGCAGCCATTAAAGCTCGAAAGCTCATTAATCCTAGCAATTAATATACAAGTACGTTTTTTAATCCATAACAATATGCGCAAACACTCAATATGTTATACTCTATTTTGGTCTGTTTTTGTAATCTACTTGGTAAGGTAGATAATTTATTTTCACAAGTGCCTTAAAATAATATTTCTAACCATATTTGAGAAAAACTCGCGCAAAATGTTCTAAAATTGTATTTTAAAAAAATGTTATAAAATTGGAATTGATCCATAAAAAAAGATTATATTAATATTTTTATATTATAAATCATGTTTATTTGCATTAAGTACATATTGGCTCATATTATATATACTATTAGATTACAAATTCTATATACTATCAGATTATATATATATTAGATTTTATCATTATTTTACATTTATTATTGTTTCATTATAAGATATTAAAAACTTATAATTATATATGCATTTTTGAAATTTTAGCTACTAATAAGATTAAAACTGTAGTTTTATTATGATCCAATATATTATAAATCTCGTCTTCAATAGATAAATTTTATACGTTGATCATTTTCGAAAAATGCACTATAGTATATAAAGTATTGAACCCGAAAAATGCAAAAGAGTTTTATATTTGTATATTAATAAAAAAAGTTTGTGTTGGAGATTTTTACAAGAAAGTTGAAGTTGTCATCGTACGACTAAATCAAATCTAAACTAAATCGGTTTAATTTTTTTGAATATCTATGATAAAATATTAAAAGTACTAAATGTTAAATTATTTGTGTCAAGTGGCAATTGTAAGGTGAAACGAGTGACTTATCACGAATCAGTTTAGCATTATCTTGAAAGGTATAAGTAATAGTTTTCTAAAATAAATTATATCCACAACTGTACAATTATTGTATTCAACGTGTCTGCAAGGAGACCCTTCTTAAAATGGGCAAAATGGTATGCATTCGTTTAAATAGTGTATCCACACATACTAATACAACTTGTACTTCTACATTTTTACTCTATTATGCACACCGATCAAATTTTACAACACCCACTTAACGACTACCCCATGAACTACAAACAGGTAAATGGAGTGCCAACATTCCCCCATGCAATGAAAATGATAAAAGGCGCCCAATTCTCTTTCAAAGTGACACTAAAACCATCTTCTTATTCAAATACAATTGGAAAAATTATAATCGGCGAAATCTTGCAGTACACAAGGTCACGACTACCCCATGAACTACAAACAGGTAAATGGAGTGTCAACGTTCCCCCAGGCAATGGAAATGGTAAAAGATGCCCGATACTCTTTCAAAGTGACACTAAAATCATCTTCTCATTCAAATACGATTGGCAAAATTATAACCGACGAAATCTTGCAGTACAGAAGGGTCGTGCGTGCCAAAAAAACATGTTAATTAATCAAAATATTTGCGCCTACTCAGGTAATAATAACAACCTTATAGACTGGGATTTTGTGAAACATGTATCATCAAACCTTCGACATATTTCCTACTGATATACCGTTACATGCTTATGTCTTTTCTTCTGCATGCATTCCACCAAACGATGAGACCAACATAACCGAAAATAACTAGAGCATGCCCGTGCCTCGCACGGGCTATACAGCTAGTTCATGGTAATTATAGAAAATTGCATTTGTTGAATTCAGGATTTAATAACTTATAATAGAATGCTCAGATTAAATATAAAGTATCATGAAAAGATTTATTCCCGTCTGAAATAATCATGCATGATAAATAAATCTATGTTGGCATTTTTCATTTATAACAATTTAATCTATGTTAGGAATATGTTGTTCTTGATGATAAACATAAAACACTTAGTAGAATTTGTGTAAAGTCATTTTGTAGCTGTCAACGAAATGGCATGCTTTGCAGCATTCCGTTGACAGGAAGCTCATCAACGAAATGAGTGATGTAGCAATTGCACTGTACAATACTTCTAGTTTGATATGCATTTCATTGTAGATATTGGATAGGTTTTCTCAGTCATGTTGACTAAGTACTAGATAGGCAAAATAGGTTGGTTAATTTTAAATACATCATGCCTTGTAAGTTTGCCTAAGTGAAGACCTGTCAACGGAATGAAGATTATCCTATCAACGGTATAGAGTTTACTCATCAACGAAACGAGGGAAACACCATCAACGGAATGAAGAATGAAGCTATCAACGAAACACATCTCCTTGCTATCAACGAATCAATGTTGCTTTTTGAACAGTTGACAAAGTGATAGTGACAGTTTACTGACATAATTAATGTTCAAGGCGTGGTATGTTGGTGAAACCTTAGAATCAGAAACTGAGTCAACAAACAACAAGGATCATTTGTTGAAGGTTGATATGTCAACGGAATGCAATGTTTCGTTGACAGATGAACCATCAACCGATCAGGCTGTTTCGTTGACAGAGAAAAGAAAGGATGAACTCACTAGACTTAATAACAAGTATGGTCCTGTCACCAAGAACTTTGTTCAAGGTGAGTCTAGTAAATCAAAGAAAGTTGAGAAGCCTGTTGAGAGAGCTAATGTAGGTAACTTGTCTAACAAGCAATTGAAAGACAAGTTAGAGAAAGTTCAGGTTGAGGCTAAGGGAAATAAAAAGAATAACAGAAATGGCAAGGTAGGGATTAACAAACACAACAATTACACACCTGATAAATATGCACCTAGAAAGACATGTGTCAATTGTGGAAGTGTTAATCATTTATCTACTAACTGCAAATCTGTTAAGAAATCTGCTAATGTGAAAATGCCCAAGCCTGCAATGAACAGTTCCATGCCTAAAATGCCTGTTATGCCTAACATGTTTGCTCCATATGCACAATTTCAGAATCCATATGCTAGCATGCCATTTGTGCCTAATCCTTACATGAATATGTTTAACATGCCACAAATGCCATGGAACATGAATAACATGATTGTTCCTCCAACTATGCATGCTATGAATGAAAATATGAGCAACCCTCAGAAATCAACACCAAGGGTAAAGATTGATTTGAATCAATCTGAGCCCAAAGTGAAAAATGGTACAAAAGGGAATGCAAAGGCTAACAAGACAGGACCCAAGGAAACTTGGGTACCAAAATCAACTTGATTTGGGTTTATTGTGTGCAGGGAGACAAAAGGAATCTTTGGTACTTGGATAGTGGTTGTTCAAGACACATGACTGGTGATTCTACCCTGCTCACAGAGTTTCAGGAAAGAGCTGGCCCTTGTATTGCTTTTGGAGATGACAGCAAAGGCTACACAAAGGGATATGGCTTGATTTCAAAAGAGAATGTCATCATAGATGAGGTTGCATTGGTGGATGGTCTTAAGCACAACTTGCTTAGTATCAGCCAACTTTGTGACAAAGGATTTTTAGTTACTTTTTCGAAAGAAGCCTGTGTTGTTTCTAAAGGAGGAAACAACAATGTGGTAATGACTGGATTCAGAAGAGGGAATGTGTACATTGCTGACTTTAGTAGCACAAGTTCAGAAACCATCACCTGTCTTTTCAGCAAGGCAAGCAAAGATGAAAGTTGGTTATGGCACAAGAAATTATCCCATCTGAATTTCAAAGTTATGAATGATTTGGTGAGAAAGGATCTTGCTAGAGGAATTCCACAAGTGGAATTTTCCAAGGATGGTTTGTGTGATGCCTGTCAAAAAGGGAAACAGAAGAAGGCATCATTCAAAAGCAAGACAGAGTCATCAATTGTCCAGCAGCTTGAATTACTTCATATGGACCTATTTGGCCCTGTAAATGTTATGTCCATCTCAAAGAAGAAATACTGTCTTGTGATTGTTGATGATTTTTCTAGATTTACATGGACTTTCTTTTTGCACTCTAAAGATGAGGCAAGTGAAATCATTATCAATCACATCAAGATGGTGAGCAATCATCCTGATTTCAAAGTAAGAAGGATTAGGAGTGACAATGGGACAGAATTCAAGAATTCGAGCATGAAGGTGTTCTGTGAAGAAAATGGTATTTTGCATGAGTTTTCAGCAGCAAGAACACCACAGCAAAATGGTGTAGTTTAAAGGAAAAACAGAACACTTATTGAAGCTGCAAGGACAATGCTAGATGAATCAAAGTTACCTACATATTTTTGGGCTGAGGCAGTTAACACAGCTTGCTTTACTCAAAATATTTCTTTGATTAATCAGGCCAAGGGAATGACCCCTTATCATCTACTCAAAAGAAAGAAGCCACTATTAGATTTTCTTCATGTCTTTGGATGCAAGTGCTTTGTTCTGAGAAATCAAGCTGAGCATTTGGGGAAATTTGAAGCAAAGGCAGATGAAGCAATATTTGTGGGATATGCAGCAGGGAAAGCTTACAGAGTCTATAATCTCAGAATCAACATTGTTATGGAATCTGTACATGTTGTTTTTGATGATCTCAAAATACAAGGTCTCTGTGATGAAGGTTTCCATGAAAGTCTCTCTTTTGAGAATGAGGAAGGAGAACAAGTGAATCATGATAAGGCTACTGAGAAACAGCCTAAAGGTGTTGTATCTAGCACAGATGAAAGCAGCAGTGAAGATGAAATTGCTGCATTAAGGTTAAAAAGGATAGCAGCTAGCAGACCAAATGGTCATTTCGTTGACAGTCATGATGGTGGATTCGTTGACAGTCAGAATGAGCGTTTCGTTGACAGCCAAAACGGTCATACCGTTGATAGTCATAGGAATGCTTCTAGAAGTGATCAATTAGGGACAACAAACTCAGGGGGAGTTTCTCAAGGACAAATATCCAATCAAGGCAATCATGATCATGAAGCTACGTCTTCAAGAGCAAATCTACCTCCCTCAAGGAAATGGACTAAAGATCATCCCTTTGAACTTATTATAGGTGATGTTTCTTCAAAAATCCAAACTAGAAGAGCAACTCAAGAAGAATGTCTATATAGTAGCTTTCTGTCTCAAGATGAGCCAAAGAAAGTTGAGGATGCACTTCTAGATCCAGATTGGGTTTTAGCCATGCAAGAAGAGCTAAACCAATTTGAGAGGAACAATGTTTGGAAGCTGGTGCCCAGGCCTAATGACAGGAGTGTTATAGGCACAAAGTGGGTGTTCAGAAACAAGATGGATGAAAATGGCATAGTCACAAGGAACAAAGCTAGACTGGTTGCAAAAGGCTACTCACAGGAAGAGGGAATTGATTTTGATGAAACCTTTGCTCCTGTTGCAAGACTAGAAGCAATAAGGATTTTCCTAGCCTATGCAGCCCATGCCAATTTCAAAGTCTATCAAATGGATGTGAAGAGTGCTTTTCTGAATGGGGAATTGGAAGAGGAGGTGTATGTAAGTCAACCTCCTGGTTTTGAAGATGATGATTTTCCAGACTATGTGTACTTCCTTCTCAAAGCACTCTATGGTTTGAAACAAGCACCTAGAGCCTGGTATGACACTCTCTCACAGTTCCTCCTTGAGAATCATTTCACTAGAGATTTTGCAGGATGTAAAATTGACAGGAAAAGTACAACTGGAACCTGTCAATTCCTAGGAAACAAGCTTGTGTCATGGTTCAGCAAGAAACAAAACTCAGTTTCTACCTCCACAGCTGAGGCTGAGTATATTGCAGCTTGAAGTTGTTGTGCACAGATTTTATGGATGAAAAATCAACTTCTTGATTATGGATTAAGAGTTGAGAAAATTCCTATTTTCTGTGACAACACTAGTGCCATTGCCATTACTGAAAATCCAGTGCAGCATTCAAGGACCAAGCACATTGACATCAAGTACCATTTCATTAGAGAACATGTTATGAATGGTACTGTGGAGTTACATTTTGTTCCAAGTGAACAACAACTTGCAGACATCTTTACCAAGCCACTTGATGAATCAACATTCTCAAGATTAGTAAGTGAGCTAGGTATGCTAAATTTCTCTTAATTATTTTTGAGATATTTGCAAGTTAAAATGCAGCCAGAAACTTGCTATGTTTTTCTGTGAATTAATTTTCTTAGGAAAAAGTGAAATTTTGTCTAAGTCAAAATTACTATGTCAACGAAACGAACCATTTCGTTGACAGTCTTAGCAGTTTTCTGGGTATTTCGTTGATAGCTCTTTTATATCAACGAAACGCAGCTTTATCAACGAAATAAGACGGGACTTTAACCGCCCAATCCTGATTCGTTGATTTAGCGCTTTTAATCTGAACCGTTGAAATTTGACACGTCTTTTACCACGATCTATGCATACACCCCTGTAAGTATAAATCATGGTAATACTTTAAAAGTAACGGTTATATTTTTTTTTAAGCCAATCCAGTAATTTACATTTATTATTGGATTCATTTTCTGAGAATTTTTGGGGGAGTATTTAAGAAATTTTATTTTCATTATTTCTTTTTACCTGTTCTCAAAAATTCCAAAGGTTTTTCTTTTTCTCTCTTCTTCTCTCTAACAAGCAATTCAGTTCGAAGCTTTCCTTTAATCAACAATGGCACCTATAGTCAAGCTTATGTCTGCTGGAGGGTTCATCTATGAGAAGAACAACTCCATCCCTTTTGTTGTCAAGGAAAACCCGAACAGACTGTTCTTCAAAATGATGGATTTCATGAAGAATTGCAAGTTGAGCTATGCAATGTTTCACTCTACACCACTCTACAATGAGATAATCGAGGAAATTTGGACCTCATGTGAGTATAGTGGAACAAACTGCACACTACAATTCACTCTTCAAGGTAATGAGTACATAGTTAATTCTGATGTTTTGCAAGCATGTTTACATATTCCTGATAATAACTGTGATGTTTTGCCTACTAACACTGAAATAACTACCATGCTAAATTCTATAAACTACTCTTTGCCTACTGATAATCTGGGTAGAATAATTAGGAGAGGTTTGGTTAGGGAATACAGTTATTTAGCTGATGCATTCATTAAGGTCTTTTCTGGAAAGATTAGTAATTTTGATGCATTAACTAACTCTATGTTAATTCTCCTAACCATGCTTCTAAATGATAGATATCACAACTTTAGCACCCAACTTATGTATGAAATTGGTGCTAAGTTGGGTGACAAAGCAAATAGGAAGAAAAATATCTATTATGCTAGGTTTCTGATGATGTTGGCTAACCATGTTAGTCCAGCACCATTAGTTATCTCTAACCCCAATGCCAGGTTTGAGTGCTTTGTGCAAGAAAAGAGAGTATTGACAGACATACTGAGGCTGAACCACAATGGTGATGTTCCAGTGGTGTATCTGCCAATCATTGAGGTAACTACTACTATCCCTGTTAGTGTAGCTAACACCTCTACTGTTTTACCTTCCAATGTTGCTATGGAGTCTGTAGCTGTGACCCAACAGGCTCCTGCCCTAGCAACAAAACCAAAATCAAAGAAATCCTCCAAGCCAACCTCAGGTGCTTCTCAAAAGGCACCTGTTGTAAAAACTACCACACAACCTAAGGGGAGTGAGTCTGGAGTTGTGAGAGGTGAGGGAAGGGGTGAACATCAAAGAAACCCCAAGGATAAGGAAGGACAGGTTAGTGTGTACCAGCCAAGCCCCATTGTGTCTTCCCAACAAGGCACAATGAGTAACATGGATTTAAACACAAGTCTAATTGCATCCTCCCAAAAGGATGTGATTATTGAAACAAGCTCTCCTCCTAGAGCACAGTCCAAAAGGGTAAGGGACACTTCAAGCCCACAGTCTACATTTTCCCAATACCAAAGGAGAGTGAAGCAAAAGTCCAAGGGTACACAGGGTGCACACACACTGGAAGCAACACTTCCAGTTTCTCAAATTCAGTTTGATGTAACCCCTATCATTACTCTGGGGTTACAGTCCCATTCTCTAAACATCAATCTTGAATTATCTCCATCAAATTCACCAACTCAATCTTTAGATGTGGACATGATCCATACATCTATTCCTGATTCTCCAACTCTAATCTTGGAGAAGCCCCACTCTGAAGCTGGTGGCCATCACTTGTTAAGTGATTTGTTGGGCCATCAACCAATTTTTCCTGAAGTTGCAAGGGGATCTGTGGACCAATCTTTAAAATCAATCACCACAGACTCTACTGTAATTTCTCATTCTCAAAGTGCTTTCTTGACTTCATCAACGAAACAGTCTATTTCGTTGACAAGTGTTTCTCCATCAACGGTATCCATACCGTTGACAGATCAAACTACCATTCCGTTGATAGTTCACTCTGCACCTTTAATTGAAAATCAAGTTGTTCCCACAACTAGTGCAGATGATCTAGTGGTAGTTGAGACACTTCTAGGACTGAGAGGGAGTGAAACTGAGAGGCTGGCTTGCAGCCAGGCAAAAGGAGAGAATGTGAGTGAGAGGCTGGCTATTTCTTCCAGCCAGGCAAAAGGAGAGATTGAGAGTTCCACCTTAGAAGGTGAAGGTGAGGGTGTGAGAGGTGTGAGCCATGGGGAGCCCATGATGCAAGAACAGAGTGGAGAGAGAGAAGGGACTACAGGAGTAATAAGGATGGAAGCAGTCATTGCTAGTGAGTTAATGGAGGTCAGTGAGGGAGAAAGGGAACTTACTTTCCAAGAGGTTTATCAACAAACTCTGGATAGTATTTCCCTGGATCCTGAGACCTTTACTCATCCTGTGTCAGCCTATCAAGTTTTGGCTCAACAGGGCAATGTGGAGGCAGAGAGGTCACTACAACTAATTCATACAACTGCATCAATGCAAAGAGCAAAGGATGCCTTGACCAATCTACCTCCAGGGGCTGAAGCAAGTGGAGAATTTGATTTTTCTGATAATGAGGATAGCTTTGGTGACATTCTACAGGTGGCCACTACTGCACAGACTGGGACTTCTGTGGTGCCTCCTACACCAAATTGGCTTTCTCAAGATATGCATGGTAGATGCAATTTGGATGCTGCCATCACAAGGCAGTACAATGAAGCATATCTAGCTCATGAGTCTGCAGGAGCAAGGGACAAGAAATTCTATAAAGCCATCATGGATTCTCTGGAAATTCAAAGGCTACAAATGTTGCAGACAAGGATTGAGGCTACAGAAATCAAGGACTCAATTAGCAACCTTAGGGCTGCTACTGACAGGAGGCTAGATGAAAAGCTTCCTCTTCACACTGTCTCCAGGATGTCAAGGTTTTTCACCAAGGAACCTGAAGTGTCTTCATCTTTGAAAACTCTTTCCTCTAGAGTGGACAAAGTTGAGGCTACACTTAGTCACATGCAAAAGGAGCAGGAGAAGCAAACTCAGCTACTCACCCAGCTTCTGGCAGCTCAAGGGCTCCCTATCATCTCACTTGATGCTAACAAAAAGGGGGAGAAATCTAAGGAGCTAGACATTCAGATCACAAAGGTTATGGTCCCAGCCATCTCCTTACCAGAAGAGCCATTAGCAATGGGGGAGTTTGCAAAGAAGAAAAAGGACAGTATTGACCTGATCCAGGAAGCCTCTTTGAGGATGAAACTTGCAGAACAAATCAAGGATCACTGGTCAAATATTGAAGCAAAGGTCAAGAAGCTAGCTGACACTAAAAAGGTATCATCTGTACAAGCTACTTCAATACCACCATCAACAATTGCAATGGTGACAGTGCAAATGGAGCCACAATTCAGGAGTTCCTATGTCATGGAACCCCTTCAGCATGGAGTCCTTCAAGATTCAAGGAATGAGAAAGGACAAGCTTCATGTTTGAGGAATGTGGATGCTAGAGGGATATCTCCAGTATCTCCCATAAAACCCAAAGGCAAGAACATAGAAAGGATAGCTTATCCTCCACCAAAGCCAGATGAGTTCAAAGTCTTAGGGAAGCTGATCAAGGAGAGCAAAGAAAGCAATCATCCAAGCATAAGGAACAAGAGGGCACTCATCTACAGGGATAGCAAGGAAATCTACATTTGGGTTGGTCACCCAAATTTTGCTAAGGCCAAAGCTGAAGAAAGTGAAAGGGCAGCAATGCAAGCTCTTGCAGTTGCTCAATCACTTGAAGATGAAGAAGCCCTACAGAAAGAAAAGGCCAAGGATAAAGCTAAGGAAGCTGGAAAGAAGAAGAGAACAAGTCAGCCAAAGGCTAGAGCTAAGAGGAATCTGAACTTTGATGAAGATGATTCTCAAGAAACTGCTCAAGACTCTTCTACAACAAGTGCACATCAAATTCCTGTTGATCTACCTATTGAGGGAAAGTTGGCTTGTGATCCTGCACATCCTGTCAACTTTCATGATCATCCAATCATGCCAAAAGAGGAACCTTTTGAATTTGATGAAGCCTACTTTCCAAAGTTCCTGTTAGAGAAGGACCAACCAATGAAGACAAAGAAGAGGTCTGTCAAAGCAAAGCCTGTTCTTGTGAGAAAGCCACAATCTCAAAAACCCCCTGCAAACCCAGAGGACTGCATGTACATTGCTGACATCAGGGAAGAATCCAGTCTACATCTTGACTTAGACAACCTGGTGGAAGTAAGGGGAATTGCAGCTTCTCAAAAGTTGCCTGAAAGACTAGTGTTCATATTCAAGGGAGGTAGAGAACAAGTGTGGCCTCTCTACAGAATTTTAGGAGAAGACTATCAAACACTACTCTCAGTGTTTAGATGCTTGAAAAAGGACTTTGGTTTCACCAAAACAGCCAAGTCTGAGGTGGTCTCCAAAATCTGTCAGATAAAGGCTAGCTGGAACAAGCCTGAGGCTCTTCCCAGGATACTTAGAGTTCCCTCAACAGGAAAGAAAATCCATCTTCAACCTTATTGGATGATGGAGTTTAAGGACAAGGACAATTGCAGAAGATTCTTCAGAATGGAAGACCAGCTGGAGAAGGCATCTAATCAAACTCTAAAGCTGATGCAATCCAAGCTTGGTGATCAAGATGAAGAGGAGAAAATCTTCTACAGAAGGCTACAGGTCCAGATTGAGGAAAACAACTCCAAGAAAGGGAAGAAGACTATGCCACAAAGAAATCATAGATGAAACATTTGCTCAGACTAGAGGAGCATTTGTGGGCATTAGTCTTGTAAGTCTTATATCTTGTCTATAAAATTTTGAAGCTTAATACATATTCTACTTTTGTAATTTATGATGTATCTGAGTGTTTTTGTTATCATCAAGTCTCTTGATTTATGGCTGTTATTCTATCAGTCATAAATTGGGGGAGATTGTTAGGAATATGTTGTTCTTGATGATAAACATAAAACACTTAGTAGAATTTGTGTAAAGTCATTTTTGTAACTGTCAACGAAATGGCATGCTTTGCAGCATTCCGTTGACAGGAAGCTCATCAACGAAATGAGTGTTGTAGCAATTGCATTGTACAATACTTCACAGTATGATAGGCATTCTGTTATATGTTTTAGATAGGTTTTCTAAGTCATGTTGACTAAGTACTAGATAGGCAAAATAGGTTGGTTAATTGTAAATATGGTATGCCTTGTAATTTTGACTAAGTGAAGACATGTCAACGGTATGAAGATTACTCTGTCAACGGTATGGAGTTTACCCATCAACGAAACGAGGGAAACACCATCAACGGAATGAAGAATGAAGCTATCAACGAAACACATCTCCTTGCTATCAACGAATCAATGTTGCTTTTTGAACAGTTGACAAAGTGATAGTGACAGTTTACTGAACAGATCTAAAAGGAGATATGGAAGTGTACTTTGCATTGGAAGCCATCAAAGTGGATACTGGAAATAAGGAAACATTCCAATTTCCAATAAGGCTCTTGGAAATGATTATAATGAGCATGAAGACAAAAGCAAAGATCTCCAAGGACCATTGGACAAAAGGAATGAAAAGCAAGCTACTGATGGTTACTACTATTATTCTTTAGTTTAACCAAACGTAGAATTGTAAACTTGGGATTATATAACCAAGTGTAGCAGTTACTTTAGAAAAAGAGAAGAAAAACAAATAGATTGTATTAGCTATTTTTGAGAGCAATTCTTCTCTACAACCTTGTAACTGAGCAGCTGTGTACTTTTGTATCACAGATTATTTCCGCAATAAAAACACTTCAGTTGGATCATCAAACAATCCAACTGAATTATTTATATCTTGTGTTTTTATTTATTCAGTTCGATTTTATTTTAAAAAGTGTTTTAGTTTCAAGAAAATATCAAGAATTGTATTCAACCCCCCCTTCTACAATTCTGTTAGGTCATTTGGGAATAACAGAGACGTGTGAGTAATCTCCACCGGAACCACTGCCTCTTCTCCATAAGCCAATAGAAAGGGGGTAGCTCCAGTGGTGACTTTGCAGGTAGTACGATATGCCCAAAGTATGGGGAGCAATTCGTCTACCCAAGTGTTTCTGGAGCGTTCAACTCTTTTCTTCAGTCCATCTAGGATAATTTGATTTGCAACCTCAGCTTGCCCATTTGCTTGAGGATGAACAACAGAAGTGAAGCGCAACTTGATATCGTTCTCATCACAATATTTCTTGAACTCATCATTGTTAAACTGAGTTCCATTGTCCGTGACCAGGACTCGTGGAATTCCATATTTGCATATCACATTTTCCCAGAAGAAATGCATTACTTGCTTGGTGGTTATCTTGGCTAATGGCTTAGCCTCAATCCACTTGGTGAAGTAGTCGATTGCTACTATCAAGAACTTTCGTTGTGCACTTGCCATTGGAAAAGGTCCAAGTATCTCCATTCCCCACATGGAAAATGGAATCGGTGAGTTTATGGATGTCAACATCTTTGGTGGTTGCCTAACCACTGGTGCATGCTTCTGACACCTTTCACATTTTTTCACGTAGCTTTTAGCATCAGCAAGTATACTTGGCCAGTAGAAACCTAGACGAGTGACTTTATGAGCAAGGGCTCTGCCCCCCAAATGCTGCCCATAAATTCCTTCATGTACCTCCCTTAGGGCCAATTCTGCCTCTTGAGGTCTCAAACATTTCAGATAAGGAATGATGAAAGACTTCTTGTATAGGATTCCCTCAATCAGGGCATACCTTAGTGCTCTCACATATAGCTTTCGTGCTTCTGAGGTGTCGTTGGGTAACCACCCAGTTTCCAGATGAGCTTTGATGGGATCCATCCAACAATTAGCAACATCGATAGGTGCTACCAACTTTCCATTGATGCTTGGGGTCTTCAAGACTTGGAAGTATACACTTTCAGTGTAGTTCTCAATTTCAGAAGAAGCAAATTTAGATATGGCATCGGCCTTCATGTTCTCTTCCCTTGGAATATGTTGTTGGGTTTGACCGGTTGTTCAACCTATTATGGTAATATGAATTTGGGTGATTAAGACTGTTTTTGTAATAATTGTATGGGTAGACAATTATTATATATGGTAATAATTGTATGGATAGACAATTATTATATATGGTAGGTCTTGGTCATGATTAAATTAGGGAATTAGGTACCAAGAATACAAAGTCTTGTATAACAAGTATGGTAAGTCTTGTAAAACAAGTATGGCAAGTCTTGGTGGCTAAGTTTTGGGTGGCTATATAAACATAGTCATATTGTATTTGTTTGATATGAGTGCTTAAGAGATGTAATCGTCTTAGGTCTTGTTTGGGAGATGTTTGAGCATTGTTTGGCTTAAGTATCGAGTTTGGGACACCATTTGAGGTGTTATTGTTTAGATTGTATTATTGATAACTGTTTTGATTAATAATACAAGTTGGGACGTGGGTGTTTCCACGTCATATATGTTTTGTGTGTGTTACCTGTCAACTTATCGATTGGTTGTATGTGTGCTCTGCATTGGTGTGTTGTGAATCTCGAATTGGTGTGTAGTCCCTCAACCTAACAAGTGGTATCAAGAGCCGAGGTTCGTGAATCGTGATGGACGAGGTTAGAGGGAAAGATCGAGATTCAATTGATATGGCAGAGTACAATGAGGATTTGATGACAAGATGCCTACTAACGTGGGAGGAGGCAAAATTACGAGTAGTATGGCGGTAGACTTGCACCGTGGATCAATTTGTTCGGGCTCGTGGTGAAAGAAGATGGAAGAGATCATCGCAATTGTTTCAATGGCTTGATCAACCAGGTGAACGAGTTGGATGATACTAGTGTACTTCTTCTACTGGCCGAAAGATTGAGGAAGCAAGGATCGGGTGACTCAATTGATGGAAGGGCACTTGTGGTGGATGATGCACGTGATTTTGTAGATGGATACATCGTTATTGTTGAAGAACGGTGGTTTGGAGGTCACTATACGGGTTTTAGTGATTCTCATGATTGGAAGAGAAAGAGAGGAAATTCTTGTTTGAGGGGAGGCATAGTGGATGGACGTTGATGTCTCTGATGGTTACTGAAGGTTTGGAAGAGCAAAAGGATTCTTGTTCGAGGGGAGGCATGGCGGAGGGACGTCGATGTCGTTGATGAATACCGTTCAACCTGATATGGGTATTGGGTTGAAGGGGAGGATTGTTGGGTTTGACCGGTTGTTCAACCCAATATGGTAATATGAATTTGAGTGATTAAGACTGTTTTTGTAATAATTGTATGGGTAGACAATTATTATATATGGTAATAATTGTATGGATAGACAATTATTATATATGGTAGGTCTTGGTCATGATTAAATTAGGGAATTAGGTACCAAGAATAAAAAGTCTTGTATGACAAGTATGGTAAGTCTTGTAAAACAAGTATGGCAAGTCATGGTGGCTAAGTTTGTTGGGTTTTATACTAAACTATTCATTAGTAGTATATAAACATTGTCCATTTTATTGAGAATCTTGATTGCATATTTTTACATTGTCTATTTATTATATATTGTGGATAATTTAGTATCAAATGGGATAACAGAAGATTAAATTATCAGTGTCTATATATAATATAAAGGGTTCACAGTTTAAGTGGAATTAGACAAACCACTGGAATAACTGAAGTATTATTTGGGAATAGTTTATCTTGACTATTAAATAATACTTGTATACTTTGTGTATATTGAACAGGATCAAATTTAGAATTGTTCCCTTAAACTGATTAAGAAGGTGAACTAAGATTCTATGTTATTATTAATGCTTAGGTTCTTAATCCGGATATAGTAATTGACACGTGTATATTATTTACATGCTTTGATTTATATATGAAATAATTCTTTTGAATTATATCATTATATTTTGGGTGATGGAATAATATAGATGGTGAATATTATTTATTGAAGGAATCCGTGTCCTGATAATATTCGGGTTAATGATGTCCCCTTGAAAGCTCAAAAGGATTTAATTATGTGAAACCCTGCAGGTGGATTTATTCCGGCATAATTAAATAAAGGTAGAGTGGATGATCAAGGATATAAGATGTTAATTAAATGAATTATCAGTAATTTATTTAATTAATGGGCATGCGCTATTTTAAACATGGGGAATTTAATAAGCAAATAATATTGGAACCGAATTAATTAATTAAGTTGCGGTATTAGGAAAGGTAATGCAAATATTAATTCTTTAGTGGATTGAATTAATATTTAATTACATTGGGCTAGGCCCAGGATGTAATTAAAAGGCCCAACCTAATTATCCATGATCCCTATTGTAGCCCTATATATATTCTTATTCTCTTCTTGCTAGGGTTGGTTAAGAAAAATATTGTAGCCACCTAGGAGCAAGAAGAGAGGTTAACTTGAGAAGACGGAGGCCATACTTCGCTCAAGGGAATTTGGGAATACAATAGAAGAGCGCGGAATCAACCGTTAACAAGGTGATTTTCTTTTCGCACTCCTTAATTGTGTATCATAAAATGTAGTAGAACCCCAAGTCCGTGGTTCCCAACAAGTTTTGGGTGGCTATATAAACATAGTCATATTGTATTTGTTTGATATGAGTGCTTAAGAGATGTAATC
This sequence comes from Heracleum sosnowskyi, assembly GCA_030848705.1. Lineage (NCBI taxonomy): Eukaryota > Viridiplantae > Streptophyta > Magnoliopsida > Apiales > Apiaceae > Heracleum > Heracleum sosnowskyi. The sequence goes on along the minus strand of CM061236.1, from coordinate 118,567,006 downwards.
GTCTTAGGTCTTGTTTGGGAGATGCTTGAGCATTGTTTGGCTTAAGTATCGAGTTTGGGACACCATTTGAGGTGTTATTATTTAGATTATATTATTGATAACTGTTTTGATTAATAATACAAGTTGGGACGTGGGTGTTTCCACGTCATATATGTTTTGCATTGGTTGTGTGTGTGCTCTGCATTGGTGTGTTGTGAATCTCGAATTGGTGTGTAGTCCCTCAACCTAACATATGTTCCACATAACATTCATCAAACTGAGTCATGATGGCCTTGACAAGTTTTAAGTACTTGGCCATGACTTCATCTCTGGCTTCAAACTCCCCATTTACTTGGGAAACCACTAGCCTTGAATCTCCACATACTTTCAGAGTTTTAACTCTCAAGGCTCCAGCCAGCCCTAAGCCAGCTATCAGGGCTTCGTATTCAGCTTCATTGTTTGTCGTTGCTCGTTGGGAAGTCAAGTTTTAGTGCGTACTCTATGAAAAATCCATCCGGACTTTGTAGCACTAAACCTTCTCCACTTGATTTTGTTTTTGATGTTCCATCAAAATAGAGCACCCAGCATTCTTTGGAGACTATATCCTCGTCTTCTTTACTTTCCATTGTTACTTCTTGCCCCCCGACTTCTTGGTTGTCAATGGTGCATTCAACCATGAAGTCAGCGAGTGATTGAGCTTTTATGGCCGTTCGAGGCTTGTACTTGATGTCAAATTCTCCTAATTCAATAGCCCATTTGATCAACCTTCCACTAACTTGAGGGATGTGCAAGATGTTTCTTAGAGGTTGATTGGTCAACACCTCTATCTTGTGTGCCTGGAAGTATGGGCGTAGCTTTCTCGAGGCCATATTCAAGGCTAAGGCAAACTTCTCTATGGTAGAGTAGTTTATTTCTGCTCCATGTAGGATCTTGCTCACATAATAAACGGGCTTCTGCACTTTCAATTCTTCCTTTATCAGAACAGCTCCAAGGGTTGTGTTAGAAACCGCCAAGTACAAATAGAGAGTTTCTTCTGACTTTGGTTTTGCCAACAGTGGTGCCTCAACCATGTATTTCTTCAGGGCCTCAAAGGCCTCTTGGCTTTCAGCCGTCCATTCAAAAAATTTCACATTCTTAAGTGCTTTGAAGAAGGGTAAGCACTTTTCTCCTGACTTGGAGATGAATCTCCCCAATACAGCCACTCTTCCCGTTAGTTTCTGAACATCCTTGACAGTTCGCGGTGGTTCCATGTCTAGGATTGCTTTGATTTTGTCGGGATTAGCTTCGATTCCTCTCTTGGAAACCATCAGGCCTAAGAACTTTCTGGAGCCTACACCAAAGGCACACTTGGATGGATTTAACATCATCTTGTGGTGCCTTAGCACTTCAAATGCCTCTCGGAGGTGCTCTATGTGATCGGCCTTATTGAGGCTCTTGACTAACATGTCATCTACGTAGACCTCCATGGTTTTTCCAATTAGGTATTCAGAGATTTTGTTCACCAACCTTTGATAGGTTGCTCCTGCATTCTTAAGCCCAACTGCCATGACTAAGAAACAGAAAACACCAAAATCAGTGATGAATGATACCTTGGCGATGTCATCTTTGTGCATCTTAATTTGATTGTATCCACTGAAGCCATCCATGAAACTTAGCATCTCGTGTCCCGCTATGTCATCTATTAGAGCATCAATCCTTAGTAAGGGAAAACAATCCTTAGGACATGCATCATTCAAGTCGGTGAAGTCGACGCACATTCTCAATTTCCCGTTAGCCTTTTTGACCATCACTGGGTTATCCAACCATTCTCGGAATTGAATTTCCTCAATGAATCCGGCTTCCAGAAGTTTATCAACTTCTTGCTTAATGGGTTCAAGCCTTTCTGGAGCAAAATTTCTCTTTTTCTGTTTCACCGTCTTTCTTTCAGGATCCACATTCAATTTGTGAGATATCAATTGGGGATCAATCCCTGGCATGTCGGCCGCTGTCCAAGCAAAAACTTCATTGTTCTCTTGAAGAAAAGATATGAGTTTGCTTTTCAGAGGTTCAGGTAGTAGTGCTCCAACATAAGTCACTTTCTCTGGTTCACCCGGGACTAAGGGAATCGGGATTAAATCCTCAGTCGGTTTCCCTCTTCGGTCCTCATTGTCACTAGTATCCATATCCTCAATGGGGAGAACCTGCCCCCCAGTTCCATCAGGCCTCAACGCGGCTACGTAACAACTTCTGGCCATCTTTTGGTCTCCCCGTTCTTCACCAATTCCATTCCTCGTTGGGAACTTGATTTTCAGATGATAGGATGAGGCAACGGCCTTGAACGCATGAAGACCAGTCCTTCCCATGATTGCATTGTAGGTCGAATTTGCCTTTATAACTATGAAGTTCAACATCTGAGTAGACGTATTCGACCCTTGCCCCATTGCCATTGGGAGTTGGATAGTGCCTTCCACCTTTGACTCCCCTCCATTGAATCCATATATGGGCATATTCGAGGGTGTCAACTGAGAGTCAGTATAGCCCATCTTGATAAAAGCATCGTGGAATAAGATATCCACTGAGGCTCCATTGTCCACCAAAACTCTCTTGGTTTCAGAATTTCCTATCACAAGAACGATGACTAAAGGATCATCGTGGGGAAACTTTACTCCCTCCAGGTCTGAATCATCAAAACCTATTGATACTTCTGTTCGGGCACGCTTCGGTGCTTCTCCAACCACAGTCATTACTTCTTGAGCATAAGCCTTTCTTGAGTTTCTAGAGGACCCAACAACAGTTGGCCCTCCGAATATCATGTTGATAACTGGCCCTCGGGGCTTGGGATTTCGATCTTGATCGTTGTCCCTTCTGTCATAGTCCTTCCTTTCATAGTTCCCCCTTTGACTCCCTTGATTTCCATCCTTGGTGAATTTGCTGAGTTTTCCTCTCCGTATTAGAAATTCAATCTCATCTTTCAATTGCCTACAATCGTCGGTGGCATGACCGACTTCCTTGTGGAACCTACAGAATTGGTTTTGGTTCCGTTTGGACATGTCAGCCCTCATTGGCTTCGGCCATTTGAGATCTCATTCCTTAGCTATCTCCATCAGAAGTTGACTTCTGGGAGTGTTCAATCTTGCATACTCCGTGAATTTTGGCCCAAAATTGTTCCTCTTGGGTGGAGAAGCAGAATCCTTTGACGTTATGGGAAACTTTTCCTTGACATTGTACTCCAGAGTTTCTTTTCTTTTCTTTGAGTTTCCACTGCCGCCAGCAGTGGGTTCATACTTTCTCATGCTTTCTTCAGCCTTGATGTACTTTTCGGCTCTATCTTGGAGCTTCAGCATGCTCTCGGGTGGATGTTTTGCTAATGACCTTTTGAAGTGGTCATTAGTAGTTCCTTGTTGCAGGGCTATCATAGCCACTATGTCCTCTAAGTCCGGAACTTTCAGAGCCTCCCGGGTGAATCGATTGATATAGTCCCTTAGGGCTTCATTCTTTCCTTGCTGGATTGCCATGAGTGATGCAGATCTTTTCTCATGCACCCTTCCACTAATGAACTGATTGATAAAAGCTTTGCTTAGTTCCTTAAAAGACCCAATAGAGTTGGGAGGAAGACGGCTATACCAGCGTTGGGCCATGCCTGCCAAGGTTTGTGGAAACGCCCCACACTTGACCGCATCATTGGTTGGCTGCAACATCAGTGCATTGGAGAAGGTCCTTACATGATTTGCGGGATCCCCCGTTCCATCATAAGCCTTGATCGTTGGCATCTTGAATTTTCTGAATATTGTGGCTTTCATGATGTCTTGAGTAAACGGTGGTGTAGGATCATCAGGATCTCCTAGGGGCAACAAAACACTAGGATCACCCCTTGGGGCTTCAGCCCTCTTAGTCCTTTTTGGTGTTGGGTCTAGGTTGATTATCGGGACCCTTCCAGTTGATCGGCCTTGAGATTGAGCGGCCTCCTCCTCAGCAAGGAGTTTCTTGAGTCTTGCAGTTTCTGCCTCATGGGCTGCAATTTTCTCCTTAGTAGTTTGGGGTTGTTCCCGATTTGTTTGGGAAGAACGCTTCCTCCTTGGGGCGACATCCCTCTCTTCCCCAGATGTATAATCCTCATCCTCGGTATAAGGACCCGAGTAATCTTGAATCAAAGGGGTCCGTCGAGTTTGTTGATTTTGGGGTCCCAGACCTTGTATATAAGGGGGGACATATGCTTCATGGTAGATGGGGTTGAGACAACTACCGCCCGCCATGGGTCGAGGGGGCATGCCATAGTTGGGCATCCCCAAAGTTTGAGTAGTGTATCGGGGGAGATCAGTAGTGTGGAGTTGAAGACCACTTGGTGCATTCATGAGCAGCGGGGAGGTCGTGATTGGTTGCTGGTGAGCGGTCTCTTGTGGATCAGATCCATGAATGACCATCTGCAGGGGATTCGTCCCTTCAACCGAAATTGGGATCTCCGGTCCTTGAGTATTGGTGGGGATATTCGCCCCTTCAATGCCAGTAGTTGGCGGTGGTTGATTTCCGTGAGTATCAGCCTCAGAGGCGATAGGAAGCTCCTCAGAAACTGGAGTATCTCGAGTCGTTCTTCGTGTGTTTGTCAAGGTTGATGTTGTCTTCCCACATACGGCGCCAAATGTTGTGGATTAAAAAACGTGCTTGTATATTTATTACTAAGATTTATGAGCTTTCGAGCTTTAATGGCTGCACTTGTGTTTCGAGACTGAATCGGTCCTCACAAGATGCCTACGTATCTCAATTAATGCTGAGAATCAAGCCAAAGACATAGTTCTGATTGTAGGATCAGGTTCCTTATATAGGCGTCTGGAGCCTAGTATTTATGGTATGTTTGGGAGTCTTAACGAATAAGTCTCCTTTTTGATATTGGATAAACATCGTATTTCTTGCTGGAGAATTCGTTTCCTTGTTGATAAAGGTTATGACTCATTAACTGGGATTCTGGATCCTTCTTTGACCAACTTTTCATAATTTGGACTCTTTTCATGAGCTGTATATTTTCCCTATTCATTAATTACGAAATTAATAAATAATCTGGGTTTTGGGCCTTAAATATTTGACCTTTTCCAAAGAAACAACAATTATATTTCTATAATTACTTTTCTGTCCATATCAGTTCTATATTTACTATTTAGAACCAATTATATATAACATTTTTCTATTTTAGAACTAAGTATAACATTGCATTGAGAGGTGAGTTTTATAATTGATGCTATATTATAGAAATAGCACATATTTTAGCATTGCATTGAACTTGCTCTTTATGTTAGTTGATGTGCAAGGGCATTAGGTCTTTACCGAAAAACTATCAAGGATTGTTTAGTCTTTTTACTCATTGCAAGTTGTTGAAAGTTTGTTATGCTCACCGCTGCTATATACTACATATTGTATCATTTCATCATTTTTAAGTGTTGGATCAAGTATTTTAGAGATGTAAAAGTTTGTTTCTCTTCAAAGATTTAGTCAATGTTACATTTTTTTATGGTATTAGAGTTGTGGTTCGATGAATTCTTGAATCACTTACATCATCAAGATTGTCTTGTAAATATAATACAATGGATAACTTCGTTTGCATAAATTAAATCTCATCTCTGTAAATTGAAGCTTTGTTAATGGCGTTTGGAAGTAGATTTTCATCTGAAGATATACAAAATTCATTGTTCTTGCATGCAAGTGATAGACCAACGCACAGAAGCTATACATTGGGATACTTGCAACAATATGGTAATTTCTTGATTACAAAATAATATCTCAGATTAAATCAAGAAATCTATTCTCTTTGTTAATTCTGCTACTATTATTTGAAAGTTGTTTAAACAACAATTTCAATTGATCAATGGCTATCGAAATACAAATAAATAGAGTTTTGTTTAGTATTAAGCAAAATGGAATGTCACTTGTTGACTACTTTACTACATTGACTGAATGCATTGAATGTACGAGTACAATAACTCGTGAAATCACTACGTTCTTCACTGTATCAGAGATTCAGAAACAAGAGTCTAGGTTATTTCATTTCTTGAATGGCTTAGATGATGGTTTTGCAACGTATAGGAGTAAAATCTTGATGATAAATCAATTACCAAAATTTGAAATGGCTTGTTATGTTTTACAGCAAAGGAGTCACAAATAGATTTAAAATAAAAAAAAATTGGTCATGAGTTAGATGCTATGTATAGTAAAATAAAAATACTCATTTCTAAAAAAAGGTGTTATATGTACAAAGTGTGGTGGAAAAGGACACAATAAGGATGATTGCTGGAGTAAAATTGGATTTCCCAAATGGCATAGTAAGCATAAAAACTATTAATCAGGAAGGGGTGGCATGACATCTGCTAATAAGAGCACAAAGATGGCTAAGGTTTCTCAGATTTTTGAGACTAAATGGCAAGTTTCAATCACAACAAAATAGCTGGAACAGTTTCTCAGAATGTTGCTTCTGAGTTCCCAGCATGAGGAACAAGAAGGACTTGATAGTCCTTTATTTGGGATGGTGATATATAATTTCGGGCTGGTAGTATGTGATTCTGCAATTCATTGTGCTACAAAAAACTGGATAATAGACTCATGGGCTACTGATCATATGACTTCCACACTGTCCCGTTGTCAAATGTTAAGCAATCACCACCACAGTATACTATAAAATTGTCTACTGGAGACTCAACTATAATTTCTCATGTTGGAGACATGCAATTAAAAAATGGTTTAAAGCTATTGAGTGTGCTTTATGTACCTCAATTTGATCATAATCTGTTGTCAGTTCACAAGTTAGCTCAAGATAATGCTTGTCATATCATGTTTCTTCCAGAGGAGTGTTTGATTATTTATTCTCACACAAATAAAGTACAATGGACTGGCATTCTTCAAAATGGACACTACTATCTCATATGCAATTGAAAAGAACTGCAATAGTTCTTGTTATCATTCCACACAACAAGAATAAATGAAGTAGGAGAATTTGCTTAACAAGCTTGGACATGCACCACAAGCTAAGATCAAACTCATTCCTTCTCTGAAAGCTAAAGTTCTATATGGTGTAGAACAGGTTTGTTTAACATGTCCTCTGGCCTGATGTACTAAATTGTCTTTTTCTCTATGTACTTCTCATGCTGAGTACTTCACATGTTGCTAAGTATTTTGATTTAATACATGTTGACATTTGGGGACCATTCAATAGAAAGAAGTATAATTATTTCTGAACATTAGTGGATGATCATACAAGAACGGTGTGGTCTATCTGTTACAGCAAAAGTCTGAATTTTTTAATACTCTTAATTGTTAAGTTGTATATATTGATTGTTAGGTCATGATATGTTTGTAGAAGGGGGGTTGAATACAAACAGTACCGTTTAATCGAATTTGTATTGATAGTAGATTTAACAATTTCAATAACAAATTATATGCGGAATAAAATGAAACAAGATTCAAGTTAAATAAAACTCTATTGAACTTGAAGGGTGTTACAATTCTGTGTACAGATTACAGAGATCTTGTTAAAACAAATCTAGAATAAATTCGACATGAATTTATCTATATTTGTAATAAAAAGGATCGAATACTAAAAAGTAGTTCGATAGAAATTCTACGGATTATGATCCGCTAGATTGTCAAAGCAATACAAGTAATTGAATTCTAGTTGATTGAATGAAACTTTTCTGGCTAGAATTTATTACAAGAAATAAATGGAGCTTTGTAGTTGGTTCGTTTGAATGACAAAAGTAAATGAATGAGAAGCTCTGCTCTTTCTGTCTTGTTTTTTGTGTTGAAGTGTTCTGCCTCTTTTTGATCATTCACTTGTGTTTTAAACAAGTCAATTAAGACATTTCACACGCGCCAGAAACAAATCAAATACAATAGTTTCTACTAGCAGTACTACCAAAAACACTTGGTAGTACTATCGGTAGTACTAACCAAATGACTTGGTAGTACTATCGGTGGTACTATTGAGGATAGTACTACTAGTAGTAAACTGATAGTACTACTAGTATAAATAGAATTAGGAATAAAACTGTTTTAATAAATTCTACTTTTAATTGATTTAACAAATGAATTAATTCACTTAGAATTAATTCACTGATTGAATAAATTAAATAATTGACTTAAATAATTTCATAAATAAATTAATTCTTGAGAATTAATTTATTCATTAAATTACTTAAGATCTAGATTGATTAATTTAATATATGAATTAATTGTCTTATAGAATAATATTAAAATAGAATTAAACTAATTCTAAGAACCACTAAAATTGATGACGAACTTCCACTGGCTGACGTTGACACTCCATGTACTGTCTGGTTCATGAGCGACTAACTTTAATGGTTGTTCTTCATACTTGACTTTAAGCTGTGATTCTTTTCTCCTTCTATTTAAAAAAAGGACTGTAACCTGTACTTTTTCCCGTCACACTTCTGAAATCTCTGTCACTTTTAAATAGTTCCACTTCCTTGAATACTTCACTGAGGCTTGATCAATAAATTGAACTTCCTTCAATGTAGACTTACTTCAAGACTGTAGATGACTTTAATCTTCATTCTCTTGACATATATAAACTTCTGAGATTCCTGTGACATCTGTATTTATTATTTACTTATTACATCTTGGTTTATGTTGAGTAGAATCCTCTGTGTTTACAAATAGGCCTAAACATATGTCTTTCAATCTCCCCCTATTTGTTTGTTAGACAATAACAACCAAATACCTCTAGAGGATAACTCAACTAAAACAAGAAAAGATAAGACTTTTAAGAGTCAAGTAAATAATAAAAGGTTCTGGATTAAATATAACAATTTCCATATTCAAACAATAAAGATAAATACAAGATAGATGTTCCTCTAGTCTGAACAAATGATACATTTTTCTATCTTGATTTACCTAGCTCTAAACATTTAACATTTACAAATTGAGCTAAACCTATCATGTCTTAGTCTCTAATTTCACCTTCTTCAGCTTCTTGCAAGGTGACTAGAAGATCTTTGTCAAGGACACGATCACTTTCAGAAACCACACCACTTGGCATTACTGGTTGAGTGGTGATCTTCTTCAATCTGTTCTTCATCTGAGCATACCTTGGAACTTTCTCCGTGCAGTAGTCTGAAATCATATCAGCAACTTCAGACTTCTCTATAGTAGTAAACCCAGAAGTTCTCAGAAGATTCTCCAACTTCACCAGTTGCATAGCAGTCTGTAGCTTCAAAGAATCAGGATCCAGCCTTACAGTCTCCAAAGTTGTACCTCTGTAGATTTTGAATTCATAAGGAAAGTGTACAACTTAAGGGTTGGCCTTCATAGCAGAATCTCTCAGCCGGTCATATAGAAGCTCGTTCAAGCAAGAAGATCTCTTTACCTTACTCATTAGAATCCACAATTCAGATAGAGATTTTCTTTGGAGTAGTTCAAGAGAAACAATGAATGACCCTTCAAGAGCACTTGACACATAGATATACAGTTCTTGCCTCACTTGATCAAATGCAGATGTAATCCTTAGAATGTCTTCCTTCAATGCCTTCATGTATAATGAATTGTCCGGATTAACAGTTCTGATCTTCTCAAGCAACTTCAGAAAAGTACCATCATTGTTTGTGCTTCTCTGAGGGATATCAAACATCTCCCTTTCCTTATCCCATTTGTTTCCCTGCTTCATCCTCACATCCAATCTCCTTTCCTTGACATCAATACTATGAAGACGTTGTTTGTCTTCATGTTCAGCCTTTGAGATATGATGTCGGAGACCTTAGCATTCTCATCCTCCTTTCTTCTTAACTCTGCTTGTTGTTTCTTCAGCTCCTTTTGAAACAGAGGGTCAGGTGTATATAAATCAGTTTCATCTTCCCAATCATCAAAGTTGGCCACTTCTTCAACCTCCTCATCACCCATAGGTTCTACAGGGATAGTCTTCTCCAGATCAACAGACATATCAAATTGGAAATCATCATGTTCACCATGGTAGTAGTAGGCATCATCAAAAGCAGACTCCTCCAATGATTGTTTACCATTTCCCTTATCTTTTCAAGAAGCTCCTCCAACTTCTCTTTCTTCTCCTTTCTTCTCCCCCTTAGTTGATGAATCCTCTACAGATTTGAATGTAGCAGCTTCAGGATTCACCTCACTTGTTCCCCTTATATATCTTCTTTCTCTCCTTTCTTCCCTATCTCCTCCTTGATCAACATCATCTTCATCATCACCCTCAAAGAATGTTTTCTGTTTATCTGTGGGTTGATGTGAATTTTTGATCATATAGTAAAGGTGCTTCATCCCTTCATTGAGATGCTCCATTCCTCCTTCAATCTTTGCAAACCTTTGTTCATTAAACCACTGATTTTCATCAACAGTTTGCTGAATGTAGTCCACTTGAGTAGTAATAGAAGCAATCTGCTGAGCATTTGAAGTTGTAAGATCAGAAACGTCTGAAGCCACCAGTACTTGAGATTGCTGAACATCATTGATCTTTGATAGGAGAGTAGTCTTCAAGCCTTCAATATCATCTTTAATCAAACCCAGCTGATTTGTTACAGAGGTGGAAGAAGAAGACCGTTCAACCACTTGTGCTTTAAGAATGTCCTTCTCAGCCTGGGTTTCTTTCAGTTGTTTCTGTAGAGCAGCTATCTGAGCTAACAAAGAAGCAGTGTTTGTGTCAGTATGTGCAGTCACTTCAATTTCTCTCAGTGGTGTTTCACTCAACTCACGTGCTTGTGTATCACTCTCTGTTTGAAATTGATCTCTAATCACTAGCTGTCTATCCAAATTCTCAGATGATGTACCTGCAATAGAAATCACCCTAGCCCCTTCAAGAGAGGTCAATGGTGGTGCAATGGGAGTTCGCAAATCCCAATCCCTGGTTGAGTCTGTCAAAATATTTGACATTGTAAACTGAATTGCTTCAGTGACAGACTCACCCGGTTGCCTTTCACTTTCTCCAGTATAAACTGCGAGTGAAAAATCCCTTAGGGGAGCCAGAGATGTTCCCTCTGGGAGGGGAGAAAATGATTCTATTAAAAGTGGCAAAGAATCAGATTTTCCCTCTGATGCATGTGAAGGCACTTCTACCGTGACAATGGTAGGCACTGTTTTAGATCCTAAGTGCTCTCCTGACAACGTGTCCAGAGTTTCTTCTATTTGGATGTCTTCTCCCATTGTGAGTAATGGGAGAGTGCTTGAATCATTACAGGTTGCCAGGGCCTGATGGCGAATTTCAATAGATTCATCCTGTTGAGAGGATGTCTCCAGAGACTGTTCAATGGCCATATCAAAGTCCAAATCCTGTTGGGAGGAGATGGATGGGCTTACAATCGTCTCTCTATAGGTTTTTCTTTTCTTTAGAGGTGGAGACAGAGCTGTGGGTGCACTCAGTGTTTTTTCACTACTTGACCTTTGTCTTATTAATGAAGCAGTTTCAGGTTGAGAGGTTAAATGATTAGACACTATGTTTGGCTCTCTGGCATGGGTTAGAGATTGTGGTTCTACAACCTCTTGGTCATTCCTATCAACCACTTGGGTTTCAGCAGAGGTGCCAGATGATCCAGAGATAGGATGTATTACCTGTATTGGCAGTGCCTCTGAAGTTCCAGCTGCAATGACTAGTTGTTGATCAGGAACAAAAGGTTCAAAAGTAGGAAGGTGTATGAATTGTGCCATGAATGGGCTGACTACCACTGGTGTGATGTTCAATTTAAGAGAATTGTGGAGTCTTTGATAGAACTTACGATCAGAAGTAGGAGAAGGAACAGATACAACATTTAAAAACATCTCCTTGTGAGCATCAGATAGCACATGATTGATTAAGATAATGAGAAATCGAGGATAGAAACACCTGACTTTTCTACCACTATCATGATCAATCCTAGCATTTGCTACTCTTCTAACTATAAGACTCCTGATAAGATGACCAATGTTAAGTCTAACATTAAACACAATAGCATAAGCAATGTACTGCAACAAAGATGGAGTATTTTGAAAATTGCTTTTAGTACAATTGCTGAAAACTTTAGCCAAAGTATCAAATAAGACATCCCATTCACAGACCAAATTAGATTTACTGAGTTTGGGCAACTCCAAAGGACCTTGATAATGAATTCTGTTGAAAAACTGAATTAATTCAATATCGGAAGGAGTCCTATCAAAGTTGTCCCTAGGAAGTTGAAAAACTTCACAAAACAGATCCTCAGTAATAGTGTACTGTGTGTGCTCAATTGTGAAAGATATGGAATTAAAATCATCAGAAATTATAGCACTATAACACAACAACCTAAGTGGTTCAATCTTTAAATCAGCAGATAAACATATAGCACGACTAACACAACACTACGAATTTAAAATATGAATCCAAGGTAGAAAACGATCAACCGGGCATTTCAAAGGATCAAAATACCCAATATAATTGTTTTTAACAACCTCAAAATTCTGAGCCATAATTTCCTAAGCAAAAATTAACACAGAAAATCAAAAACTCAAATAATTATGAATAATTCGAATTTAAGGATTTTAAAATTAATTAAAAATCCAAAATTTCAAAGTTCTCCAAAAATTATCAAATTTTAGTATGTTAATCCTTGACACAAACCACACACAGTGCTATTTTTAGAATAAAAAACTCACTTTTAAAACCCTAAAAACGAATCCCAAAACCCTTGGAATTCAAAAACTCAAGAACACAAAAACTTGAAGAAATCTGGATTTTAGACACTCAAATTAATGGGCTTGAGAAGATGAACACAGTGATGGTCTCAGTTTTTAAAACTATCAAGAAACGAACTCAGAAATTGAAAAACAAATGGCAGCAGTTCGTTTTCTTGATGAATAAAAAAGAGAATTTTAAGAGCAGTTATGTAAAAACATGAACTGAGAAGTACTAAGTAAAAAGTAAAAAAAAATAGTATATATATATATACTACTAGTACTAAGGTAAAAGAAGAAAAAACAACTGGTAGTACTATGGTTAAAAACACGGTAGTACTATCAATTTAAAAAAAAAAAAAAAACTAGAAGTACTATCAAGACTACAGTAGTACTATCAATAGTAAAAAAAAATGACTTAGTAGTACTAACTAAAAATACACTAGCAGTACTATGAAAAATAAAAAAAAATAAAAACAAAAATAAGAAAAAAATGCTGAGAATTAATAAACTTTACAGAAAATGAATAAAAATGCAGAAAAAATATGTACAAGCTAGAAAAATTCACAGAAAATTCCATAAATCCTAGAAAAATATGCAGAAAATTATAGAAGTGCATTAAATTAATATAAACCTGCAGAAAAATTTAAACAACAATATTTACAATCTGAAAAACACCTAAATCATTCTAAATAAATATATTTTCAATAAAAATACATTTCTCCACTTAAAAAATATGAGAAAAATATTTTTAAAGAAAATAAAATATTCAGAAATATTTAAATTTACAAGCATGTAATATTAAATGAGAATTAGCAACAAATATCATTTAAATGACAAGAGAAAATGAATTTTTGAAAGAACAAACATGACAGAGATATTGTTAATCACTAAGACTGTTTAACATACCCAATTTACCAACTAACTTGATAAATGTGGATTCGTCAACAGATTTAGTGAATATATCTGCAGTCTGTTCTTCTGTGGGTACAAAGTGTAACTCCACAGTTCCATTCATGACATGCTCTCTGATAAAATGATACCTGATATCAATGTGCATCGTTCTCGAGTGCTGCACAGGGTTGTTGGAGATTGCTATGGCACTTGTATTATCACACAAAATGGGAATTTTGTCTAATGCAAATCCATAGTCCTTCAATTGATTCCTTATCCATATTCAGCTTCTGCTGTTGAATTGGAAACTGTTTGTTGTTTCTTGCTATACCAGGAAATCAATCTACCTCCTAGGAATTGACAACTCCCAGAGGTACTCTTTTTATCCACAACACTACCTGCATAATCAGAATCTGTATATCCAACAAGATTAAAACCAGAATCTTTAGGGTACCAGATACCTAAATTAGGTGTACCCCTAAGATATCTCAAGATTCTTTTAACAGCAACGAGATGTAAATCTCTAGGGTCCGCTTGGAACCTTGCACACAAGCATGTAGCATACATAATATCTGGTCTACTTGCAGTAAGATAGAGTAAGGAGCCAATCATACCTCTGTAGCTTGTAACATCTACCTTGATAGAATTGTCAGAAGCTCCAAGTTTGATTGTTGTTGAAGATCGAGTCTTTGCTGATGCTGAATCCTCCATGTGATACTTTTTGAGGAGTTCTTTGAGATACTTGGATTGACAAATAAATATACCATTTGACCTTTGACTTACTTGTAATCCAAGAAAGAACTTCAGCTCACCCATCATACTCATTTCAATCTTACTCTGCATTAGCTTTGCAAATCTCTTACAGAGATCATCATTAGTGGACCCAAATATGATGTCATCCACATAGACTTGGACTAATATCATATCACTTTTGTGTTTCTTTGAAAAAAGAGTTTTGTCTATGATACCTCTAACAAAACCATTTTCTAAAAGAAAATCAGAGAGAGTGTCATACCATTTTCTTGGGGCTTGTTTGAGACCATAGATAGCCTTGAAGAGAAAGTACACAAAGTCCAGCAGCTCCTGATTTTCAAAGCCAGGGAGTTGTTCCACATACACTTCTTCATCAAGCTCACCATTCATGAATGCACTCTTAACATCCATTTGATAGACTTTAAAATTGGAGTAAGCTGCAAATGCTAAGAACATCCTGATGGCCTCAAGTCTAGCCACTGGTGCATAGGTTTCATCATAATCAATGCCTTCAGATTGTGAATACCCTTGAGCAACCAGTCTTTCCTTGTTCCTTGTAACAATGCCATCATCATCCAGCTTGTTTCTGTATACCCATCTAGTACCAACTACTTTCTTGTTCTTTGGTCTGGGTACCAGCTTCCAGACTTGCTGTTGTTCAAATTGATTGAGTTCATCTTGCATAGCAATCACCCAATCTGGATCAGTCAGTGCTTCCTCAGTCTTCTTTGGCTCCATTTCAGATAGAAACCCTGAATAATGACATTCATTCTGAGTAGCACTTCTAGTTCTAACTCCAACACCTAGATCACCAATGATCAGCTCAAAGGGATGAGCTCTATTCCATACAATCTGTCTTAGAAGATTTGATCTTGATGATTCACCTTGAAATTCATTGTGGTGTTGTGACTGACTAGTAGATCCTTCATTCCCCCCCCTGAGTTGTTGCTTGATTGCCTTGATGATTCTTCTCCAGTGTTGGTGGTATCTCCATTGTTACCAATGTTTCCACCACCCCCACCAGGATTATTATCATCATTGTTATTATCATTACCAACAATAACTTCAGGTGAAGCTTCATCATCTGATTCTGAGTCTGGCAAGTTATCAAACTTCAGCTTTTCAGATGAGTCTTCTGTTTGGATACTAGGGAGCTAGGTGTCATCAAATGTAACATTGATGTTCTTATTGACTGATAACATTTCTTGATTTCAAACAGGCCATATCCTCAGTTATACCCTTGCTGTTATCTCCAAAGGTAAGCACTGGGACAGCTTTCTCAACCACATTTGATAGCAGGGCTCTATCTCCGGTCATATGCCTTGAACAACCACTATCCAGAACTCACACAACACGGTTTACTTTTTCTACACCCTATGACATGTATGTTGATGAAGTGCTTGCCTCATTAGCCATTAAATCAAGGTTTCCAATTTCACCTGCTTCTTCATCACTATCAGTATCATCCCAAGTCTTTCCCTCAGCAACATATGATTTCCCAATCTTATTCTTCTTGCTAGAATCGAATGAGTTCCTTCTCACTTGCTTTGGCTTTTTACATTCTGTAGCAAAGTGACCCAACTCATTGCAATTATAGCACCTGATTGTGCTTCTTTCCACAGTTCCAGTTTTATAGCCACCCCTTGTGCTATTTGAAGATGAGGAACCACCTCTCTGAAACCTGGGCTTAAACCTAAGATTGGGATTCATTCTGAATCTGAACTCCCTAAACTTCCTGACTATCATGGCCAAATCACCATCCTCCAGCTGATCAAGTTCTTCCAAAGAGTAGTAGTCACCACCAGATTGATCAATGGATGTTAAACCAAATTCAGCATCAATAACATCCAAGTTAGAACTGGAAGGTTGAACAACCTTCACTCCCAGTTTCTGTGGGACTACTGTTGTCAATGCAGTAGAAGTACCAACTATCTTTCCAGTTCCATATAACTCATTATGTTGAATCTGCTCCAGCTCATAGGTCTTCATAACACCATATAGTCTTTCCAGAGAAATCTCTCCAAGATCCCTTGCTTATCTGATTGCAGATATTTTGTGCTCCAAATGAATTGGAAGTGTCAGAAGGAACTTCTTGTTAATCTCCTTGATATTGTAGTGCTTCCCATTGAGGTTCAGATCATTGATTAATTTGTTGTATCTCTCAAAAACATCAGAGATACCTTCACCAGGGTTTGATCTGAAATGCTCATATGAAGAGGTGAGAATTTCCAGCTTATTCTCTCTAACTTCCTTTATCCCCTCATTGATTATCTCTATTGTGTCCCAAATGTGTTTGGCAGTTCCACAGTTTAGGACATGATTATGCATAATAGGATCCAGACAATCAACCAGTATCAACCGTAGACAGGCATCCAGTGTAGAGTCCTCTTTTTCATCAGGAGTGTAGTCCTTGGGGTACATCCTAGCAGCTCTAGTAACCACATCATTCTCTATCTGCTCTCCCTCAACAATCATAGGGATTTTAGGACCATTCTTCAGCACTCCTAGATATTTGACATTAGCAACTTGAAGAAAGAGAAGCATTTTCTTCTTCCACATAGGATAATGCTCCTTGCTGAACATGGGGATTTTGACAGTACCAACTTTATGAGTTGTAAATATTTTTGAGATTTTGAAGAATTAAAAATTTCAGAGTTTAAGAAAATCTCAAAACAATTGGATCTTTGATTAGTGTATCAATCAAAAGGCTCTGATACCAATTGTTAGGTCCTGGTATGTTTGTAGAAGGGGGTTGAATACAAACAGTACCGTTTAATCGAATTTTTATTGATAGTAGATTTAACAATTTCAATAACAAATTATCTGCGGAATAAAATGAAACAAGATTCAAGTTAAATAAAACTCTATTGAACTTGAAGGGTGTTACAATTCTGTGTATAGATTACAGAGATCTTGTTAAAACAAATCTAGAATAAATTCGACATGAATTTATCTATATTTGTAATAAAAAGGATCGAATACTAAAAAGTATTTCGATAGAAATTCTAGGGATTATGTTCCGCTAGATTGTCAAAGCAATACAAGTAATTGAATTCTAGTTGATTGAATGAAACTTTTCTGGCTAGAATTTATTACAAGAAATAAAGGGAGCTTTGCAGTTGGTTCGTTTGAATGACAGAAGTAAATGAATGAGAAGCTCTGTTCTTTCTGTCTTGTTTTTGTGTTGAAGTGTTCAGCCTCTTTTTGATCATTCACTTGTGTTTTAAACAAGTCAATCAAGACATTTCTCACGCGCCAGAAACAAATCAAATTGTAATACAATAGTTTCTACTAGCAGTACTACCAAAAACACTTGGTAGTACTATCGGTAGTACTAACCAAATGACTTGGTAGTACTATCGGTAGTACTATTGAGGATAGTACTACTAGTAGTAAACTGATAGTACTACTAGTATAAATAGAATTAGGAATAAAACTGTTTTAATAAATTCTACTTTTAATTGATTTAACAAATGAATTAATTCACTTAGAATTAATTCACTGATTAAATAAATTAAATAATTGACTTAAATAATTCCATAAATAAATTAATTCTTGAGAATTAATTTATTCATTAAATTACTTAAGATCTAGATTGATTAATTTAATATATGAATTAATTCTGAAAGAATTAATTCATAGATTAAATTAATTATCTTATAGAATAATATTAAAAGAGAATTAAACTAATTCTTAGAACCACTAAAATTGATGACGAACTTCCACTGGCTGACGTTGACACTCCATGTACTGTCTGGTTCATGAGAGACTAACTTTTATGGCTGTTCTTCATACTTGACTTTAAGTTGTGATTCTTTTCTCCTTCTATTTAAACAAAGGACTATAACCTGTACTTTTTCCCGTCACACTTCTGAAATCTCTGTCACTTTTAAATAGTTCCACTTCCTTGAATACTTCACTGAGGCTTGATCAATAAATTGAACTTCTTTCAATGTAGACTTACTTCAAGACTGTAGATGACTTTAATCTTCATTCTCTTGACAGATATAATATTCTGAGATTCCTGTGACATCTGTATTTATTATTTACTTATTACATTTTGGTTTATGTTGAGTAGAATCCTCTGTGTTTACAAATAGGCCTAGACATATGCCTTTCATTGATAATCATTTCTCTATCAAGATCAAGACACTCATAATTGATAATGCTTTAGAAAGGGTTCAACTTGTAATAAGTTTTATGCTGAGACCGGTATATTTTATCAAACTTCTTTTGTCTATAAGCCTCAACAGAATGCCAAGGTAGAACGCATACATAGATATATACATTCTACAGATAGCAAGGGCTTTGAAACTCCAATTTGGATTGCATGTTGAGTATTGGGGGATTGTGCGTTAACCTCTATCTATATTATTAATATACATCCTTCCTCAATTCTTGATAACAAGTGTTCATATGAGGTCTTGTATAACAAAGTACCTGATTATGAATACCAAAAAGCCTCTGTTTGTCTGACATTTGCTTCTATTTTTACAGACAAGTTTGTTATTAGAGGGATACCATATATTTTTATTGGTTATCCACCATCACAAAAGGGATATGATAAGTGGATTTCATGTCTACTTAGAACGCTTAGAAACCGGCTTAAACTGATTGCAAGAACTCAAGTTTTAGGTGTTTTGATATGTTTTTGAGTGTTTATGCAGGAATGATCATTGGTAGCACGATGGTGGTGCATGGATGTAATTGATGGTGTGGTGTTATGTTGGAAAGGGCATGCAAGATTTGAGGGTTGGAGGCTTTGCGCTTTGGAGAGCATTAAAGGAAAATTTTCTGTCAGGCCAAGTGGGGCGCCCGCGCCACTAGTGGGGCGGCCGCGCCACCCTCTCTGTCCCAAATTCTGTTTTGTTCTAATTTTGATGTTAGGGCATTGACTGGTCAACCCTGAGGCATGGATCAATATTTGTGGACGTTTTATAAGGGGAGAACCCTCATATATCATATCTATCGAGGAATTATCAAGGAGAACAAGAGGAGGCCAAACCCTAGAAGACCTAGCTTAATTTCATCTTTGTATTCTTCTAAATTAGGCATACTTGGATTCTCTTACGTTGTTTTCTAAACCTTATGACTATTGTTACTATTGGTTTTTGATTTTCAATTCAAGACTTATTTTTAATATCATGTTTTCATTAGAACCCGCGATGATGAACGGTTCATTCATGAACTAATCGTTATAGTGGGATTCTAACGGAGTTTCTTATGGAGTTTAGTGGTTAATTGTTTTTATATATTCTGTGTGTGATGGCTAATTGATTTCCTATCATGGTTGTGCTTATTCGTTGTGGATGCGTAGCTAACATTCATGATTGTTTGTTAATCTCTATTGATTGCGAAAGTGGATATAGGGATTTAGAACTTGCCATGCTAGCATAAGTTCATGTATAATTGTCGTGCATGATTCGTGGATGATTTTAACCATTTCATCTACCTTATGTAATCTGAATAGATAACTTGCTCATTAAACCACTATGTTTTCAATCTCTATAGACATATAGGGACTAAGAATATTTGGTGTCCATTTAACTTCTATCTTTATTGTGGATGTTTAAGTGGTATGGTATACGTATACTGAAAGGTAGCGTATACTAGTTTCGTGTTATCTGATTAGTTGTCACAACCGTCACATGCATTAATTAAGAACAAGAGACTCTAGATGAAATATTTAATGATGTTAGGATCCCATGCTTTATTCATATAAGTAATTTTCCAGTAATTCTCTTTAGTTAATATAATCTTGTTAAGTGCTAGTTAATTAGTTAAACAAAACCAAATTTGATACTTATCTTAGCAGTGAGTAATAACCATACATTGGTGCATAAGTGCATAGCTATAACAACATAACCAGTCTCTGTGGGAACGAACTTAACTTTATCATATACTACTTGTGACCACGTGCGCTTGCGTGTTGTTGTGTGAACAAGTTTTTGGCGCCGCTGCCGGGGACTCGGTGTTGTTTTAATTTAGTTTATGTGCTTGTCATCAGGGGTCGTTAAATTTCACTGACTCGGATTGTTTTGCTCATCAATTTTACTTTGTTTGGTTTTTTTCAGTTAATCCATTGAGCGTGTATGCGAACACGTTCTCAGACTCTTAAGGACAAACTGGAAGGAGAAAGAACAGGACTGAACGTAGTTATTGTAGAACCAGCAGCAGCAGGAGCGAAGGCTTTGATGGATTATTCTCAGCCAAAGATCAATGATATTCAGTCAAGCATTGTTAGACCGGCTATCTCAGCTAACAACTTTGAGATCAAGGCTGGCACAATTCAGATGCTACAGAACTCTGTGCAGTTTGGGGGTGCTCCAACGGAAGACCCTAATATGCACATTAGGGATTTCATTGAGATCTGTGACACTTTCAAGTTCAACGGAGTGTCAGAAGATGCTGTAAAGTTGAGACTTTTCCCATTTTCTTTGCGGGATAAGGCTAAGGGTTGGTTGCATTCTCTACCAGCAGGGTCTATTACTACATGGGAGGAGCTGGCTCAAAAGTTTCTTACTAAGTTCTTCCCTATGGCTAAGACAGCTGCAATAAGGAATGCTCTCACTCAGTTTTCTCAGCATTCAGGGGAAACGTTATGTGAAGCTTGGGAGCGTTACAAGGAGATGCTACGAAAGTGCCCTCACCATGGAATGCCTGATTGGATGGTGATAAATTGTTTCTACAATGGTCTGGGAAGTCAATCAAGACCAATGCTTGATGCAGCTTCAGGTGGAGCCCTTTGGGCTAAAAGCTATGAGGAGGCTTATGAACTTATTGAGATGATGGCTGCTAATGAGTACCAGAATCCAACTCAGAGGTTATCACAAGGCAAGGCAGCAGGTATTCTGGAGGTAGATGCAACCACAGCAATAGCAGCTCAGCTAAAGGCTCTTTCGATGAAGGTGGATTCTCTATCTAACATGGGAATACAACAATTGGCTAGTGTCTGTGAATTATGTGCAGGTGCTCATGACACGAATCAGTGTGCTATTTCCAGTGAATCAGCACAGTTTGTGAGTAATTTTCAGAGGCCGCAGCAGCCGGTTCCTAATGCTTATCATCCAAATAACAGGAACCACCCGAATTTCAGCTGGAGTAACAATCAGGGTGGTCAACAGCAGTATCAAGGTCAGCAGTTTGGAGCAAGGCCATTCAATTCTTCTGGATATCAGCAGCAGTATGCTCCAAGGCAACCTTATCAACCACCACCAGGGTTTCATCAACAACCTCCTGGCCACCATGGTCAATCTTCTAATGAAAAATCAGAATTGGAAGAATTGAGGCTGATGTGTAAGAGCCAGGCGGCTTCTCTCAAGACTTTGGAAACCCAGATTGGACAAATAGCTAGTGCCTTGTTGAGCCGACCACAGGGAACTCTCCCGAGTGATACAGAAGCTAATCCAGGGAAACGGGAGGCCAAGGAACATGTGAAAGCAGTTACATTGAGGTCTGGCAAGGTTACAAGGGACCAAAACTCAGAATTGGAGCAAACTGAAAAATCTGAAGAAAATGGACAGGGGGAGTGGCGCTCCCGCGCCACTAGTGGGGCGACCGCGCCACTACTTCTGCCAGAAAATCCAAAAATAGTTGGAAATGAGGGTCCGGTGGAAGACAAGTGGGAACAACATCCCAAATCAACTAGGGAATCCATTCCAAAGCATATTCCAGAGGAAAAAGTAATCTATCCACCTCCTCCATTCCCTAGAAGACTTCAGAAACAGAAATTGGATACACAGTTTGCCAAGTTCTTAGAGATTTTTAAGAAGCTGCATATTAATATACCCTTTGCGGAAGCTCTTGAGCAGATGCCGAGTTACGCAAAGTTCATGAAGGGTATTCTCTCAAAGAAAGTGAAGCTTGAGGACTTGGAAACAGTTGCTCTAACTGAAGAGTGTAGTGCCATTCTGCAGCAGAAGTTGCCTCCAAAATTAAAGGATCCAGGGAGTTTCACCATTCCTTGCACTATCGGCAACTTGTCATTCAACAAATGTTTATGTGATTTGGGAGCGAGCATTAATCTGATGCCATTGTCTGTCTTCTTACAACTAGGGCTACCTGAGCCTAAACCTACTTCCATGTCTCTACAGCTGGCAGATAGGTCTATCACATACCCTAGGGGTATTGTGGAGGATGTCCTGGTAAAGGTTGATAAGCTTATTTTTCCCGGCTGATTTTGTTATCCTGGACTTTGAGGAAGACAAGAAGATCCCCATTATCTTAGGAAGGCCATTTCTCGCTACAGGTCGTACGTTGATTGATGTGCAAAAAGGGGAACTCACGATGAGGGTGCACGATTAGAACGTCACCTTCAATGTTTTCAACACAATGAAGTTTCCTACAGAAGAGGAAGAATGTTTTTCTATGGATCTTGTGGAAGCTGCAGTCAGCAAAGAGCTTGACCAATTGATCAAATCAGACACATTAGAGAAAGCACTAATGAAGGACTCTGATTTTGAAGATAGAGAGAGAGAGGAGCAAGCACAGTATCTGAATGCAAACCCGTGGAAGAGGAGGTTGGACATGCCATTTGATTCTCTTGGCATAATAGAGTTGGAAAAGCCACAGGAGCGTCTCAAGCCGTCAATTGAGAAAGCTCCCACTCTCGAGCTTAAACCATTACCAGAACATTTGAGGTATGCTTTCTTAGGTGATGCATCTACATTACCTGTTATCATCTCATCTAACTTGTCAGGCAGTGAAGAAGATAAACTCCTCAGAATCTTGAGGGAGTTTAAATCAGCGATTGGGTGGACTATAGCGGATATTAAGGGAATCAGCCCTTCTTACTGCATGCATAAAATTCCGCTAGAACCAGGAAGCAAGCCAACAGTGGACCCTCAGAGACGTCTTAATCCTATCATGAAAGAGGTAGTGAAGAAAGAAATTCTCAAGTGGCTAGATGCTGGGATCATCTATCCTATTTCAGACAGTTCATGGGTTAGTCCAGTGCAATGTGTGCCAAAGAAAGGAGGCATGACAGTGGTTGCTAATGAAAAGAACGAGCTGATCCCAACTCGTACAGTTACTGGTTGGAGAATTTGCATGGACTATAGGAAACTGAACAAAGCTACCAGGAAGGATCATTTTCCCCTTCCTTTCATTGATCAGATGTTGGACAGGTTGGCTGGGCATGAGTTCTATTGCTTGCTGGATGGTTATTCAGGGTACAACCAGATTGGTATCACTCCAGAAGATCAAGAAAAGACAACTTTTACTTGTCCTTTTGGTACTTTCGCGTTTCGCCGAGTTCCTTTTGGACTTTGTGGTGCACCTGCTACTTTTCAGAGGTGTATGATGGCAATCTTCTCGGAGATGATTGGCATAAATGTGGAAGTGTTCATGGATGACTTCTCAGTTTTTGGAACATCATATGATGAGTGCCTCAGCAATTTGGGTATGGTTCTGAAAAGATGCGTTGAGACTAATCTAGTGCTCAACTGGGAAAAATGTCACTTTATGGTGCAAGAAGGAATTATTCTCGAGCACAAGGTATCTAGCAAGGGACTTGAAGTGGACAAGGCTAAAGTGGAGACAATTGAAAATCTTTCTCCACCAATTTCAGTTAAAGGAATTCGCAGTTTTCTTGGTCATGCAGGTTTCTATAGGCGGTTCATTCAAGATTTCTCCAAAATCTCTAAACCCTTGTGCAATCTGTTGGAGAAGGATATTTCTTTTAAGTTTGATGAAGACTGTTTGGCTGCTTTTGAGCTCTTAAAGAAGAAGTTGACATCTGCGCCGGTCATTACTGCACCCGATTGGAATGAACCGTTTGAGTTGATGTGTGATGCTAGTGATTATGCCGTGGGAGCTGTTCTGGGGCAAAGGAAGAACAATGTTTTTCATGTAATCTACTATGCTAGCAAAACTCTCAATGATGCGCAGCTAAATTACACTACTACAGAGAAGGAACTCTTGGCCATTGTGTATAGTTTCGAGAAATTCAGGTCTTATTTGCTCGGAACCAAGGTAGTGGTGTTTACTGATCATGCAGCTATTCGTTATCTTATTTCGAAGAAAGATTCAAAGCCTCGGTTGATAGGAAGGGTACTGAAAACCAGGTGGCTGATCACTTGTCGCGATTGGAGGACCAAGGTAAGAACTCAGTTGATAAAACTCTCATCAATGAATTCTTTCCGGGTGAGCAACTTTTTGGGGTGCAAACTGAAGAACCATGGTTTGCAGACATTGTGAACTATCTGGTGAGTAAGGTCATTCCCTCAGAATTCTCTTATGCTCAAAGAAAGAAGTTTTTGCATGATGTGAAGTGGTACTGTTGGGACGAACCCTTCTTATTCAAACAGGGAGCCGACCAGGTGATACGAAGGTGCATTCCTTATAATGAAGTTGAGGGTGTGTTGCGTGATTGTCACTCCACCACTTATGGAGGTCATTATGGTGGAGAGAAGACAGCTACGCGAGTACTTCAGGCTGGTTTCTATTGGCCAACACTGTTCAAGGATGCGCATCAGTTTGTGTTGAGATGTGATCAATGCCAAAGGGTTGGTAATATCTCGAGGAGGAACGAGATGCCGCTTAATATGATGCTCGAGGTGGAGATTTTTGATGTGTGGGGCATTGATTTCATGGGACCCTTTGTTTCTTCGTGTAACAACCAGTACATTCTGTTAGCTGTGGATTATGTTTCTAAATGGGTCGAGGTAAAGGCTTTACCGACCAATGATGCTAAAGTGGTACTGAGTTTTCTGCATAAGCAAATCTTCACGCGTTTCGGCACTCCAAGGGTCATTATCAGTGATGAGGGAACACATTTCTGCAACCGGAAGTTTACAGCCTTGATGGCTAGGTATAACATCAATCATAGGGTTGCTACTGCTTATCACCCTCAGACTAATGGGCAAGCAGAGGTGTCTAACAGGGAGATTAAGCGTATTCTGGAGAAGGTAGTGAATCCTTCAAGGAAGGATTGGTCCTTGAAACTTGATGAAGTTGTATGGGCTTATAGAACGACTTACAAGACACCGTTGAGCACTTCACCTTTTCAGCTGGTCTATGGAAAGGCTTGTCATTTACCTGCTGAGTTAGAACACAAGGCATATTGGGCATTGAAGAAGTTGAATTTTGACTTAGCAGCAGCGGGTGAGAAAAGAATGCTTCAGATTAATGAGATGGATGAGTTTCGTCTACAGGCTTATGAAAATCATAAGTTGTACAAGGAGAAGGTAAAGAGATGGCATGATAAACGGTTGGTTCAAAAGTCCTTTATGCCGGGTCAACTTGTTTTGTTGTTCAACTCTCGTCTGAAACTTTTTCCCGGGAAACTTAAGTCAAGGTGGTCGGGGCCATTCACGGTCAAAACAGTTTTCCCACATGGAGTGGTGGACATCTATGATAGGTCACCGGATGAGGCATTCAAGGTTAATGGTCAGAGGTTGAAACCGTATTTTGGTGAATGTGTGAATCGTGAGGCGGAAACCGCGGTTCTTAGTGCTCCAGAATGAAGATTGATGTGCGTCAAGCTATTGACGTAAAACAAGCGCTTCGTGGGAGGCAACCCACGTAGTTATATTAGAGTTCAGTAGAAAAAAAAAATGTTGAATTTTTTTTTTTCTGGACAGTAGGGGTGGGGCGCCCGCGCCACTAGTGGGGCGGTCGCGCCACTGTCCCTGCCAGAAAACGAAAAAAACTAAAAAAAAAATGAAAAAATCAGAAAAAAAAAAAGAGTTTCTTTTGGGGGTTTTGCCTATTTATACTTTATCCACCACCAGATACACCACCTATGGAGGGTGGTGATGCTGCTGATGATTAGGTACTATCTGCACTTTCCTTGTTATTACCTTCAATGAGGACATTGAATATTGTAAGTTTGGGGGTGGTAATCAAGGAATAGTAGTGTTAGTGTGTGTCTCATGTAGGATTCATATAGGTTTCATATTGCATATTTAGTTAATTCATTCATATCTTTGCATATTCAGGTCATATAGAGCATTCTGTTGCATAGTTCTATTTATTATGTTAGTCCATTGTAGTTGCATTTGCATAGCATATTTCATGATCCCTTAAGACTTGACTGTTTCTGTGGTGAGTCGATGTTGATTGGAGTGTAGTTATGATGAACAGAGGGCTGATTAAGTTCCTAAGTATTAACTTGCATGCCTGGAACAAATCTTTTACATAAGTCTCATGGGTTACTTTTGCTTTTGATCAGACCATGCTTGTTTAGATGTTTAAGTTTAACCACTTGTTTATATGTAGAATGTTGGCTAGATTCTTGAAAATGAAGGTGCACTTAAGTATAAATTTGGGGAAACCAGGAATTTCATGCTAGTTGTTAATAAAGGCTAGGCGTCAAATGGCTAGTAGCCGCTCATTGGTAAAAAATGAGTAGTCTAGGGTGGGATGAGAAAAGCAATGGCACTCATTCCGAAATTTGAAAAAGAAAAAAAAAATTGAAAAAAAGAAAAAAAAAAGAGTTGTGTTAAGTGTGTTTATGCATAATTGATCAGGGTGAGCTCTTTAGTACTCGAGCAAGTAAGTTCTTTGGGGACTTTGTGCCTAGTGACCTAAGACTTTTCCGGTCTGGGATCCACTGGCCTAAAGCTCGTTAAATGGGTATTTTTGCAAAATCCTTTCGAGGTGTCATCCATTGCACGGTCAAATAAGCATATGTGTTGTGTATAGTGGTTTTTGTGTAATAAAGCATGAATTTCTGACTAACTCAAGTGGTTTATGGAGGTGTGTCCTAAAGGTTCTTGTGTCTAGCTTTCATTCTGTTTATAAACTTGTGGTTGTTTTGGCTAAGGATAGGTATGGTCTTGATTAAGTTTGGGAGTATATTGGTGAGCGTTGCACACACGCACGTTCCTGTGTTTGTATGGTTGATTAAGGGGAGTTTGGTCGAACTCTGTTTGGAAGATTGCATTCTTTGAGATGTTGGCTTATTCATTGGTTATGGTTAGGTTGGGGGGATCGCTTGCATTATCATAGTAGTTGCATTCATGCATTGCATTGCATTAGTTAATATGGAGTCTGTTTATGCTTGAGGACAAGCATTGGTTTAAGTTTGGGGGTGTGATAAGTGGATTTCATGTCTACTTAGAACGCTTAGAAACCGGCTTAAACTGATTGCAAGAACTCAAGTTTTAGGTGTTTTGATATGTTTTTGAGTGTTTATGCAGGAATGATCATTGGTAGCACGATGGTGGTGCATGGATGTAATTGATGGTGTGGTGTTATGTTGGAAAGGGCATGCAAGATTTGAGGGTTGGAGGCTTTGCGCTTTGGAGAGCATTAAAGGAAAATTTTCTGTCAGGCCAAGTGGGGCGGCCGCGCCACTAGTGGGGCGGCCGCGCCACTCACCGCGCCACTAGTGGGGCGGCCGCGCCACCCTCTCTGTCCCAAATTCTGTTTTGTTCTAATTTTGATGTTAGGGCATTGACTGGTCAACCCTGAGGCATGGATCAATATTTGTGGACGTTTTATAAGGGGAGAACCCTAATATATCATATCTATCGAGGAATTATCAAGGAGAACAAGAGGAGGCCAAACCCTAGAAGACCTAGCTTAATTTCTTCTTTGTATTCTTCTAAATTAGGCATACTTGGATTCTCTTACGTTGTTTTCTAAACCTTATGACTATTGTTACTATTGGTTTTTGATTTTCAATTCAAGACTTATTTTTAATATCATGTTTTCATTAGAACCCGTGATGATGAACGGTTCATTCATGAACTAATCGTTATAGTGGGATTCTAACGGAGTTTCTTATGGAGTTTAGTGGTTAATTGTTTTTATATATTCTGTGTGTGATGGCTAATTGATTTCCTATCATGGTTGTGCTTATTCGTTGTGGATGCGTAGCTAACATTCATGATTGTTTGTTAATCTCTATTAATTGCGAAAGTGGATATAGGGATTTAGAACTTGCCATGCTAGCATAAGTTCATGTATAATTGTCATGCATGATTCGTGGATGATTTTAACCATTTCATCTACCTTATGTAATCTGAATAGATAACTTGCTCATTAAACCACTATGTTTTCAATCTCTATAGACATATAGGGACTAAGCATATTTGGTGTCCATTTAACTTCTATCTTTATTGTGGATGTTTAAGTGGTATGGTATACGTATACTGAAAGGTAGCGTATACTAGTTTCGTGTTATCTGATTAGTTGTCACAACCGTCACATGCATTAATTAAGAACAAGAGACTCTAGATAAAATATTTAATGATGTTAGGATCCCATGCTTTATTCATATAAGTAATTTTCCAGTAATTCTCTTTAGTTAATATAATCTTGTTAAGTGCTAGTTAATTAGTTAAACAAAACCAAATTTGATACTTATCTTAGCAGTGAGTAATAACCATACATTGGTGCATAAGTGCATAGCTATAACAACATAACCAGTCTCTGTGGGAACGAACTTAACTTTATCATATACTACTTGTGACCACGTGCGCTTGCGTGTTGTTGTGTGAACAGGATACAAACTTCTAAGTCTTGCTGATAAATCTGTTTTGATCTCAAGAGATGTCAATTTTCAAGAAACTATGTTTTCTTATAATTCAAATTCCCCTGCACATCGATGAACACTAAC
The DNA here is from genome assembly GCA_030848705.1 of Heracleum sosnowskyi. NCBI lineage: Eukaryota > Viridiplantae > Streptophyta > Magnoliopsida > Apiales > Apiaceae > Heracleum > Heracleum sosnowskyi. The sequence continues at coordinate 118,538,205 of CM061236.1, read as the reverse complement.
TGACACTCCTCATTAAACATACCTAGGGAATTTGAACTAAGCCCATAGCGGAATATTAAGAATAAGTTCAACTGGGAAGACCCAATTATGAAGAATGTTAGTTACGTTAGCTACAAAAATTCAAGCGTTACAGCAGAGAGTTCCTTTCGGAGAACTAGCAATGTAGATGACTATGCATTGATTGGTTTGATAAGAGGTGTGAGTTTGCAGGGTGATGTTGTATATATTAATTCAAAAGGGTGTACAATATAATGTGATCAGAACTTGTTAGGATTTATGGGTGATAGCTATGAGACAACTTAACTAGATATTTTATGTACTTAATTTTATTAAGTATGAATATACTGTCACAGCCAGAGTATGTCTATGTAACCGTTTTTGTTTGCTGCAAATAAGATTCTAGTACATCTTGGTAGAAGTTCATTTATTTGTTCAAGCCTCAAGAAGTGCTCAAGATGAACAGCAAGAATAAATATTACTGTCACAGCATTGACAGTAAGGTTACTTGAAGACAGCATGTTGCAAGTCACGACAATACATTCACTCTGACAGCAACATTGGCGGAAGCCCTCATACAACAACTTTATCTTAGCCTGACAGCAAGCTTGGAAATCCTGACAACACCTTCTGCGGGGATTTCTTACTGTCACCAAAAGCGCATTCCTGTGATAGCAAGCTCAGCCATCAGGATACTGTCATGAAGGGATAACATTTGTATTGGGGAACAACCCAGTCAAACTTGTGACAGTTTGGATGTTCAAGAAACAGGCGTGTTGCAGTATCCCAACACTGTAACATGTCTGCAAGACTACAACCGAAGCTTGAGAGATCACATGACAAAGCTCACCAATTCCAGAGTATGACAAATCTACATCTACTGAATTGTGTTAGCTTGAAATAGAATGTTTATAGATTGCTTTGCTATGTACTAATAAGCTGTTTGTATAGCAATCTAGGAAAGAATCACGTGTAGGCAATTTGTAAGAAGCTGCCACATGAAAATGACAGCAGCTTCACAAGACCCGTGTTGATAGTGATAGGTTTAGCTTACTTAGTCTATCGCTCAATCCATTCTCTGTAATCACTCTCGAGAAACTGAATCTCAAAAAAACAAACATTTTCTTGAGGTTGTAGCAACCCATTGCAAAATAAATAAAACATTTATTTTGTGAGAATTACTCGTGTGTCTACTTGTGTTTGCACTAGATAAACTGATAATCCTTAATCTTAGTTTTTGTTGTTGAAACGTAGATTGAGATTTATCAGTATTGCATTCAACCCCCCCCCCCCTTCTGCAATAGTCAAGGACCAAAAACTGGTATCAGAGCGGACAGATTGTTCTACAAATCTGAGATCATGACAAGTATGCGGAAGTCAAGTAACATAAAGATTTCAGCTTTTGATAAGGAGAACTACAATGTATGGAAAAGAAAAATTATGTTGTTTATCAAAGCTGAAAATCCATTATACTTGGGTATCCTCCGGAATGGTCCCTTCGTACCACAAAAAGAAATCGAAGCCTCAACTGTGGATGGTGTTCTTGTTCCAGCCTACTGGGTCAACAAATTACTTTCAGAGTTTCTGGAGCCAGAAAAAGAGAAGGTAGCCTTGGATGATTACTTGGAACTCATCCTACTAGATGCTCTCACTTTGGACAAAGCCATGTGTGGGAATGTCATTGGGTGCTCATCAACCAAGGATATGTGGAACAAGATCGAGCTGCTATGCTAAGGAAATGAAGAAGTGAAAGACAATCATAGACAAATTCTTATCTCACAGTATGAAGCCTTCATGGCAAAGTCAGGAGAAGACCTAAAAACAATGTTTGAGAGGTTCAGTAAACTGATGACTGAGCTACAGATTCATGGCAAGTACTATGATAGGAATGAGCTAAATGTCAAGTTCTTACTCACACTTCCTGAGCATCTTGAGCACAAAGTCACTGCCATAAGAGAAGGAAGAAATCTAAACAATATTTCTCTTGAAACCTTATATGTTGTGCTTAAATCATATGAGCTAGAGTTTTTCCAGAAAAGAGCTATTCTAGCTGGATCCAGAGGAAAGATGGCTAATATGTCAGGTGCTCTCGTGGCTCATGTGCCAAGAATCACTCAACCTAGTGAAGAAACTCAAATCACACAACCTGCTCCAGTACCTACTCTTAAGATTGAAGAGGTTGTGGATGATGAGGAGAAAGTTGTAATGCAGATAACTGATGTTGAAGATGAAGATTTCTACTCTCTAGAAGAAATGGAGAAGATGGATAATCCAACTATGGCTTACATGGCTAACAAATTCAAGAACATAAGATTCAAGAGAAACAAGCCATTTAAGCCTCAAGGTCAAACATCAAGGTTCAGCAGAGGGAATTCTTCCAAGGTTGAAGGTGGTGCCACAAGAGGTGGGTACAAAACAGGGATGGTGGATAGATCCAAGTTCAGGTGTTACAACTGCAATGAGCTTGGTCATTTTGCCACTGAGTGCAGAAGACCAAAGCAAAATCAGAGGATGGATAAAGGGTCAAGTGGACATTTCAAGAAAGGACAGGGAAAGGCCTATGTGGCTGAAGGAAAGTGCTGGGATGACTCTGATGTTGAATAGGAAGAGGAATATGTGAATCTAGCCCTCATGGCTAAGTCTGATGAGGCCACCTCTAGCTCTCCAAATCAGGTACCCTAACTTGTCTTACTTGATATGTCTAAAGATGAATACAAACAAACTGTTGATGAATTGAGTGCAAAAATGTTCAATGTTCACACTAGTCTAACTGCAGCTAATGAAGAAATTGCTAGGTTAACTAAATTGAATGAAACACTCACTTCTGAAAACGATTTGCTTTTGTTGAAGACCAGTCATTTAGAATCTTTAACACAGGAGAATGCCAAACTTAAAAATGAATTAGTCTGTGCTAAAGAGATTGAGGAGTTTCTAAGGAAAGAAATTAGTGAAAATGAATTCAAGATTAAAGCCTATAGAAACTCATCCAAACAACTTCAAGATTATCATGAGAAACACACAGAGGATCAGAAAGTAGGGATAGGTTTTGAGTATGGTAAAAGACCTGGTAAGGAAATTGTTAGTCAGGATTGTTCAACTGATGCTTCTGTCAAACCTCATGTCCTCAAGAAGATCAACAAACCTATTTTTAAACCTTCTAAACTTGAGTTTGATGAGGAAGCCATGCTCATCAAGCAACAACTTGATGATGAGGATGAAGGTATTGACAGTACAACAGTTGATGGAAAAGATGTTGTCACAATCCCCAAGACAGTAACTTCCCCAAACAATCTGACAGAATGTTCTAAAGATGTTGTCAATAATGGCAAGACAGTAGCTTCCAAAGGTACTGTCAAGAGAGTCTCAAAGACAGTGACTTCCAAACCTGGTGTCATGACAGAAGGTGTGAAAGGTACTGTTAAGAAAGGCTCGACAGCAACTTCAGAACATCCTGCTGACACAATCACCTACAAGTCTAGAAACAGGAATGGTAAGTTAGAAAATGGCAATGCTAATGCTCCTAGAAAACTATGCAATAATTGTGGCTCTTCATATCACTTAACCCATGTTTGTAAGAGACCAAAGGAGGTCAAGAACAATGTGACCATGATATATGGTAACTTACATAGAACCCCCATTATGCATAGATCTATGGTAGTCTGCAATAATGTTGACTGTATGCCTTGTAAAGTGACTGCCATGAGTACTTGTTTCAACTTGCCTATTTCATCTACTGAACCATGTCTCTATATGAAAACTGTTGAGACTTCTGAGCCTACTGGAAACAGTAAAAAGGCTTCATCCACTAAGAAGAAGACCAAGTCTAATTCTAAAGATAAGTGGGTGAAGAAAGGAGTCCAACAGAAGATTCCTGATGTAATGATTAAAGTTGAAAATGTTGATTATGCTTGTGATACTGAAGTAACTGGACCCAACAAGGATTGGGTACCATATGCCTCTTAAATACAATTTGTTTTGCAGGGTAAAAATAAAGAGCAGGTCATATGGATTATTGACAGTGGCTGCTCTAGACACATGACTGGTGATAAAGCCCTGATATCACAATTTGTAGAGAAAGTTGGCCCAATCATAACCTTTGGAGACAACAACAAGGGTTACACAGTGGGATATGGTTGTTTGGAAATTGGAAATGTTGTCATTAATGATATTGCACTTGTTGATGGATTGAAGCACAACCTGCTCAGTGTCAGCCAATTCAGTGACAGGGGATTCAAGGTTGACTTTGACATGATGGTGTGCAACATCTATCACAAGAAAGATGGAAGCCTCTCTCTGAAAGGGGTAAGAAAAGAAAGCTTGTTTGTTGCTGACCTAAGCTCAACAAAGAAGGACAAGATTTACTGTTTTTACAGTAAAGCTACTGTTGGTGATAGTATGCTTTGGCACAGGAAACTCTCACACCTCAACTTCAAGACAATGAATATGCTGATGAAGAAAGAACTAGTGAGAGGACTACCTCAACGGGAATTCTGTCAAGAAGGACTGTGTGAGGATTGTCAAATGGGAAAATTGAAGAAAGCTGTGCACATGTCAAAGCAAGTCAACACCAACACTGAACCACTCAAACTAATTCACATGGATCTCTTTGGACCAGTCAATGTTCCATCATTAGCCAAGAAGAGATATGCATTAGTTATGGTGGATGATTATTCTAGGTATACTTGGGTGAAGTATCCAGAATCAAAAGATGAAGCTGCTCAAGTCATCATTGATCACTTAAGAGTTCTTGAAAGAGCTCCAAATGCCAAAGTTCAAATATTGAGAAGTGACAATGGGACTGAGTTCAGAAATGCCACTCTTGGTAATTTCTGTAAAGATGAAGGAATTGTACAACAATTTTCTGCTGTAAGGACTCCTCAGCAGAATGGAGTTGTAGAAAGGAAGAACATGACTCTCATTGAAGCTGCCAGAACTATGCTACATGATGCAAAGTTACCTACATACTTCTGGGCAGAAGCTATCAACACAGCCTGCTACACACAGAACAGAACTTTGATCAACAAGACTCATGGGAACACTCCTTACTATCTGCTCAATGGAAAGAAACTTACTGTCATATATTTTCATGTGTTTGGAAGCAAATGTTTCATGATGAAAGATAACCATGAAAAGAAAGGGAAATTTGACACCAAAGCCAATGAAGGTATTTTCATGGGGTATGCTTTAGAAAGGACTGCCTACAGAGTCTATCTCTTGGAACACAGAATCATAGATGAATGTGTGAATGTCACATTTGATGAAACCAAGTTTCCTGGACTGCATGAAGAAGATCAAATGAAAATTCTTAGATTTGAGAATCAAGGATACTTGGAGGAAGAAGAAATTGTTGATGAAGAACCTACTTTCACTCAAACTGTTGAAACAGAAAAGGATGTTGTCATTGAAGTTGATGCTAATCAAACTCCAACCCAATCACAGACTATCACAGGAAATACTCAAATTGATGGTGACTCTGGAGACATTGAAGAAAATGGTGGAGATAATTGCCCTGGTGAAGACTCAGTTCCTCTAACTGAGGCTACTGTCTTAGATCAAACAAGAAGCTTGCCCAGAGCCACAAGGTGGAACAAGGATCACACAAATGATTTAATTATTGGAGATCCTACTTCTGGGGTGAGGACCAGGAACAATGTCTCTGCTGACAGCATGTTTTCATGTTTCCTTTCTCAAATGGAGCCTAAAGCAATTGATGAAGCATTGTTGGATTCTGATTGGGTGATTGCTATGCAAGAGGAACTCAATCAGTTTGAAAGAAACAATGTGTGGAAGTTGGTTCCAAGACCTAAAGGAAAATCAGTTATTGAGACAAAGTGGGTTTTCAGAAACAAACTAGATAAAAATGGAAATGTGACTAGAAATAAGGCAAGGCTAGTAGTTAAAGGCTACTATCAACAGGAAGGAATAGACTATGATGAGACATTTGCACCGGCTATCAGGATTTTTCTAGCCTTTGTTGCACACTGTAATTTCAAGGTGTTCCAAATGGATGTCAAAAGTGCTTTTCTAAATGGAGAGTTGGAAGAAGAAGTGTATGTTGAACAACCACCTGGTTTTGAAGATGCTGAAATGTATGATTTTGTGTACAAACTGTTCAAGGCACTTTATGGTTTGAAATAAGCTCCTAGAGCATGGTATGATACTCTCTCTGCATTTCTATTGGAAAACCTGTTTACAAGAGGTGTAGTAGATAAGACTCTATTCTACAAGCATCATGGCAAAAACATCATTCTGGTTCAAATTTATGTTGATGATATCATCTTTGGTTCATCAAATGAGAAGCCGTGTGAGAAGTTTTCATCTCTAATGAGAAACAAGTATGAGATGAGTATGATGGGAGAACTGTCATTCTTCCTTGATTTACAAGTTCTTCAAAAGGATGATAGAATCTTCATTTGTCAAGTAAAGTATGTCAAGGAAATTCTCAAGAAGTTTAACCTCGAAGATTCATCACCTGCCAAGACCCCCATCTCTACTTCAACAAGTTTGGATCTAGACTCCAAAGGGAAGAAAGTGGACTCTAGTGCATACAGGGGCATGGTTGGATCACTTCTCTATCTAACTGCTAGCAGACCTGACATAATGTTTGCTACATGTCTATGTGCAAGGTTTCAGGCTGATCCAAAAGAGTCACACCTAGTAGCCATCAAGAGAATTTTTAGATATCTAAATGGCACTCCTAATCTAGGACTTTGGTATCCTAAAAATACTGGATTTGAGCTAGTAGGGTATTCTGATTCAGACTATGCTGGGTGTAGAATTGACAGAAAGAGTACTACAGGAAGCTGTCAATTTCTTGGTGGAAGATTGGTATCCTGGTTCAGTAAAAAGCAACACTCAGTTTCCACTTCAACAGCAGAAGCTGAATACATTGCAGCTGGGAGTTGTTGTGCACAAATCTTGTGGATGAAGAATCAACTGATGGATTATGGCTTAGTGTTAAATAATATCCCTATCTACTATGACAACACTAGTGCCATAGCCATCTCAGACAATCCTGTTCAACACTCTAGGACAAAGCACATTGATATCAGACATCATTTCATAAGAGAGCATGTTGAAAGAGGAACTGTGAAGTTGATCTATGTGTCCACAGAAAAGAAACTTGCTGACATTTTTACAAAACCACTGGATGAAGCAACCTTTAACATGTTGGTAAGTGAATTAGGAATGCTGAATCTGGTATGTTAACTTACTAAGTTTTTCAGTCCTTTATTCAAATGTAGCTTGTGACAGTAACATCTCCAGAAGTTGCTTTCATGAGAAAGTTACTGTCTACTTAAGTCTCTATCTGTTTTCGACAGCATGTTTACTTTGACTTTGTTAAATTGAATTTTGTGCTAGTCTTACATTTGATAGTTTGATCTTGTATGACATTAACTTGCATGGTTTTTACTGCTGAAATTGGTCAAGGATTCTACTTAATTGGTCAGTTTTGCTTTGATTGTTGAATTAGTGGTAGACATCACTTAATTGCAATCTGTGGTAGTTGTATGGGTACTCCAAACTGTTGACCGTTTGCATCCCTCTTAACCTAGTCTGCCTATAAAATGAATCTTAGGCCATATTAGTGAATCATTTAGAAAAAGGATAAAATGGAAAACAAAGTAGGAATCGAATACAGGCCTAAGCCTTGTGGAAGTGAGCCCTACAGTGAAGAAGTAGAAGCTTTGTTCGATGAGTTGTGGGATGCCCTCGATGAAGAAGAAGAAAAAGGACTTGCAGCTAAGGCCGCTGAGGAGGCTAAGGTGCAAGAAGAAGAAAATGAGTTTCAAACACTCCTCAAGGAAGAAGGAACCTCTGAAGAGGAAGTTAGGGCAGAAGTCCTAGAATTGGTTAAGAAAGACTGTAATAAATAGTTAATCTCACCAATTGTAGTAATTTAACCTTCTTCAATTAATAAAGTTTATCAGTTTTCTTCTATATTTTCTTCTTGCTTGATGTATGTGTTGTTAATTGCTTAACTGGTTGAATATTTTTATGGATGAATGAAGAATCAGTAATAAAAATTGTAAATGTTTAACTGGTGTCTCTTCAGTTAAGTTATTAATCATAACAGTTTCAATACAAAGTCTTGACAGTTGTTATTTTCCTGCAAAGGTTGTTGTCATCAAGAAAAGTAATTGTCACGGTTCTTTGACAGTTAGCTTCTCGACAACAGTAAACAACCTTCTGTCATGACTTGTAAAAGATACTGTCATGTGAGAACTTAACGATGACAGTAAGTTTTGCGTGAAATGTTTCTGTCACGCAAAACATGTTGTCATCACACCAAAGTTACTGACACAGATGTTTTCAGCGCACAGGTTATTATCAAAGTAGTGGACCGTTAAAATTGGACACACATCCTCCACGAGGAGAGAGAAATCAGCCAGTAACCCACGTGACTGCTAATTGGGTTAAGACATGATTTCACTTTTCCACTTTGTCAGTTAAACGCTTGAACTTCCCTCTAAATTCATCAAACATACAACTGTTCTCAAAAAGCAAACACAACACTCTCCTTTCTCTTCTCTCCAAGCAATTCATCTTCAACCCTCTTCTTTCTCTCAAACAAGCAAAAATGGCCCCCAAACAATCAATTTCACAAACCAACTTTGCTAGCATCTACTCTCCAGGTGATGCTGGTGAGGGTTTCAAAGGGCTTGTTTATTTCCTAAATAAGTCCTACCTTGGGTATGCAATTACCTCTACTCTTGTTCTTGACCTAGACAGGATTGAAAATTGCCTTTTACAATTTACTTTTTCTATTTTTCTCACTAAAATCCATTATTTTTTCAAAAATATCACAGGAAACCCTTTCCTTATTTATTTTAAAACGTATTTAAATATTTTTAAATATTAAATTTTAAAACCTCATTTTCCAAAAATATCACGGGCATTTACCTTTTTAAACTAAATAAATATTACATTTTTTATTTTTTCTTACTAAAACCCCTCATTTTCCAAAAATATAACGGACAAACCCATATTTATTTATTTGAAAATTTGTTTTAATGTTTTTAATTAATTAAAAGTGTTTAGCTATTTTAACATGCCTACTTATTTTTTGCACAACTACAATTAATAAAATATTAAAAATTAATAATAATATAACAATTAACAATCCGTGCATCGCACGGGTTTTAAGCTAGTGTGTGTGTATATATATATATATATATATATATATATATATATATATATATATAGTTCCTGTATTTTCTATTATATCACATAAAAAAGAAAGTTTAGGAGAAAAGAATGTTAAGATGTTAATTTCATTCGAAAAGAAATATAATGAGAATATTAAGATAATAATAGAGGAAAGTTTAAAATAATGTAAGTTAATTCGCTTTTTTTTATATAATTTTGATATTTTGAAGACAAGAATATTATAATCAAATATTTAGTTTCCTCCATTAGTGATATTTAGTTTCCTCCATTAGTAAATAATCTATTGTATATTTACTTTCTCCATTAGTAGAGATTTTAAATGCAAGAATATTATATTCCGTTAGTAGAAATTTTAAATGTAAGAATATTGAACTTGTATATTTAGTTTTCTCCATTAGTAAATATTTAAAAGACAATTGTAGTTTTTGGTATTAATTACTTAATTTCTTATACAAGACCGATAATTTTAGTTCGGTTATTATATATACTAGCCTATAACCCGTGCAAGGCACGGACCTTAAAAACAATAAACTAAAATTTTTAATGTGAACGGAAAATATTAAAATAAAAGTAAAAATTAATATGATAAATTATAAAATGAAAAACTAAAATATTAATTGGAACGTATAAAAAATACAGATGGGGCTGATGAAGATAAATGATGTATTATTAATATTATTTTATAATAAAATAATATTAATAATAATGACATATAGAAAATCTAACATGTTTTAATTAAAAAAAGGAATTGTCCGTGATATTTTTAGAAGTGTTTTAATTATATTAATTGTATTTATTAAAAAAATACGTTGAAATGTTAAAATAAATAAGTTTTTTTAATAAGGACAAATAGGAAATCTAACATGTTTTAATTAAAAAAAAGTAACTACCTATAATATTTTTAGATGTATTTTAATTATATTAATTGTAATTGTTAAAAAGATATGTTCACTTGTTGAAATAGGTAAGTTTTTTTAAATAATTAAAAGTATTAAAATAAGTTTTAAAATATAAAAGTAAGGGTTGCACTTGATATTTTTGGAAAAGAGAGATTTTAGTGATAACAAATATAAAAGGTAATATATTTTAATTTAAAGGTAATTGTCCGTGATATTTTTGGAAAAAAAGTAGATTTTGTTAGAAAAAAATGTTTTAATTATAAAAGGCAATCAGCTAGTTAATATTTTATATTATTTTATTATTTATTAAATAGAGTATTAAAATAAATTTTAAAATAAATAAGTAAGGATTGCACCTCATATTTTTGAAAAATAGAGATTTTAGTGATAACAAATATAAAATATATTATGTTTTAATTTAAAGGTAATTGTCGTAATATTTTTGGAAAAGTAGTAGATTTTGTTAGATTTTTTTTAATTATAAAAGACAATCAGTTAGTTACTATTTTATATTATTTTATTATTTATTAAATAGAGTATTAAAATAGGTTTTAAAATAAATAAGTAAGGATGACACCTCATATTTTTGGAAAACATAGATTTTAGTAATAACAAATATAAAAGGTAATATGTTTTAATTTAAAGATAACTATAATGATATTTTTGGAAAACGAGTAGATTTTGTTAGAAAAAAAATATTTTAATTATAAAAATCAATCATCTAGTTACTATTTTGGTAATTTGACAATAATAAAATTCCATAAAAGATTTGATTTGTAGTAGCTTTCATTATCCTAAAAAGAAAGAAGTATATCTGTAACGGTGTATCCTAAATTTAAACAAATTAGATCTCATATTTCCATTTTTTGATTAAATTTCAATATTATTTGATTTTTATGTAGTAAAATATTAATGTAGAATAAAACTTTTCCGGATTTTGATTATATTATTAATTTATTAATTAGAAAAATTACAGAAAACCAAAAACTAACCGAAAACCAAAACTTTCAATGTTTCGGCTTTAATAATATAGTATAAATTAGCTTAAAACTCGTGCGATGTTGAAATTTAAATTTATTATCTTTTTTATAGTTTAAAATTTCATTTTTTATATATTTATATTTACTTTTCATCAATATGATTTTTAAATTTGAATAGTTCTACTCATATGTGGTATTGAATTGACGTATTTGTTTGTGTTTGTTCGTGATTAGTTTTGTGTATAATAATATAATAGAGATGTGCTTAATAGTTTAGGTAGTTATTAATAATTATAATATTAAGTTTATTTTTTATTAATTATTTTATATGAATTTAAAGTTCTAGAAAATATTATAACAAAACATAAAATTTATAAGTTTAATATAATAATATTACTGTTGTATATAGAAGTTACCCGTATTATTTTAAGAAGATGAGTTGTTTTCGTGCCGAGTTTCTTTTAACATATGTTATTACTTATATTTTTTATTAATTAACTTATTTAAATTGAATATTATAAAAAATTATATTAAACATTAATTTTATAATTTTAATATAATAATATTGTCATTATTTCTATATTTTGCCCGTGTTATTTTTAATTCGAATATGAGTTGTTTTAATTAAAAAATATAAAACAGACAATGTCCTTAAAAAGAAAGTTAGTTACTTATTAATAATTATATAAAATTATATTACATTTATATATATATGTTGACCGTGTTACTTTTAGAAAATTGGTTGTTTAAATTAGAAAATAGAAAATTATATTACGTTTCTATGTATATTTTGCTCGTGTTAGTTTTAGAAAAATAGTTGTTTAAGTTAGAAAAAATATAAGATGTTATGTGTTTAGCTGAAAAGGGTAAGTGATTATTTATTAATAATTATATATAACAATATTATCATTACATATTTATTTTTCATGTGTTATGTTTAGAACATGAGTTGTTTTAGTTAGAAAATGTAAAACATATAATGTGTTTTAGCTGAAAAAGGTAACCAGTTATAAATATGTAATAGTATTACCATTATATATATATATATATATATATATATATATATATATATATATATATATATAGGAAGGCTCAAGTGGTAACCTTTTAAATTGGGTAACTGAGTAACTAAAATCTGCGCCGTTAGATTTGTGGGATACATTGTAAATATGGTGGATCCGAAGTACACATGAAATGAAAAATACAGTTAAACAGATGTGGACGTGGCCCATTTCGCTAAGCCTGGAGCAACTATTCTGCAAAAGCATATGAAAATTTCTCCACGTAACTAATTTTAATATATTCTATTCCAGTTAACTTACCTCAATCTTTTAATTGTATAAACATTAATATTTTTTATTCTTTTTTATGTTATTTAATCTTATTAATTATTTCGTAAATTATGTTGTGTGTTTTCAACTTTTTGACGTGTAAATTATAATTTTTTATGTCTAAATATTTTTTTTTTCTTGTGTTCTATTATAATTTTTATAATTTTATCTTTACCGTAATGTTAATGTTTTGTACTTTTTGTGTTTTGTATTTTCAAAATTCTGTCATAATGTTAATGTTCTGTACTTTTTTGTGTTATGTATTTTAAGTATTTTATGTGTTCAGTATTTTACGTATTTTACATGTTCTGTACTTTATTATATAATTTTTGTGTTCAACAATTTTTGATATCATTTTATAATATATTTTCTTCAATATTATTTATCTTTTAAAATTTATTTTGTTCTATAAATTTACCCTATTATCTTTTATTTGTCCTACAAATTCATTTCTCAAAACAAATACAAAATATACAAAATATAAAAAAGTAAAATTAAAAATACATAATACAAGACATAGAATTCCAAGAAATAGAATCAAATCAATTTTTTTGATATATTTTATAGCATTTGTGTGTACTGTAAAATAGTTTATTAAATATTTTTTTGTGATATATACAAAAAATTAAAAATTATAGAACTTAAAAATAGAGGGAAATAAACGTCCTTTGACCACAAAATAAAATTTTTACAGGACACAAAATTTGTATAGAACAGTGTGATAGGATAAAGGTTTTAAATTTTGAAATAAAAGAGACACCAAGGCATTTACTTTTTGTTTGTTATCAGGTGCATCGCTTGCCTATAGAAACGAGAAAGTTGTCGTAGACCGTAGGATTTTTACTAATCTAGTGGATAGTATTTAGAGTTACTTAGTTACTCTAATAGACTGGTTACCCACAGAACCTCCCCTATATATATATAGGTTAGTGATCAAATACAAATCTTTTTTTAAAATACAAACTAAGAACCAATTTAAGCCCTTAGATTGATCTAATCTAATGGCCCCCTATATGCGCAACACACAACTAAAATACACCCTCACACACTTAATCACACATATTCCTCTTCGTTTTTAATTTGACTTTTCCCGTCAATCGGAGAGCTTTTTTTGAAATCCGACTTCACCGTATTTTTCTTCATCTCCCAACGATCAATTTGCATACCATATGTGCTATGTTTTAACGCGATTTGAAAAAAAAATATTTAGTTTGTAGTTTGTAGTCTAAGAGTGGTTAGTATTAGAGTAAACCCCTCTATATATATTATATATTTTATTTTTAGAAAATTAGTTGTTTTAGTTAGAAAAATAGATAAAATAGATAATGTATGTTAGCTGAAAAAAGCAATTAGTTATACATAGGTCCGACCCAAATTATAGATCAAATACTGACCGATCGACCGACCAAAACTTTTAATGTTTCGTCTTTAATAATACTAGCTTATATCCCACGGCTTTCTTCAATATTTTATTATTTTTATTTAGATTTTTGTAATTATATCTTTTTTGATAAAATTTTAATATATATTTATATGTGTATATAATAAATTGGATTTATATATCTAACAAAATAAGTATTTTAATTTAATAAATTGTTGACAAAATCTTTAGTAGTATTTTAGATATTAAAATACAAAAATATTTTTAAATAATAGATCTAACGATTCATATTTATGTGCTCATAAAAAATCTAAGAGTGACTAAAGTGCAAATAGCAAAATATGTGTCTTGTAATGTGCCGAGTTTCTTTTAACATATGTTATTACTTTTATTTTTTTATTAATTATCTTGTTTAAATTGAATATTATAAAAAAAATATTAAACATGAATTTTGTAAGTTTAATATAATAATATTTTCATTATTTCTATATTTTATCCGTGTTTTTTTAATTCGAATATGAGTTGTTTCAATCAATACTATTATATAAAGGAGAAGACGGTGGCGGTGATGTGACGCTCTCAGATCACTTCGTTTTATTTTTCTAATTTTCTCAATTTTTTGAATTAATAATATTAAAAATTCGAAAAAATCTCAATTACCTTTTAAATGCTTACTAATAGGTGAAACATATAATATTCTTAGCATTTAAAATTTCTACTAATGGAGAAAGTAAAAATACAATAGATCTTTACTAATGTAGGAAACTAAAGAAACTAAATATTCAATTATAATATTCTCGCCATCAAAATATCTAAATTAGAAAAAAAGAAATGTACTACCTTACATTATTTTTGAACTTTCCTCTATTATTATCTAAATATTCTCATAATATTTGTTTTAATGAAATTACCATCTTAACATACTGCTCTCCTAAATTTTCTTTTATTATGTAATATAATAGAAAATACAGGAAAGTTTTGGTAAATAAGAAGTTAATAAATTAAACCGATCTTGTATAAGAAATTAAGTAATTAATACCAAAAATTAGAAAAAATCTCAATTTTCTTTTAAATATGTACTAATTGAGGAAACTAAATATACAATTTCAATATTCTTGCATTTAAAATCTCTACTAATGGAATATAATATTTTTGCATTTAAAATCTCTACTAATGGAGAAAGTAAATATATAATAGATCTTTACTAATGTAGGAAACTAAATATCACTAATGGAGGAAACTAAATATTTTATTATAATATTCTTGCCTTCAAAATATCTAAATTATATAAAAAAAAGTGTATTATCTTACATTATTTTAAACTTTCCTCTTTTATTATCTAAATATTCTCATAATATTTCTTTTCAAATGAAATTAACATCTTAACATTCTTTTCTCATAAACTTTCTTTTTTTATGTGATATAATAGAAAATACATGAACGTTTTGGTAAATAAGAAGTTTAGAAATTAAATCGGTATTGCATAAGAAATTAATTAATTAATAACAAAGATTAAAAAAAATCTCAACTGCCTTTTAAATATTTACTAATAGAGGAAACTAAATATATAATTTTAATATTCTTGCATTTAAAATCTCTATTAATGGAGAAAAGTAAAAATAATATTCTTACATTTAAAATCTCTACTAATGGAGAAAGTAAATATACAATAGATCTTTACTTATAGGTGACGTTCTCAAATCGCTTCGTTCTATTTTTTTAATTTTCTCAATTTTTTGAATTAATAATATTAAAGATTCAAACAAATCTCAATTACAATCAATCAGTCAATCAATATATATCTTTATATATATAGAGGAAAACCCCCCGGAGCTCTTAGATCGCCCGAAAGCTATTTATCTATTTTTCTAGAGCTCCTGAATTTTAATTTAATAAAATTAAATTTCCTTATTTAAATTCGAATTTATAGGATAGAAAAATATCAACTGCCTTTTAAATCTTTACTAATGGTTGAAACATATATACAATTTTATGATTATTTCCTTTCTCAATTTTGATTCAACAAAATGAAAGTTCCTTATTTAAATTTGAATTTATATGATAAAAAAAATCTCAATTGCCTTTTAAATCTTTACTAATAAAGGAAACTAAATATAACTCTTTCTTTATTTTTCTAGAGCTTTTTAATTTTAATTTAATATAAATAAATTCACTTATTTAAATTCAAATTTATAGGATAGAGATAATATCAGTTGTCTTTTAAATCAATAATATTATATAAAGGAGAAGACGGGGGGCGGTGACGTGACGCATCTCAAATCGCTTCGATCTATTTTTCTAATTTTCTCAAAATTTTGAATTAATAAAATCAAAGATTAGAAAAAAATCTAATTTGTCTTTTAAATCTTTACAAACAGAGGAAATTAAATAGTCTTAATATTCTTAACTTTAAAATTTTTACTAAATGAAGGAAAGTAATTGTACGATTTTAATACTCTGCTAAATCTCATTTGCCTTTTAAATCTTTTTTAATAGAGGAAATTAAATATACAACTTTAATATTATTGCCTTCAAAATCTTTACCAATGGAGGAAAGTAAATATACGATTTTAACACTCTGCTAATTACCTTATATTCTCCTAAACTTCTCTTACCCTAAATTATCATCTTAAAATTCTCATATAATTTCTCTACAAGTCAAATTACCTTATTAATATTCTCTTAACTTTCTCTTAAATTTAAAGTTACAAACTTATTTTCCTAAATTTACTATATTGATTTATTTCTTACTATCTTTAAATAGAAAAAACTTACTTTAATATTCTCCTAAATTTTCTCTACAAGTATAATTTAGATCGAAGCGATTTGAGAGGCGCCACTTCACCCCCTCCATCTTCTCCTTTAAATAAGTAGATTGATGATATATTTATATTATTATATGATATAATTGAAAATTCCCGAAAGTTAATATGGCGCTCTAAATTGGTTTAAATTATTTTTCTAATTTTATAGGGCTTTATAATTTTAAATATTAATTATTAACACGGTTTTCCCCAGCTTATAGGAGAAAATATTTGTCACCTTTGGTACAAAATTTATCAAAGAAATATTATTGATTATTTAAGAAAACTTTACCATTTTTTTAATCGACTCATGTATTATACAAATCCTTCCTTGGACCTGCCTATTTTCTTATGCTTTGTCTTCAATGTCTACTGTTTTTTTTTTGTTACGCTAACGTTACTCTGCAAACTTTGCACTTTGTATCTTGATGTCTTTTATTTGTTTTATATTTTATTGTGCTAGTTTTATGTCGTACACAATTATCTTTCTTTTAACTATGTTTATTCAGAACTAATAGCGTTCGTGTTATCACGCAGGTGTTGTATTTTACACTGCATCGAGTGATAACAACAATCTACGTATTTTACAGGTAAGGTATGCGTAGCAGGATCTAATGTATGCATGACTTTTTGATCATAAATATTTATTTATTGTCAGATTAGATGAATTGAGGTTCTAAATTTTGATAGATTTCAATAAAATTGTGAGAAACGATCGATCTTTTTCAATATGATTTTCTGGTTTGTAGGATCGAGCTGATAATAGGCTCATCTTCATGAATTGAAGTCTCATTCAAAGCTTATTCGTTCTTTTTACTTTTTAACCAATTATTGAGATAGTTTTAGAGGCCCATTATTGAACAAATAAGATCAATTACGTTGTTTATGTTATGAATCGTAAGTGACATGATCAGGTCAAGTTATCACCCACACTTACGCTAATTCAAGTAAGGTAGTTATCGAGACTTATGCTTGTACAACATATCTTATTTAAAAAAATATATTTTATTATTTATATTTATCAACTTTGCAGGTTGATTAAGTTTATGCTTATTAATTTTGCAGGTTAACTTACATTTTGATGAAACCTATTTATAAATTTATGTCAAAATATATCTAAAGTACATATGAAAGATCTTATTAAGGGTGGCCTAAAGGCCCTAAACAGATTCCAAGTTATTTAATTCTAATATATAGTTGGAGCAATACTATAATACATATAATTATAGAAATTCACGATTTTTCTTTAACACATATAATTTTGTAATTTTGTAATTCTTTTTGTTATTTTAATTTTAATCACATAACATTAAAATTTAATATTATATTGATTGAATCCTAAATTGTTTAATATCTTTACATTTAATAATGTATATTTAAATTCAAATATGTAACTAATTGAATTTAAATCAAATATTGATTGAATCCTAATTGTTAGGTTGAAAAGGTTTTTTTGTAAATCTTCTTTTTCGTTAAATTCTGCACGTCTACATGGTAAATCACTCTGATTCCTAATTTTATATTAGAAATATAATTTTACCTAAAAACATATATTGTAGAATAATTTTTAAAAAAATTAGAGAAATTATTATAAAACCGCTGCAAAGCGCGGCTTAGTAAACTACTTAAAAAATATAAAAGAGACAATGTCCTTAAAAACATAGTTAGTTACTTATTAATAATTATATAAAAATATATGTTGCCCGTGTTAGTTTCAAAAAATTAGTTGCTTAAATTAGAAAATAGAAAATTATATTACCTTTTTATATATATGTTGCTCATGTTACTTTTAGAAAAATTAGTTGTTTAATTTAGAAAAAATAAAAAAGGTATGTGTTTAACTGAAAAGGGTAAGTGGTTATTTATTAATAATTATATATAACAATATTGCAATTACATATTTATTTTGCATGTGTTATGTTTAGAATATGAGTTGTTTTAGTTAGAAAATGTAAAACGTGTTTTAGCTGAAAAAAAGCAATTGGTTATATATAGGCTCAACCCAAATTATAGATAGGCCTGGCCCAAACCGACCCAAACTTTTAATGTTTCGTGTTTAATAATACTAGTTTATAGTTCGTGCGATGCACGGTTACTTAAATTTTATTTATAATTATTTTGTTTATAATTATATTTTTATTATCCATGCAACACACAATTTTTTTTAATATTTATAATTATATTTATTTATGAATATTTTAATATTTAAAAGTTATTAGTTTACATGATTAAATTATTGTTAAAAAAGATTTAGCCAAAAAAATTATGGTTAAAAATTTGATATTTATTATATTTCACATGCTTAATTTAATATTTGTTTATATTGAGTTATAAAAGTTAGATTTGACCAATTTTACAGTCCACATGAAATTCACACAATAATCTTTAATTTCGTTGTGGTTTAATAGTTCTTTTTCAATTAAAAACTATTTTAAAACTAAAAAGAGAATAAAGTGACGAAATTTAATGTTGAGAATCATATTCGATTTAGGAAATCTACTTATATGTAGTTTAGATTATTAGAATACCCATTATTAACGAAATACAATTTTTAATGTTAAATCTAACGGTTTTCACCTATCTATTTAAGATTAAATGATTTTTATTATTTTGGTATTAAATAGGTTTCCTTATTTAATTACAACTATTTTTATGTTTTAACTTTTTGGAAAATTCAATCGTAATATAATATCTTTTAACTTATATCATTTTAAGATAATAACTTCTTTTTATATGATATAACATGATCGATCATCTATTCTTAAAAGTATTGGATCTAACGGTTAAAAAAGTTAGGCCTCTTCTGTAGCTGAGTCTAATTAAAATTTAAAAATACTGTTTTTTTAATATGAATATAGTAGTGCTAACAATGAAATTAGGTCTCTATGAGTTCTTATAAAACAAAATCGCCATCTACGTATAATTTATTATTTAATAATAAATAATATTTGATTAGTTATGATCTAAAACTTAATAAAATAGGATAAAAAATATGCACAATTTTATAAAATTTTATCCTCTTATTATTATATTCTTTGTCAATTTGAATTTTTCTTAGATTGATTTTAATTTTTGAACATAGATTTCTAAATTTAAAATAGTTATTAAAAAGTAATTAAATTGGCATTAAAATTTAAAATAAAGATGAAATAATAATTATTATTAGAATTTAAATACTCACTTTACTAATTTGGGCTTTATCTTGTATTTTAAAAATCAGATTTTGACGATTTTACACCCCAAATAAAGATAACTAAATTATTTTTAATTAAAAGATGGTTTAATAATTTTTATCTAACTGGAATTGTTAAAGTCACAAATATTTTACATGGAAAATTATATTAAATATAGAAAACTTATTTATATTTGGTTTAAATTATCAAAATACACTTTTTAGAATTTAAATATAATCTCATTATTAATAAAATACACTTTTTTAATATTTGATCTAACGATTTTCATTTATCTTGTTAAGATCTAATGGTCCTTATTAATTTGGTTGTCCAAGGAACCAAAATTTTGGATAAGTTATATATAAGGACTTAATATAATAAGGATATCAAGTATATACTGATATAGGTATCTTAGTAACTGATTTTACTTTTAATGTTTCGATTTTATCTACAGTGTATATAAAATTTTAAAATACATTATTACTTAAAAATTATTAAACAGAATAAAAATTATGTTATGATTATATAAAATTTTATTCTCATATTATTATATTCTTTATCGATTTGAATTTGTTCTTAATTAATTTTAATACTTTATTGAAAGGAACATGATACTTCTATATTCAAAAGAATTAGTGGAAAAATAAATACATTGGTGCTACAATAATAAAAAAATATTTATTAAAATTTAGATACTCACTTTACTATTTGGGTTATATCATGAGTTTTAGAAATTGAATTTTGATAATTTTACAACCCATGCGAAATTAACGAAATTATCTTTAATTTAATGATGACTTAATTATTATTATCTAACTTGACCAGTTGACCTACCCATAAACCGAAAAGAAAATATGGTTAAGAATTTTACATAAATAATTTAATTCAATATAGAAAACCAATTTATAATTGGTTTAAATTATCAAAGCACACTTCTTAGTATTTAAATATAATCTTACCTTTAATTAAATACACATTTTAGTATAAGTATTATATTCAAAATTATCGTTTATGAATATGAAACTCTCAATATTTTAATAATATTTTGATATTATCCTTTTTATTTTTGTTATACGTAAAATAATATAATTATAATTTGGATTAATCAAATTGTTATGTTTATTCAGAAAAAAATGTTTAAATTTATTCGTACATGAGTTCTCCTAAGTCTCTTATAACGTTATAACGTAGAGTCCACGTGTATCATTGTTAGTATACATGAGGATTATATTGATAATTTTTAATATTGTAATCGATATCTTGATATTTAGTTTAATAATTATTATCTAACTGAAACTATACATAAATTCAAGAGAAAAGATATTTAAGAATTTGTACATAGAAAAATTTTAAATTATCAAAATACACTTTTTAGTATTTAAATATAATTCTATTATTAATCAGATAAAATTTTTAATATTAGATTTAAAAATTCTCATCGATTTATTTAAGATCTAACTGTAATTATTAATTTGGTAGTATAGTGATCGTACACGGACCATATCGATTTTAATTTTTTCTTAAATTGATTTTAATATTTTAATGAAATAAACATAGAATTTATAAATTTAAAAGAATTAGGAAAAAAAAATTAAATTGGTGCTACAATAATAAATTTTTTTTTATTAAAACTTAGATAATCGCTTTACTGTTTGGGCTATATCTTGAGTTTTAGACAATATATTTTAACGATTTTACAGCCCACGCGAAGCTAACAAAATTATCTTTAATTTAATAATGATTTAATAATTATTATCTAACTGAAACTATCCATAAACTAAAGAGAAAAGATAATTACGAAATTTTTACATAAAGATTTCTATTTAATATAGAAAACTCATTTATAATTGGTTTAAATTATTAAAATACACCTTTTAGTATTTAAATACTATCATATTATTAACCAAATACAATTTTTAATATTATATCTAACGGTTCTCATCTATTTGAATATTTATAGTTTTATAATCCAACGAATCGTATATTTTTGGTAGTACAATGACCGACCAAAGTTTTGGATAAGATCTCTCTTACGCTTATTATATATAACTAGCTTATAGCCCCTGCGATGCACGATTACTTAAATTTTATTTATAATTATTCTGTTTATAATTATATTTTTATTACTCATCATGATTGTTTTTTTAATATTTATAATTATATTTATATATGAATATTTTAATATTTAAAAGTTATTAGTTTACATGATTAAATTATTGTTAAAAAAGATTTAGTCAAGAAAAATTATAGTTAAAAATTTGATATTTATTATATTTTACACGCTCAATTTAATATTTGTTTATATTGAGTTATAAAAGTTAGATTTGGCCAATTTTACCGTCCACATGAAATTCACAAAATAATCTTTAATTTAGTTGTGGTTTAATAGTTCTTTTTCAATTAAAAACTATTCTAAAACTAAAAAGAGAATAAAGTGACGAAATTTAATGTTGAAAATCCTATTCGATTTAGGAAATCTACTTGAATGTAGTTTAGATTATTAGAATACTCTTTATTAACCAAATACAGTTTTTAATGTTAAATCTAACGGTTTTCACCTATCTATTTAAGATTAAACGATTTTTATTATTTTGATATTAAATGAGTTTCCTTATTTAATTACAACTATTTTTTTGTTTTAACTTTTTGGAAAATCCAATCCTAATATAATATCTTTTAACTTATATCATTTTTAGATAATAATTTCTTTTCATATGATATAATCTTGATCATCTATTTTTAAAAGTATTGGATCTAACGGCTGAGAATGTTTTGGCGGTATTTAGGACCAAACTACCAGGATAACATCATTAATTTTTCTTAATATTTATAAATTTTTTTATTTTTTTATTTTTTTAAATATTTATTGCTAAAATATAATATACTCTTTTTTGTAATATGTTAATGATGCGGGAACTTTGGACTTTTGAGAAAATAAATTATCAATTAAAATATAATTTTTTTGTAATAGTTCTTCTTTTAAATAGTACACCGTAACGATCAAAATTATGTATAAAATTCATTTTTTTATAGTATATCTCATAAATATCTATGTTATTATATTAAAGACTAAATAATGAAAGCTTCCTTATAAGTCTGGTCACTTTGTTTGATCACTCAATCCATAATCATTGGATCTTTCAAATTAAATTTTTGAGAAACGTTAGATATAACATTAAATTATCATGTAGAATGATCTAATGTTTGAATCTACCAACAACATATTAAAATTTTCAGGTTTTTTTGAAAAATAATGATGACATAATAATTATTATTAGAATTTAAATACTCACTTTACTAATTTGGGCTTTATCTTGTATTTTAAAAATCAGATTTTGACGATTTTACACCCCATATGAGGATAACTAAATTATCTTTAATTAAAAGATAGTTTAATAATTTTTATCTAACTTGAATTGTCAAGAGAAAAGAAAGTCACGAATTATTTACACGGAGAATTCTATTCAATATAAAAAACTTATTTATATTTTGTATTTTTGGTTTAAATTATCAAAATACACTTTTTAGAATTTAAATATAATCCCATTATTAATAAAATACACTTTTTTAATATTTGATCTAACGATTTTCATTTATCTAGTTAAGATATAATGATCCTTATTAATTTGGTTGTCCAAGGACCTTACGACCAAAATTTTGGATAAGATGCTTATTATATATAAGGATTTAATATAATAAAGATGTCAAGTATATACTTATATAAGTATCTTAATAATTTCTTTTACTTTTAATGTTTTGGTTTTATTTACAGTGTATATAAAATTTTAAAATACATTATTACTTAAAAATTATTAAACATAATAAAAATTAAATTATGATTATATAAAATTTTATTCTCATATTATTATATTCTTTATCGATTTGAATTTGTTCTTTATTAATTTTAATACTTTATTGAAAGGAACATAAAATTTCTATATTTAAAAGAATTAGTGGAAAAATAAATAAATTGGTGCTACAATAATAAAAAAATATTTATTAAAATTTGAGTAAAGTGCACTTTGTGTACCTGCAGTTTGTGTGTCAGACCACTTGGGATACTCTACTTTAAAAACTATCACTTGCTATACTGAAATTCCAGTTTCGTAACATTATGTGTATTTCAGTTAAAATAACATTAAAATGTAGGGGTAAAATAGTCTTTATGTCATCATCTTCTTCATCAAACCCATTTTTACCATTGATAAAGTTTTTGAGAAATTAAAACTTGGATATCTCAATCATTTCTTAACGAAATCGAGTCATTTAAGTTGCAACAGAATGATCTTTTTCTCCTCTACAAATTGATATTGATTTTGACTATGAAAGAATAATTTCAAGAAATTCATATATTTTTATTATATTTAGAATTTAAATATGAAAATTTCTTCAAGTTAATCTTTCATAGCCAAAATCGATATCAATTTGTAGAAGAGAAAGAGATCATTATGTTGCAACTTAAATGACTCGATTTCATTAAGAAATGAATCAAATATTCAAGTTCTAATTTCTCAAAAGTTTCAACAATGGTAAAAATGGGTTTGATGAAGAAGATGATGACATAAATACTATTTTACCCTTGCATTTTAATGTTATTTTAACTGAAATACACATAATGTTATGAAACTGAAATTTCAGTATAACAAGTGGTGGTTTTTGAAATAGAGTATCCCAAGTGATCCGACACACAAACTGCAGGTACACAAAGTACACTTTACTCTTAAAATTTAGATACTCACTTTATTATTTGGGTTTTATCCTGAGTTTTAGAAATTGAATTTTGACAATTTTACAACCCATGTGAAACTAACGAAATTATCTTTAATTTAATGATGACTTAATAATTATTATCTAACTTGACCAGTTGACCTACCCATAAACCGAAAAGAAAAGATGGTTAAATTTTTTTACATAAAGAATACAATTCAATATAGAAAACCAATTTATAATTGGTTTAAATTATCAAAGCACACTTCTTAGTATTTAAATATAATCATACCTTTAATTAAATACACATATTAATATAAGTATTATATTTAAAATTATCGTTTATGAATATGAAACTCTCAATATTTTGATAGTATCCTTTTATTTTTGTTATATGTAAAATAATATAATTATAATTTGGATTAATCAAATTGTTATGTTACTTTAGAAAAAAAAGTGTTTAAATTTATTCATGTATATGAGTTCTCCTAAGTCTACGTAGGGTCCACGTGTATCATTGTTAGTATGATATACATGAACATTATATTGATAATTTTTAATATTGTAATCGATATGAATTGTTATCTTGATATTTGGTTTAACAATTATTATCTAACTAAAACTATACATAAATTCAAGAGAAAAGATATTTAAGAATAATTTTTAACTGTAATATTTTTTGGCTAAATCTTTTTTAACAATAATTTAATCATGTAAACTAATAACTTTTAAATATTAAAATATTCATAAATAAATATAATTATAAATATTAAAAAAAACAATTGTGTGTTCCATGGGTAATTAAAATATAATTATAAACAAAATAATTATAAATAAAATTTAAATATAATTATATTATTAATCAGATACACTTTTTAATATTAGATTTAAAAATTCTCATCGATCTATTTAAGATCTAACTGTAATAATTAATTTGGTCGTATAGTGATCGTACACACACCAGATCGATTTTAATTTTTTCTTAAATTGATTTTAATATTTTATTAAAATAAACATAGAATTTATAAATTTAAAAGAATTGGGAAACAAAAATTAAATCGGTGCTACAATAATAATTTTTTTTATTAAAATTTAGATAATCACTTTCCTGTTTGGACTCTATCTTGAGTTTTAGACAACAGATTTTAACGATTTTACAGCCCACACGAAGCTAACAAAATTATCTTTAATTTAATGATGGTTTAATAATTATAATCTAACTGGAACTATCCACAAACTAAATAGAAAAGATAATTACGATTTTTTACATAAAGATTTCTATTCAATATAGAAAACCTATTTATAATTGGTTTAAATTATCAAAATACACCTTTTAGTATTTAAATACTATCCTATTATTAATCAAATACAATTTTTAATATTATATCTAACGGTCCTCATCTATTTGAATATTTATAGTTTTATAATCCAACGGATCGTATACTTTTGACAGTACAGTGACCGACCAAAGTTTTGGATAAGATCTCCCTTACGCTTATTATATATAAAGAGTTAATATAAGGAGTTAATAATAATAAGGAGTTAATAGTATATGTATATTACGGTGACACATTGTGTAATGTAATAATTTTTACTTATTTAATTGGTTATATTTTAATAAACATGTATAATTTTAATAAAATATAATCTAAATGATAAATATATGTACTTTGTAATGTTTGGTCTAGTTTTTATTTTGATTGTTATGGAGCCTATGACGGGTTTAGTAGACAACTAAGGGGTCATTTGACAAACAAATTATTAATCATCTGAATTCTAAATAATTAATACTGTTTGGTAAACAAATTATTTGAATAATATCGGTTTACTATTTTTTTTAATAATAGATAATGTAATTCAACAAAATAAATTTACACTCTATTTGGATAATATTTTCATTTACTAAAATTTTTCTTACGAATGAAACAAATCATGTAATAAAAATTTAAAAAGACAAAACCATAAGATTAATTTTTTTTGTTACAACTACTTTGTGCTTGTAGATTTTAGAAAATAAGGAGTTTTAAAATCTACATGTGACTCTATAAAAGATATTTGAATTTAAATATTATTTTTTTTAATTATATGTGTTTTTATTTGACTATTTGGATCATGTATTTGTAATAATTAAAAAAACACCATAGCTTGTGAAAATAACAATGTGTATAGATAAAAAAAATGACAAATTAAGCTTTACAGTTCAGTCTCATTTATGGTTATGTGTACATGCGTGAGTGATTGTATGTGTACATGGGTTATGTGTCAAGTACCTGGGGATAATATATATAAATTCATGTATTGTAACGTGAAACAAGAATTAAAAATAATCATGATAAGAAAAATAGGGTAGGATTTGACTGTCTATACTATTTGTTTTTTGTTTTTTAGCGTTTAAGCTGGGTTTTTTAGTTTGAACCATTAAAAAATATATTAGTGATTAAGAAGGAGAAAAGAGGGTCCAAACAATATTAATGAATAAAATAGGTCCATTAAAAAAGATTAAAAATAATTAAGAGGAAAACAAATGACCCCTTAGTTTCATCATGGGATTTAGGGACTCGTTGATAATGATGTAATTTGTATATTCGTGTGAGTGGAATTTATGATGGTATATCTTGCGTACTTTTTGCTTATTTTAAGATTTTTTGATTAATACTCTGTTTGTTAGTGATAAGTGAACCAAATTATGTGTGTGTTTGAGATATCACAAAAAAGTTGATTTATAGCTTAAAATGAGTAAGTGCTTTACAAGTGATAAATTGATGGATTCTTATAAGTTATATGGGTGTTTGGATAAATTTACTTATAAGTTAGTTAAGAGTTTGCTAAATTAAATTTGAAAAAATAATTATTAAATACAATGATTTCAACACTTGCATTTTAAATTAAAAAAGTATTTAAAAACACAAAGGTAAAAATATAAAATATTAAAAAAAATAAAGAAATCAAAGAATAAGTTGATAAGTTAAGTAAAATGTTGGTAATTTCTAACATTCAACTTATCAATTTATAAGTTATAAGTTATCAAATAAGTTGAGTACACAAACACCCTTATGAACTTATAAACTTAGGGGTCATTTGTTAAATCTGAATCATTTTTCAGGATGAGTCGAATTTCTAAATGAGTCAAATTTCTGAATAGAAAAGGTTTTTGAATGAATAACTTTTTGAAATAACAAAATTACTGAATGGTTCCGATGAATAATTTTTTTTTGAATTAACAAATAAAAGAAATCAACAAATATATTTTTATTGTCCTGTCATTATCAACAAATTCATTTAAATATAAGTAATAGTAATATTTTTCAAATACATTAGAACCTCTCTTCCTTAGTGATATGGACAGAAAAGTAATTATAGAAATATAATTGCTGATTCAATTAAAAGGCCGGTATTTAAGGACCGACACCCTAATTATTCATTAATTTCGTAATTAATGAATAGGGAAAATATACAGCTCATGAAAAGAGTCCAAATTATGGCAAATTGGTCAAAGAAGGATCCAGAATCCCAATTAAAGGCAATTAATGAGTCATAGCCTTTATCGACAAGGAAACGAATTCTCCAGCAAGAAATACAATGTTTATCCAATATCAAAAAGAAGACTTATTCGCTAAGTCTCCTAAACATACCATAAATACTAGGCTCCAGACGCCTATATAAGGTCCCTGATCGTACAATCAGAACTACGTCTTTGGATTGATTCTCAATAACGAATTGAGATACGTAGGCATCTTGTGAGGACCGATTTAGTCTCGAAACACAAGTGCAACCATAAAAGCTCGAAGCTCATTAAACCCTCGCATTAAATTCGTAAGCTCAGATTTTATTCCACAACATTTGGCGCCGTCTGTGGGAAAACAACATCAACCATGGCAAACACACGAAGAACACCTCGGGATACTCAAACTCCCGATGATCACCCTATCACCTCTGAGGCTGATCAGCCACCGCCGACTACCGGCACACAAGGGGCGAATATCCCCACCAACACTCAAGGACCGGAAATCCCGATTTCGGTTGAAGGGACGAATCCCCTGCAGATGTTCATTCATGGATCTAATCCACAAGAGACCGTTCACCAACAACCAATCACGACCTCCCCGCTGCTCATGAGTGCACCAAGGAGCCTTCAACTCCATACTACTGATCTCCCTCAATACGCGAATCAGACTTTGGGGATGCCAAGCTATGGCATGCCCCCTCGACCCATGGCGGGCGGTAGTGGAACTAATCCAATCTACCATGAGGCATATGTGCCCCCTTATATTCAAGGTCTGGGACCCCAAAATCAACAAACTCGTCAGACCCCTCTCATTCAAGATTACTCTGGCCCATACACTGAGGATGAGGGTTATACAACTGGGGAGGATGTCGCCCCAAGAAGGAGACGTTCTTCACAGACAAATCGGGAGCAACCCCAAACTACTAGGGAGAAACTTGCAGCCCATGAGGCAGAGACTGCAAGGCTCAAAAAACTCCTTGCTGAAGAAGAGGCCGCTCAATCTCGGGGCCGAACGACTGAAGGAATCCCGATAATCAACTTGGATCCACCAAGAAGGACCAAGAGGGCTGAAGCCCCAAGGGGTGATCCTAGTATTCTGTTGCCTCTGGGAGATCCTGATGATCCTACACCACCGTTTACTCAAGACATCATGAAAACGGCTATATCCAGAAAGTTTAAGATCCCTTCGATCAAAGCCTATGATGGAACGGGAGATCCCGCAAATCATGTAAGGACCTTCTCCAATGCACTGCTGTTGCAGCCAGCCAACGATGCGGTCAAGTGTAGGGCGTTTCCACAAACCTTGGCAGGCATGGCCCAACGTTGGTATAGCCGTCTACCTCCCAACTCTATTGGGTCATTCAAGGAACTAAGCAAGGCATTCATCAATCAGTTCATTAGTGGAAGGGTGCATGAGAAAATTTCTGCATCACTCATGGCAATCCGGCAAGGGCAGAATGAGGCCCTAAGGGACTACATCAATCGATTCACTCGAGAGGCTTTAAAAGTCCAGGACTTAGAGGACAGAGTGGCTATGATAGCCCTGCAACAAGGAACCACTGATGACCACTTCAAACGGTCGTTAGCTAAACATCCCCCCGAGAGCATGCTGAAGCTCCAAGATAGAGCCGGAAAGTATATCAAGGCTGAATAAAGCATGAGAAAGTATGAACCCGCTACTGGCGGTAGTGGAAACTCAAAGAAAAGAAAAGAAACTCAGGAGTACGACGTCAAGGAAAAGTTCCCCAGAACATCAAAGAACTCTGATTCTCCCCCCAAGAGAAACAATTTTGGGCCAAAATTCACAGAATATGCAAGATTGAATACTCCTAGGAGTCAAATTATGATGGAGATAGCCAAGGAAGAAGATATCAAATGGCCAAAGCCAATGAGGGCTGATTTGTCCAAACGGAACCAAAATCAGTTTTGTCGGTTCCACAAAGAAGTCGGTCATGACACCGATGATTGTAGACAATTGAAAGATGAGATTTAGTTTCTGATACGAAGAGGAAAACTCATCAAGTTCACTAAAGATGGAAGCCAAGGGAGCCAAAGGGGGAACTATGAATGGAAGGATTATGATAGAAGGGACAACGATCAAGATCGGAATCCCAAGCCCCGAGGGCCAGTGATCAACATGATATTCAGAGGGCCAACTGCTGCTGGGTCCTCCCGAAACTCAAGAAAGGCTTATGCCCGAGAGGTAATGACTGTGGTTGGAGAAGCACCGAAGCGTGCCAGAACAGAAGTGTCAATAGGTTTTGACGATTCAGACTTGGAAGGGGTGAAGTTCCCCCATGATGATCCTCTTGTCATAATACCTGTGATAGGCAACTCCGAAACAAAGAGAGTCTTGGTTGATAATGGAGCTTCAGTGGATATCTTGTTCCACGATGCCTTTATCAAGATGGGTTACACAGACTCTCAGTTAACACCCTCAAATATGCCTATATACGGATTCAACGGGGTGGAATCAAAAGTGGAAGGCACTATCCAACTCCCAATGACTATGGGGCAAGGGATGAATACGTCTACTCAGATGTTGAACTTCATAGTTATAAAAGCGACTTCAACCTACAATGCAATCCTGGGAAGGACTGGTCTTCATGCGTTCAAGGCTGTTGCCTCATCTTATCATCTAAAAATCAAGTTCCCAACGAGGAATGGGATTGGTGAAGAACGAGGAGACCAAAAGATGGCTAGAAGTTGTTATGTAGCCGCGTTAAGGCCTGATGGAACCAGGGGGCAAGTTCTCCCAATTGAAGACATGAATATCAGCGACAACGAGGACAGAAGGGGGAAACCGGCTGAGGACTTGGTCCCAATTCCCCTAGTCCCAGGAGAACCAGAGAAGGTGACTTATATTGGGGCACTACTGCCCGAAACCATTGAAGAGCAAACTCACGTCTTTTCTTCAAGAAAACAATGACGTTTTTGCTTGGACAGCGGCCGACATGCCAGGGATTGATCCCCAATTGATATCTCATAAATTGAATGTGGATCCAGAAAGGAAGACAGTGAAACAAAAGAAAAGAAATTTTGCACCAGAGAGGCTTGAAGCCATTAAGCAAGAAGTGAATAAGCTTTTGGAAGCTGGCTTCATTGAGGAAATCCAATTCCCAGAATGGTTAGCTAACCCCGTGATGGTCAAAAAAACTAACGGGAAGTGGAGGATGTACGTCAACTTCACCGACTTGAATGATGCATGTCCTAAGGATTGTTTTCCCTTACAAAGGATTGATGCTCTAATAGATGCCACTGCTGGGCATGAGATGCTAAGTTTCATGGATGGCTTCAGTGGATATAATCAAATCAAGATGCACAAAGATGACATCGCCAAGGTATCATTCATCACTGACTTTGGTGTCTTCTGTTTCTTAGTCATGGCTTTTGGGCTTAAGAATGCAGGAGCGACCTATCAAAGGTTGGTAAACAAAATCTTTGAGCACCTAATTGGAAAAACCATGGAGGTCTACGTAGATGACATGTTATTTAAAAGCCTCGATAAGGCCGATCACATTAACCACCTCCGAGAGGCATTCGAAGTGCTGAGGCACCACAAGATGATGTTGAATCCAGCTAAGTGTGCCTTCGGTGTAGGCTCGGGAAAGTTTTTAGGACTAATGGTTTCCAAGAGAGGAATCGAGGCCAATCCCGACAAAATCAAAGCAATTCTAGACATGGAGCCACCACAGACTGTCAAAGATGTCCAGAAATTAACGGGAAGAGTGGCAGCATTGGGAAGATTCATCTCCAAGTCAGGAGAGAAGTGTTTACCCTTCTTTAAAGCACTCAAGAAAGTGATAAATTTTGAATGGACAACTGAAAGCCAAGAGGCCTTTGAGGCCCTGAAGAAATACATGGCTGAGCCACCACTATTGGCCAAACCAAAACCAGGAGAGGTTCTTTATCTATACTTGGCAGTATCCAACACTGCCCTGGGAGCTGTTTTGGTAAAAGAAGAGTTAAAGGTTCAGAAACCCATCTACTACGTGAGCAAGATTCTACATGGGGCAGAAATAAACTACTCAACGATTGAGAAGTTTGCCTTAGCCTTGATAATGGCCTCAAGAAAGCTACGCCCGTACTTCCAGGCTCACAAGATAGAGGTCTTGACTGATCAACCTCTAAGAAACATCTTGCATAGCCCTCAAGTTAGTGGAAGATTGATCAAATGGGCCATTGAATTGGGCGAATTCGACATCAAGTATAAGCCTCGAACGGCCATAAAAGCTCAAGCACTCGCTGACTTCATGGTTGAATCTACCATTGACAACCAAGAAGTCGGGGGGCAGGAAGTAACAATGGAAGACAAGGAAACTGAAGACATAATCTCCAGAGAATGTTGGGTGCTCTATTTTGATGGAGCATCAAAAACAAAATCAAGTGGAGCCGGTTTAGTGCTACAAAGTCCTGATGGATTCCTCATAGAGTATGCACTAAAACTTGACTTCCCAACGACAAACAATGAGGCTGAGTATGAAGCTCTGATAGCTGGCTTAGGGCTGGCTGGAGCCTTGAGGGTCAAAACTCTGAAAGTATGTGGAGACTCGAGGCTAGTGGTTTCCCAAGTAAATGGGGAATTTGAGGCCAGAGATGAAGTCATGGCCAAGTACTTGAAACTTGTCAAGGCCATCATGACTCAGTTCGACGAATGCTATGTAGAGCACATTCCAAGGGAAGAAAACGTGAAGGCAGATGCCTTGTCTAAATTTGCTTCTTCCGAAATTGAAAATTATGCAGGAAGTGTCTACTTCCAAGTCCTGAGGACCCCAAGCATCAACGGAAAGTTGGTAGCACCCATTGATGTTGGCGGTTGTTGGATTGATCCCATCAAATCTCATCTAGAAACTGGGTGGTTACCCAACGACACTTCAGAAGCACGAAAGCTGTACGTCAGAGCACTAAGGTATACCCTGATTGAGGGAATCCTATACAAGAAGTCTTTCATCATTCCATATCTAAAATGTTTAAGACCTCAAGAGGCAGAATTGGCCCTAAAGGAAGTGCATGAAGGAATCTGTGGGCAACACTTGGGGGGCAGAGCCCTTGCTCATAAAGTCACCCGCCTAGGTTTCTATTGGCCAAGCATGCTTGCTGATGCTAAAAGCTACGTAAAGAAATGTGAAAGGTGCCAGAAGCATGCACCAGTGGTTAGGCAACCACCAGAGATTTTGACATCCATAAACTCACCAATTCCATTTGCCATGTGGGGAATGGATATACTTGGACCTTTCCCAATGGCAAGTGCACAACGAAAGTTCTTGATAGTAGCAATCGACTACTTCACCAAGTGGATTGAGGCTAATCCATTAGCCAAGATAACCACCAAGCAAGTGATGCATTTCTTCTGGGAAAATGTGATATGCAGATACGGGATTCCACATATCTTGATCACAGACAATGGAACTCAGTTTAACAACGATGAGTTTAAGAAATATTATGATGAGAACGATATCAAGTTGCGCTTCACTTCTGTCGCCCATCTTCAAGCAAATGGGCAAGCTGAGGTTGCAAATCGAATTATCCTAGATGGACTGAAGAAAAGAGTTGAACGCTCCAGAAACACTTGGGTGGACGAATTGCTTCACATACTGTGGGCATATCGTACTACTTGTAAAGTCACCACTGGAGCTACCCCCTTTCTATTGGCGTATGGGACAGAGGCAGTGGTTCCAGTGGAGATTACTCACACATCTCCACGAGTTGAGGCTTATGAACCAGAAGAAAATGAAGAAGGCTTGAGGCTAGCTTTAGATCTAATTGATGAAGTTAGAGATGAGGCAAACGCCAAGATAGTTGAACATCAGAAGAGGGCATCTTTCTACTACAACCTAAGGGTTAAAGAAAGGTTTTTTCGACAAGGAGACTTGGTTCTTCGAAAGATTGAGGCATCCGGAGTTGGACAAAAAGGCAAGTTGGCCCCAAATTGGGAAGGACCATATCGCGTCAAGAACGTATTTGGTCGAGGCTCGTACAAGCTGGAAACCCTTGAAGGGCATGAGGTGCCAAGAACTTGGCATGCCTCCAACTTGAAAGTTTATTATGTTTAAGGTGTTTCCTAAGTGGATTCACTACTAGAAATAAGGTTTGATAAAACCAACCCAAGTTTTTAAAACTTGAGTACTATGTAAGGGTTGAGCCCATTCTTCAAAGTTATGAATTATATACTCATGTTTTGAATGCATTACATACTGATACAAAATGCTAACTAAACATGCAAAATCAAGAGGCAAGAAAACAACACAAGCCATGAATGGCCGCAAAATTTAAATAAAACTAAACTTACAAAAGTTTAAGTTAAGCCCGAAGGCTGGAAATACATAGAAAGAAAATACAAAGCCATGAATGGCCTAAGTAAACTACAAACTACGGCTGCGCTTCACCGTCCTTGTCTCCCACATCTGTCTCCTCCCCTGAACTAGAGCT
Source organism: Heracleum sosnowskyi (assembly GCA_030848705.1). Lineage (NCBI taxonomy): Eukaryota > Viridiplantae > Streptophyta > Magnoliopsida > Apiales > Apiaceae > Heracleum > Heracleum sosnowskyi. Next base: position 118,503,828 of record CM061236.1, on the reverse strand, counting down.
GGAAGAATGCTCATCAGCATCAGCAGAAGCGTCACTGAGGGGTGATAAATGCTCGATCTGGATCTAAAATCCTAGCATCTTCCTCCATATCATCAACTCCAGCCAAAATACGCTCCAAGGGAGTAGGAGGGTGAGGAGCAGGAAAGTCAGCAGCATCAAAGACTCCAGGATGCTTGGCCAAGATAGCCTGAACAGCATCCTCCCATCCTGACGTATACTGGTCTGGGAAGAGAATCTCGTCATGCTTCTCGATCAAGTCCTTGTACTCCTGAGATTCAAGATACTCATCAATGCAATCATCCTTACTCTTCCTCAGCTCAACAAGGTCAGACTGAGCATCAGAAAGCTCCTTCTCCCTTCTAGCAAGAGTCTCTTTAAGAGACTTAACCTCCTCTTCAGACTTCTCCAGCTTTACCCGGTTGGTCTCAGAAGAAGTACACCAAACCTTAGCTTGGAACAATACCCCCTGAAAGTTGGCATTGGTCTGCTAAAAGATAAAAGTTAGAAAAATATAAGCAAAAAATTCAAAGAAATAGCTAAGGTAAAGAAAATTACCGCAGCAATAGCTTGAGCCCCTAGATGCTCAGCACCCTCAAGGGTGGAATCTGCAACGAAATCCTTGTAATCACAAGGGGTAAGAGAGTGGTACGACCAGTCCACAGCATGTTTGGACACCCCAGTAATGGTGTCCTTCTTCCTAATACCCCAGTTGGGGCGCCACACTGAGGACTTGGCAGACACAGGAATGTCCACCTCGTCCACAGAAGGGATCAAGAAGCTGGGAACACTGGCCTTCCCCTTTGGATCATCTCCAATCCTAGCCCTTTTCATCCTGGATGTCTCTACATCCTTGGGCTCATTGGTCTTGTTGATAAAGGCCGCAGCTGCAAGAAAATCCAGAAAATGGTTAGCAGAAAATCGCAAGGAAAGAAAAATAGACATAATGAAAAGGGGTAAGCAAAAATACCCTTATCATGAACAGTTGAGAGACCAACGGACTTGAGGACAAACTCATCCAGTAGCTCCCAAGCCACGGTAGTCCCATTATCCTTAATGAGCTCTGAGTAGGCATGAAGTTCCTCCTCATTCAAGACAATGTTACCGGGACTACCATCAGAGACTCTCCCAAAAGATGTACGGAACAGGGTTCCCCAGTCCCCTCCTTCCCATACAAGATACATGAACTCATTTTTCCATTTGGGGTTATTATCTGGGATTGACTTGGGGTCAAAGATGAAAGGGAAGCCTACCCTATGGCTTATATATACCCAACCCAAGTTGTTGGCTGAGCTATTTTTAAACTGAAAAATCTTCCTAAACAAAGGAACAGACAAAGGAAAGTTTTTACGAAGGCATAAAACCATGAAACAATTAATTATCCTCCAGGCATTTGGAGGTAATTGACAAGGGCTGATTTGGACATCTGCCAAGAGCCTAGGGATGAACTCATGAAATGGGAACCTAAGGCCGACAACTATGGCATCTTTATAAATGCACAAGGCATTTGACCGCCAGTGACATGAACGGTCACCGGGGCCGGCTGGAACAAGCCTCAAGGGGGCCTTTACCCTATACATCTTATTATAATCCTTTATCATATCTACTTCATGAAATCTATTGCTACAATCATACGAATCTAAAGCAGATACTGACGGGTATTCATCCCCATGTTCATTAATCATATCATGCAAAGACATGTATTTTGAACGAATAGGAATGGGGGTACCTCTTTTTGATGCGGAATTCATCTTTTGAAGACGTTGGGAAGCTCGATCAGCCATTTCTAACCCAGAAAGTCTTTAAATCTTCAAGAAAAATTGCCCAGAAATCTTCAAAGGAACCCAGAAATCTTCAACAAATGTTCAAAGAAACCCAGAATCTTCAAAGAAACCCAGAATCTTCAAGGAAATCTTCAAATCTTCAAGCAAAAAACCCAGAAAAACGGTGAAATTCAACGGAAAAGCTCACCGAAAATCGCCTTGCGACAGAACCCTAGCAGAGCAATTTGTAGAAAACTTTGAAGAGAATTTAGCAGAGTGACTTTGAGAACATAGAATGTGTGTTATGAATGGAAACAAAAGGGGAACTCACCCTTATATAGGGATGACAGCTGGTCAATGGGCCGGTTGATGGAAGGGCAACCGGCATTAGCCGGTACGACCCATAAAAGGCTAAAGGCCCAAATTACTGAGTTTGAACAGTGAAGGCTCTGGGCCCAATTAAGCCCATTACAAAAACGAACCACATTTTCGATCAAAATTCTGATCAAATGAGTTCGAATAAAGCCCGAAATGGCTCTCGTATTCGACCAAAAATATGGCCGAAAGGCTAAAGGCCCAATTATTAAAAAAGACTAAAGGCCCAATAAAAAGTTGAAGGCCCAATTGCTAAATAAAAGCCTTAGGCCCAAATTGAGCCCTATATAGGTGGGCCTTAATAGTTTGAAACGAACCAAGTATTCGACCAGAATCCTGGTCGAATGAGTTCGAACAGGCACTAAAATTGAAGTCATGTTCGACCATGATCCTGGTCGAAATAATTCGACCAGGCACCAAAATTGAAGTCATGTTCGACCACGATCCTGGTCGAAATCATTCGACCAGGCACCAAAATTGAAGTCATGTTCGACCAGGCACCAAAATTGAAGTCATGTTCGACCACGATCCTGGTCGAAATCATTCGACCAGGAGGCAAAATGGAAGCAAATTTCGACCAGAATCCTGGTCGAAGGAGTTCGACCAGAATCCTGGTCGAAGGAGTTCGACCAGGAGCTAAAATCAAGGTCGAATTCGACCAGGATCCTGGTCGAAAATGAACTGAAAAATCAAAAATTGATTTATCTTCCAGGGAATTGATAAAAAATCTCGGTTCCTGTTTTGGGAAATTACAAAATTGGTTTAAAACTATATGTTCGTCAAAACAAGCCACAATACGGAAAAAAAAAAATTCGTAACTCCCGAATAAAATAACTTCTACGATAATCCGAGAGTGATTTTCCTAGAAGTTGGGGGGCAAATGATATGGACAGAAAAGTAATTATAGAAATATAATTGCTGATTCAATTAAAAGGCCGGTATTTAAGGACCGACACCCTAATTATTCATTAATTTCGTAATTAATGAATAGGGAAAATATACAGCTCATGAAAAGAGTCCAAATTATGGCAAATTGGTCAAAGAAGGATCCAGAATCCCAACTAAAGGCAATTAATGAGTCATAGCCTTTATCGACAAGGAAACGAATTCTCCAGCAAGAAATACAATGTTTATCCAATATCAAAAAGAAGACTTATTCGCTAAGTCTCCTAAACATACCATAAATACTAGGCTCCAGACGCCTATATAAGGTCCCTGATCCTACAATCAGAACTACGTCTTTGGCTTGATTCTCAATAACGAATTGAGATACGTAGGCATCTTGTGAGGACCGATTTAGTCTCGAAACACAAGTGCAGCCATAAAAGCTCGAAGCTCATTAAACCCTCGCATTAAATTCGTAAGCTCAGATTTTATTCCACAACACTTAGAATAATAAAAAGGTATGATCCAAACACTATATAATTAATTTAAAAATTACTAACCTCCTTATAATAATATATTTTTCTGGTCCCAAACATATTCTACTGTATGTATCTACGAGGAAATATTAACTATATAACATTAATAGTTTTCTAAACCTATAAAACTAATAGATTAAAATTTTGTTCATCTCCATAAAATCAAAATATGGACAACAAAGATGTAAACTATAAATTTAGAAATTTGGAAATTTGGGTAAAATAAAACAAATATTTTGCAAGTTTACAAAAATAAATTATAAACTTAAATTCAGAAAATATAACAAAAACATTTTACAACTGTAAAGTTAATTGTTTATTACAATTAATATAAACTTTTGATTCATATTTATATACTAATAATTTTAGTACAAATAAAATATATTTATAACACTAAATAATTATAAGTCGTATAATGCAACATAAAACAAATATGTATTCTAATATATAAAGGGGCCAGAAGAAACAATAGAGTTTTGAACCATCCAGACAAAAATTTTAAAACGGAGTCAGAAATTCAGGTGTCATCCAGAAAATTTTAGACACCAATCAAATGACATGAACCATGAATGGTTCATGAATTAACAAATGACCCCTTATAATGCATAAAGGAACTTATTTTCCATTACCCAAACAGACCCATATGAAATGTCATAGTTAAAATACAATGGGTAAACCAAACTTCACCCCAGATTAATAACATATTAAATAATTTGTTATTTGGTATTTTAGTATAGACTAGAATAGTCAATGTTTTATCAAGCCCATTATGTCAATCTGTAAGGGGTAAATGACGGGCTTTGGATTTTGGAACCGGAGCATAGAGACAGGGGCAAATTTGTTAGCAAATGATGTGATATTGATAATGCGGTAATTTAAAATATTTTACTCGTAAAATTTATGTGAATGTAAGAGTTTCACTATTATTAGTTGAGTTGTAGTCCATGAGAACATAATATTTTGCATCTGGGAGTAACATTCCACATAGATATTCCTATATAGAGACCGAGAGAGAACATTACATAAATAGAGTAACATTCCGAGAGAACTTCTTATATAGAGTCCGAGAGAGAACCATTACATAAATATATATAAAACATATATTTATTCTAGTTTTCATTAAATATACTTATAAATTTCAATTAGTAAATCAAAAAACAAATTACACAACTTTTTTTAATTAAAAATAATTAAAAATTAATGAAATAGTTCAAAGTAATTCTACAGTAGAATCACACTTACAAAAATTAATTATGTAGTATGTAGTTACATAGTAATAAACCAAACACAAACATTTCAATTACCTCGGATTTATAGTTATAACTTAGTTACCGGGAAGTTCAAGTTACCTACGTAATTACAAAATTGACGAAACAAACGAGGCCAAAATGATTCTACGGTGGGTCACAATTGAAGCGTCCATTCTTGAGGAAGGAGTGGAGTTTCTTCTTTGATTGCATCACAAGAGCTTTCGGGAAGAAATGCACCAATTGGGATACAATTCCTACAGACAGTCTGCAAATCGGGTATTCTTTACTCTATGATACTCACTTTGATTTTTCTAGATTAGTTTTACATAATATTGGTGAAAAGATGACAGAAAACAGAGGTGTTGTCTATTTTGCTCATTTTTGTCAACTACTATTTTCCTTCCGTGTTCCTGAAATTGAGATTCTGGAGGATGATGTTATTCAGTCGTTTAGATTGCATAAACGCATATTTTCTGACTTAACAAACAAGGATCCTAAGAAAGGGAATGTTGGTGCTCTGCTATTACCTGAGAGAGTGCAACAGTTTGAAAATAATCCTCCACAACCACAATCACAACCTGAACCAGAACCTCAAACTCTGAACATTTCATCCCTAAACACAGAACCTCCACCTTCTACTTCTCAACAACCACAGTCTGGTGGTAGAATTAAGAAAAGAGCCTTCAAGAGAAAAGTTCGATCTAACAGGCCACAGTCTAATGATGAAGATGATGTTGATCATGAAATTCTTCATCAGAGAAAGAGGAGGATGGTAGCTAATTATCTCTTTGATGAATTAGAAGTTGAAGCTCCTGAAGCCGAAAATCAGGAGGTTGTTGATGAAGCTCCTCTAGCTGTGTCTGATGAGGCCAGAGTACATGCTGATGCAGAGGCTAATATGCCTGCACAAGATGATTTCTTTAATGACTTTGAAATGGATGCACATGTTGAAGCATATCCTAGTATCAGTGTTTGTGATACTGAGGATGTGGCAGCTGATCAGCCCACCCTAGTTATAGAAGAGTCACTTGCTACTCATACAGTAAATCTTTCTGTGACTAATCAAGTTCCTGAAATGGGTGAGGAGGTTGATCAGATTCCTGCAGCTGCTGAGGAGAAAATAGATGAAGCTACAACAGAGAATATAGAAAATGATAAAAGAAAAGAAGCTGTTGTTGAAACTGCAAACTCTGAGATTCCTGAAGCTGTTGCAGAACAAATTCCTATGGAAGCTGCACAGATCAATGCAGAGCAGATACCAGAAAATGTTAATGAAGATAGAGTTGATTTTGATAATGCTGATCACACTTCTGTAAATTCTGATCATGCAAACTCTGGGATCAATGCTACACTTTCAAACTCTGATGATAATGAGTCAATACCTTTTCTAAGGGATCCTACTGCAGAGTCTATCAAAGAAAATCAACATGCAACTGAAGCTCATTACAGGGAAATGCATTATGCTAATTAGTCAGGGGCTGATTGCATTTTCTCTAAACAAAGGACTGCTGATTTTGTTGCTCAATCTGCAAAGGAGATTTCAAATCCTGAGTTGTTGACACATTTCAAGGCTACAGTTGTTCAAGTCAAATCATTGCACAATCGCTTTGATGAGACTCACAAAGCTGTCATTGGATTGAGTAATGATGTTGCTGCTAAGGAGTTGGCTTTGAAGAATGATAGAACTAGATTATCTTCCATGATCAAGGATCAAGTGGAAATAAAGCAAAGGCTAAGCAAGGTGGAAGAGAATCAGACTGCTATGTCTTCTCAACTTACTTCTATTCCTACATCACTAGAGTTGCTGACATCAGTTTTTATTCCTGATGATGTCAAAAAGGGGGAGAAAGTACCTAAAGACAAATGCAAAAGGACTCCAACCTTGAGACTGAGGGATGATTCTAATGATGGTGGAAGCAGAGGAGCAGAGAAAAGGTCAAAGTCTTCTCAAGAGCAAGGGAGACTTAGGTCAAACTCTGCTAGACAGACATACTCTGAAAGAATAAACTCTGGTGGTCAATCCTCTTCAAGACTTAAGAGTCTAGTGATTTCAGATAATCCAATTACTGATGAAGAGATTGTTGCTAAACTCTTTTTGGAAGAACATGATGGTCAAGTCACAGTGGAAGATATGGATGCTGAGATGAAGCTTCTTGCTGAAGAACACCAGAAAAAGATTGAAGCTGGTACTTATAAGAAGAAATCTGTAAAGGCTCCTAGGAAGAAGGAAATTGCACTCTCTATCAAAGAAAATACTCAACAGAGTTTACAACACACAAGGAGGCCTGTGATTGCAAATACTGATAAAAGAAAAGGTAAACTGGTAGAAGAAGGGTAGTTACCAAATAAGAATTATTCAACCTCTGACGTTGCTCATGTTGATATTTCTACTAAAGTTGTGACAACCTCTGACAATGCTCAAGTTGTACAAACTCAGCTATCTCCACAACTCCAAGGTTTCTTAAGACCTGTACTTCCTGAAACTCTAAATCCAGAATCTGTGAACTTTCTTCAAACCAGAACAGTACTTGGAAAAGAATCTTATGATAAGTCTGGTTTGGGTTCACACAGGGAGAAAAGAATTAATAACAGTCCTGCAGATCTTACATCACTGGCAGAACCTGGTGTTGGGGTTACTCAAGAAAACCTTGACAAACTAGAGTCTGTTCAGATGATTTACCACAGAGGATTAAAGAAGGAGTTTTTGTTATACTTCATGAATGATGGAAGAGTTTACAGAGTTGGAGAAGCTGATATTCATCTGAAGCTATGGGAAGAGCTAGAGTATGTTCTATATCTTCTGAAGATCAAAAATAGAAGTACTCATGATGCTGCTCTAGTTTTAAAAGACAGAATGATGAAATCAAAAGTTCTTCTTGGAGGAGGTGTTTCAAGTGCTTACATTCCTAAGTACAGAGATGCTTATGGAAAGATAGTTGAAATGAAGAGAAACAGTGTCAGATTCAAGACTGCACTGGGAATAAAGGTTTTGGAATTCAACCTAGAGTCAGACAAATCTTACTTTATCCGGCTAGGGAATGAAATGAGGAAGAACATCATTTATTCTCTGAGAGCTGCTATCTACCAGACTGGAGAAAGTGATCCAGAGCTTAAAGAGTTGAAAGAAATTATGGTGGATGAGCTAGAAAAAGCTGAAAGGAGGCTACTCATTGATTATCTCAGGACAGTGCCTGATATTGAACAAATTAAGTAAAGTCTGACTGTAAGTTTTTAAAGTTTTCTGTTCTAAGTAAAAGTTAAACTCTGATATGTTATAAACACTGCATTTGTTATATGTTTTGACATCATCAAGTATCTATTAACTTGTACATTTTTATTATGCACAAGTTGGGGGAGATTGTTAGATATAATTGCTGATGATTGTTTATCAGTGTTTAAGCAACAGGTACTCATCAGAGTTTACTGGAAGCCAGTCAGAGTTTATTAAAGTCTGACGGGGTGAATGTTTGGTTTAGCTGTCGGTGCTTAATTGAAGATTCTAGAAGCAATATATTCTGAAGATGGAAAGAAGCAGAATATATTGAGATGGCTAAATAAATGGAACAGAAGACAGAAGCAATCCTAGATTGATATAAATTGTATAGCTGATTTATAGGATATCAATTAGAGATTGATTATGTAACTGTGTATTATATAAACACATATAGGTTAACCCTAAAAGGGATGCGAATACTGAATACATTATTCTTGTAACCTAGCAGCTCTCTGTGATATTTTACATCACTGAGAGAAGAGTTATTTAATATAATTCAGTTTATTGTTCATAAACAATGTTCTTGATTGTTACTCACATACATATATTGATTATATATTGTGTATTCGGCCTAACATATCCCTTCTTTCATCTTTTACCTCTTCCTTTACCTGTACATAACACTTTGTAATGTGTTTTCAGGCTGTCCCTTGGGCTGCTTCTTTAGAGCAGAAGGTCAAGGACTTGGATCTGCAGCTTCGGGGGCTCAAGCTGACTGAAGAACGAGCGGAGGCTGCCGAAGGTCAGCTGGAAGCGTTGCAGAAGGAGGTTTTCTTGTTGCGGCAGAGGCTGACGTAGGTGGTCACCGATCGGGACAGCGTCAAGATCGATCTCGAAGCTGCCTTCACTCGTTTGGACCGGGCTAAATCCAGGCTGAGGACTTCCCGCAAGGCCGAGAAAAAGGCTCAGAAGCTGATCCTCCTGTCCGAAGACCGGGGATTCACTGCGGGCTACGAGGAGGTGATTCGCAGGGCTCATGCTGCCGGGATGGACCATAAACTCCTCCTGGAGGAGGGCATGGAAGATCCAATCGGTCGTTCCGAAGAGCCTGACGTCCCTCCAGTAGTCAGCTCGGATCCCGAGTCGGATTTGTCTGATTAGATATAAAAGTTTTATCGTTGATGTAATTTAACATTTTTCCTACGGGCTTTACTCTCTCCTTCGGGCTTATGTTTACTTTTGCCTTCGGGCTTTTATATTTTACGATCTTTTGCTATGTTTGGCGTTCGATCATATCCTTGCTTTAGGTCTTATTTGATTGCCTTAGCTTTCTCTTTATAATACCTCTTCGGCTTAGTGATTTTGCCTTGGTATTTTCCTTTGTAACACGTCTTCGGCTTAATCATTTGCCTTGGTGTTTTTATTTGTAACACCTTTTCGGCTTTGTATTTTGCCTTGGTGTTTTTGTTTAAGTTTACCTTTGGTATAAACATCCGTTCGTCATACCCCTTCGGTAAGTTTGTCCCTTTAATATTTAAAGAGGTGGAGATACATCTTAAAATAGTAACAGTAGAGGACTGATAAGAGAAGGAAAAAGAAATAAAATTGCAAGTTCATAATTTCCTTCCGAATGCCCTGAAGTATGGGCTTGGAATTTTTGTGCTATTCCAACTTTGCATTTAATGTTCGTTATACTTAAAACAAATGAACTGAATCAAGTTGACATAAATGAACTTATGTAAATAATATTGGAAATAGACCTTCTGTATTAATTCATGCTGAAGTAAACATTTTGAATCAAAGTTGCTGAACTAAAAACAAATAGAAGAACAAAGATTTTCGATAGGCTTACTGGTAGAACCTACGAAGGCGTGAAGCATGCCAAGTGTTTTTGATCAATGAACCGTCCGATCCAGATAGTTTATATGTCCCTGGTCGAACCACTTCAACCACTGTGTAGGGGCCCTCCCAATTGGGCATCAGCTTTCCTTGCTTGGTCGGCATGGAGGTTGCCAGCTCTCTGAGAACGAAATCCCCGACCTGAAATGATCTTTTCTTTATGCCAGCATCGTAGTACTGAGCAGCCTGAAGTTGGTATCGAACATTTCGCTAGTGAGCGGCTTCTCTTTCTTCGGCCACCATATCCACATTAGCTCGCAGTCCGAACTCGTTGCTTTCCAAATTAAACACATGTGTTCGGTAAGATTCCATTCCGACTTCGGCCGGCATCAATGCGTCTGTCCCGAACGCTAACCTGAATGGAGTTTCTCCCGTTGAGGATCTGGGGGTAGTTCGGTAAGCCCAAAGAACATAGGGCAACTCTTCTGCCCACATGCCTTTAGCATCTCCAAGTAGTTTCTTTATACCCTCGAAAATGATCTTGTTTGCTGCTTCAATGGCTCCGTTCCCTTGTGGATGTCCGACTGAACTGAACTTCTGCTGGATTCCGAACTTAGCAAAAAACTTTCTGAACTTACTGCCGATGAATTGAGTTCCATTATCAGATACGCAGATCATCGGGATTCCGAACCTCAAGATTACCTGTTCCAACATAAACTTTTTAGCTGCTTCCTCAGTTATGGTCGACAGTGGTAGGGCTTCTACCCATTTTGTCATGTAATCGATGGCTACAATGCAATACTTAGCCTGCTTAGTACTGGTGGGTAGAATTCCCACAATGTCCACGGCCCACATGACAAAGGGGATGGGATTAAGGACCGATGACATTTCTTCTGGAGTTTGCTTTGGTACAGTACTGAATAGTTGGCATTGTCTACATCGTTTGGAGTAGTTTTTGGCGTCTTCCCTTATGGTCGGCCAAAAGAATCCTTGTCTTAGAATTTTGAAAGCTAGTGATCGTCCTGCCAAATGCTCTCCACAGATTCCTTCGTGCACTGTTTCCAACACTAACCTTTGATCTTCGGGGTCAAGACATTTGAGAAGAGGTTGTGTAGCCGACCGTCTGAACAATTGTCCCCCTACTAAGGCATAGCTGGCTGACCGATACTTCACCTTTTGTGCTTCCTTTTTGTCTAATGGCAATACTCCTTTCTCCAAGAAGGCCCTGATGGGGGTCATCCAATTGATTCCTTGATGGATTTCCAAACATTGTTTTTTGTCTATGGAAGGGACCTTCACTTCGGTCAGGTATATCGATCCCATTAAACTCTGGGTTTCCGTTGAGGCAAGCCTAGACAACGCATCTGCCCTGCTGTTGTTTTCTCTAGCTACCTGGTTTAATTCAAACGACTCAAAATGAAGTGAACTTTCACGTACCTTGGTCGTGTATGCCTTCGTTCGGGGGTCTTTTTTGCCATACTCTCCGGAAAATTGCTTCACCACGAGCATAGAATCACTAAATACCCTTACATGTTTCACCTCTAGGCTTCGTGCCAAGGAGAGCCCTGCTAGTAATGCCTCGTATTCAGCCTCATTGTTAGTCAAGGGGAAGGTGAACCTGATAGCCTAACAAATCTCAAAACCATCTGGGCTGATAAGGATCATACCGGCCCCATACTTCGTTTTTGTGACCGAACCATCCACAAAGAGTTTCCATTTTCCAGGTGAGTGAATGAGCTTTTCCTCTGGTGCCAAGTCCTTCGGTCCTGAGAAAGAACATTCTACCAAGAAGTCGGCCAGTGCTTGGGCTTTGATAGCGGTTCTGGGCATAAATTCCAAGTCATACTCTCCTAGCCCTACCGACCAAGCCACAATTCTGCCCGAAGCTTCATGTCTTTGAAGTATCTTTTTCAGTGGTTGATCGGTGACCACTTGTACAGTTCTTCCTTGAAAATAATGGCGTAGTTTCCTTGATGCTACCACTAATCCAAAGGCGAACTTTTCCGCATTGGGGTATCTTGTTTCCGCATCCTTAAGCATGTGTGAGACATAGAATACTGGGTGTTGATTCTTTTCATGTTCCTTGACTAGCACAACCCCTAGTGTTCGGTCACTCACTGCTAAGTAAAGTTGCAGTGTTTCCTTGGGGTCGGGTCTCATCAGGAGTGGTGCCTTGACCAGATATTCTTTAACCTCTTCAAACGCCTTCTGGCAATCTGATCCCCATTCAAAGTTTTTGGACCCTCGAAGTACTTCGAAGAACGGTAGTGCTTTTTCAGCCGATCGAGAAATAAACCTTCTTAAAGCAGCCAATCGCCCAGTTAATTTTTGAATGTCCCTGATCGTCTTCGGTGCCTCCATATCAATCACTGCCTTGATCTTCTCAGGGTTGGCTTCTATCCCCCTGGCACTTACCATGTACCCCAAAAACTTGCCACTAGCAACTCCGAACGTGCATTTGCTTGGATTAATTTTCATATTGTTTTTCCTGAGTGTTTCAAAACACTCTTTCAGGTCTTCTGCATGATCTTTAAACATGGATTTCACGATCATATCGTCCACATAGCATTCCATGTTCCGACCGATCTGTTGCTTAAAAACATTGTTGATCATTTTCTGGAAGGTTGCCCCTGCATTCTTCAGCCCGAAGGGCATCTTGATGTATGTATATGTACCTTTGGGGGTGATGAATGCTGTCTTTGGAATATCCTCGACATTCATTGCAATTTGGTGATATCCAGAAAAAGCATCTAAAAAGCTAAGTACCTGGTGTCCTAAGGTTGCATCTATCAACTGATCAATATTAGGTAAGGGATAGTGATCCTTCGGACATGCTTTGTTTAGGTCGGTGTAATCGACGCACATTCTCCATTTGTTGTTCGACTTCTTGACTACCACCACATTTGCCAGCCAGTCTGGATACTCAATCTCTTCAATGAACTTAGCCTCCAGCAGCTTTTCTACTTCGGCCTGGATGACTTGTTGCCTTTCCATGGCGAAATTCCTTTTCTTCTGTTTAACAGGCTTTGCATCAGGGTTAACGCTAAGACAATGTTTTGCAACCGAAGGGTCTAAACCTGGCATGTCCTCCGGTCCCCACGCGAACACATCGTGGTATTGTCTGATCACTTCAATAACTTTCTCTTTTAACTCAGGTTCCATGTTTTTGCCTATTTGGATCATTTTCCCCGACTGCCCGTGTAAGACCCCAGATTTTGGGTAGAATTAAAACTTTTATTATATGTTGATGTAAATATGGATAGTGGCAATGACTTTGAGAATCAAGTTATGAAATGAATATGAATTTCGGTTTTCAAACATTTTGAGAATAGTAAGAATGGACTGAACATATAAATAAGAACAATCAATCTGGAAGATAAGAATACAATACTCCAGGGAAGGAAAGTATTTTTATGTCATCCAAATCAATATCTGGAATACATCCGACAACTCCGTAAACAAGATAGCGTACGCCCGAGAAAGCACTAGAACGTTTTCTAAGTGCAAAGAGTAGAGAGAAAATAGATCAGGAATATTGGAACGGATTTTGATCCAAAGGATTATAGAAAAACCACTGATGAATAGTAACTCTTCATTTAAAAGTTTTTCAGACCACCCTATATGCGGGACGATATAATAAACTTTCAAAGTCGCATTAGTGATCTACGATGGAAATAAAAGAATGCAGAAGCTGTCAGAATCGGAAAAATAGCATTTTTCGTTTTCTCCGAAATTTCACCAAAAATGGACTAAATAATTATTATTTGAGGATATTTAAGGATTTAAATTATTAATTTCATGGATATGGATTTGATAAATGAATTAGAAGTATCGAGAACGATTTCGGTAAAATACCTCGATAGAACCCTCGAGAAACCTTGCGAGCGTTCTACGAAATTAAACGAACCAGAAAAGCTACTTTATTCCAAGCCAATGCATGCTTGCCAAGTGTCAAGACAAGAAGAGACCAAGGGTGATGACTCACCACATTGGATAAATATCAAGTAATTAAACAAGATAAGAAGAAAAAGAAAAAGGAAGAGAAATTTCGGGAGAGAAGAAGAAAGAAAAATGGGAGAGAAAGAAATGATCATAACTTGAGATTCCGTTGTCCGTTTTTGGCGTTCCACCACTCAAATCGAAGCTCTCGAGAAGCCCGACGTAACCATGGTAAGCAATCGCCTCACCTCTGTCATTTACCCTTCGATTTCAGTGAGTAACAGTTGGAGAAGATGATGAATAGTAACTTGTATTTTGCTTTGTTGCTTTTGATATTGAGTTTGTGGCTTCCAAAGGTTGTATTAAGCAAGGATCTAAGGTTACATAAGGAATATAGCAGCAAGCAAGCTTGGAGGAAGGTATAAACCTCTGCCCCTTTGAGTTTTATATGAGTTTTAAAGTGGTTTTGATGTTCATGTAAAGTTAAGATCATGATTAAGTGATTTAGTGATTATTTGGATTTGTTTGAATGTGTAAAATGATGGGTGTTGGATTTGAGCCTCCCCACTGATCTTAGAGGTGTATGATGGTTGTTTGTTGAGGTTGTAGATGTATGGTATGCCCGGTGTGGCTTGGTTATGTTGTGACAAAATAGGATTATTCGATTTTAAGCCGTCGTAATGCCCGATTTTCGGTAACTCTATAAACTGCCTAGAATCAGAAAACCTAACTGCCTCTTTTGGTTCAGTTATGAACATGAGTGTGTAGAGCTTTGTTTCTAGTTTACGTGAACGCAAGAATTATGTCATTACGATTTACGGTTTATGAGATATGACCATTTTAGTGAAAGTGGTTCAAGGAACGAGATTGCAGAAATGTACCAACTTTGTGGCTATGTTTGAGACCCTTAAGAGTTGTTTTAAAATATGGTATTTTGTATTGAAGTGTCAAGGGCAGTTACGAAGGTTTGTACGAAGGTTTCGAGTCCAAAAAATTATTTTCCGATTTTATAAAAATGTGTTAGCCGAGGTTGCGCAAGTGAAAACCACTAAGAACATGACTTAGAAACCAATGTTGTAAATGGTTAAGTATAACTTGTATTCGAGGATCGATTTCGGACTAAACCTACGACTTAAGTAATTGTCGATTAACATGGACTTAGTATGAGCCTATAACGAGTTAGTAATGCCTTGGTTGTGTTTCGCTTACGTGTTTAAGCATTGAGTACAAGTGGATTATCCAGGGGATTAATCGTGCGTTTTCTTTGACTTTGTCTAGATTGTCCGGCATCGTCGCGAACCCCTATCACTTCTTGAGCATCAGGCAAGTTTTCTAAATCTATACTTTGAAGTATTGATTATATATTACTGATGTTGCCATGTGTGGAGTTATACAGTTGTGCGATACATGTTATATATTGTATAAAATAGAGTTTGATCTGGGCTTATATATAAGCTTTGAGATAAAGTAGTTATAAACCGGTATACCTTGTAGCTCTAGAGATACGAGCATACTTCTTGTTTTCGACTCTAGACCGGGAGTCAGTATTTGAGATATGAAGATAGCCGTGAAAACCCGGAGGGATTCCAGCGGCAGTGTACTAATTATTTTGAGGACTGCTATTATTAAACATTAATTACATTTCTAGAAAGTATTAATTACCTGGAAATGATTTGAGGAATGTTATTTGAATATTACCTCATTCGAAGGTTATTATTTGAAAATGATTTGGTAACTGGCTTATAAGCTAGATATGGGATATCGTTTATAAGCCAGGTTTTTATAAATGCCCTAGGATAAGGGCGGGTGATTTTCCCTAAGATCAGAAATAATTATATTTCGGTATATGTTAAAGGTTATTTCCGATAAGATATCGGGTAACTGTTACTCGAGGGTTAATTGTTTTATTTAAGAATATCATTTATATTCATTTGAGGATTATTGACTTAGAGAATATTATATATATTCATTTGAGGATTATTGACTTAAAGAATATTATTTATATTCATTTGAGGATTTTTGACTTTAAGAATATTATTGTGAATATTCATCTGGGGTTTATTTAATGAATATTAATTTTGAATATTCATTTGAAGATTATTTTATTAATTAATGAATATTATTTATGAATATTCATTCGAGGATTAATTATTTATTTAATGAATATTACTTTTGAATATTCATTTGAGACTTAATTATTTAATGGACATTATTTTTTTCGAATATTCCTTTGAGATTTATTAATTAATGAATATTATTTTGAATATTCATTGGGGGTTTACTTATTTGAGGAATATTATTTTGAATATTCATTCGAGGTTTATATTATCTTGAATATTCATTCGGGGTTTATTAGTTAATGAATATTATTTTAAATATTCATTTAATCCTTATTTATTTAATGAATATTATCTTTGAATATTCATTTAATCATTATTTACTTAATGAATATTATTTTCGAAGATTCGTTTAATGTTTACTTATTTAATAAATTTTATTAATTGTTTTTAAATCAAAAAGAGGTTCCCAAAACAATGTTTTTCCATTTAAATCTGTCTTTTAAAGAGGATTTAAATGCTCGCTCAACTATCAAAAATATGGGAAACCTGATTTAAGTAACTACTACTCTTTTTAAACTCTCAACTCAAAACTGTCAGGGGACAGATATTTTCTCGAAGCAATTTAGTTGCTGCAAGTCAAATATTGTGTTACCACCTCAACGATCGAGGGGTAAATTCCTGGAACAAGTCGATATCCATTAACAAGCATCGCTTGGGAAATATTGGAGAATCTTCCTTTCCAACCTAGATATGACTACTGAGTGGAGTCGTATCAACAAGTATTACACTTGGGGAAAGGGAGACGATCTTTACGTTTCAGAGTCATGGATTTCATCTGAACTAGGAGCATGTGTAAGAGGTCGAGTCGCGCCGATCCATCACCTTATTGCCCCAAATGGGCCGGGAGATCCAGAAAAGCGGTAGACAATGTCAGGGTGTCGTGATACTTCCATCTACATGTAGAAAACATATTTTTGTTGTACAACCTGCTACTGATCATAGTAAGGTTGGTACGACGGGCGCGGAGAAGGCTCCAGTATTGGTTCATCATCCATTTTGGATAATTCTGCAACATGTACTGAAAGGGACCACGGATGGCTCCGTTGGTACAGGTTTACCGATCATGTTGACAGAGGGATTCTGCAACATGTATTGAAAGGGACCAAGGATGACACCCGTGGTACAGGTTTACCGGTCATGTTGGCAGGGGGTCGAAAAGTGTTCAAAATAAAGTTACAATGAATCCTTGCAACTTCATCTGTTATGAGTTATGACTCTGATAATATATGCATAAGTAAATCTTGGGTTACGGAGATATGATATTAATTTTCCTCGTAACTTCATCTTTTATATCATTTGACTCTGTGGATACCTTACAGAATATGAGTTATGGTAAGGGGGTTGTTTATACTGAATCACCTTATAACTTCATCTTTTAAGTTATATGCTGATATTCTGCTTATATAGCAGATATTTTTCGGAAAGGTTATATTTGGTTTACTTTGAAACCTCATCCTTTATACTAGAACTTTGTTCATAGTATAGCAAAAGTTTGCAGAATATTATGGAGATGATATTTGAAATACAACAATGGTATTTTTGGAATACATTCCGATAAGGAAATGATTTCAGTATCGAGATATTTTGACAAATTATTGTCTTATACCCGCTTTATTCTGGGTTGAGTTAAAGGCAGAATTATGCCATACTTTCATTACCTTGCTGAGCTATCGCTCACTCTTGCTATTGTTTTATATATATTATATAGCAGCGAAGCAGGATGCCAATGGGTCGGCACATACCTCGCAAGGCGTTTCCGTAAACAGTTTCTAGCAGTGATCTCGAGAGTAGTACGAACCAATCGAATCAGGCTACAACTTTTGGTATTCAACTTATGTATAGATATGAATGGTATGAGAGGATTGTGAGCATCAGAAGGCTAAGTTGGTAATGTAACATTACTTAGAAATTGTATCAGTGACAGATTCAAAAGACATTTGGGTATTGTAATAAAAGTTATTTATTCCGCAGTTGTTGTATTGTGTCGTTTCTGAGACTCTAACCTGTGTGTGTGTGTGTGTGTGAGACATATGTTGTGGGGTCATGAGCAGGTGAATTATGAATGGTGTGAGTAATACAGGTAAGACAAGGAATACATGGATTGTGACAACCCTAGATCCCTGACCCCGGATTTGGGGCTGTTACAGAAATGGTATCAGAGCGTTAGGTTACAGTCCTCAGAAACGATAGGAGATCGAGTCTTACAATTCCCTTAATAATGATAAGAACATCTAGAGCTCAAATTAAGTTCGTAGTCGGGTTAGAGGACATGACCCTGACTGTTTAAGATGAAGCCCGAGAGGGGACTTCTTCTGGGAAACCGTACTTAGGACTTCATGGTTAGCACCTCGATTCGTATGAGTTATAGATGGATGGGACTCTGAGATGCCAGATCCCGAGGCCATCGAGTAGGCAATTGATGATGCGCTCCTTGAAATGGACGGAGACCCGATAAAGAAAGATCCATAGGAGGATCTAGAGGAAGACCCCATAGTGGGTCAAGGAAAGAATCTTGTAAAGGACGTGTTGATTGATAAAGATGTGGTGCGTTACTTGAGGTCTAATAATAAGACCGGACGAACCTTCGAGGGATAAATAAGTGACGAGACGAGAGTTTAAGGATCGTTCATGATTCATCAAGAGGTATGACAAGGAAAATGGAGTAGAGTCTCCAAAGCAGAAGAGGTAGAGGCAGTATAGCTAGTATCAGTGGATTGATTCGACTTGAACGAAACCTGTTACTCGTGATCGGTTATAGTTGCCCATAAGGAGGCGGCATACGTAAGAACCAAGATGTTCAGATTTTTACGAACGATTAAGGGTACTTAGTTGCCTAGAATAATGTAAGGAATTGTTTTGGGCTATGAGATTTCAAACCCCCACGACCAGCGATTCCACGGGAAATAGTGTCTATTACATCATTGAGGAATGTTATTATCTCAAGGAAAATTTTGGTTATATGTACCATGCAAATGTCATTGTAAGACAAGCATGCTAAGACGGAATCGAGAACGAGATTTACCACCCTCAGGAAACCGGGAAGGAATTATGAGGATAGAACCGAAAGGTCGGAAATCAGATCCGAGCATTACTAGTAGGTAAATAGATTGATCAAATTCCCCTGATTTTGGGAAGAAATTCAACAAATTTTGGCAGACCTTGATTGCTACAATTGATTGTAGAGATAAAATGATGAAGTTGAGATTGGACGGTAAAGGCGAAATATATTTAAGGACCAAGACGGACTGAGAAATTCCGGGATTGACTTAAATGATAAGGCTATTGTGCCAAAAGTGTTAAGCTTATGTAGCGCACGGGATTGATATGGGAGAAGGAATATTGGGTATAAGGATGATTGAAATAGAGACCGGATTTAAGCCTGTAGATTCTAACGATCTTCCGGAGTACCGCCCAGTCGACAGGTGGAATTGTCATGGCTACGGGAAACAACGATATCGAAGTCTTTTTATAGAATAGAACGCTTACTTGAGAGGTTTGCGCCTAGTCGAATAGAATTCCCTGCGATTGCAAATGTTGATGGTTGAATTCTTAGCGACTATTATAAGTCGGCAATGACGTAAGTATCGAGCACCTTAGGGTGTTCCTGGAGAAGAAGAGCTTTATAATCGAACGATTATCCGTTAGAGGAGCCGACATAAAAGGCATCCGTTGAGACCTTGGAAAACCTTCCCAATCTATGATCTATCTTGATCTCTCTCCAGGAAAGAATTCTGGTAAAGGGTATATTCCCTCTTCGAAGTTGTTTTATAACACTTGTGTTAAACCATATTCAGTTTCAATTGTGCCAGAGGCTATCACAATGCCTACTTTCAAGCTTTCGAAGCCCTGCCAAATGATGTTATTTAAGCTTTCACTTTTCTTCAAATAATGAATGACCCTATGGTGATACATCACCACTTGTTTGTTAAGTACCAGTATCTTGTGGTTATTCTTTTCTTTGTATTTTCTTTGGAAAACCACACCTTTGGAATCTGTTCAATTTTAATCCAAGGTGTTCCTTTGAGAAATATTGTCGAAAGGCGATAATCATTAAATTGATCTCGAATTGCTTTCATACTTTTCAACTTCCACTGAGACGAACAAACCTATACTTATAGGGGCTACAAGGACTATCTGTCTGTGTGATAGAAGTCGGATGGGACGCCATCACTTGTAAGTTGTGAAATACAAGAAGGCTAATTACCTTTAGTAATGTCTCAATTGAGGCACACAACGTTGAGTTCTTATGATCATGTTGATCTCTCGGTAAATTCTCTTACCTCCAATAAGGTTACCTTAAAACTCATAACCTTACGATCACCAGTGTGTGACGTTTTCCTTGATATGGGAGCTGTCTTTTCAAGGCCCCATAATTTTGTTATCCGTATTGAATTTCAAGGGGAGGCCAACCAGGTCAAATAAGTCAAAATTCGCTGATAGGAATTAGATTCGCGACGAAATCACTTATGACAGGAGCGAATCCCTAAGACGGATAGAATGTTAGCGACATATCGATGAAATTGGTTTATTCTCCCAAGGATAATATGATAATGGAAAGCGTGTCAATCGATATATGTGAAAGAAATAGTGACGTGCCGTGAACTCCACTGACAACGGCGTTAGATAGATGCCCTATAGTGAGATTGAGATTTTGGAGGAGTTGTTTGCGAATGGACACTACCTCTGGGTCAGCAAGATAAGTACTGACGATGGAGTCAGAGGGAGCTGGTATTGTGACTTGGGAGAGGTGCAGCGTGTGTGGTTCTAGAGGAATAATTTTCGGAAATATATGGAGACCCGGATGAAAATGAAAGTTAAAGAGTTAAAACCAGAAACCATGACTGTAACCGAGTATGAGGCCAAGTTTTCCGAATTATTGAGGTTTGTCCCGGAGTTTGTGAACACAGAAGAAAAGAAAGCCAGTAGGTTTCAACCAGGGCTACCTCCAACCAGCAGCCCATTATCGGGACCTTTAAATAGCAGGTGCCCTTCTATACTGTTTAGACAGAGCTAATGTATCGTTGTATATCAAGAAGTTGCATGACGATTAAACCTTAAGGCCGAGCTGCTAAGGGAATAATTACAAGTAGAAATAATCCATCGAGGGATTTTCCCATAAGACTGGTACATCCAGGTTGTGAAATAGAAATATGAGGTCGACACTTTTGATAGACCTGATTCCTTTCAAGTTGGGAGAAGTTGATATTATAATAAGAATGGGTTGGTTGACACCCAATGAAGCCCAGACTGATTGTAGGGGATAGAGAGTAATAAATAAAGAATGGAGACAGATTCAGAGATTCTTGAATATAGTCAGACTAAGAAATTATTATGCCGGAGATATGAGGCTTAATTAGCTCTTAAGGTTGACGCCAAGAAAAGAGATACCAAGTATAAAGGGAACTACAATGGTTTTGGGAGATTGTACAAGATCTTAATGTGCTACCAAATATCGATTGGGATGACATGAGAATGAATACCGAGTATTCAGAGTATAGTGGGAATGAAAGAGTTAGTGACTCAGTTACAAGAGTTGTTGTATAAGGATATGATAAGACCCAGTGTACCACCGTGGAGAGCCCGGTGTTGTTGTAAGAGAGAAAGATTTTAGCACAAGATTATATATCGAACCTCGAGAGTTGTATGAGTTTGACATGGAGAATAGGTACCCTTGTAAATGATTGTTTGATCAGCGGAAGAACGCTGTGTATTTCCAATTTATTTAAGAACTGGGTATCACCAGTTGGAAGTTAAATCAGAGGATATGCCCAAGACTGCGATTCGTACTAGGAATAGACACTTCGAGTTTTCAGCGAAGTTATTTTGGGTTGACTAATGCACCCACAAATTTTATGGAATGTAATGAATTGGCTTTGAGTTACCCATGATAGTAGATAGCATGAGATGGAGAAATGGCTAGAATTGACCTAGGATTATGACCGTGAGATACACTACCATCCGGGGAAGGCCAATGTGGTGGCCGATACCCTTACTTTAAAATGAGACAGAGATGGATTCCGAATGATCGGGAATTAAAGGATGAGATTTTACACAACACCCAAGTTAGTCCAACAAACTAGAAGGACAAAAGATTTCACCAACAAGCGGCTAGTGACAACCAAGACAGACAGAGAAAGTATGCGGACTAAACCCGCGAGTATAGAGATAGTACTGCTACTGATAAGCTAAATGGCATGTTGATGGATGACAAGCAAGTTTATGTTGGTGTATTTTCTGTACAAACAAGATAGAGAATATGAGGTTAGAGATTCGTGATGCTAAAAGATATCCATGGAAAGAATTAATGAGATTTGAAAAGAAAGGGAAGTGAGCCCGATATTCTTTGGGCCATCTGAGATTTAAGACGCGCCAGGAAGGTGGCCTACGAGCCAGCCTTACCCCCCCAAACTTATAGAATGGTCATAACGGGGTTCATGTGTCAATGCTACGTCAGTATACTATAGATGCCCGACATATGTAGAGTACGAGCACGTAGACATACAACCAGACTTGACCTATGTGGAGCAACCAATGGAAATGATAGATCGAAAGGAACAAGTACTCCGAAACAAGGTCATCAAACTAGCCAGAGTGGTATGGAGGAATCATAATGTGGAAGAATCAACTTGGGAGCTAGAGAGCGAGATGCTAGAAAGATATCCCCATTTGTTTTCAGAGTGATTCCGGGACGGAATCCTTTTAAGGAGGGGAGACTGTAAGACCCCAGATTTTGGGTAGAATTAAAACTTTTATTATATGTTGATGTAAATATGGATAGTGACAATGACTTTGAGAATCAAGTTATGAAATGAATATGAATTTCGGTTTTCAAACATTTTGAGAATAGTAAGAATGGACTGAACATATAAATAAGAACAATCAATCTGGAAGATAAGAATACAATACTCCAGGGAAGGAAAGTATTTTTATGTCATCCAAATCAATATCTGGAATACATCCGACAACTCCGTAAACAAGATAGCGTACGCCCGAGAAAGCACTAGAACGTTTTCTAAGTGCAAAGAGTAGAGAGAAAATAGATCAGGAATATTGGAACGGATTTTGATCCAAAGGATTATAGAAAAACCACTGATGAATAGTAACTCTTCATTTAAAAGTTTTTCAGACCACCCTATATGCGGGACGATATAATAAACTTTCAAAGTCGCATTAGTGATCTACGATGGAAATAAAAGAATGCAGAAGCTGTCAGAATCGGAAAAATAGCATTTTTCGTTTTCTCCGAAATTTCACCAAAAACGGACTAAATAATTATTATTTGAGGATATTTAAGGATTTAAATTATTAATTCCATGGATATGGATTTGATAAATGAATTAGAAGTATCGAGAACGATTTCGGTAAAATACCTCGATAGAACCCTCGAGAAACCTTACGAGCGTTCTACAAAATTAAACGAACCAGAAAAGCTACTTTATTCCAAGCCAATGCATGCTTGCCAAGTGTCAAGACAAGAAGAGACCAAGGGTGATGACTCACCACATTGGATAAATATCAAGTAATTAAACAAGATAAGAAGAAAAAGAAAAAGGAAGAGAAATTTCGGGAGAGAAGAAGAAAGAAAAATGGGAGAGAAAGAAATGATCATAACTTGAGATTCCGTTGTCCGTTTTTGGCGTTCCACCACTCAAATCGAAGCTCTCGAGAAGCCCGACGTAACCATGGTAAGCAATCGCCTCACCTCTGTCATTTACCCTTCGATTTCAGTGAGTAACAGTTGGAGAAGATGATGAATAGTAACTTGTATTTTGCTTTGTTGCTTTTGATATTGAGTTTGTGGCTTCCAAAGGTTGTATTAAGCAAGGATCTAAGGTTACATAAGGAATATAGCAGCAAGCAAGCTTGGAGGAAGGTATAAACCTCTGCCCCTTTGAGTTTTATATGAGTTTTAAAGTGGTTTTGATGTTCATGTAAAGTTAAGATCATGATTAAGTGATTTAGTGATTATTTGGATTTGTTTGAATGTGTAAAATGATGGGTGTTGGATTTGAGCCTCCCCACTGATCTTAGAGGTGTATGATGGTTGTTTGTTGAGGTTGTAGATGTATGGTATGCCCGGTGTGGCTTGGTTATGTTGTGACAAAATAGGATTATTCGATTTTAAGCCGTCGTAATGCCCGATTTTCGGTAACTCTATAAACTGCCTAGAATCAGAAAACCTAACTGCCTCTTTTGGTTCAGTTATGAACATGAGTGTGTAGAGCTTTGTTTATAGTTTACGTGAGCGCAAGAATTATGTCATTACGATTTACGGTTTATGAGATATGACCATTTTAGTGAAAGTGGTTCAAGGAACGAGATTGCAGAAATGTACCAACTTTGTGGCTATGTTTGAGACCCTTAAGAGTTGTTTTAAAATATGGAATTTTGTATTGAAGTGTCAAGGGCAGTTACGAAGGTTTGTACGAAGGTTTCGAGTCCAAAACATTATTTTCCGATTTTATAAAAATGTGTTAGCCGAGGTTGCGCAAGTGAAAACCACTAAGAACATGACTTAGAAACCAATGTTGTAAATGGTTAAGTATAACTTGTATTCGAGGATCGATTTCGGACTAAACCTACGACTTAAGTAATTGTCGATTAACATGGACTTAGTATGAGCCTATAACGAGTTAGTAATGCCTTGGTTGTGTTTCTCTTACGTGTTTAAGCATTGAGTACAAGTGGATTATCCAGGGGATTAATCGTGCGTTTTCTTTGACTTTGTCTAGATTGTCCGGTATCGTCGCGAACCCCTATCACTTCTTGAGCATCAGGCAAGTTTTCTAAATCTATACTTTGAAGTATTGATTATATATTACTGCTGTTGCCATGTGTGGAGTTATACAGTTGTGCGATACATGTTATATATTGTATAAAATAGAGTTTGATCTGGGCTTATATATA
Organism: Heracleum sosnowskyi; assembly: GCA_030848705.1. Classification (NCBI taxonomy): domain Eukaryota; kingdom Viridiplantae; phylum Streptophyta; class Magnoliopsida; order Apiales; family Apiaceae; genus Heracleum; species Heracleum sosnowskyi. The sequence continues at coordinate 118,479,003 of CM061236.1, read as the reverse complement.
AGCTTTGAGATAAAGTAGTTATAAACCGGTATACCTTGTAGCTCTAGAGATACTACTTCTTGTTTTCGACTCTAGACCGGGAGTCAGTATTTGAGATATGAAGATAGCCGTGAAAACCCGGAGGGATTCCAGCGGCAGTGTACTAATTATTTTGAGGACTGCTATTATTAAACATTAATTACATTTCTAGAAAGTATTAATTACCTGGAAATGATTTGAGGAATGTTATTTGAATATTACCTCATTCGAAGGTTATTATTTGAAAATGATTTGGTAACTGGCTTATAAGCTAGATATGGGATATCAGTTATAAGCTAGGTTTTTATAAATGCCCTAGGATAAGGGCGGGTGATTTTCCCTAAGATCAGAAATAATTATATTTCGGTATATGTTAAAGGTTATTTCCGATAAGATATCGGGTAACTGTTACTCGAGGGTTAATTGTTTTATTTAAGAATATCATTTATATTCATTTGAGGATTATTGACTTAGAGAATATTATATATATTCATTTGAGGATTATTGACTTAAAGAATATTATTTATATTCATTTGAGGATTATTGACTTTAAGAATATTATTGTGAATATTCATCTGGGGTTTATTTAATGAATATTAATTTTGAATATTCATTTGAAGATTATTTTATTAATTAATGAATATTATTTATGAATATTCATTCGAGGATTAATTATTTATTTAATGAATATTACTTTTGAATATTCATTTGAGACTTAATTATTTAATGGACATTATTTTTTTCGAATATTCCTTTGAGATTTATTAATTAATGAATATTATTTTGAATATTCATTGGGGGTTTACTTATTTGAGGAATATTATTTTGAATATTCATTCGAGGTTTATATTATCTTGAATATTCATTCGGGGTTTATTAGTTAATGAATATTATTTTAAATATTCATTTAATCCTTATTTATTTAATGAATATTATCTTTGAATATTCATTTAATCATTATTTACTTAATGAATATTATTTTCGAAGATTCGTTTAATGTTTACTTATTTAATAAATTTTATTAATTGTTTTTAAATCAAAAAGAGGTTCCCAAAACAATGTTTTTCCATTTAAATCTGTCTTTTAAAGAGGATTTAAATGCTCGCTCAACTATCAAAAATATGGGAAACCTGATTTAAGTAACTACTACTCTTTTTAAACTCTCAACTCAAAACTGTCAGGGGACAGATATTTTCTCGAAGCAATTTAGTTGCTGCAAGTCAAATATTGTGTTACCACCTCAACGATCGAGGGGTAAATTCCTGGAACAAGTCGATATCCATTAACAAGCATCGCTTGGGAAATATTGGAGAATCTTCCTTTCCAACCTAGATATGACTACTGAGTGGAGTCGTATCAACAAGTATTACACTTGGGGAAAGGGAGACGATCTTTACGTTTCAGAGTCATGGATTTCATCTGAACTAGGAGCATGTGTAAGAGGTCGAGTCGCGCCGATCCATCACCTTATTGCCCCAAATGGGCCGGGAGATCCAGAAAGGCGGTAGACAATGTCAGGCTGTCGTGATACTTCCATCTACATGTAGAAAACATATTTTTGTTGTACAACCTGCTACTGATCATAGTAAGGTTGGTACGACGGGCGCGGAGAAGGCTCCAGTATTGGTTCATCATCCATTTTGGATAATTCTGCAACATGTACTGAAAGGGACCACGGATGGCTCCGTTGGTACAGGTTTACCAATCATGTTGACAGAGGGATTCTGCAACATGTATTGAAAGGGACCAAGGATGACACCCGTGGTACAGGTTTACCGGTCATGTTGGCAGGGGGTCGAAAAGTGTTCAAAATAAAGTCACAATGAATCCTTGCAACTTCATCTGTTATGAGTTATGACTCTGATAATATATGCATAAGTAAATCTTGGGTTACGGAGATATGATATTAATTTTCCTCGTAACTTCATCTTTTATATCATTTGACTCTGTGGATACCTTACAGAATATGAGTTATGGTAAGGGGGTTGTTTATACTGAATCACCTTATAACTTCATCTTTTAAGTTATATGCTGATATTCTGCTTATATAGCAGATATTTTTCGGAAAGGTTATATTTGGTTTACTTTGAAACCTCATCCTTTATACTAGAACTTTGTTCATAGTATATCAAAAGTTTCCAGAATATTATGGAGATGATATTTGAAATACAACAATGGTATTTTTGGAATACATTCCGATAAGGAAATGATTTCAGTATCGAGATATTTTGACAAATTATTGTCTTATACCCGCTTTATTCTGGGTTGAGTTAAAGGCAGAATTATGCCATACTTTCATTACCTTGCTGAGCTATCGCTCACTCTTGCTATTGTTTTATATATATTATATAGCAGCGAAACAGGATGCCAATGGGTCGGCACATACCTCGCAAGGCGTTTCCGTAAACAGTTTCTAGCAGTGATCTCGAGAGTAGTACGAACCAATCGAATCAGGCTACAGCTTTTGGTATTCAACTTATGTATAGATATGAATGGTATGAGAGGATTGTGAGCATCAGAAGGCTAAGTTGGTAATGTAACATTACTTAGAAATTGTATCAGTGACAGATTCAAAAGACATTTGGGTATTGTAATAAAAGTTATTTATTCCGCAGTTGTTGTATTGTGTCGTTTCTGAGACTCTAACCTGTGTGTGTGTGTGTGTGTGTGTGTGAGACATATGTTGTGGGGTCATGAGCAGGTGAATTATGAATGGTGTGAGTAATACAGGTAAGGCAAGGAATACATGGATTGTGACAACCCTAGATCCCTGACCCCGGATTTGGGGTTGTTACAGCCCGACATACAGTTCTACTTCTTCTGTCTCAGTTGCCGGTTCGGCTATAGGGTTGGACAAACCTGCTCCAAATTTTTCTAACTCGGTGTTCATCATTTGACGACTGCTTCCTTCGTCTTCATTTCTCTTTCTTTTCCCCCCTTCGGTCATCTCGACATCTCTGTCTTTCTTAATTTCTTCCAACATGATGATTCGAGCAGCCTTCTGATCTCCTATCATTTCCCCCACACCATTTTATGTTGGAAATTTCAACTTCAGATGGGGAACAGAAGCTACCGCTTGGAAAGCGCTAAGGATCGGTCTTCCCAGGATTCCATTGTACGGACTATCCACTTTTACTACATAGAACTTGGCCTCTTTTTCCATGGTGTAAGGGGCTTTGCCCAGCACGATGGGAAGGGTAATTGTCCCCTCGATCGGTACGGGCTGATTCCCGAAGCCATACAGTGGTGCCTCATGACATGGCTCCAACTGCTCGCCTCCCAAGTTCATCTTGCAGTAGGTTCTGTGATACAAGATATTGACCGAACTACCACCATCAACTAGAACTCTCCAGATTTTGTTCTCCCCTATAATGGGATTTATGATGAGTGGGTCTTCGTGCGGCCATATCACGTCTTCAAAATCATCCTCTGTGAAGTTGATAGGAAGGGGCTGTCTGGCCGGATTGGTCTGATACAAGTTGTAGACCTGTTTGGCATATTTCTTTCGGGCGGTCTTACTGCACCGCTCTAACACCGTGCCCCCTGAGATCGTTCGAACTTCCCCTCTGTATTTTTCCTCCCTTTCAGGTCCCTTTTCTCTTCTAGGCTCCTTGGGTTCTAGTTTGTCTCTCAGGTCGCCTTTGTACTGCTCCAAATCCCCCCCTTTTACCATTTTTTGAATCAGCTTCTTCAAATGGTAGCACTGATCTGTATTATGCCCTTTATCCTTGTGGTATTCACAGTACTTATCCCCATTTTTCTTGTAATCTGGGGTTTTCATTCTTGCTGGCCGAACGAATCCCGACTTTCCCTTTATCTCGTGGAGAATCTTTGAGAAAGGTGCATTCAACGGGGTGAACACCGTACTATCTCTATTTCTGCTCCTCGGTCGGGTCTATTGTCTGTCAGTCTGCTTTTGATGTCTCCTCGACACCTTCGGCCGTCTCTCCCAGAGCCTTCATTTCTGCGACTTTCCTTATATCCCCCAATAGATTCACCACTGACCAATCAGGCATGTAGGTAACGACCGAGTCACCATCAGACCCCCTTTGTCGCTTCGAGAGAGACTGAGACTTAGGATCGGTCAGAGGAGGAACATGCTCTGATTCAGGAGCTGTGGAGCCGAGAATCTCCAACTCATCAGCATGAGGGGGAGTGTGAGGCTCCGGCCGGGAATCCGAAGTCTCTGTGTCTTTTACCTCAACCACGGGAACAGCCTTTGCGGCCTTCCTTGCCGCTAACTCAGCGAGTCTCTTGGTGCCTTCTCTTCTAATTCATATTCTTCCCTACGGAGCTTAATGGCCTTGAGTATGAGCATGTCTGCTTCTTTCTTCTTAACCCGTATCTGGGCTTCCTTGTCAGCATGCTCATTTACTTTCTGTTTTCCTTTCTTAGCCGCCTGCTCCTCTCTCCATTTGAGGAGCAATTCCCTCTGTTCTTCGGGGGTCGGCAAAGGACCTTCGTCCCCCTCAGAGTCAAAGTTCAATTGCCGATTTATTAACGGCGTGATGGTCGAACCTCCGGGTGGAGTTCCATCGAATCCAGGCGGTCGCTCAGAAGACATCTCAAAAAATCACAATGCACAATCGATCTATACGTTCCCACAGACGGTGCCAAATGTTGGAACCGGTTTTAGCCACCAGCGTCCGGTCGGATCTGCGAAGAAGAAGAATGCGAGGGTTGAGCCCCCCCGATTCACCTCCGGTGTGAGAATCAGTAACTGGTCGTAAAGATAGGTAATTAGAACGTACAGAAAATATGTGTAGATTGTGAATGAATGAATTCAAAACCCGATTCTCTCCCTTTACCAGTTAGTTCCGATCCCCCACGTCCCGAACGTGGATCTCGTGATCTTCCTCATGACCTGGTCGTTGTACCGTTGATCGACCCAATCCACTTAGGATATGGAAGGTGGGCCTCTTTGGTCGTTAAGTAGATAATGGGCCTCTTCATACAGGCTATGGAAGATGGGCTACTTCGGTCTTAGGCCTCTAACAATACTTATACCCAAAAATCATTGTTCGTGAATATGTATTTGTGGGTAAATATGGTGAAATACAAAGAAAAAAAAACTAGGACAAAGAGGGAGCTAACAGAAGATGAACAAAAGATTAGAAGATAAGAATAAAAAGGCTAATAATGAGAAATTGAGAGCTAGTCAATAGTCTTAAAAAGAGAAAAGTAGGAAAGATCGTAAATATGGAATAAAGTTTGGGGTAACGTATTTTGGTAAACAAACATATATAAGACAAATACCCTTATAACTATGTAGTCGTAGCACTTTAAAATACATGCAAAAAAGTCAAACATCAAATACTACCAAGCATATGGAGTAATAACTAGTCGATTAAATTATATCTGCGACGTTGTTATATTATATTTCTAATATATATATACTAGCTTAAAACCCGTGCGATGCATGGATTGTTAATTATTATTTTATTATTTTATTTTTAATATTTTATTAATTATATTTTTTTTAAAATAAGTAGGCATGTTAAAATAGCTAAATACTTTTAATTAATTAAAAACATTAAAACAAATTTTAAAATAAATAAGTAAGGGTTTGCCCGTTATATTTTTGGAAAATGAGGGGGTTTAGTAAGAAAAAATAAAAAATGTAACATATATTTAGTTTAAAAATGTAAATGTCCGTGATATTTTTGGAAAATGAGATTTTAAAATTTAATAATTAAAATTATTTAAATTCGTTTTAAAATAAATAAGTAAAGGGTTTCCTATGATATTTGTTGTGGAATAAAAACTGTATCTTTGAATTCAATGCTAGAGTTAGAGAGTTTCGAGCTTTAATGGTGTGGCTGCTCTTGTTGTTGGGGACTAACTCGGTCCTAACAAGATGCCTACGTATCTCTAGTGTTTAGAGAATCAAGCCAATAAAACGTAGTTCTTGGTGTTGCCCTCGGGGCTATGGCGGAAGGGGCACACCAAGGACGTAGTGACTTGTATGTCCTTATTCGAGGATGAAGTCTAAAACGTTGTAGATGACGTATGGAGCTGTGTCCAAAGCGTTGTAGATGATGTATGGAGTTGTGTCCAAAACGTAGTTCTATTGTGAAGGAGAAGGGTCCTTATATAGGCGTCTGGAGCCCCGTATTTAGAGTAAGTTTAGAAGACTTAGCGAATAATTCTCCTTTTTGATAATGGATAAACATTGTATTTCTTGGTGGACAAGTCTTTTCCTTGTTGATAAGGACTATGACTCATTATTTCTTTTAATTGGGATTCTGGATCCTTCTTTGATGAATTTACCATATTTTGGACTCCTTTCCTGAGCTGTATATTTTCCCTATTTATTAATTACAAAATTAATAAATAATTAGGGTTTCGGGCCTTGCTTATTGGGTCGTGTTCTTAGACCAATCCGGGTCTAATTAATACGTAATTAATTGCACTTCTAGGATTATTTTTCAGCCCATATCATTTGCCCCCCAACTTCTATGATAATGCACTAGGATTTCATAGAAGTTATACCGGTCTTTTTCGAGACTTGGGGTCTTTTTATCCCTTACCTGGGACTTACTACCCTCTTTTTGGGGATTTTAGTATACACTAGTGTTTCACGGGTATCGTCTTGGTGTAAAGTGTGGAGCGACCTACACATTTACGACGGTTTTGCCTTATTCGAGGCTAACTTGACATTTGCATAAGCCATTTATATCTTATACCGTCTTGTTTTGGCTTCAAGCCTTTCATTGAGCATATCGAATGATGGGGTTTGGACTGAATGTCTTAGGTTTCTGGGGTTTCAACCCTTCACCCTTACGAGTTCTTATTGATGACTCCACTCGTAGTGATTCTTTCTCAAGTCTATCATATCAAACTTCTATTGAGCTTGAAATTTTCGATAATTAACAATAAGCATCTTAGGCTTTCTTTTGTATGTTTATTAGCAATATTCACCCTTCGGGGTTCGTTGTATTCAGCTCTATTTGTGCAGTTGACATGCATATTTTGTATGCTTTCCTTTGCATTCATTTGTAGTTTGTCTTGGCAATGCTTTGAGGATGTTTCTACCAATCAAAACGGGCTCAACCCTTCATCTGCTTTCTAGGAAGCTCATGATTTCATCGAACCTTATTTTTACTTGTCCGACTAGCGGATCCTTTTAGGATGCACTAAACATAATAAACTTTTAAGTTTGAGGCATGCCAAGTCCTTGGCACCTCATGCCCTTCGAGGGTTTCTAGCTTATACGAGCCTCGTCCAAACACATTCTTGACTTTGTAGGGCCCTTCCTCATTAGGGGCTAATTTTCCTTTCTATCCAACCCCGGATGCTTCAATCTTTCTGAGAACCAAGTCTCCTTGACGAAAGAACCTTTTTTTAGCCCTGAGATTGTAGTAGAAAGATGCTCGCTTCTGATGTTCTACGATCTTGGCATTTGTCTCATCTCTGACTTCATCAATTAGATCAAGAGCCAACCTCATACCTTCTTCGTTCGATTCAGGCTCAAAGGCCCCTACTCTTGGGGAGGTATGAGTAATCTCCACTGGCACCACGACTTCTGCCCCATAGGCTAACAGGAATGGAGTTGCTTCAGTAGTAACCTTGCAAGTGGTACGATATGCCCAAAGTATAGGGAACAACTCGTCCACCCAAGTGTTCCTTGAGCGTTCAACTCTCTTCTTGAGTCCATCTAGGAAGATTCGGCTGGCCACCTCGACTTGTCTGTTTGCTTGAGGATGAGCAACTGATGTAAATCGCAACTCAATGTTGTTCTCCTCACAGTACTTTTTGAAATCTTCATTGTCAAACTGCTTCCCATTGTCCGTGACCAGGATTCGTGGGATTCCATATGAACACGTTACACTTTCCCATAGAAATTGTAATACTTGTTTGGTGGTTATCTTGGTTAGAGGTTTAACCTCAATCAACTTAGTGAAGTAGTCGATTGCCACTATCAAGAACTTTCTTTGTGCACTTGCCATTGGAAATGGTCCAAGTATATCCATCCCCCACATGGCAAAATGGGATAGGTGAGTTTATGGATGTCAACATCTCAGGCGGTTGCCTAACCACTGGTGCATGCTTTTGGCACCATTCACATTTCTTCACATAGCTTTTAGCATCTGCTAGCATGCTTGGCCAATAGAAACCTAAACGAGTAATTTTATGAGCAAGGGCTCTGCCCCCCAAGTGCTGCCCACAAATTCCTTCATGTACTTCCCTTAGGGCTAATTCTGCCTTTTGGGGTCTCAAGCATTTTAAGTATGGGATGATGAAAGACTTTTTGAATAGGATTCCCTCAATCAGGGCATACCTTAGTGCTCTCACATATAGCTTTCGTGCTTCTGAAGCATCGTTAGGTAACCAACCAGTTTCCAGATGAGATTTGATTGGATCCATCCAACAGCTAGCCACATCAATGGTTGCTATCAACTTTCCATTAATGCTTGGGGTCTTCAAGAATTGGAAGTACACACTCCCTACATAGTTTTCTATTTCAGAAGAAGCAAATTTGGACAAGGCATCAGCCTTCATATTTTCTTCTCTTGGAACGTGTTCCACATAACATTCATCAAACTGAGTCATAATAGCCTTAACAAGTTTTAGATACTTGGCCATGACTTCATCTCTAGCTTCGAACTCCCCATTTACTTGGGAAACTACCAACCTCGAGTCTCCACATACTTTCAGAGTCTTAACTCTCAAAGCTCCAGCCAGTCCTAAGCCAGCTATTAGGGCTTCGTACTCAGCTTCGTTGTTGGTCGTTGGGAAGTCCAGTTTTAGTGCATATTTTATGAGAAATCCATTAGGAAATTGTAGCACCAAACCTGCTCCACTTGATTCATGTTTTCTTCTCTTGGAACGTGTTCCACATAACATTCATCAAACTGAGTCATAATAGCCTTAACAAGTTTTAGATACTTGGCCATGACTTCATCTCTAGCTTCGAACTCCCCATTTACTTGGGAAACTACCAACCTCGAGTCTCCACATACTTTCAAAGTCTTAACTCTCAAAACTTCAGCCAGTCCTAAGCCAGCTAGCAGGGCTTCGTACTCAGCTTCGTTGTTGGTCGTTGGGAAGTCCAGTTTTAGTGCATACTCTATGAGAAATCCATCAGGACTTTGTAGCACCAAACCTGATCCACTTGATTTTGTTTTTGATGCCCCATCAAAATAGAGCACCCAACATTCTTTGGACATCATGTCTTCATCTTTCTTGTCTTCCACTACTACTTCATGCCCCCCGACTTCTTGGTTGTCAATGGTGCATTCAACCATGAAGTCAGCGAGTGCTTGAGCTTTTATGGCCGTTCGAGCCTTATACTTGATGTCAAATTCTCCCAATTCAATAGCCCATTTGATCAACCTTCCACTAACTTGAGGGCTATGCGCAAGATGCTTCTTAGAGGCTGATTGGTCAAGACCTCTATCTTGTGATCCTGGAAGTATGTGCGTAGCTTTTTTGAGGCCATTATCAAGGCTAAGGCAAACTTCTCAATCGTAGAGTAGTTTATTTCTGCCCCATGTAGAATCTTGCTTACGTAGTAAATGGGTTTCTGAACCTTCAACTCATCTTTTACCAAAATGGCTCCAAGGGCTGTGTTAGAAACCGCCAAGTACAAGTAGAGAGTTTCTCCTGGATTTGGTTTTGCCAATAGTGGTGCCTCAGCCATTTACTTCTTCAAGGCCTCAAAGGCCTCCTGGCTTTCAGTTGTCCACTCAAAATTTTTCACATTCTTGAGTGCTTTGAAGAAAGGTAAGCACTTCTCTCCTGACTTGGAGATGAACCTTCCAAATGTTGCCACTCTTCCCGTTAATTTTTGGACATTCTTGACAGTCCGAGGTGGTTCCATGTCTAGAATTGCTTTGATTTTGTCGGGATTAGCCTCGATTCCTCTCTTGGAAACCATCAGGCCTAAAAACTTCCCTGAGCCTACACCAAAGGCACATTTAGCTGGATTCAACATCATCTTGTGGTGCCTCAGCACTTCAAACGCTTCTCGTAGATGGTTTATATGATCGGCCTTATCGAGGCTTTTAACCAACATGTCATCCACATAGACCTCCATGGTTTTTCCAATCAGGTGTTCAAAAATTTTGTTCACCAACCTTTGGTATGTTGCTCCTGCATTCTTAAGTCCAAATGCCATGACTAGATAACAGAAAACACCAAAATCAGTGATAAATGATACCTTGGAGATGTCATCTTTGTGCATTTTGATTTGGTTGTATCTGTTAGATCAGAATTCAATGATCGTCAGGAGCTAGACTCAACTGATCAGGATTGCTGACGTCATCAGGATTGCATGGTCGTCAGGATCAGAATACATATCAGGACTAGGATCAGGTTTGATCATCAGGACTGGAAGCTGATCAGGATTCCTACTTCGAGTTATATTTGGAGTCTAGTTAAACATGGAAGTTTATTCTGTCGGTTCCTGGTTTGTAGAATGTAGCTATCAATTATGGATAGGTTTCAATCTTTGTAATTGATTAGGACTTATCATTGATAGAGAAGCTGTGTAGTATATAAACACAGTTTAGGTTTCGATTTATGGACGTGAACATAATCGATCACACACTCGAGTATTTGTGTAACCTAGCAGCTCTCAAGAACATCAGAATTTCTTGAGAAATTGTAACAGTTTTATATCAGATTTAATGAAGCTGTTATCTTTCTTTCATATTTGTGATATATACATTAAGAAGTCGATTATCTTATACTATTGTATTCAACCCCCCTTCTACAATAGATTATTACTGGGCAACAATTGGTATCAGAGCAAAACTGGTTTAATTCTAAATCAGATACGATCTAAAGATGTCGACAAAAGTATGAAAGCATGAAGATTCCCATCTTGAAGAAATCAGAATATCCAACATGGAGGGTAAAGATGCTGATGTACCTGGAGGCTATGGATCCTAACTATTTGGACAGGATTCGTGATGGACCATATATACCTACGAAGTTCGTTGAACGAATAGATACTTTACCTGAACATTATGTGGTCAAGGCTAAAAGTGAATGGACTCCAGAAGAAAAAGCTCATGTACTCAGGGAACCAAAGATAAAGAATATCTTGCATAGTAGTCTTGATGCTGTCATGTCAAACAGAGTGATTGCATGCAAGTCTTCAAAAGAAATCTGGGATACATTAGAAACTCAGTGCCAGGGATCTGCATCTGTCAAGAAAAACAGAAGGGCTCTTTTGATTCAAGAATATGAACAATTTGACGCAAGACCCGATGAAAGCCTAACTGATCTATATGATAGATTTCTGACACTATTGAACAGTTTATCTTTAGTTGACAAGGAATATGAAACTGAAGATTCAAACACCAAGTTTCTAAGAGATTTACCTGAAGAATGGGACACTCAGACCTCGATCATTAGACATCAGTATGATCTGAACACTGTATCTCTTGATGAAGTCTATGGGATGCTAAGAACTCATGATCTTGAAGTTCAACAGAGAAAGAACAAGAAAAGCAGCAAGGCAAAATTAATTGCTTTGAAAACAGAGGCTAAATCAAAAAGAAAAATTATGGAGGTCTCTAGAAGTAAAACAAGAATAGTTGAGTCAGATCCTGCTGACTCTTCATCAGATACTGATGGCAATCCTGATGCCAATACTGATGATGATTCTTCTGACTCAGACATGGAAGAGATGGTTGCTATGATTTTCAGAAACTTCAGAAGGATGAAGTTCAGGAAGAATAGAAGACAAGGCAACTTTCAGAAAAAGGCTTTCAATGCAGACAAAGACAAGTATATCAAAAAGGACAACAAGGGTAGCAAATTTGACAAGTCAAAGGTTAGATGCTACAAGTGTAATGGTATGGGTCACTTTGCTTCTGAGTGCAAGAAGACAAAGGCACTCATCACATCAAGCAAGGATTGGATGGACTCTTCCTCAGAATCTGATACTGAGGTAGTCAACTATGCTCTAATGGCCAGTGCTGATGTAACTGCTGCTCCTGATGATAAGGTACTAAATACTATCTTTGATTTTGATACTGATAATGCTTCTGAGTTAAGACGTTTTCTAAAGTCTTTACATATTAGCTTTAGAAGTCAAACTGCTGAAAATACTAGGATCTTATCTGAGATGTCTGAACTTAGAAAAAGGAATGATATATTAGAAGCTGAATTTTCTCGTATGCAAGAAGTACAAAAAGAATGTGATAATGCGAAACACATGTACTTAGAGATGAAATCTAAATGTACTTCTCTTGAAAAGGAACTTGAATATGCTAATGAGAAAATCAGAACCTGGACAAACTCTGGTAGGAAATTTCATGAGATTAATACCTCTAAGAATTGAAAAGAGTGTCTAGGATATAAGTCAGATGAGGATAAGAAATTGAAAGAGAAAATTGTCATTGATGAGACAGTCAATCCAAAGACCTATAGACATGTTATAGATGCAACCAAATCTAAGATTACTCCTGTTAATTTTGTTTTTGGTAAGGATTCCAATTCTACTTTTGAAAAGGGATCTACTTCTACTCAAGGAATTAAAATTATAAAGTCTAAACCTGTCATGAATAAAGTCATTAAGAATGTAGGACTATTGTCTCAGAAACAGCTTAAGTATAAAATCTGTGAGGTGACAGATAAGAAAAAGGAAGCTACTGTTAAGAGAAACAGGAATGGTAAAGTTGGGATCAATAAAGAGAATGGTTAGAAATATATCCCAAATGCACCTAGAAAGTGTTGTTTTAACTATGGTAACTCTAATCATCTTGCTATTGATTGTAAGAAGAGTAAGAAGAAGATTGCTGATATTTCTAAGTCTGATGTTAGGAATAGATCAGTATTTTATAAACCGCGGAAGTCCTGTTTTCATTGTGGTAGTATATGGAATTCTATTTATACTTGTAAAGATTATCATGAGTTGTACTATAAATTTTATGATCCTTTGCCTAAAGTTGATAAAAATAGTGCAAACTCTGGTAGCGTTAAGAATGTCAAGTTGAAACATGCTTTTGTTAATACTGATACTGACAAAGTAAATCCTGATGGAGTAAATCCTGTCAGGACTGCTAAGGTCAGAAAGTCTTCTGCTGTGAATGTTAATAAAATGCATGACAAAGGGACCCAACAAGTGTGGGTTCCTAAACATTCTAATTAGTGTTTTGGAATTCTGATGCAGGGTAAAAAGAAAAATGTGTTAGTCATGGATAGTGGATGTTCTGTGCACATGACTGGAAACAAAGCCCTGTTATCAGAATATGAGGAAAAAGTTGGCCCAACTGTGTCTTATGGAGATGGCAACATTGGACAAACTTTGGGATATGGCAATATAATCATTGGAAATGTCATCATTGAAAAAGTAGCTCTAGTGAAAGGACTGAAACACAACTTGTTGAGTATTAGTCAAATCACTGACAGAGGTTATCATGTCAACTTCTATTCCACACATTGTGAAGTAGTCAGTAAAGCAACAGGAAATATAGCTCTGCCTGGCTACAGGCATGGGAACATATATGAAGCCAACATTCAATCAAATACTGATGACTCTCCTACCTGTCTTATCAGTAAAGCATCAGTAGATGAAAGTTGGAATTGGCACAAGAAGCTTTCTCATCTCAACTTTAGCAATATCAATGAGTTGGTTAAGAAAGATTTAGTGAGAGGATTACCTAAAGTTTTGTATACTCCTGATGGACTCTGTGATGCATGTCAGAAAGCAAAACAGAGAAGGACATCATTCCAGAGTAAATCAGAATCCTCTATTGAAGAACCATATCACATGCTACATCTTGATCTATTTGGTCCAGTCAACATCATGTCCATCAATAAGAAAAGGTACACTCTTGTAATTGTTGATGAATATTCTAGATTCACCTGGGTGTATTTTCTGCACAGAAAAGATGAGACTCCTGAAGTTCTGTTGGATCATGTGAGAATGATTGAGACAACCACAAAGTACAAAGTCAAGATACTGAGAAGTGATAATGGTACTGAATTTAATAATTCAAAGATGGAAGAGTTCTGCAAATACAAAGGAATCATTCAACAATTCTCTGCTCCTGGCACACCCCAGCAAAATGGAGTAGTTGAAAGGAAAAATAGAACTCTTATTGAAGCTGGCAGAACTATGTTGGAAGAAGCAAAATTACCTACATATTTCTAGGCAGAAGCAGTCAACACAGCATGCTATACTCAAAATCTCACATTAATAAACAGACATGGTGTGACTCTTTATCAGTCTCACAAGGAAAAGAAACCAAGTTTGAAGCATCTGCATGTGTTTGGCTGTAAATGTTTTGTTCTCAGAACTAATCCTGAACAGCTAGGGAAATTTGAAACAAAGGCTGATGAAGGAATTTTCATAGGCTATCCTGCATCAAGAGCCTTCAGAGTTTTTAATTTGAGAACAAGAACTGTCATGGAGTCAATACATGTATCTTTTGATGACAAGAAGATAACTGGAATCAATGAAGACTCTCATGATAGATTGATTTTTGAAAATGAAGCTACCAAGGAACCTGAAGAAAGTGAATCAAATCCTGTCAATACATCAGATCCTGATGGGTCACCAAATCCTGATGACACACAAGATGCTGACGGTGCTAATACTGATGATGCAATCAATAGTGATACTTCTAGTAGTGCTAATGTTGAGGGGGAGCAACAACATTCTACTACAAGTTTAGAGTCAACTCAATCATCAGGACAGAATTCTTCAGATACTGATTCAAGTGATAATCCTGATAACTTATCAGGAGAAGATAGCAATAATTCAGGGGGAGCTTCAAATCAAGCAAGTTCTTCAAGTCAAGATAACACCAATCCAGGGGGGGCATCTACTTCAAGAAACAATTTAACACCAACAAGGAAATGGGCTGCAAGTCATACTCTTGATTTGATCATTGGGGATCCTGATGCAGGTGTTCAAACAATAAGTGCAACTCAGAATGAATGTCTATACAATAACTTTCTATCCAATGAGGAGCCAAAGAAAGTTGAAGATGCACTTAAAGATGCTGATTGGGTTACTGCAATGCAAGAGGAACTGAATGAATTTGAAAGAAATGAAGTCTGGAAACTGGTACCAAGACCAAAGAATAGATCAATTGTTGGTACAAAGTGGATTTTCAAGAACAAGACTGATTCTGATGGAGTAATAATCAGAAACAAAGCTAGACTAGTTGCAAAGGGGTATTCTCAACAAGAGGGAATTGACTATGATGAAACTTTTGCTCCTGTTACAAGACTAGAAGCCATCAGGATATTTCTTGCTTATGCCGCTCATAAGAAATTCAAGGTTTTCCAGATGGATGTTAAAAGTGCTTTCTTAAATGGAGAACTGGAGGAAGAAGTCTATGTTGAGCAACCTCCTGGTTTCATTGATCCTAAATATCCAGATCATGTCTACAGATTGGATAAAGCACTTTATGGACTAAAGCAAGCTCCAAAAGCATGATATGAAACTTTAGCTCTATTCTTACTGGAAAGTGGATTCAAAAGAGGTGCTATTGATAAAACTCTATTTTATTTGAATCATGGTAAGGACTTGTTGTTAGTTCAGATTTATGTTGATGATATCATTTTTGGGTCAACAAACAATAAGCTTTGTGAAAAGTTTTCCAAGTTTATGCAGTCAAGTTATCAAATGAGCATGATGGGAGAAATGAGTTACTTTCTTGGTCTTCAAGTTAAACAGACTGATGAAGGGATTTTTATCAATCAGTCTAAATATACAAGGAATTTATTGACAAGGTTTAACATGCAAGATAGTTCTCCTGCTACAACTCCCATAGCTACATCTACCAAACTTGATCCTGATCAAGGTGCTGAGGTAGATGTAATTCACTACAGAGGAATGATTGGCTCTTTATTGTATCTCACTGCAAGTAGACCAGATATCATGTTTGCAACCTGTCTGTGTGCAAGATTTCAAGCAAAACCTAGAGAACCCCATCTGATTGCAGTCAAATTTTTTTTTCAGATATCTCAAAGGCACTTCTTCACTTGGCCTTTGGTATGCAAGGGAATCAGATTTTGGGTTGTGTGGTTATTCAGATGCTGATTTTGCAGGATGCAAAATAGACAGGAAAAGTACTTCAAGAAGTTGTCAGTTTTTGGGTGGAAGACTAGTTTCATGGTTCAGTAAAAAGCAAAAATCCATTTCCACTTCAACTGCAGAAGCTAAGTACATTGCTGCAGGAAGTTGTTGTGCTCAGATAATGTGGATGAGAAATCAGTTGTTAGATTATGGCATGTCATACTCAAAAATCCCTATTTATTGTGATAACCAAAGTGCTATTGCAATGACAGGAAATCCAGTTCAACATTCTCTTACTAAACACATCAGTATTCGATATCACTTCATAAGAGAACAAGTTCTGGAAGGTGTTGCCCAGTAATAATCTATTGTAGAAGGGGGGTTGAATACAATAGTGTAAGATAATCGACTTCTTAATGTATATATTACAAATATGAAAAGAAAGATAACAACTTTATTAAATCTGATATAAAACTGTTACAAACTCTCTCAAGAAATTCTGATGTTCTTGAGAGCTGCTAGTTTACAAAAACTCTCTCAAGAAATTCTGTTCTTAAGAGCTTCTCTTCGATTATGTTCTCGTTCGAATCCACATAAATCGAAACCAAAACTGTGTTTATATAGTGCACACAGCTTCTCTATCAATAACAAGATAAGTCCTAATCATAACAAAGATAGAAACATATCTTTAATCGATAGCTGCATTCTACAAACCAGGAACAAATAGAATAAACTTCCATGTTTATCTAGACTCCAAATATAACTCGAAGTAGGAATCCTGATCAGCTTCAAGTTCTGATGATCAATCCTGATCATAGTCTGAGTAGGAATCCTGATGATCAATAAGATACTGACGCTTGATCAAATACTGATGACCATGTAATACTGATGACGTCAGCAATCCTGATCAGTTGAGTCTAGCTTCTGACAATCATTGAATTCTGATCTAACAATCTCCCCCAATCTCATACTTTGTGAAATAAAGTATAGATTCCAAATATTCAATGATGTCAAAAACATGTATCAAAATGTACAAGTATCTTCAGAAACAACTTATCTGTTTAAGCTTTTTGATAGAACAGATTCATCTTCAAGAAGTTGGATAATAAACTTTCTTCTTTTTCTTCAAGAATTTGAATCAGTCTTTCCTTAAGATTTCTGAGTTCTTCATCTTCCTCATTAATCTAGTAGATAGCTGCTCTGAGATTCTGTATGGAGCTTTTCTGTAGACTGTGCTCTTCAAGCAAAAGATAAGCAATTTCTTTCCCATCAGGATTGAGAGTAAGTTGGGTCATACCAAAAGTTACTTCTTTAACAGCAGTACCTCTTTGCATTTCCACATCCTGACCTCTTTGATTTAAGTACATGGGAATATAATTACCATCGAAATTACTGTTTCCATCCAGTCTTCTTCTTATATTTGACAAAATCATGTCAGCCCATACTTTGTACACTTGGTTCTTCCATCTTAACAGATAGTGAACATATTTCAGTTCCTGTGTAGTTTTTATCAGCAGATCTTGAATAGATAGAATCTTCACACTACCATCTTTCATGAAGTACAGAAGCTTTTCTTTCTTTTCAAAACCATCATGACAATCTATAACTATATCAACAGCTAATAAATTGTTCAGGTTTTCAGAAGTTAAAGTACCTCCAATTTCAGTTAAGGAGTAAGGATCAACATAAGTCATGTTTAGAAATTCAGCATCCTCCTCTTGTGTAACTTGACATTTGCTTCAGATTCGAAAACATCTTTAACCAGAGTGTTTTTGATCTAACCATCTCAGATAAATCAACAACACTTGAAGCGCTTGTAATAATTCCACCAGACTGAAAATTGATAGGTGTATCACAACTTAATGTGCTAATATGTTTCCACTTCTTATCCTTTTCCTTTTCAAAAGTGTAGCTTCTTTCAAGTAAAGATTCTTGTCTGCTTGGATTTCTCCATTGTCTTTCATTTGAAACTTTAAGCCTTTGTAGATAGAGATTGAAATCTTCATATGTTCTTTTTGTAATATCTCTTCTTCTGGCTTCTTCTTCTTCATCTACTTCTTTGTTGTGACAATCAACAACAGTAGATAAGATTATCAAATCAACCTCTTGCAGAATTTCAGATTCGTCAGGATCTTGAATATTGTCAGGATTAGAATCTTCAATTTGATTTGTATTGCTGAGAGTTGATTTACTTGTTTTTCTTCTCAATTCAGGTTCTTCTTCAACAATTCCATCATCACCAAAAGTAGATCTGTTAGGAACTACTAGAGTTTGAATAGGTTCAGGAATTTCTTCAATTCTTAACCCTCTAGACCTTGTCTGTCTAGGTACTATTTGAGTTGAAGAACCTCTTTTACTTCTTCTAGCACCTCTCCTACCTCTGCTTCCTCTACCTCTAGCAGGAGCAGTATAGCTTTCCATTGTCTCTCTCTGTAATCTCAAGAATTCTTCATGTGAGAGATCTGGATATTCTTCACTTGCTGTAGAGAGTGCTTTTCTTGCATATAATTGTTGAACTCTTTTATCAGTGTGATATAGAGTAACAATTCTGCCATCTTTTGTAGAAAACTTCTGGAATAAATTTGATGCATCTTCAGGATTATCAATAATTACATCTTCATCACCTTCAGGAATTGTAGCAAGAATGTGTCCATGACCAGGTGTCAGGATTTGATCTTCCGTCAGGATCTGAGATTGCACCAATGTTCTTACTGTCTTAACTCCAGAATCAGAAACATGAGTTGACTGCGTTGTTTGACTTTGAGAAGTTTGGATTGTCTTCATAACAACAGCATCAGAGGTTTCTCCTTGTATCGCTTTGTCACCACCATCATCTCCAGTATCATCATCATTATTTCTTAATACTATATCAGGTGTACATTTTGTCTGAATAACCTTCTCCCCCTTTTTGACATCAGGATTTGACAATAATTGCAAAATTAAGGAAAGAGAGGCTTGAATTTCAGTTACCTTAGTATCCAGAGAATCAATTCTGTGATTGATTGAGGTTTGTTCTGAAACAACAGATTTCACTTGGGATTCCACTACCCTCAGTTGTAAAGTAGTAGGCACCTTTGTAAAATTATTAAAGATATCAGTCCTCACTTTTTCAGTTGAACCCTTGATAGAATCAATCTCACTTTTTAGGCTTTTGGATAACAGAGTAGTAGCCTTCAGATGATTCTTCAAGTCTTGATTCTCTATAGATTTCACTGCATTATAGGCATGTTCAATAGCAGAAGAAAAACTGATAGATTCATCAGAATTGTGCCATGAATTGTTTCATTCATTCTGCCTAAATGCCTCTGCAGGATCAAAGGAAGGAGTAGAAAAATCTTGTCTCTGATCTTTCCCAGTGAAAGCATTGCTAGCCATATATGTACTTGATGAACCAAAATTAGTTCCAAGACTAATTTTGAGTGTTGTAGCAAGCTGTTCCTTCTCTTTGCGATTCTCATTATCATCATCACTATCATCATCAGAATTATCATCATCAGAACCATGAGATATATCAGGATCAGGAATTGCAATACCTTTCAGTTTATCCTGTGATTCTGAGATAGGATGATCCATTGGTCTTGAACGAAGTGGCTGTATCAAAATAGGTTCATTATCAGGAGCACCACTAGCGTCAGGATGAACATCGTCAGGATTTGATATGCTTGCATCAGTATTTGCTACCAATGGTTCTTGTGGAGCTTGAGGTTCAGAAGCTGCTTCAACACTTTGAGCTAAAGGTTCTTGTGTGCTTCCCTCATTGACAATGTTCTCGACCAATCTTTCAACAGAAGCTGTAGCTTTGCCTGCATCTTCACTTTGAGAAGATGGTTCTTGTGTAGCTGGAATGTTGATGTCTTCATTCTCCCTTTGAGAAAATGGTTCTTGTGTGACCATTCCACTAGCTAAGCCTTCACCCAAACTTTGATTGAGTGGTTCTTGTGTGGCAGGATCAACAGTAGCTGCTGAATTACTCTGAAATTCAGGTTCTTGTGGGCTTGATCCTTTCAGCTTCTTCTGTCTCTGATAGACTAACTCTTCTGCATTCCTCTTTTTCTTTGATGTAGGTGTAAGACCAACCAATGAAGCAGTTGTAGAAACCTTCTCCCAAGAAATTTCTCTAATCTGAGATGGAGAGGCTGATATAGAGACAACTTTTGTTGTTGCATCAGGAATACTAACATCAGGATTTGCTAGAGCATCAGGAGTAGATGACTCATCAGGATTTGATGTCTGAATATCAGTATCCTTCATTTGCACTGTCAAAGGAATATGATACCTGCTCTTTGATAATTTCCTTGTCTTTTGTGGTTTTGATAAAGGTACCACAACTTTAGTAGCAGTATCAGCAACTTCCTTGTTCACATTCATCACAGAGGATATAGGTAAGTCATCCTCTGAATCACTTTCATCAATCAACCTTAACTTCCTTTTCACAGGAACATTCTTAACAACCTTATCAGCTTTCTTCACCAGGACCCCTTGTACACCCCCTTGTATCTTCTTTTTAGTGAGTGGTGTAGAGGAAAAATCCTTTGAACCTGATTGCTTTCCAGACACATCAGTTCTAGCTGATTTCTTTGATTTTACAACTAAAGTCTTTTGAGAGACAGTAGAGGTGGTTGTTAACTGTTTAGACTGTTTAGGTTGCATGCTTGTGTCAGGAACAAGGTGGGTTGGGCCTTGCCCCATAGCATTAGAAAGTAGTCCATAACGAGTAGGCATTTTCTGATGTAAGAAAAACCTAACCTCATCAGGAATAAAAGCATTTCCTATGAAACCATTTGCCTTATCACTGTTGACTAAGGACTTAATATTATTCTCAGTAATTCTACAGATTGGTAGAACTACATCATCCTCAAAAACAACATTAGGACATAAGTGATTAAATATCAACTGTAAAAATCTAAGAAAACAGACAGAACCCAATTTATCTGATTTCCTATCACTTAAAGCTTTTAAAATAAAAGACCCATAATCAAACACTGTAGAATGGATAAGAGAGTACCCAATTTTAAGAGATCCTGATGGAAGAGCATCAAAATTTGATGTCTTGTTCAGGAAACAGCGGCTGATTATATCAAAGAAGAAATTCCATTCCTTCTTAAGCTTTGTCCTGAAGAGATTTCCATATCTCTTTACTTCACCATTGTAGCCCAACTTTGTAACAAACTCAAAAAGAGTAGAGTCCGAAACATTAGCAGGAATAGCATCACCAAGAACGGGTAAATGCAGGGCTGCCTCCACAATTGTAGGAGTCACATAGTGAGTAGTTCCATTATATTCAAAACTCATCAAGATTGTATCAGAATGCCCTTTATCAAAAGTAACTGAGTTCCACACCTGCATTACAGACTTAAAAGAAACACTTGCAGGTTCTGTTAAAGCAAACTTCAATGGGCTTGAAGCTAGAAAATCTTGAATGATATGAAACTCATTGGGTAAATCTTGATGATTTAGAATAGCCACAAAATTGTTAGTGGCAAATGTAACACCACTAATCACTGTCTGTTTGTTCATGAATGATGAAGATGTCATTGTAATGCTTTTGAAAACTCGAGAATTAAGATTTGAAGCAATTAGGGTATGAAAGCACAGAAAGAGATAGAAAACGAAAAACTGATGATAAGAGAGTAATTAACGATGTAGACCAATGAAAAGTATTTTGTTAAAACAAAATATTACTCTCAAAGACAGGTGGCAAAATATGATTTGTGCACAAAGAATTAGTGGACAGATTACGTGTGTCATTTAAATAAATCTGCACCGCCTTTTATGTGTATGTATTGATATATCTATAATAGTGCAACATACGCGCGCATACAGTTGGCCTACTAAAACTCAACCGTCCATCAGCAGATACTGACGAAAAATTAGGCACAAATTAAGTAATGAAATACTGACATGTACATCAGGATTGACCAGTTGACTTCCTGTCAGGATTGAGTCCTATCAGGATTTGATCAAAGATACATACCTTTCTGAATAACCATCAGGATTTGACAGTTATCAGGATTTCCTCTCTGTAGCTTTTCCTCAGAAATTCTCAAAATTCATCATTCCAAGTTCATTCACCAACTTATTGAAAGTAGCTTCAGGCAGTGGCTTGGTGAATATATCAGCTAGTTGTTGATCAGTAGGAACAAAGTGAAGTTCAATTGTTCCTTCCAGAACCTGTTCTCTTATAAAGTGATATCTGATACTGATGTGTTTAGTAAGAGAATGCTGAACTGGATTTCCTGTCATTGCAATAGCACTTTGGTTATCACAATAAATAGGGATTTTTGAGTATGACAGACCATAATCTAACAACTGATTTCTCATCCACATTATCTGAGCACAACAACTTCCTGCAGCAATGTACTCAGCTTCTGCAGTTGAAGTGGAAATAGATTTCTGCTTTTTACTGAACCATGAAACTAGTCTTCCACCCAAAAACTGACAACTTCCTGAAGTACTTTTCCTGTCTATTTTGCATCCTGCAAAATCAGCATCTGAATAACCACACAACCCAAAATCTGATTCCCTTGCATACCAAAGGCCAAGTGAAGGAGTGCCTTTGAGATATCTGAAAATTCTTTTGACTGCAATCAGATGTGGTTCTCTAGGTTTTTCTTGAAATCTTGCACATAGACAGGTTGCAAACATGATATCTGGTCTACTGGCAGTGAGATACAATAAAGAGCCAATCATTCCTCTGTAGTGAGTTACATCTACCTCTTCACCTTGATCAAGATCAAGTTTGGTAGCTGTAGCTATGGGAGTTGAAGCAGGAGTACTGTCTTGCATGTTAAACCTTGTCAGTAAATTCCTTGTGTATTTAGACTGATTAATAAAAATCCCTTCATCAGTCTGTTTAACTTGAAGACCCAGAAAGTAACTCATTTCTCCCATCATGCTCATTTGATATCTTGACTGCATAAGCTTGGAAAACTTTTCACACAGCTTATTGTTTGTTGACCCAAAAATGATATCATCAACATAAATCTGAACTAACAGCAACTCCTTACCATGATTCAAATAAAATAGAGTTTTATCAATTGCACCTCTTTTGAATCCACTTTCCAGTAAGAATTGAGCTAAGGTTTCATACCATGCTCTTGGAGCTTGCTTTAGTCCATAAAGTGCCTTATCCAGTCTGTAGACATAAAGTGCCTTATCCAGTCTGTAGACATGAAACCAGGAGGTTGTTCAACATAAACTTCTTCTTCCAGATCACCATTTAAGAAAGCACTTTTAACATCCATCTGGAAAACCTTGAATTTCTTATGTGCTGCATAAGCAAGAAATATCCTGATGGCTTCTAGTCTTGCAACAGGAGCAAAAGTTTCATCATAGTCAATTCCCTCTTGTTGGGAATACCCCTTTGCAACTAGTCTAGCTTTATTTCTGATAATGACTCCATCAGAATCAGTCTTGTTCTTGAAAATCCACTTTGTACCAACAATTGATCTATTCTTTGGTCTTGGTACCAGTTTCCAGACTTCATTCCTTTCAAATTCATTCAGTTCTTCTTGCATTGCAGTAACCCAATCAGCATCTTTAAGTGCATCTTCAACTTTCTTAGGCTCCTCCTTGGATAGAAAGTTATTATATAAACATTCATTCTGAGTTGCACTTCTTGTTTGAACACCTGCATAAGGATCTCCAATTATCAAATCAGGAGTATGATCTTTTGTCCATTTCCTTGCTGGTGTCAAATTGTTTCTTGAAGTAGATGCTCCCCCTGGATTGGTGTTATCTTGATTGAAAGAATTTGATTGATTTGAAGCTCTCCCTGAATTATTGCTATGCCCTCCTGATGTGTTATCAGGATCTTTACTTGAATCAGTATCTGAAGAATTCTGTCCTGATGATTGAGTTGACTCTGAACTTGTAGTTGAATGCCGTTGCTCCCCCTCAACATTAGCACTACTAGTTGTATCACTGTTGTTTGCATCATCAGTATTAGCACCATCAGTACCTGGTGAGTCATCAGGATTTGGTGACCCATCAGTATCTGATGAATTGACAGGATCTGATTCACTTTTTCAGGTTCCTTGGAAGCTTCATTTTCAAATAACAATCTATCATGCGAGTCTTCAATGATTCCAGTTATCTTCTTATCATCAAAAGATACATGAATTGACTCCATGACAGTTCTTGTTCTCAAATTAAAAACTCTGAAGGCTCTTGATGTAGGATAACCTATGAATATTCCTTCATCAGCCTTTGTTTCAAATTTCCCTAGCTGTTCAGGATGAGTTCTGAGAACAAAACATTTACAGCCAAACACATGCAAATGCTTCAGACTTGGTTTCTTCTCCTTGAGTGACTGATAAGGAGTGACACCATGCCTGTTTATCAATGTGAGATTTTGTGTATAACATGCTGTGTTGACTGCTTCTGCCCAGAAATATGTAGGTAATTTAGCTTCTTCCAACATAGTTCTGCCAGCTTCAATAAGAGTTCTATTCTTCCTTTCTACTACTCCATTTTGCTGAGGTGTGCCAGGAGCAGAGAATTGTTGAATGATTCCTTTGTATTTGCAGAACTCTTCCATCTTTGAATTCTTAAATTCAGTACCATTATCACTTCTCAGAATCTTGACTTTGTACTTTGTGGTTGTCTCAATCATCCTCACATGATCCAACAGAACTTCAGGAGTTTCATCTTTTCTGTGCAGAAAATACACCCAGGTGAATCTAGAATATTCATCAACAATTACAAGAGTGTACCTTTTCTTACTGATGGACATGATGTTGACTGGACCAAACAGATCAAGATGTAGCATGTGATATGGTTCTTCAATAGAGGATTCTGATTTACTCTGGAATGATGTCCTTCTTTGTTTTGCTTTTTGGCATGCATCACAGAGTCCATCAGGTGTATATAAGACATTAGGTAATCCTCTTACTAACTCTTTCTTAACCAACTCATTGATGTTGCTGAAGTTGAGATGAGAAAGCTTCTTGTGCCAATTCCAACTTTCATCTACTGAAGCTTTACTGATGAAACATGTAGGGGAGCCATCAGTATCTGAGAGAATGTTGGCTTCATATATGTTACCATGCCTGTAGCCAGTTAGTGCTATCTTCCCTGTTGCTTTACTGACTACTTCACAATGTGTGGAATAGAAAATGACATGATAACCTCTGTCAGTGATTTGACTAATACTCAACAAGTTGTGTTTTAGTCCCTTCACTAGAGCTACTTTTTCAATGATGACATTTCCAATGATTATATTGCCATATCCCAAGGTTTGTCCAATGTTGCCATCTCCATAAGACACAGTTGGGCCAACTTTTTCCTCATATTCTGATAACAGGGCTTTGTTTCCAGTCATGTGCACAGAACATCCACTATCCATGACTAACACATTTTTCCTTTTACCCTGCATCAGAATAGTAAAACACTAGTCAGAATGTTTAGGAACCCACACTTGTTGGATTCCTTGTTCATGCATTTTATTAAATTTAACAGCAGAAGACTTTTTGACTTTAGCAGTCCTGACAGGATTTACTCCATCAGGATTTGCTTTGTCAGTATCAGTATTAACAAAAGCATGCTTCACTATGACATTTTCAGTTCTATCAGACTTTGTACTACTTTCAAACTTAGGCAATGGATCATAAAAGTTATAGTACAAATCATGATACTCCTTACATGTATAAATAGAATGTCATAGACTACCACAATGAAAACAGGAATTCTGTGGTTTGTAAAATACTGATCTATTCCTAACATCAGACTTAGGAATTTCAGCAATTTTCTTCTTACTCTTTTTACAATCAATAGCAAGATGATTAGAGTTACCACAGTTAAAACAACACTTTCTAGGTGCATTTGGGATATATTTATAACCATTCTCTTTATTGATCCCAACTTTACCATTCCTGTTTCTCTTAACAGTAGCTTCCTTTTTCTTATCTGTAACCTCATAGATTTTATCTTTAAGCTGTTTCTGAGACAATAGACCTAGATTCTTAGTGACTTTGTTCATGACAGGTTTAGACTTTATAATTTTAATTCCTTGAGTAGAAGAAGATCCACTTTCAAAAGTAGAATTGGAATCCTTACCAAAAACAAAATTAACAGGAGTAATCTTAGATTTGGTTGAGTCTATAACATGTCTATAGGTCTTTGGACTGACTGTCTCATCAATGACAATTTTCTCTGCTAATTTCTTATCTTCATCTGACTTATATCCTAGACACTCTTTCCAATTCTTAGAGGTATTAATCTCATGAAATTTCCTACCAGAGTCTGTCCAGGTTCTGATTTTCTCATTAGCAAATTCAAGTTCTTTTTCAAGGGAAGTACATTTAGATGTCATCTCTAAGTGCATGTGTTTAGCATTATCACATTCTTTTTGTACTTCTTGCATACGAGAAAATTCAGCTTCTAATATCTCATTCCTCTTTCTAAGGTCAGACATCTCAGATAAGATTCTAGTATTCTCAGCAGTTTGACTTCTAAAGCTAATATGTAATGACTTTAGAAAACGTCTTAACTCAGAAGCATTATCAGTATCAAAATCAAAGATAGTATTTAGTACCTTATCATCAGGAGCAGCAGTTACATCAGCATTGGCCATTAACGCATAGTTAACTACCTCAGTATCAGATTCTGAGGAAGAGTCCATCCAATCCTTGCTTGATGTGATGAGTGCCTTTGTCTTGTTGCATTCAGAAGCAAAGTGACCCATACCATTACACATGTAGCATCTAACCTTTGACTTGTCAAATTTGCTACCCTTGCTGTCCTTTTTGATATACTTGTCTTTGTCTGCTTTGAAGGTCTTTTCTGAAAGTTGCCTTGTCTTCTATTCTTCCTGAACTTCATCCTTCTGAAGTTTCTGACAATCATAGCAACCATCTCTTCCATGTCTGAATCAGAAGAATCATCACCAGTATTGGCATCAGGATTTCCATCAGTATCTGATGAAGAGTCGTCAGGATCTGACTCAGCTACTCTTGCTTTCCTTCTAGAGACCTCCATAGCTTTCCCTTTTGATTTTGCTTCTACATTCAAAGCAATTGACTTTGCCTTGCTGCTTTTCTTGTTCTTTCTCTGTTGAACTTCAAGATCATGAGTTCTTAGCATCCCATAGATCTCATCAAGAGACACAATGTTCAGATCATACTGGTGTCTAATGATTGAGGTCTGAGTATCCCATTCTTCAGGTAAAGCTCTAAGAAATTTGGTGTTTGAATCTTCAGTTTCATATACTTTGTCAACTAAGGATAAGCTGTTCAATAGTGTCAGAAATCTATCATATAGATCAGTCAGGCTCTCTTCAGGTCTTGCATCGAATTGCTCATATTCTTGAATCAATAGAGCCCTTCTGTTTTTCTTAACAGATGCAGATCCCTGGCACTGAGTTTCCAAAGTATCCCAGATTTCTTTTGAAGACTTGCATGCAATCACTCTGTTTGACATGACAGCATCAAGGCTATTATGCAAGATATTCTTTATCTTTGGTTCCCTGAGTACATGAGCTTTTTCTTCTGGAGTCCATTCAGCTTTAGCTTTGACCACATAATGTTCTGGTACTGTATCTGTTCGTTCTACGAACTTTGTTGGTATATATGGTCCATCACGAATCCTGTCCAAGTAGTCAGGATCCATAGCCTCCAGGTACATCAGCATCTTTACCCTCCATGTAGGATATTCTGATATCTTCAAGATGGGAATCTTCATGCTTTCATACTTGGTTGTCGACATCTTTAGATCGTATCTGATTCAGAATTAAATCAGTTTACTCTGATACCAATTGTTGCCCAGTAATAATCTATTGTAGAAGGGGGGTTGAATACAATAGTGTAAGATAATCGACTTCTTAATGTATATATTACAAATATGAAAAGAAAGATAACAGCTTTATTAAATCTGATATAAAACTGTTACAAACTCTCTCAAGAAATTCTGATGTTCTTGAGAGCTGCTAGTTTACAAAAACTCTCTCAAGAAATTCTGTTCTTAAGAGCTTCTCTTCGATTATGTTCTCGTTCGAATCCACATAAATCGAAACCAAAACTGTGTTTATATAGTGCACACAGCTTCTCTATCAATAACAAGATAAGTCCTAATCATAACAAAGATAGAAACATATCTTTAATCGATAGCTGCATTCTACAAACCAGGAACAAATAGAATAAACTTCCATGTTTATCTAGACTCCAAATATAACTCGAAGTAGGAATCCTGATCAGCTTCAAGTTCTGATGATCAATCCTGATCATAGTCTGAGTAGGAATCCTGATGATCAATAAGATACTGACGCTTGATCAAATACTGATGACCATGTAATACTGATGACGTCAGCAATCCTGATCAGTTGAGTCTAGCTTCTGACAATCATTGAATTCTGATCTAACAGAAGGAACAATTGAACTTCACTTTGTTCCTACTGATCAACAACTAGCTGATATATTCACCAAGCCACTACCTGAAGCTACTTTCAATAAATTGGTGAATGAACTTGGAATGATGAACTTTGAGAATTCTTGAGGAAAGCTAAAGAGAGGAAATCCTGATAACTGTCAAATCCTGATGGTTATTCAGAAAGGTATGCATTTTTGATCTATTTCTGACAGGACTCAATCCTGACAGGAAATCATGGTAAATCCTGATGCTCAGATTTTGAAGCTGGTATGAAAACCAGAGGTTCTAAGCTACTTTGTCATTAACACTTCTGGTAAACTCTGGAAAATAAGATTTTTACTTAGTCTTTGATTAAGTTTTCAATCTTAATTCTCAATTTCAATTATATTTCTATCAGAGTTTACTATTCGTCATTTTATATGTCAATATCAGTGTTACTAACAAATTTTGCAGGTAACTACAGAAAAGAAAAACAGTTGAGAAAATAGACAAATTTCATTAATTCTTGAAGATTCATTACAAATGAAAATGGAAATTACATATTTTTTCCTAGTCTATTTTTCTACTCAGGAACACGTGCCCTACAAATTAGCATGAATGCTCCTGAGCAGCTTCACAGTCCATCAGGATCGGAAGGTCTCTTGTTCCATCCTTAAAGGACGAGAAGAGGAGCTGATGCACTTGAAGGCGGATCGTCACCGTGTCCACCGGGACTCTTCCGTGCCTCCACCTTGCATGAAGCACATGCATCAAGCACTCTCTTCCTTCTTATCTCAAGCTCTCGCTTGAGCTCCTCATCCTCTTCATCATCCTCATCGTCTTCATCCTCTTCATTGACAAAGATGAGATTTTCAAGAGGGTTCCAATCAGGATTTGCCTGATGGAAGTTATGAAGAAGTACTTCAGCCATTGTGTTAACAAAGGCTTCATGTTCCTGAGGGTCAGGAACTGGTTGAGGCTCTTCATCTTCTGTGATCTCAGCCAGTGCATCGAACATCTCTTGCCAGATTTCATCGAGATTTTCGACTTCTTCGTCTGGTAAGTTGTTTTGTTGTTGGTTGGCAGCCATTGAAAAACAAAGGAGGTGAAAGGTTTTCGTAAGTTTTTCTATGGAGAGGGTTTGTGTTTTAATAGATAGATGATGTTATGTTTAACAGTTCTATTTTATAGAGAATGTGTGTTAAGGATGCAGGTCATTTTCTCAATATCAAGGCGACTGTTCAGTTTCTCATAGTTACTTTGCCTCGTTAATTGGTAAGAATGGTTACATGGGTATTATGCTATTTGTTTTGTAATCATTTTTTATAAAAAAAACAGCACTTATCAGGATTATCAAAATAAATTTTGTTTTCTTAAATAAATTTTTTATTTTACTTCATATTAATTTTTTTTTTTTGCATTTTTCAATCCTGATAAGGTAAATGGTTTCATAGGAAATGTTTTTATTCCTGATGAGGTTAGGTTTTTCTTACATAGGAAAATACCTACTCGTTATGGTTTAATTTCTAATGCTATGGGACAAGGCCAATCACACCTTGTTCCTAACCCAAGCATTCATCCTAAACAGTCAACTGCCACCTCTATTGTCTCTCAAAAGACTTTAGTTGAAAAATCATAGAAGTCAGCTAGAACTGATGTGTCAGGAAGGCAATCAGGTTCAAAGGATTTTTCCTCTACACCACTCACTAAAAAGAAGTTACAAGGGGGTGTACAAGGGGTCCTGGTGAAGAAAGCTGCAAAGGGAGGTGAGGCTGTTTCTGTTAAAAGAAAATTAGTTCTCAGGGATGAGACTGATTCAGAGGATGATTTACCTATATCCTCTGTGATGAATGTGAATAAGGAAGTTGCTGATACTGTTACTGCAGCTGTGGTTCCATTGTCTACACCATAGAAAAAAAAGGAAGTTATCAAAAAGCAGGTATCATATTCCTTTAGAAAAGAAGAAGGATACTGATGTACATGACACTTCTATTCTGAATGAGCAATCAGTTTCAACTGCTCAAGCAAATCCTGATGTTAGTATTCCTGATGCTGTACCAAGTCAAGTGGTTACTATTTCAGACTCTCCAGCACAGGACTCTCCAACAAAAAGACATGTTGATATTTCATGGGAGAAGTATGGTGCTACTGCTTCCAAACTTGGGATAAAACATCCAATGGAAAAGCTAAGGAAGGCAGAAGAGTTAGTCTATCAGAGACAGAAGAAACTGAAAGGATCAAGCCCACAAGAACCTGAACCTCAAAGTGGTTCAGCAGCTCTTTCTGATGATCCAGCCACACAAGAACCACTCAATCAAAGTTTGAGTGAAGGCTTAGCTAGTGGAATGGTCCCACAAGAACCATTTTCTCAAAGGGAGAATGAAGACATCAACATTCCAGCTACACAAGAACCATCTTCTTAAAGTGAAGATGCAGGCCAAGCTACAGTTTCTGAGAAATTTCCTGACACAGCTCAAGGGATTTCTGGTGCAGATGAAGTTCAAAGATTGGTCGAGGACATTGTCAATGAGGGAAGCACACAAGAACCTTTGACTCAAAGTGTTGAAGCAGCTTCTGAACCTCAAGCTCCACAAGAACCATTGGTAGCAAATACTGATGCAAGCATATCAAATCCTGTCGGTGTTCATCCTGACGCTAGTGGTGCTCCTGATGCTGAGCCTATCCTGATACAGCCACTTCGTTCAAGACCAATGGATCATCCTATCACAGATTCACAGGATAAAATGAAAGGTATAGCTATTCCTGATCCTGATGTTACTCATAGTACTGATGATGATGACTCTGATGATAGTGATGCTGATGAGAATCAAAAAGAGAAGGAACAACTTGCTACAGCACTCAAAGTTAGTCTTGGAACTAATTTTGGTTCATCAAGTACATATATGGCTGGCAAAGCTTCCACTGGGAAAGATCAGAGACAAGATTTTTCTATTCCTTCCTTTAATCCTGCTGAGGCACTTAGACAGAATGAATGGAACAATTCATAGCACAGATCTGATGAATCTGTAAGTTATTCTTCTGCTTTGGAACATGCCTATGATGCAGTGAAATCTATAGAGAATCAAGACTTGAAGAATCATCTGAAGGCTACAACTTTGTTATCCAAAAGTCTAAAAAGTGAGATTGATTCTATCAAGAACTTAACTGAGTTGGTGAGGAATGATATTTCTTAAAGTTTTACAAAGGTGCCTACTGCTTTTCAGCTAAGGGTAGTAGAATCCCAAGTGAAATCTGTCATTTCTGAACAAACCTCCATCAACAGAAGGATTGATTCTCTGGATACCAAGGTAACTGACATTCAAGCCTCTCTTTCCTTAATTTTGAATTTATTGTCAAATCCTGATGTCAAAAAGGGGGAGAAGGTTAGTCAGACAAAATGCACACCTGATCTAGTATTAAGGAATAATGATGATGATACTGGAGATGATGGTAGTGACAAAGTGATACAAGGAGAAACCTCTGATGCTGCTGTTATGAAGTCTACAATTCAAACTTCACAAAGTCAAACAACACAGTCAACTCATGTTTCTGATTCTGGAGTTAAGACAGTAAGAACATTGGTGTAATCTCAGATCCTGACGGAAGAACAAATCCTGACACCTGGTCATGGACATACTCTTGCTACAATTCCTGAAGGTGATGAAGATATTTTTATTGATAATCCTGAAGATGCATCAAATTTATTTCAGAAGTTTACTACAAAGGATGGCAGAATTGTTACTCTATATCACACTGATAAAAGAGTTCAACAATTATTTGCAAGAAAAGCACTCTCTACAGCAAGTGAAAAATATCTTGATCTCTCACATGAAGAATTCTTAAGACAACAGAGAGAAATGATGGAAAGCTTTAATAACCCTGCTCCTGCTAGAGGTAGAGGAGGCAAAGGTAGGAGATGAGCTAGAAGAAGTAGAAGAGGTTCTTCAACTCAAACAGTACCTAGACAGACAAGGTCTAGAGGGTTAAGAATTGAAGAAATTCCTGAACCTATTCAAACTCTTGTAGTTCCTGACAGATCTACTTTTGGTGATGATGGAAATATCGAAGAAGAACCTGAATTGAGAAGAAAATCAAGAAAATCAACTCTCTGCAATACAAATCAAATTGAAGAATCTAATCCTGATGTTGTTCCTGATAATATTCAAGATCCTGATGATTCTGAAATTCTGCAAGAGATTGATTTGATAATCTTATCTACTGTGGTTGATTTTCACAACAAAGAAGTAGATGAAGAAGAAGAAACCAAAAGAAGAGAAATTACAAGATCAACAAATAGAGATTTCAATCTCTATGTTCAAAGGCTTAAACTCTCAAACAGAAGAGTGTGGAGGAACCCAAGCAGCCAAGAATCTTTACTGGAAAGAAGCTATGCTTTTGAAAAGGAAAAGGATAAGAAGTGGAAACATATTAGTACACTGAGGTGTGATACACGTATCAATTTTCAGTCTGGAGGAATTATTACAAGCGCTTCAAGTGTTGTTGATTTATCTGAGATGGTTAGATCAAAAGCACTCTGGTTAAAGATGTTTTCAAATCTGAAGTTATTGACAAGTAATTCAAGAGGAGGTATTGGACACAGGGATGCTGAATATCTGAATATGTCATATGTTGATCCATACTCCTTGACTGAAATTGGAGGTATTTTAACTTCTGAAAACCTGAACAATTTACTAGCTGTTGATATAGTTATAGATTGTCATGATGGTTTTGACAAGAAAGAAAAGCTTCTGTACTTCATGAAAGATGGTAGTGTGAAGATTCTATCTATTCAAGATCTGCTGATGAAAACTACACAGGAACTGAAATATGTTCATTATCTTTTGAGATCAAAGAATCAAATGTGCAAAGAATGGAGTGACATGATTTTGTCAACAATAAGAAGAATACTGGATGGAAACAGTAATTTCAATGGTAATTATACTCCCATGTACTTAACTCAAAGAGGTCAGGATGTGGAAATGCAAAGGGGTACTGCTGTTAAAGAAGTAACTTTTGGCATGACTCAACTTACTCTCAATCCTGATGGGAAGGAAATTACTTATATTTTGCTTGAAGAGCATAGTCTTCAGAAAAGCTCCATATTGAATCTCAGAGCAGCTATCTACCAGATTAATGAGGAAGATGAAGAACTCAGAAATCTTAAGGAAAGACTGATTCAAATTCTTGAAGAAAAAGAAGAAAATTTGTTATCCAACTTCTTGAAGATGAATCTGTTCTATCAAAGAATTTAAACAGATAAGTTGTTGCTGCAGATACTTGTACATTTTGTATATATGTTTTTGACATCATTGAATCTTAGGAATCTATACTTTATTTCACAAAGTATGAGATTGGGGGAGATTGTTAGATCAGAATTCAATGATCGTCAGGAGCTAGACTCAACTGATCAGGATTGCTGACGTCATCAGGATTGCATGGTCGTCAGGATCAGAATACATATCAGGATTGGGATCAGGTTTGATCATCAGGATTGGAAGCTGATCAGGATTCCTACTTCGAGTTATATTTGGAGTCTAGTTAAACATGGAAGTTTATTCTGTCAGTTCCTGGTTTGTAGAATGTAGCTATCAATTATGGATAGGTTTCAATCTTTGTAATTGATTAGGACTTATCATTGATAGAGAAGTTGTGTAGTATATAAACACAGTTTAGGTTTCGATTTATGGACGTGAACATAATCGATCACACACTCGAGTATTTGTGTAACCTAGCAGCTCTCAAGAACATCAGAATTTTTTGATAGAGTTTGTAACAGTTTTATATCAAATTTAATAAAGTTGTTATCTTTCTTTCATATTTGTGATATATACATTAAGAAGTCGATTATCTTATACTATTGTATTCAACCCCCCTTCTACAATAGATTATTACTGGGCAACAGTATCCACTGAAGCCATCCATAAAACTTAGCATCTCGTGCCCAGCGGTGGCATCTATTAGGGCATCAATCCTTGGTAAGGGAAAACAATCCTTAGGACATGCATCGTTCAAATCGGTGAAGTCCACACACATCCTCCATTTGCCATCGGCCTTTTTGACCATCACTGGGTTAGCCAACCATTCTGGGAATTGAATTTCTTCAATGAACCCGGCTTTCAGAAGCTTTTCTACTTCCTACTTGATGGCCTCTTGCCTCTATGGAGCAAAATTTCTCTTCTTCTGTTTCACTGTCTTCCTTTCAGGATCCACATTCAATTTGTGGGTTATCAACTGGGGATCAATCCCTAGCATGTCAACCGATGTCCAAGCAAAAACATCATTTTTTTCTTGAAGAAAAGATATGAGCTTGCTCTTCAATGGTTCAGGCAATAGTGCTCCAACGTAAGTCACCTTCTCCGGTTCACCAGGGACTAAGGGAATTGAGATTAAATCCTCAGCTGGTTTCCCTCTTCTGTCCTCATTATCACTAGGGAGAACCTTCCCCACATTCCATCAGGCCTTAACGCGGCTACATAACAACTTCTAGCCATCTTTTGGTCTCCTCGTTCTTCACCAATCCCATTCCTTGTTGGGAACTTAATTTTCAGATGATAAGATGAGGCAACAGCCTTGAACGCATGAAGACCCGTCCTTCCCACGATTGCATTGTAGGTCGAAGTTGCCTTTATAACTATGAAGTTCAACATCTTAGTAGACGTATTCGACCCTTGCCCCATTGTCATTGGGAGTTGGATAGTACCTTCCACCTTTGACTCCACTCCATTGAATCCATATATGGGCATATTCGAGGGTGTCAACTGAGAGTCAGTATAGCCCATCTTGATAAAAGTATCATGGAACAAGATGTCCACTGAAGCTCCATTGTCAACTAGAACTCTCTTTGTTTCAGAATTCCCTATCACAGGTATGATGACTAAGGGATCATCGTGGGGAAATTTCACTCCTTCCAAGTCAGAATCATCAAAACCTATTGATATTTCTGTTCGGGCACGTTTCGGTGCTTCTCCGACCACAGTCAATACTTCTCGGGCATAGGCCTTTCTTGAGTTTCGGGAGGTCCCAGCAACAGTTGGTCCTCCGAATATCATGTTGATGACTGGCCCTCGGTGCTTGGGATTTCGATCTTGATCGTTGTCCCTTCTGTCATAATCCTTCATTTCATAGTTTCCTCTTTGACTCCCTTGATTTCCATCCTTGGTGAATTTATTGAGCTTTCCTCTCCGTATCAGAAACTCAATCTCATCTTTCAATTGTCTACAATCGTCGGTGTCGTGACCGACTTTCTTGTGGAACCGACAGAATTGGTTTTGATTCCGTTTAGACATATCAGTCCTTAGTGGCTTCGGCCATCGGAGATCCTCCTCCTTTGCTATTTCCATCAGAATTTGGCTCTTGGGAGTGTTAAATATTGCATACTCTGTAAACTTTGGCCCAAAATTGTTCCTCTTGGGTGGAGAATCAGAATCCTTTGACGTTCTGGGAAACTTTTCCTTGACGTCGTACTCCTGAGTTTCCTTTCTTTTCTTTGAATTTCCATTGCCACCAGCAGTGGGTTCATATTTTCTCATACTTTCTTCAGCCTTGATGTACTTTTCGGCTCTATCTTGGAGCTTCAGCATGCTCTCAGGTGGATGTTTTGCCAATGATCTTTTGAAGTGATCATCAGTGGTCCCTTGATGCAAGGCTATCATAGCTACTTTGTCCTCTAAGTCTGGAACTTTCAGAGCCTCCCGGGTAAATCGATTGATGTAATCCCTTAAAGCTTCATTCTTTCCTTGTTGGATTCCCATGAGTGATGCAGAACTTTTCTCGTGCACCCTCCCACTAACAAATTGGTTGATGAACGCTTTGCTTAGTTCCTTAAAAGACCCAATAGAGTTGGGATGAAGACGGCTATACCAACGTTGGGCCATGTCTGCCAAGGTTTGTGGAAACGCCCTGCACTTGACAACATCATTGGTTGGCTGCAACAGCAGTGCATTGGAGAATGTTCTTACATGATTAGCGGGATCTTCCGTTTCATCATAAGCTTTAATCGTTGGCATCTTGAATTTCCTAGATATGGTAGCTTTCATGATGTCTTGCAGCCTCTGCCTCGTGGGCCGCAATCTTTTCCTTAGTAGTTTGGGGTTGTTCCCGATTTGTTTGGGAAGAACGTCTCCTCCTTGGGGCAACATCCCTCTCTTCTCCAGATGAATAATTCTCGTCCTCAGTATAGGTACCCGAGTAGTCTTGAATCAGAGGGGTCCTTCGAGTTTGAGTTTGTTGGTTTTGGGGTCCCGGACCTTGTATGGTAAGTGGGGTTGAGACCACTGCTGCCCATCGTGGGTCGATGAGGCATGCCATAGTTTGGCATCCCAAGGATTTGAGTTGCGTATTGGGGAAGATCCGTAGTATGAAGTTGAAGGCCACTTGGTGCATTCATGAGCAGCGGGGAGGTCGTGATTGGTTGCTGGCGAGTGGTCTCTTATGGATTAGATCCATGAATGACCATTTGCAGGGGATTCGTCCCTTCAACCAAAATTGGGATCTCCGGTCCTTGAGTATTGGTGGAGATATTCGCCCCTTCAGTGCCAGTAGTTGGCGGCGGTTGATTTCCATGAGTATCAGCCTCAGAGGTGATAGGAAGCTCCTCAGAAACTGGAGTATCTCGAGTTGTCCTTCGTGTGTTTGCCATGGTTGATGTTGTCTTCCCACAGACGGTGCCAAATGTTGTGGAATAAAAACTGTATCTTTGAATTCAATGCTAGAGTTAGAGAGTTTCGAGCTTTAATGGTGTGGTTGCTCTTGTTGTCGGGGACTAACTCGGTCCTAACAAGATGCCTACGTATCTCTAGTGTTTAGAGAATCAAGTCAATAAAACGTAGTTCTTGGTGTTGCCCTCGGGGCTATGGCGGAAAGGGCACACCAAGGACGTAGTGACTTGTATGTCCTCATTCGAGGATGAAGTCTAAAACATTGTAGATGACGTATGGAGCTGTGTCCAAAGCGTTGCAGATGATGTATGGAGCTGTGTCCAAAACGTAGTTCTATTGTGAAGGAGCAGGGTCCTTATATAGGCGTCTGGAGCCTCGTATTTAGAGTAAGTTTAGGAGACTTAGCGAATAATTCTCCTTTTTGATAATGGATAAACATTGTATTTATTGGTGGACAAGTCTTTTCCTTGTTGATAAGGACTATGACTCATTATTTCTTTTAATTGGGATTCTGGATCCTTCTTTGATGAATTTATCATATTTTGGACTCCTTTCCTGAGCTGTATATTTTCCATATTTATTAATTACGAAATTAATAAATAATTAGGGTTTCGGGCCTTGCTTATTGGACCGTGTTCTTAGACCAATCCGGGTCTAATTGATACGTAATTAATTGCACTTCTAGGATTATTTTTCAGCCCATATCAATATTTTTGGGAAAAAAAATGAATTTTAGTGAGAAAAATTGAAAAAGACAATTTCACGTGATATATTTAGAAAAGAAGGGACTTTGTTAGAAAAAATCTATAATGTGTTTTAGAATAATTGGTTATAAATATTTATTTGATTATTTATATTTTAATATTCTCAGTGATTGCATTTATTAAGAAAAATAAGTAGACATGTTAAAATAGGTAAACTTTAAAAAACAAATTATAATATTATAGGTTTAAAAATAAATAACTAAAGGCTTGTCCGTAATATTTTTGGAAAATGAGGGGTTTTAGTAAGGAAAAATAGAAAAACTAACATGTTTTAGTTTTAAAAAAAAAAGGTAATTGTCATGTTTGAAAAAGTAGGGGAATTTGTTAAAAAAAATAATGTATTTTAGGGAAAAAAGTAATTGATTATAAATAGGTAATATTATTATTTAATAATATATTTCTATAAATAAGTAAGGTTAATTAAGTAAAAACACGAAATACATTTAAAGGCAATGAAGTAAAATCACAACGTATCATACCGACCAACCAAACTTTTAATTTTTAAAAAATATTCATAATATTATAGGTTTAAAAATAAATAACTAAAGGTTTGTCCGTAATATTTTTGGGAAATTAGGGGTTTTAGTAAGGAAAAATAGAAAACTAACATGTTTTAGTTAAAAAGGTAATTGCCATGTTTGAAAAAGTAGGGGAATTTGTTAGAAAAAATAATGTATTTTAGGGAAAAAAGGTAATTGGTTATAAATAGATAATATTATTATTTAATAATATATTTCTCTAAATAAGTAAGCTTAATTAAGTAAAAACACGAAATACATTTTAGGACAATTAAGTAAAATCACAACGTACCATACACACCAACCAAACTTTTAATGTTTCGTTTATTATATAATAGTATTGATGTATTAAATGTTCTCATTTTTTATATAATAGTGTTGTTGTCTAAAATTCTAAAGGAATCTCTTTCTCATGTTAATAGTAATTTAGGTTACGATCTATATGATTCAGTCATATCTTTCGGTTAGTCTTTCGGTTAGATGATAAGATTTTGTGGACGAAAAAACCCTTCAAAATCTCTTATCTTTCTGCGAATTGTACTTTCAGTTTATATATAAATGAAATGACTCTTTCTTTGACAAAAAAAGAAGAAAGTAAAACTACATTTTTAATTTAAAGCGAACAAAGAACACGATATGGTTCTTGGTATCATCTCATAATCATTATTTATGATTGATGACTCGTGTCTTGTTGACAATGTTGATAATTTTAAATCGTCTATCAATTTCCAATTGTATTTGTTGGAATTATATGTAAATAGAGAACCAATTTGATCGAATAAAAGATGTTATGCCATATTTTGGCATAGTCCAAATTTCTCCGTTTAATCATTATTAATTCAGATTAATAATTAATTACTTTATCACTAAGTAATATTCTTTCCCTGAAACGAGGAAAGAATCAATCTCAATCAACGAATAACGGAAAATATCTCCAAACGATATTCTTCAAATCATGGAAAGAAATGCGGAGATGCCGCGAGATAGTAGGAAAACGTGTGAAGACCAAACTATTTATGGGAATGAGATGTGGATGAATAAAACCAGACTATTTATAGGAATGAGATGTGGATGGATAAACGCTGACTATTTATGGGCTTATCCAATGACTTGTTTTCCAAGAACAACGTGAGACTTGATCCCTATATAAAAGGGTATGTAGGCACCTTGTATGATACGACAATTGACACTCGGGAAAGAGGAACAGAAAGAACTCATTCTCTATTCAATTTTTGAGGAGTCATCATACAAATTCAGCCACCACTTTCTATAAACCTCCAACACACTGTTGTACGAAATTCTCCTTACAATAATTGGCGCTAGAAGGAGGGGCTATTATTATTCTTATTATTATTATTATTATTATTATTATTATTATTATTATTCGTGGAGGACGAATAACTTTAATTATGCACGGGGGCTTTTGGATTTTAACCATACACGCACAAGCAACAGGGGCTGACAGTATTTGAAGCCGGAAACGCAACGCAAGAGGACGACTACATCAACATAGTTAATGGATGACAACACACAACATACAAGAAATAAAGGCAAAACATTAAAGGAAGAAAAAAAAGAAAACAAAAATCGTAACCGCGGTGGTACACGTACGACAGCACAGGAAGAATACAAGTGGTGGCTACTGATTTTGGGACACGCGCGGTGCACCTAACAATGGAGAAAGAAAAACAACGCACGCGTGAGATTGGTGCAACAAGAAACATCAAAACAAAAAAAATGGCAGCAGTTGGAAAATTCAGAATGGACGAGAAACGGGAAATAAAGATAAGTTTTGTTATTCTGTTTTATTTATTTTCGTTAATTCTATATAATTGTTGCAGGAAAATGTGTGGAACTGGACGTGATATGGTTGGCACGAGACATTCCTACAATCACGGGAAGAAATGCGGAGATGCCGCGAGATTGTAGGAAAACGTGTGTGACCGGATGTGATATGGGTTGAAAGCCTGGCATTTGAAATTGGGTATCTTATTAAAGCCTCGGCTCGGGGGCTCGCGGATGATCGAAAACACATCCTTATGTGGGAAATAACACTTGAAAAGCGTGTATGTCAATTCGGACTATATACAAAACTCTAAGCGACCGAAGAAATTTGGAAGCTCGGAGATTTTTAGTTCTCCACTGCAGCAAACTACACTGAAGAACTGGGGGCTTGTTGTTATGCCATATTTTGGCATAGTCCAAATTTCTCCGTTTAATAATTATTAATTCAGATTAATAATTAATTGTTTTATCACTAAGTAATATCATCTCCCTGAAACGAGGAAAGAATCAATCTCAATCAACGAATAACGGAAAATATCTCCAAACGATATTCTTCAAATCATGAAAAGAAATGCGGAGATGCCGCGAGATTGTAGGAAAACGTGTGAAGACCAAACTATTTATGGGAATGAGATGTGGATGGATAAAACCGGACTATTTATGGGAATGAGATGTGGATGGATAAACACTGACTATTTATGGGCTTATCCAGTGACTTGTTTTTCAAGAATTACGTGAGGTTTGATCCTTATATAAAAGGGTACGTAGGCACCTTGTATGATACGACAATTGACACTCGGGAAAGAGAAAGAGAAAAAACTCATTCTCTATTCAATTTCTGAGGAGTCATCATACAAGTCCAGCCACCACTTTCCATAAACCTCCAAGTACGAAATTCTCTTTACAACAAAAGAATAAAAGGATATTATTGTAAATATTAGACAATTTTTTTGTAAAATTTTATCTAATGATATATTTCAACAGAAGATATAAATTTGAAAAATGAATTTTGAAAAAAAATACTTGCCATTACATTTTGTAAAATAATGATAAGTTTTTATTTTCAAATTTTATCTCAATTTCAAAGATAAAGTCATTTTTATAGAAATATATAACATTCCCCGAAGAAATAGATTTACTGTTTTAAAACCAAACGAAACGTAAGAAAATTTCATTTCAAATATTCTTATTTTCTTACATGTATTTTATTTCATCGGAACATGTTTCCTACATCGACTAAACACAAAAGGCTCAAAAACCGATAAATAAAAGTTTAGTAAAATTAACGGAGACTAAATAATACTTATATAGTTTGACAAAAGTAGTTGAAATTAATTAAAAACATAATTGCTAAATACAATAAATTTTACTTTATATAGTAATTAATAATTACTATAATATCTCTAATTTATTTTCAAAGCAAGATTGTACAAAATTGATTGTGGTTAATATATTAAATACACACATTTATTACAGGGATCTATTTAAAATCCTTCTTTTCTAAGACAATCAATATAAGATTTGTTGTATTTTATTTACTAGTTAAGATTTGTTATTATTGGGAAATATTGTAAGAATATATTAAAAATTGATATTTTATTATTTTAGTTAATTGTGTGTATTAGATTATTGTATTTTTAAAATTACTTGGAAGTTCTTCTCGAGAATTAGAAATTGAAAATTGATAAGTAAATAATTAATCATAATATGTAATTTATAGCGTATTTACGTGACCACTTTTTTGTAAGTAATTTGAAAGTGATAATTTAAAAAAATTATTAGATTAACAAAAACATTTATTGCCCAATTAAGAGATTTGTATTACAGTAGAATCTCGATAAATTAATACTCTTTGAACCAATAAAATATATTCATTTAGCAAAATTATTTATTTATCGATTAATGAATATTTTATTCAATTATCGATAAATGAATATTTATTCATTTAGACAATATTTTTATTTTATTTTATTATGACAATGATGTTTTAAAATTTAATATACAAATATATCTAGAAGATAATATTTAAAAAATTAAAATTTTATTATATATTATCTTCACACTCAATAATATGCATACATGAATCAATATACTTATATAAAGGAGAAGACGGGGGCGGTGAGGTGGCGCCTCTAGAATCGCTCCGTTCTATTTTTCAATTTTTCTCAATTTTTCACAATTTTTAATTTCAATAATTACAACTTCCTTTATTATTTTCGATTTTGTAGGAAGGAAATTGAAAATTACACTTTTATTATTTTCAAAGTTGATAGATCTTTCTTTTATTATTTTCAAACTTGATAGAACTTTCTTTGATTTAGAAAATTACAACTTCCTTATTATTTTCGAATTTGTAGGCTTGATAGAACTTTCTTTTATTATTTTCAAACTTGATAGAACTTTATTTGATTTAGAAAATTACAAATTCCTTATTATTTTCGAATTTGTAGGCTTGATAGAACTTTCTTTAATTATTTTCAAACTTTATAGAACTTTCTTTGATTTAGAAAATTACAACTTCCTTATTATTTTCGAATTTGTAGGACTTGATAGAACTTTCTTTTATTTAGAAAATTACAACTTCCTTATTATTTTCGAATTTGTAGGATCTTATGTTAATAATTGTAATTTTCTTTTTTATTATTTTCAATCTTAATAGAACTTTCTTTTATTATTTTCAAACTTGATAGAACTTTCTTTGATTTAGAAAATTACAACTTCCTTATTATTTTCGAATTTTTAGGATATTATGTTAATAATTGTAATTTTCTCTTTTATTGTTTTCAATCTTGATAGAACTTTCTTTTATTATTTTCAAACTTGATAAAACTTTCTTTTATTATTTTCAAACTTGATAGAACTTTCTTTTATTATTTTCAAACTTTATAGAACTTTCTTTTATTATTTTCAAACTTTATAGAACTTTTCTTTTATAATACTTCTTGACTTTTAAACATAATGGATTTCCATGTTATTCACCTTACAAACACCTATAAATTAAAAGTCATTCATAACAAAAAATCTACACCGGAATTTTTTTACATAGCTTCAAATTTTTACAACCATATTTACAATCAATACAACTATGGCCTACACCATATTGGATGCTTTGAACGACAACAACTATACCTGGATGATAAGAGTACGAGTGTGAAGAATGTGGGAATCTGCCAATCCAAATACTGAAGAACTGATCAGTCTTGACATGATTTTGATCGATGAAAAGGTTAATAAATCAATATACTTATAACTTATTAGTTTGTCAAATTGTATGATGTTATTAACTTTTCTAAGATATGTTGTATGACAGGAAAATTTGATCCATGCCACGATCCCGAAGATTCTGGTTTCTCGGTTCAAAAATCTTTTTAGAGGAAGGCTCCGTGTACAATATCAAAAATCTGAAAGTTATTTCAAGTACAGGGAAATATAGACCACTATCACATGGGTCTAAATTGCTCTTCATACGCATAACGTTGCCTAAGAGATTGGAAGAAGTCATCGTCAACATATCACTGCATGGATTTCAGTTCATATGTCCGGATATGATTATGCACGTATTAATGACACCAACATACTCTCAGGTTTTTGATGCAGTAATATATTAGAGTAATATATAAGTAATACTATTATATAAGTTATAATTCAAACTATCATGTTGTAATATTATTTTTTCTATGTTGATTTAGATGTTGTAGGCTGCTTGACCTACTTGGGGGCATTGAAGTTGTCAAAGGCGGTTGGAAAAAAAGAGATCTCAAAATTGTCACAAATTAGGAAGTTATGCATTATATTAATTTTAATATAACTGTTAATTATTTTTTATTGTTCTTGTAATTTTATATTACTTCTTTGGTTACCCCAATTTATTTGTTTTACTTTTTTAATTTGTTCTAATTTTTTTCTTAAACAGCTCCATCACCAGTACCATAGCTTTGTGGGAAAAGTTGGCCGAGATGTTGATACAAATTTATACAAGGAGGATGGTGGACCCTATATAATAATTGTCACATCTACCCAGATTAAAAAATTTAAAAGTAATTATCTTTATTAATGTTTTTATAATATATAGTTTTAGAAATTGCACATATATAAATCTATTTTATCTCGATTGAACGAATATCATTAGATATTATACAAATATTTGTTTCATTGATATTATTTATTTAATTTTTATATTAGTTTTTAACCATTTATTTACTCTTATATGCAGATACAATTAGCTTTTCTACCACAAGAAATAGTAAAATTTATACAAATCTGGATACACCGTATGTGTCATCCCTGAAAAAATAGTAATATTATATGTTTATATTGATTTTTATCAATATAATTTTTTTAATATATATGGCAATGGTATCGGTCCAAGAAAATAAAAAATCAAATTCTATAAACAAAAGGAATATGTAAATAATTTATAATATTACTTACCCAAATGCAAATTTTACATAATATATTTTATTTGATAATTTATATAATTTTATAGATATTTATTTCACAATTTTTATTCTAATATTCTTTTTCTTAATAAATATATTCTAATGCCGCTGCGAAGCGCGGCTCAATAACCTAGTTATAAGTATAAATTAAGTATAGTTTACTTAAACTTTTTCATAAGATTGTAGGCCAATGTTCGAGAGAAAGAATATTAGCATATACAAACTTTATAAAAAATTAACATTTAAAATTTGAATAAAAACATTGATTTTAAATTTGATTCTAGAATCGTTTTGGATAGATTTGATTCTGCTGTTAAATACTAATTTTCAATTATTTTTTTAAAAACAA
Organism: Heracleum sosnowskyi; assembly: GCA_030848705.1. NCBI lineage: Eukaryota > Viridiplantae > Streptophyta > Magnoliopsida > Apiales > Apiaceae > Heracleum > Heracleum sosnowskyi. Next base: position 118,434,146 of record CM061236.1, on the reverse strand, counting down.
AAATAGTTTAATTTTGTTTTTTGATTTAATAATTGAAATTTATAATCATATCTGATAAAAAATATGATAAAAATATGTATTATGAATATTTATAAAATGTCTCTCTTGAATGCCACCCAGTATTAATATACTTAAGAGTATATTAAAATATATATGAATTTTTTTTACTAGATGACATATATCATATAATTTATATCGCTTTGATTTTAGTGAGTATTCATTTATATTTATATAGGGTCTTTAAAGATTCCAATAAAATTTATTCATTAATACATTTAGCGAGATTATTCATTTACTCCATTATCCCAAGCTCGGACCGAAAAATATTATTCATTTAACGAGATTATTCATTTATCGAACATTTATTTATCGAGGTTCTACTTTAATAAAGTAAAATATATTATAATTTGTAGTTTGGTTAAGAAATGAGTAGTGCTACCGTCTACATGTACAAAATTGGTTATAGAAAATTTCAAATGTACAAAATTGATTACATAAAATTCCAAAATAATTTGGCTGGTATGATATGATATTAGGCATGGTAAAATAGACATTTGTTAAAAACAATAAGTAGATATGTTTTAATAGGTAATTTTTTTTTAATAATTAAAATATTAAAATAGATTTTAAAATAAATAACTAAATGTTTGCTCGTGATATTTTTGGAAAAGGAGGGTTTTAGTAAAGAAAAATAGAAAAAGATAACATATTTTAATTAAAAAAAGGTAACTGTTCGTGACATTTTTGGAATAAAAGAATAAAAGGATATTATTATGAATATTAGACGATTTTTTTTTTAAATTTTATCTATGGATATATTTCCACATAAGATATGAATTTTGAAAAAAAAAATACTTTCTATTACATTTTGTAAAATAATAAAAAGTTTTTTTTTTTCAAATTTTATCTCAATTTCAAAGATGAAGTTATTTTTACATAAATATATAACATTTCTAAAAGAAATAATTTTACTGTTTTAAAACCAAACGAAACGTAAGAAAATACCATTTCAAAAATTCTTAATTTCTTACATTTATTTGATTTCATCATAACATGTTTCCTACTTTCCTACATCAAATAAACACAAAAAGCTAAAAAAACATATAAAAAAGGTTTTGACAAAAAAGGTTGAAATTAATTAAAAACATAATTGCTAAATACAATAAATTTTTACTTTATATAGCAATCAATAATTACTATAATATCTCAAATTTACCCCAAGATCGTACAAGATTGACAGTAATTAATATATTAAATATACACATTTATTAAAGGGATCTATTTAAGATCATGTTTAACTAAAAACAATCAATATAAAATTTGCTATATTTTATTTACTAGTTAAGATCTATTATTATCGAAAAGAAATGTAAGAAAATATTAAAAAATTGATATTTTATTATTTTAATTAATTGTGTGTATTAGAATATTGTATTTTAAAAATTACTTGAAAGTTCTTCTTGCGAATTGAAAATTGAAAATTAATATGTTGTTATGGATTAAAAAACGTGCTTGTATATTAATTGCTAGGTTTTATGAGCTTTCGAGTTTTAATGGTTGCACTTGTGTTTCGAGACTAAATCGGTCCTCACAAGATGCCTACGTATCTCAATTAATGTTGAGAATCAAACCAAAGACATAGTTCTGATTGTAGGATCAGGTTCCTTATATAGGCGTTTGGAGCCTAGTATTTATGGTACGTTTAGGAGACTTAGCGATTAAGTCTCCTTATTGATATTGGATAAACATCGTATTTCTTGCTAAATAAGTCTTTTCCTTGTTGATAAAGGCTATGACTCATTGATTGGGATTCTGGATCCTTTTTTGACAATTTTCCATATTTTGGACTCTTTTCACAAGCTGTATATTTTCCCCTATTTATTAATTACGAAATTAATAAATAATCAGGGTTTCGGGCCTTAAATATTGGCCTTTCCAATGAATCGTCAATTATATTTCTATAATTACTTTTCTGTCCATATCATTTGCCCCCCAATTTCTAGGAAAATCTCCTCGGGATTTTCGTAGAAGTTATAGTGCGTTTTCCCCCAAAATTTTCCATTTTAAGGGTATTTTCGACCTCAAAATAGGTCATTTTCGACCAGGATTTAGGCCATTTTCGACCAGGATTTTCGATCTCAATCAGTTGTGAGGTCGAAGCTTTTGACCTCAATTTCCAAGTCTTTTTCGACCTCGACTGTTCGACCTCGATTCCATATTTTTTTGACCTCGTTTTCGTGTGAGGTCGAATGCTTCGACTTCGATTTCCAGTGTATCTTCGACCTCGAGTCTTCGACCTCGAACCCATATGTTTTCGACCTCGTTTTCATAAAGGGTTCGAGCTCAATTCTTAGTATGTTTTCGACCTCGATTTTTGACCTCGAACCCATACACTTTCGACCTCAATTTGGTGTGAGGTCGAAGGGTTCGAGCTCAATTCTCAGTATATTTTCGACCTCAGGTCTTCGACCTCGAACACATACATTTTCAACCTTAATTTGGTGTGAGGTCGAAGGGTTCGAGCTCATTTCCTAGGTCTTTTTCGACCTCAAGCTTTCGACCTCGATCTAAGGTCTTTTCGACCTCGAATCTTTAATTTTTTGACCTTATTTTGGTGCGAAGTTGATGGATACGACCTCAATTCCTCGTGTATTCTCGACTTCGATCCTTCGATGTCGATCTAAGGTTTTTTCGACCTCAATTTCATTATTTTTCGACTTCGTTTGAGAGCGAGGTCGATGGATTCGACCTCGATTTTCCAAATGTTTTCGATTTCAATCGTACGACTTCGATTTAAGGTCTTTTCGACCTCAAATCTATTATTTTTTGCCTTGGCTTCATTTCAAATTAGCCTGAATTTTTATTGGACTTTAATTTTCCCAACTTTGGGCCTTATTGGGCCTTAATTTGTTTGGGCTTTATATTTGCCTAAGCCTCAAGTCTTTTTGGGCTTTGATTTTTGTAGTCCAATATAGGATTTATGGGCCTTAACTGGCCATAGCCGGTTGCCCTTCCACTAACCGGTTGGGTGACTGGCTGCCTTCATTATAAAAGAGTGGGATTTCCACCATCACTCTTCACTCCATACTTTCACTTTCTAAAAATTTCTCTCTAGCCTTCTTAGCTTTTCTCTCTTTTTATTCCGTAGTAAGGCGATTTTCGGCGAGATTTCCGGAGTTGTATTCTTTGATTTTCTGGGTTCAATCTTCATCTTTTGAAGATTTTCTGGGTCCAATCTTCATCCCTTGAAGATTTTCTTTAGTTTGAAGATTTGAAGATTCTGGGATTTCTCCTCGAAGATTTAGAGCTTTTCTGGGTTTTACCTTGAAGATTTGAAGATGTCTGATCGTACTGCTCAACGTCTCCAGAAAATGAATCAAGCATCTAAAAGAGGTATCACTATTCGTTCTTCTCATATGTCTCTTCAAGATATGATTTTAGAACGTAGTGATGAATACCCTTCTGTTTCATACTTAGATTCCTTTGATTGTAGCAATAAGTTCCATGAAATAGATAAAATTAGAGACTATAACAAGATGTATAGAGTTAAGTCTCCTTTTAGGTTAGTCCCAGCTGGCCCAGGGGACCGCTCCTGCCATTGGCGTCCTGATGCTCTATGCATTTACAGGGATGCCATTGTTGCGGGACTTAGGTTCCCTTTTCATGAATTTATTCCCAGGCTTTTGGCTGATGTTGGGGTTAACCCATGCCAACTTCCCCCAAATGCCTGGAGAATCATTATGTGTTTTATTGTTCTTTGTTTGAAGAACAAATTTCCTCTTTTTGTCGCTCTGTTTAGGAAGATTTTCCAATTTAAAAATAGTTCTGCAATTTCTTTGGGTTGGATTTATATCAACCATCGCCCTTCTACTCCCCCCATTTTCCACCCAAAATCCATCCCTGATAACAATCCAAAATGGAAGAATGAATTCATGTATTTAGTTTGGGAAGGAGGGGATTGGGGCACCCTATTCCGTAGATCTTTCAGTAGGGTCTCGGATGGTAGCCCCAATGATATTACTTTGACTGAGGAGGAGGCTCACGCCTATGCCGAGCTCACCAAAGATGATTATGCTACAATGGCTTGGGAGCTCCTGGATGAGTTTCAGTTTAAGTCCTTGGGACTTTCAAACGTTTCTGATAAGGGTAATCCTCATTTCATACTTTCCTTTATTTATCTAAGATTGTCTTATACCCACTGTTTCTTTCTTTGTATTTTTGCAGTTGCGGCCTTTATCAATAAGACCAATGAGCCCGTGGAGGGTGAAACAACTAGGATGAAGAGGGCTCGTTTGGGAGTGAAGGATCCCCGTGCTACAAGTGTCCCAGCCTTTATAAGGCCTCATGTGGACCTTACTGAAGAGGTTGAGGGTCCTTCCTCAGCCAAGAGCTCAGTTTGGCGCCCTAACTGGGGTCTTAGGAAGAAAGACACCGTGGTAGGGGTGTCTAAGCATGCTGCTGAGTGGTCCTACCACTCTTTGACTCCTTGTGACTACAAGGATTTTTTCTCCAACTCTACCATAGAGGGAGTGGAGCATGCGGGTGCCCAGGCTATTGCTGCTGTAAGTTTTCTTACTTCACTTTTTTCCTTGTAGTTTTCAATGTATTTCAAGTTCATATCTTGACTTGTAACTTGTTTGTAGGCTAATGCCAACTTCCAAGGGGCTCTTTTTCAAGCTAAGGCTTGGCGCTCATCTTCAGAGGCCAACCAAGGCAAGTTTGAGAAGTCCCAAGAGGAGGCGGGCTCTCTGAAGCCCACACTAGCTAGGAGGGAGAAAGAGTTATCTGATTCCCAGGCTGAGCTGGTTTCTTTGAGGAAGGGCCGTGATGACTATATCGATGAGTACCTTGACTCCCAGAAGTACAAGGACTTAATCGGGAAGCACGACGAGCTCCTCTTTCCAGTCCAGTTCACTAAGGGATGGGATGGTGCTCTTGCTGAAGTCTTGGAGAAGATGCCCGGATCTCTCATCCTTTCTGACTTTCCAAGTCCTTATGCCCCTACCCCTTTAGAGGTAGCTTTGGCTGGAGAGGATGATATGGATGAAGACGACAAGATTCTGGATTTAGGGCATTCCTCTCCCCCTGGTCAGACAGCCGGTGCTGATTCTGCAGCCACTCGCTCTGGTTCTGGTTCAGACTCAGAAGAAGAGGAGGAGGAGGAGTCTATTGACAAGGGAGGAGAAGCCTAGATTAGTTTGTAGTTTATTTGTGGCCATTCATGGCTTGTACTAGTTTTTCTGTATTTTCAGCCTTCGGGCTTAACTTAACTTCTATTTAAGTCTTAGCTTTTGTTTTTCTTCCAGATTTTTACACTCTTGATTTTGCATGCTTAGTTAACATGTCTATCAGAATGCATTGCACATATATAATGAAAACATAAGAATATGGAATTCATAACCCTTACATATTACTCAAGTTTAAAAACTTGGGTTGGTTTTATCAAACCTTATTTCTAGTAGTGAGTCCTTTTAGGAAACACTTTAAACATAATAAACTTTCAAATTGGAGGCATGCCAAGTCCTTGGCACTTCATGCCCCTCAAGGGTTTCCAGCTTGTACGAGCCTCGACCAAATACGCTCTTGATGCGATATGGTCCTTCCCAATTTGGGGCCAACTTGCCTTTTTGCCCAACTCCGGATGTCTCAATCTTTCGGAGGACCAAGTCTCCTTGTCGGAAAAATCTCTCTTTAACCCTTAGGTTGTAATAGAAAGATGCTCGTTTCTGATGCTGAACTATCTTGGCATTTGCCTCGTCTCTAACTTCATCAATTAGATCTAAAGCTAGCCTCAAGCCTTCTTCATTTGTCCCTGGTTCATAAGCCTCAACTCTTGGAGATGTGTGAGTAATCTCCATCGGGACCACTGCCTCTGCTCCATAAGCCAATAAAAATGGAGTTTCCCCGGTGGTGACTTTACAAGTAGTACGATATGCCCATAGTATGGGGAGCAATTTGTCTACCCAAGTGTTTCTGGAGCGTTCAACTCTTTTCTTCAGTCCATCTAGGATAATTCGATTTACAACCTCTGTTTGCCCATTTTCTTGAGGATGGGCAACAGAAGTGAAGCGCAACTTGATATCATTCTCATCACAATACTTTTTGAACTCATCATTGTTAAACTGAGTTCCATTATCCGTGACCAGGATTCGTGGAATTCCATATCTGCATATAACATTTTCCCAGAAGAAATGCATCACTTGCTTGGTGGTTATCTTGGCTAAAGGTTTAGCCTCAATCCACTTGGTGAAGTAGTCGATAGATACTATCAAGAACTTTCGTTGTGCACTTGCCATTGGAAAAAGTCCGAGTATATCCATTCCCCACATGGCAAATGGAATCGGTGAGTTTATGGATGTCAACATCTCTGGTGGTTGCCTAACCACTAGTGCATGTTTCTGGCACCGTTCACATTTCTTCACGTAGCTTTTAGCATCAGCAAGTATGTTTGGACAATAGAAACCTAGACGAGTGACTTTATGAGCAAGGGCTCTGCCCCCCAAGTGTTGCCCACAAATTCCTTCATGTACTTCCCTTAGGGCCAATTCTGCCTCTTGGGGTCTCAGACATTTCAGATAAGGAACAATGAACGACTTTTTGTATAAGACTCCCTCATACCTTAGTGCTCTCACATACAACCTTCGTGCCTCTGAAGTGTCATTGGGTAGCCACCCAGTTGCCAGATGAGCTTTGATGTGATCCATCCAACAACTAGCTACATCAATGTGTGCTATCAACTTTCCATTGATGCTTGGGGTCTTCAAGACTTGGAAGTATACACTTCCGGCGTAGTTCTCAATTTCAGAAGAAGCAAATTTAGACAAGGCATCGGCCTTCATGTTCTCTTCCCTCGGAATATGTTCCACATAACACTCATCAAACTGAGTCATGATGGCCTTGACAAGTTTTAGGTACTTGGCCATGACTTCATCTCTGGATTCAAACTCCCCATTTACTTGGGAAACCACTAGCCTCGAGTCTCCACATACTTTCAGAGTTTTAACTCTCAAGGCTCCAGCCAGTCCTAAGCCAGCTATCAGGGCTTCATACTCAGCCTCATTGTTTGTCGTTGGGAAGTCAAGTTTTAGTGCGTACTCTATGAAAAATCCATCAGGACTTTGTAGTACTAAACCTGTTCCACTTGACTTTGTTTTTGATGCTCCATCAAAATAGAGCACCCAATATTCTTTGAACTCCATCTCTTCATGTTTCTTGTCTTCCTCTATCACTTCCTGCCCCCCGACTTCTTGGTTGTCAATAGTACATTCAACCATGAAGTCAGCGAGTGCTTGAGCTTTAATGGTCGTTCGAGGCTTGTACTTATGTCAAATTCTCCCAATTCAATGGCCCATTTAATCAGTCTTCCACTAACTTGAGGGCTATGCAAGATGTTTCTTAGAGGTTGATTGGTCAAGACCTCTATCTTGTGAGCCTGGAAGTACGAGCGTAGCTTTATTGAGGCCATTATCAAGGCTAAGGCAAACTTCTCAATCGTAGAGTAGTTTATTTCTGCCCCATGCAGAATCTTGCTTACGTAGTAAATAGGTTTCTGAATCTTCAATTCTTCCTTTACCAAAACGGCTCCAAGGGCTGTGTTGGAAACAACCAAGTACAAATAGAGAATTTCCCCTGGATTTGGCTTTGCCAACAGTGGCGCCTCAGCCATGTATTTCTTCAGGGCCTCAAAGGCCTCTTGGCTTTCAGTTGTCCATTCAAAGTTTTTCACATTCTTGAGTGCTTTGAAGAAAGGTAAGCACTTCTCTCATGACTTGGAGATGAATCTTCCCAATGCTGCCATTCTTCCGGTTAGTTTCTGGACATCCTTGACAGTCCGTGGTGGTTCCATGTCTAGAATTGCTTTGATTTTGTCGGGATTAGCATCGATTCCTCTCTTGGAAACCATCAGACCTAAAAACTTTCCCGAGCCTACACCAAAGGCACACTTAGCTGGATTCAACATCATCTTGTGGTGCCTTAGCACTTCGAATGCCTCTCGGAGGTGCTCTATGTGATCGGCCTTATCGAGGCTCTTGACTAGCATGTCATCTACGTAGACCTCCATGGTTTTTCCAATTAGGTGTCCAAAAATTTTGTTCACCAATCTTTGGTATGTTGCCCCTGCATTCTTAAGTCCAAATGCCATGACTAGATAACAGAAAACACCAAAGTCAGTGATGAATGATACCTTGGAGATGTCATCCTTGTGCATTTTAATTTGGTTGTATCCACTGAAGCCATCCATGAAACTGAGCATCTCGTGTCCATCTGTAGCATCTATTAATGCATTAATCCTTGGTAAGGGAAAACAATCCTTAGGACATGCATCATTCAAGTCAGTGAAGTCCACACACATCCTCCATTTTCCATTGGCCTTTTTGACCATCACGGGGTTAGCCAACCATTCTGGGAATTGTATCTCTTCAATGAATCCGGCCTCCAGAAGTTTTTCTACTTCTTGTTTAATGGCTTCTTGCCTTTCTGGAGCAAAATTTCTCTTCTTTTGTTTCACCGTCTTTCTTTCAGGATCCACATTCAACTTGTGAGTTATCAATTGGGGATCAATCCCTGGCATGTCAGCCGATGTCCAAGCAAACACGTCATTGTTCTCTTGGAGAAAAGATACGAGCTTGCTTTTCAATGACTCAGGCAATAGTGCTCCAACGTAAGTCACCTTCTCTGGTTCACCAGGGACTAAGGGAATGGGGATTAAATCCTCAGCCGGTTTCCCTCTTCGGTCCTCATTGTCACTAGTATCCATGTCTTCAATGGGGAGAACCTGCCCCTCGATTCCATCAGGCCTAAACGCGACTATGTAACAACTTCTATCCATCTTTTGGTCCCCCCGTTCTTCACCAATTCCATTCCTCGTTGGGAACTTGATTTTCAGATGATAGGATGAGGCAACGGCCTTAAAAGCATGAAGACCAGTCCTTCCCAGGATTGCATTGTAGGTAGAAGTTGCCTTAATAACTATGAAGTTCAACATCTGAGTAGACGTAGTTGACCCTTGCCCCATTGTCATTGGGAGTTGGATAGTGCCTTCCACCTTTGATTCCACTCCATTGAATCCGTATATGGGCATATTTGAGGGTGTCAACTGAGAGTCAGTATAGCCCATCTTGATAAAAGCATCATGGAACAAGATGTCCACTGAAGCTCCATTGTCAACAAAAACTCTCTTGGTTTCAGAATTTCCTATCACAGGAAAGATGACTAAGGGATCATCGTGGGGAAACTTCACTCCCTCTAGGTCTGAATCATCAAAACCTATTGATACTTCCGTTCGGGCACGTTTCGGTGCTTCTCCGACCACAGTCATTACTTCTCGGGCATAAGCCTTTCTTGAGTTCCGAGAGGACCCAGCAACAGTTGGCCCTCCGAATATCATGTTGATTACCGGCCCTCGGGGCTTGGGATTTCGATCTTGATCATTGTCCCTTCTGTCATAATCCTTCATTTCATAGTTCCCTCTTTGACCCCCTTGATTTCCATCTTTGGTGAACTTACTAAGCTTTCCTCTTCATATCAGAAATTCAATCTCATCTTTCAATTGCCTACAATCATTGGTGTCATGACCGACTTCCTTGTGGAACCTACAAAATTGGTTTTGGTTCCATTTGGACATGTCAACCCTCATTGGTTCAGCCATTTGAGATCTTCTTCCTTAGCTATCTCCATCAGAATTTGACTCCTGAGAGTGTTCAATCTTGCATACTCCGTGATTTTTGGCCCAAAATTGTTCTTCTTGGGTGGAGAATCAGAATCCTTTGACGTTCTAGGAAACTTTTCCTTGACATCATACTCCTGTATTTCCTTTCTCTTCTTTGAGTTTCCACTGCCGCCAGTAGTGGGTTCATACTTCCTCATACTTTCTTCAGCCTTAATGTATTTTCCGGCTCTATCTTGGAGCTTCAATATGCTCTCGGGTGGATGTTTTGCCAATGATCTCTTGAAGTGATCATCAGTAGTTCCTTGTTGCAGGGCTATCATAGTCACTTTGTCCTCTAAGTCCGGGACTTTCAGAGCCTCTCGGGTGAATCGGTTGATATAATCCCTTAGGGTTTTATTTTTTCCTTGCTGGATTGCCATGAGTGATGCAGAGCTTTTCTCATGCACCCTTCCACTAACAAACTGATTGATGAACGCTTTGCTTAGTTCCTTGAAAGACCCGATAGAGTTGGGAGGAAGACGACTATACCATCGTTGGGCCATGCCTGCCAAGGTTTGTGGAAACGCCCTACACTTGACCGCATCGTTGGTTGGCTGCAACAACAGTGCATTTGAGAAGGTTCTTACATGATTTGCGGGATCCCCCGTTCCATCATAAGCTTTGATCGTTGGCATCTTAAACTTCCTGGATATGGTAGCTTTCATGATGTCTTGAGTGAATGGTGGTGTAGGATCATCAGGATCTCCTAAAGGCAACAAAATACTAGGATCACCCCTCGGGGCTTCAGCCCTATTGGTTCTTCTTGGTGTTGAGTCCAAGTTAATCACAGGGACTCGTCGAGTTCTTGCCGCTTCCTTTTCGGCCAGTAGTTTCTTGAGCCTTGCAGCCTCAGCCTCATGGGCCGCGATCTTTTCCTTAGTAGTTTGGGATTGTTCCCGATTTGTTTGAGAAGAACGCCTTCTCCTTGGGGAAACATCCCTTTCTTCTCCAGTTGAGTCATTCTCATCCTCGGTATATGGCCCCGAGTAATCTTGAATCAAAGGGGTCCTTTGAGTTCGAGTTTGTAGATTTTGGGGTCTCAGACCTTGGATATAAGGAGGAACGTATGCCTCGTGGTAGGTGGAATTGAGACCACTACCGCCCGCTATGGGTCGAGGGGGCATGCCATAGCCTGGCATCCCCAAAGTTTGATTTGCGTATTGGGGGAGATCAGTAGTATGGAGTTGAAGGCCACTTGGTGCATTCATGAGCAGTGGGGATGTCGTAATTGGCTGTTGGTGAACGGTCTCTTGTGGATTAGATCCATGAATGACCATCTACAGGGGATTCGTCCCTTCAGCCGAAATTGGGATCTCCGGTCCTTGAGTATTGGTGGGGATATTTGCCCATTCAGTGCCAGTAGTTGGCGGCGGTTGATTTCCGTGAGAATCAGCCTCAGAGGTGATATGAAGCTCCTCAGAAACTTGAGTATCTCGAGTTGTCCTTCGTGTGTTTGCCATGGTTGATGTTGTCTTCCCACAGACGGCGCCAAATGTTATGGATTAAAAAACGTGCTTGTATATTAATTGCTAGGTTTTATGAGCTTTCGAGCTTTAATGGCCGCACTTGTGTTTCGAGACTAAATCGGTCCTCACAAGATGCCTACGTATCTCAATTAATGCTGAGAATCAAGCCAAAGACGTGGTTCTGATTGTAGGATCAGGGTCCTTATATAGGCGTCTGGAGCCTAGTATTTATGGTACATTTAGGAGACTTAGCGATTAAGTCTCCTTGTTGATATTGGATAAACATCGTATTTCTTGCTGAATAAGTCTTTTCCTTGTTGATAAAGGCTATGACTCATTGATTGGGATTCTGGATCCTTCTTTGACAATTTTCCATATTTTGGACTCTTTTCACGAGCTGTATATTTTCCCTATTTATTAATTACGAAATTAATAAATAATCAGGGTTTCAGGTCTTAAATATTGGCCTTTCCAATGAATCGTCAATTATATTTCTATAATTACTTTTATGTCAATATCATACGTGAATAAATTATAATATATAATTTAGAGCATATTTACTTGACCACTTTTTGTAAGTAATTTGAAAGTGATAATTTTAAAAAATAATTAGATTGACAAAAACATTTATTGTTGCCCAATTTAGAGATCCATACTAATAAAGTAAAATATAATATAATTTGTAGTTTGCTTAAGAGATGAGTAGTATACAGCCTATATGTATAAAATTGGTTACATAAAATTTTAAATGTACAAAATTAGTTAAAGAAAATTTCAAAATAATTTGGCCAGGTGATATGACAGTATAAAAATTGGTCACAGAAAATTCCAAATGTACAAAATTAGTTACAGAAAATTTCAAAATAATTTGGCCGGGGTGATATGATAGTATAAAATTGGTTATAGAAAATTCCAAATGTACAAAATTAGTTACAGAAAATTTCAAAATAATTTGGCCGGAGAGATATGACACTATAAAAATTGGTTACAAAAAATTCCAAATGTACAAAATTAGGTACACAAAATTTCAAAATAATTTGGCTAGTGTGATATGAAAGTATAGATTATTTTTATTGGTTTTGTAATTTTGTTAATATAAATATAGGGGGTCCACTTTCTTACAACAAATGAGAGAGTGTCACGTGATATTTTGTAAATATTTTAAAATCAATTTTGTATCCTTAACATTTTTCATATTAGATATGTACATCAATTAATTACTCAAACTACATCTAATAAGCCATCTGAACATTTAATTCATAATAAATATAAATTAATTTCTTATTAATGCATTAAATAACATTTAATTGCATTTACCAACATCCAAGAAGAGCATGAAACCAAGTAAAAAGAGTTGGACAAGAACACCCCTCGTTATTCTTCTCCTTCAAAGAACAAAAACATCCTTTTCTAGTCTCCTTAAAAATTCTAAACACAGCCCGGTCGCCGTCAAGCCCATGTACCCCTTATTAAAATTGTTATGCTGATTTCCCGCTTAGACATAAAATCAAACATTTGGCGTGCATTTAGTCTCACCCCTTTATCATTCTTCTCAACAAAAAAAGTTTCATTCACAAGTGTCGCTCAACAACAAAACATGAAGTACGTGCTTGTTACTGGTGGAGTTGTGAGTGGACTCGGCAAGGGCGTTACTGCTAGTAGTGTTGGCGTTGTTCTCAAAGCTTGTGGCCTTCGTGTTACCTCTATTAAAATTGGTACCTTTTTTTTTTTTGAATTTATGTGTGTTTCTTTTTGTTGGGTTTGATTAATTTGATTTTGGCTTCATACCCTTTTGTGGAAATTTGTTAATTTTATACAATTATGTTTTGTTTTGAGGCATAAAGTTACACTGATTGTTTCGTCTTTATTAGTCAAGTCTTTTCTGTTGGCTTCGTTGGACAATTGAAAAAAGTAGTGTTGTGACAGGCATTTGTTATAAATATAAACATATGTATTGTAAGTGGCACAACCATGATTCCACATTGCCGGGCCTAAAAGGAATTATCGCGGGATTAAAATATTATTTTTATCGATTTTTAAGTTGAAGAAAAAAATTCTCGACTAAATTTTGAAGTTGATAGGTTGCCCGGTTCCGCCATTATGTATGTTTGTGTATATATTTGAGGTTTTCGTGGTTCATGTATTGTGACATGATGTATTGGCACTATGTGGTGGCCTGTTTGTGCAACTATATAATAGAGTTGGTAGTATATGCACTTTTTTAGCATAGTGAATCATGATTTTTTTATGTTTGTTTGGTATTATATTGGTATAACACTATAACATGATCTAGTATGTCTTTGTATGTTTTATATATGTTAGAGTGATATGTTACTAGTGCATTTCATATACAATAAAGTTTAAAATATACACTTTCTTTAGTTTATTGTTTGCTAGACTTTAGCTAGCAATTTATGATTTTCTAATCTCTACTTGGTATAATTTAGGTATAACATAGACTGTGTTTTGTATATTATAATTGCTAAGAGTGGTATGTCTTTTGTGTCTTTCGTATATGTCTTGTACTGATATGTTTCCCTGTAACTACAGATCCGTACTTGAACACAGATGCTGGAACTATGTCTCCTTTTGAGCATGGGGAAGTTTTCGTTCTTGATGATGGTGGAGAGGTTCTCTTTTCATTTTTTGAATTGCTACATTAAGTTCTGATCACATTACTAAAACAGGGAAGCAGATTCCAGTTATTGCTGTCATATTTCAGTACTTAATCTATTTCTTTTGTTAAAAATCTTAAAAAAATTGATTTTTGTTCCTTGCGAGTCGTGGCTATGCAGTGATTGAAGTTAACTATATTTTTATAACGTATTCGAAAGAACCCTTTCATGGTTAAATCTTTGATTACTCTTCATACCTGTTCTTATATTTTGCCTTCACTTCATGGATATGATTTGGGTCTACTTATAATCACGAATAAAAGATAAAAGGTGTCAAGTTATAAAAAGTTGTAAACCTGTTTCCCTACCTACACAACATTATAGACATATGTGGGGGTGGTCAAATTTCCAGAAATCACGTATTCTACAAATTTAAAAATTGTTTGGAATAATTCCAAGACAATGTCACTTGTTGGATAGTTACGGGACATTATAAAACTTGTCAGAATGTTTTTTGTATTAATATAAGCTATAGAAGTACGTAACAGTTAACATCTACAAGAGTTGACTGTATCTGTATTATCCTGGTTATGTGCAATTAGAATTGAAATTTAATACATCGTGTCCCATACTGGTTATGTGCAAACAGAATTGAAATTTGATACATCATCATGTCCCATAAATTTTCACACTTTACTATTTTCATTCTAGCTTTAGCAATAATATTTCATGTGTCATTTTGCTGCTCCAATAGGTAGATCTGGATTTGGGCAACTATGAACGCTTTTTGGATGTAAGACTTACTAGAGACAATAACATTACCACCGGAAAGATTTATCAGGTGCCGAAATCCCCTAATTTATGAAAGTTATTAATGTGAATTCCTAAATTTTGTATTTTTGATTAATTTTTTTTTTGTTTTCTCATAGTCTGTCCTTGACAAGGAGCGTAAAGGGGATTATCTTGGAAAAACTGTCCAGGTAATGCTGCATGTATACACACTTTAACATTTCCGCGTCGAGCATTTCAAAGATAGTGTCACTCACTGTGCTTTTGCATGCGAAACTGGATTTTAGGTGGTCCCACATATTACAGATGCAATTAAGAATTGGATCGAGTCAGTGTCTGTTATTCCTGTGGATGGAAAAGAGGGTCCGGCTGATGTTTGTGTGATAGAATTGGGTGGTACTGTAGGTATGAGCGCTTTTAAAGTTAGAGTACTTGATGTACCTAAGTTCTAACTCATGCTCTTCCCATCCCTGTTTATTTTCCTTTTTAATCATTCACGAAATGTGACATCTTTTTTACTTGATCATTAGGTGATATTGAATCGATGCCCTTCATAGAAGCTCTGCGACAATTGTATTTCTCAGTTGGTAAGCTTTTGTGGTTTTTTTAACTAGGAGTTGAGTTCTGCTTTGTTATCTTAATAGGTTTCCTCTTTCCCTACTTGCTTTATGGTCTTCAGCATAGTGAAATGATATTTGAATAGATTATTGCGTGACATCTAGTTGCTTCTTGAGATATGCTAGTGGTTTTATTTAAATTCTTAATTAGTTCAACTATACTTGTAAATTTGAGTATTTGACTGCTTTGGTAATGATGAAATATGACAAATATGAGCTGTGAACTGTCTTAAATAAATAATATATATATATATAGATAGATAGATATAGATATATAATTTTAAATAATTTTCCTCCAGTACTTCCAGTTTAACTGGGTATAGATTTTAAAAAGTTTACAACTTATACCTTATGTTCATAGCGCTTCTCTATCTCAGTTATGCTCTGCAAAATTATGCATTGTTTGTACACTATAAAGGCTTGCAGAACTAAACCTTTTTCTTTTCTATTGTTGTTCTCAATCAAGTAGCAGCCTTTTGGCCCTTTTCTCATGTGTTTATTTGTTCATACGGTAAACTGATTATTTTCACGTTACACTTTGATCTGCTTTCTTCAGGAGAAGATAATTTCTGCCTCATTCATGTGAGCCTAGTACCTGTGCTGGGTGTTGTAGGAGAGCAAGTAATACTTTAAAGCATTAATCTCAAATATAACATATGTTTGATGTTGAGTCAATTATATGTCCTGAAGTAATAAACTATCTAATATATTTCCTTATGCATATGGTTGGTAGAAAACCAAACCTACACAACACAGTGTGCGGGAACTAAGAGCACTAGGCTTGACTCCTAATTTTCTAGCATGTCGTTCTGCTGAGGTATGTTCTATTATATTGATTATTGTGTATAATTCCACTTACTTCATAAATAGGAGGTTTAGACACATCCAATTTTTTAATCAATACTATGTTTAGTTCATATATCATCCTAGTCTCAAAAAACTTGATTATGTTATTACACCTTCCTGAAATGTAGCATTGTTAAATTTAAAAGGCAACATAAAAATATTTGGTAATCAACTTCATCCGACTTTAACCAATTCTAAACTAGAAAACTTTTACACGGGAGTTTGATAACATCTGCGTTGGTCATGTATGTGGAACAGTTGATGTGAAAAACAAGGAGTACATTTAGGATTTTCACTTTTAAATGATATGAGGACTAACGAGTTCTTCATTTGGTGTTGTAACTGCTGTTTGTTTCATTTTGTTATTATAGGCACAATATCACTATTACCTTACATCACTAGTATGGATTTGTAATTATTTTAATTGTGGTATCTTGATATCTAACAAGAGTGTGTTATATATCCTATGTTAATGCAGCCATTACTGGAGGCTACAAAGCAAAAACTTTCACAATTTTGCCATGTCCCTGTAAGTTGATGAATCTAGCCGTGCTCTATACACACCCGAACTTCATCAATTTTTTTTGTCTTGTTTCTGATCATAAAATTTCTTTAGCTTTAGCTTCTTAAGTATGATTTATTTTATTAAGTTAAATTTGCCATGATCTTCAATTCTTACAGGTAGGCAATATCCTTAATATCCATGATGTTCCAAACATTTGGCACATCCCTCTTTTACTTCAGGTGGGTTATGCCTATTTATGTTTTCAGTATCTGATTAGCTTTTTCTATATGTTTTGTTGCCTTTTAACATCTTTTTAGGTTCTCTGATGTTTCTAAGTTTCTATTTTTGTTGCAGAACCAAAATGCTCATAATGCCATTTTAGCACAGTTAGACTTGCATAAGTAAGCTTTATTTAAATATTTGGTAAAATGATACATGTTGAATCACAAGGAATGACTCCCATGTAGATTGAACAATTTACAACTAATGGTGAAAATTCTATTTCAGTGTAGCTACTTTACCTAATTTAGAAGAGTGGACTAGCAGGGCTCAGAAAGTTGATGGCCTCCAAGATTCTGTTAGTATCATTCTTGTAGAGTGATGTCCTTGAGTTACTTATTTTACACATTGATTTAATGAATACCGCTCTTCGCAGGTGAGGATAGCTATGGTTGGGAAATATGTTGGCCTAACAGATTCTTATTTGTCTGTTGTTAAGGTGCATTTCAAACTTTAAAATTTAATACATACAGGATCTATAATCTGTATTCACACAGATATATCAGCATACTGCATACCCTTAAAGTTGTTTTCTTCTCATTTGTGGAGATGTTCCCCAAAAATTCGTATTCAGATTAAACTGTGGCATGGTTTTAAGTTGAGATATTCTATTCCACGAAGTGTATAAGAAATGAGTGATTGACTTTATAGAGCATATAATGGATAATGCACAAGTGGATGTGTACAACCTGAAGCATTGTCTTTTTGTCACAATCATAGCTTTTTCTTTCACTTAATCACGTATACTTTTAAGCAGTTTTATAAGAACAAATTGATACATTAAGCATTAAATTTTTGCATCTAAGCTATTAAATGTAGACATGTAGTTCGTTTGATATTGACGCCTCACGCCTCTATAAAATAATTTTAGATGTTAATCCATATATGTTGTTCAGCGTATATGTACCATTTAGTGGTTAGAATAACTTGTTTAGTTTCTCACCTAGCAGTTTCTCCATTTTGACGAGACAGGCACTTCTTCATGCATGCACTGCTTGTTCATTGAAGCCGTCAGTTGATTGGATCGCAGCTTCGGACCTTGAAGATGAGACAGCCAAATTGGTATTGGGAATCTACTAGTTGTATTTGCATGATACCTTATTTTTATGTTTCTATTAGAGTTTTAGGTACGCGTATGATTTTCTGACTTGCTAATTATTCTCACTCAGACACCAGAACTTCATGCTGCAGCATGGAAGACTCTAAAGGTAAGCTTTTGGACTTTTGGTTCCCGTATCTAGTTATACATTTTGCTCTTTGTAACTTAGAACATTAAAACTATATGCATTAATTTGTTTCTTGGGGCATATACCGAGTATTTTTTATCAAGCAGATTCTGTACAGTTTGCAAAGTGTACAAAATCCTTACATTTTCTTATTTGAAGTTTGCCAATGTTTGTAACTTGTTACAACTGGGACTGAAGAGGACAAGAGTACAAGACATTGACGTTCTGACATTAGAGGGGAAGGCTGTGTTGTTTGGTGGCTGTACAGGGTCCCAAATATTATATTTGCGTAATGATCTGAACTGTTATTTCATCTGTGTCTTTAGAGTGCAGCATGTGTTTTGGTTCCTGGTGGATTTGGGGACCGCGGGATGAAAGGAATGATATTGGCTGCTAATTATGCCAGAGAAAATAAAGTTCCATATCTTGGGATCTGCTTAGGCATGCAGATTTCTGTTATCGAGTTTGCTCGATCGGTAAGTTAGAGTTTTTAGTGTATATATATTTATGTATCCCTTTTCAATTACAAACATTACATAGAATTACCTGCATTGCTCCCTGCAGGTGTTGGGTCTGGAAAGGGCAAATAGTTCAGAATTTGATGCTCAGACACCTGATCCTGTTGTAATCTTTATGCCAGAGGTACATTACCATTCATGATGATACTTGACGGTTATGACAGATGCCTTGTACATTCTTTTGATGACTAATTTTTACTGGACATCTAGGGCTCAAGAACACACATGGGAAGTACAATGAGACTTGGTGCTCGAAGAACGTTATTCCAGACCTCTGATTGCATCACCGCCAAGCTGTATGTTATTAGTCATAGTCAATTAGTGCCATAGGATATCTTGCATGTTTCAACTAACTAAATGTATGAGAATATTAACAACTTAAAAGTAAAAAGTTAACCGATGCTGGTCTGGATTGGAAAGCATGCCCGTATGTAAGGTCATATAGTTTCTTCTGTTATGTGTTCTTTATATTCTCAGTTCTGTACTGATATTCTACTTTATATTTGTTGCTAGGTATCATAATCCCGAATATGTGGATGAGCGACATCGGCATAGATACGAGGTTTATTAATAAAAAAAATTTGTGTATATTCTTGTATGTTCTCGTCTTTATATTGATTTTGGCATGTGTGGTGTAGGTAAATCCTGAGATGGTTGACATGTTGGAAAATGCTGGCTTGAAATTTGTAGGGAAGGATGAAAGTGGTCAGCGAATGGAGGTTTGTCATTCATAGATCTTTTTTCTTGTGATAAGATTCTTTGATCATATCAGTACTTAGTTGTATGTTGATAATCTGAATCAGTTCCTTGCCTTCTTGAGCTGTTACTTAAATTCTTTAGAGGCTGATTTATTTCTAACTTGAGGCTGAGTATTTTATTTTGGATGCTAAAGTTAATAATTATAACCTTTACATCTTAGATCGTGGAACTTCAGAATCATCCATTCTATGTGGGGGTGCAATTCCATCCAGAGTTCAAGTCACGCCCCGGAAGGCCTTCAGCTCCATTTCTAGGTACATCATGGGTTAATAATTTATGTTTGATAATCATGCTAAACTATATATATATATATGTGTGTGTGTGTGTGTGTGTGTAGAACTTTTGCCAATATAAATATATTTTGGTAGGATTGTGACTTTTCTGGGTAGAAAAACTGGGATAGTGGAATGTATGTTTTGATACAGAGCTTGTTCTTGTATTAATGCTTTTCTGTTACTTTCTTCTAGTCATCATTGGTATTCTTCTAAAAGTACAGTGTTCCATCAATATGGAGTCCTTGATTTGGGAATTTTCATTATTTTTTCAGTTTTTAAACATATTTTTTAAACAATTTCCCCACAGCTTTAGACTTTGGAAGATGATTAGGTGTATATTGCATTTAATATACATTGTCATTAACATTTTGTACACATACCAAGTGTTGGAGTAGAGAAAATGAGCCCAATCTACCAGTTTCTCTACCATTCTGTAAAAAATCATTGTACAATGAGCATCTGTTCATTTTATCCTTTTATATAATAAAATTCTTTTATTTATTAAATCTGGTACTTTGAAGATAGACACGTGGATGATAAAAATGGTTTCAGTCAGACAGACGTAAGCATAGAGCAATAGCTCAAGTCTCAAGATATTATATGGAATTTATTTGATTGCTTTATGTTTTACATAGTAAATTTGAAAACCACCGTGCAATATTTTTCTTGACCAGCTTTGTATAGTTTTCTTAACATTCAAATTTTTGTATAGGTCTTGTGTTGGCTGCAACAGGCCAGTTAGGTGATTATCTTAGTCAACAACAGAATGGAAGTCTATAACTAACTGCCAAAGTTCATTGCTCGATATACAACAGAATAGAAGGTACTTTCATTTTTTTATGTTAGCAAAAATTTGAAACTCTGTTGCCTGCTTAAATTTGTGTAGTTGGGGCTCTGTCTAGTAATCTAGTTCGTTTATTTCAGAGTTTGCAAGCTAGGATTGTATAGAGTCGTATCCTCCTTGTTTAAACTTTTGCCTTGGTTTGACAAAGTCTTTTCTTGTTATCACTTGCTTAGTACTTGATCATCCTCTAAGATCAAGTGATGAACCCAGACAAATGTATGCCCAAACTTTTGCATGTTAGTTCAGAATATTAAGCCAGTGTTTCTTATTCATAGTAATTGAATTTTTTGTAGCTTGATTTTGACTAGTTTCCAACTGTTGTAAAGTACGGTGGCCAGTAACATATTTTTGATCGAGGGTGTCAGGGATGTGATTTTTTTTTTTTTATAATTTTGGAACTTATACTATCTTTCACTTTTGATGTAGGACCTAAGAGATGTAATAGACCCAGATGATCCACAATGATTATGGAACATTTTCTTGTAGAATCTATGCGATGGAGAATTTGATCCTGAGCCTTGTAGAGATCCTGCAAAGCTCAACAAATTTCAATACTAGAACATCTGCAACAAAACTAGTCCGGTTTTCTGATTTGAAACAACCTTTCGGTTTTGATAAATCTATTTCACAATGTGTTATTCAAAAGTTGGATGGCTGGCGATCAGGCAATGTAGATTAGTGAATGAGCTGTATATGGGCAATGATTAAGTTTTTAGTTCAGATGTTTTAACTTTATTGCATCACTGTCCTGCTGTACTCGCATAGCAATCCGTGGTACTTGCATTTTGGCATTGTCATCTAGCTTGATTGACACCACAAGGTTGTTATTTCCAAATAACCTTTTATGGGCATCTTTTAAAAAAAAAAAAAAAAGGAGTGCTAGGTACCTCAAAATGGATTCCGAATTTGTTCCCGAATGCCAAGCGTCGTAATTTAATTTGTGGAGTGCATACACCTGGGTTCTCTTTATATTTAAGATACACAATCAATTAGCTCATGTCAACTAAACATTTGGGAATCATTTTTGGAATATTGCTGGGGACTTCAACATTTCTCAAAAGAAAAAATAATGAAAGTAATAGCAAAAATTATGGTCTCAAGTCCCAAAATCCTGCAACTTGGAAACTTTTGTATAAGAGTTATGCCGAAGAACCCAAAAATCTTCCTAAATGATGTGGCATGATACGTGTTGAATTATAATTCGCGGAGCACATATTAATGCACGTAGGGCTCATCATTTTATTAGGAATGTTACCAATTATGTATAAGACACATCATTTTTGAAACAAATTTTGGGTTATCTTTTGAGTTCTTTAGCATTTCTCTTTGTATAATATTTGATTGGTCCAAAATGTTGTTATGTTTTTCTGTGTGCAACATGTCACATCTTTTAGATTATTGATATTGTGTTCTATCTTGTATTATGAGTTGTCCTCTAAGTAATGGAATTTGATCGATATTTGGGCATTATTTTTTCTACCAGAATTGAAGTACGATTTGAACAATACCTTTTATTCAAGAAAAAGTTGATTACAGTAGCTATGGATAGCCTCTGGTATATACAAAACTGAGGAAAATGACTCCTACAAATCTGTATAACAATATAATGCCTCTCCTACAAACCTGTATGACGATGTGTATATATATAGAAAAGAAGAAAATTTGTTGTCGATGAATTCCGAAATTAATAACAAATTTGGTCAACTGATTTGCTGGTGTCGTGATGTTGAAGGTAGGAAATCTGTCTTTGCAGCTTCATTTGCTCATAGAAATTGGCTATAAATTCATCAGCTTTCATGTCGATATCATTTCTAGCAGCTTGTTCCTCCCTTTCATCATCTGCATATGCCGCCTCATCATCATCACCACCCAAGTATTCTTCTTCTTCTTCTTCTTCTTCTTCTTCTTCTTCTTCTTCTTCTTCTTCAGTAGTATCGTCTTCTGCACATTTTAAAAAACTCTTTCTCGCAATGTCATCGTAGTAAAATCCATCATCATCATTTCCGTTGTCAAAATCAACTTGTGCAGGATTAATGCATGGAATGTTAGGTAACTTGAATCGCAAGGAAGAAGGGCGATGCATCCTGACATGAATAACCGGAGTGTCATCGAACGACAGCTGACGTTCTCCGTATCTAAATGTGTCACCGCCGTGATTACGGCCAATACTTTTAATGTACTTGGGGAAATTGAGCATGAGTCTTCTTCTTAGAACACCACCTTTCCTTGCCCATAAAAGGGCTACCCGTAAGATGTTCCAAGCTCTACGAGCTGTATTCGATTTCTTGATCTGCATTTTCATTTTCGAAAGAATATATAGTTTGGGTACTTCTCTTTAGCTTGGAGAAGATTGTGGTTTACTTGCAAGTAGTAGATGAAGATGGAAGAGATGAGTGAGGCTATATATATATACCTGCACAATGCCTTGTGGTTAGGACTTAGTAGTGAAATGCAATTAATTTATTTATTTCAATTTTTTTTTTAAAAAAACATTATTTTGAGCATATTTTAAGAAAAAAAGGAAGGTGCAGGTTGTGTATGTTTTGTAGACTGTAGAGGGGAGCGGTGGGTGGGAGACACGCTTGACGCGGGCCAAATAGATTGCGCCGTTTAGTTCCCGAAAGTGCCCATGTTTTTTCTGAACAAATATAAACCATATCCTACTATATCATACTCTCTCCGTCTCTCTTAATTTACATTAAAGAAACGACATGAAAGTTAAAAAAAAATGTAAATTAATAAAGAAAAGTCTTCGTCCCCTCAATTTTTTATATTGAAGGAACGACACGGAGGTTAAGAAAAGGTATAAATTAATAAGGGATAAGTAAAAAAAAATGAGTAAAATGATGGAAACAATCAATATTTAATATATAAAGTGGGTATAAAGCAGGTATAGTGGAGGAAAGTAGTGAATGTGATTGAATTTTATATTATAAAATATTACTATTTTTTATATCTAAAAAAATGAGAGGGACATACCAAAAAAAAATGAGAAGAACATAAAGTATATATTAACAGAAATTACAAATTTTCCGTATAATGTGCAACAAGTATAATGTCAGGAGTTTATCTCGTTTAATTTTCGATTTTCGCTCATATTTAAATTAATTAAAACAGATACGTATTTATACGAAAAAATATATTTATTAACGATAATATTACTGAATAATAACAAGTTTGTTTTGTATTGAATAAATTTATATGAACATTAAATGAAAGGAAATGTTAGTTGAAGAAAATCAAACGACTCCAATAATAAGTTGACGACTAAAATAGTTGGTGTTTGTTGTACATTTGCATTGACAACAACATGCATTTCCATTTGTCAATCTGGCACAAAGCGCCCATTTAAATTGTAGTCTGAAAAAATTAAGGTTAAAAAACAATTAATTTATTATTGAACAATTTGATGTATGAAGCACGAGTTTTATAATTATTAATAGGCGGAATGTATGTTGGATTTGCAGGTAATTATTGTCATAATCAAAGATGTTTGGTCAATAATTAAATAATCCTTCCTTTTCTCCAAAAGAATTTATTAAATAAATCCAGTAAACCCCGCGTATTTTTCTAACTAACAACTTTGTTAGGGAAATTTTCTGCAGTTTTTACTTTTCAATTTGTACCGTTAACGTAGATTTCACACAGTTTGATGACTTTTTAGTTTATGCTTAGTAAACGGTTAATACTTAATACTATGCTACTAACTTAATGATTAGGTAGAGTCTTTGTTACCAGTAGCATTTTCATTTGTCTAAGAGATATACTGCGGGTGTTTGGGGTATCACAAAAAAATTGATTTATAACTTAAAATGAGTAAGTGTCATATAAGTGATAAGTTGATGAATTCTTATAAGTTATACGGGTGTTTGGATAAATTTACTCACAAGTTAGTGAATAATTTGCTAAATTAAATTTGAAAAAATATTTTTTAAATACAATGATTTCAACACTTGTATTTTAAATTAAAAAAATATTTAAAAACACAAATGTAAAAATATAAAATATTAGAAAAATAAAGAAATCAAAGAATAAGTTGATAAGTTAAGTAAAATGTTGGTGATTTCTAACATTAAACTTATCAACTTATAAGTTATAAGTTATCAAATAAGCCGAGTACACAAACACCAAATATATAAACAAGGTTACCCCAACAGGCCCATATTTTTAAAATATAATTTTTTTGTTATTTTGATTCATTGTAATAAATCTGATCAGAAGTCCAGTGATAATAACACTCTAATAACTATACGTTTTTACAGATTACAGAATAATTGACGCTTCTAAAATTTGAGCAGCAATGCTTAATGTTACCCCATCAAAAATTTTCAAATTTTGTACATAAAAGACGTAACCGACACTTGATAAATTTTAATTTGTTGACGCATATGTATGCATGCAAGATCTCATTTTTTTTTATTAGAAATGTTACCATAAACGATGGATTTGGAAAATATTTTGGAAAATATTGTCGGAAATTTTAGCATTTTTCATGTTTAAATTACCAAAATACATTTTAGAAACCATTTTTCGATTTGTTCCCCGTCCCAACTATTTTAAGGCCCTAAACTAAATATAAAATTAGGGGCCATTTAAAGGTCAAATATACAGAGGTATTTTATTTATGAAAATTTTAATTAAAATTGAACTCATGTCACAATATTAAAAATAAATACCTGGCAATTACAAAATACTAAAACACCTACGTGAAGACTGAAGATAGTAGTACCATCTTTTCTAGTTACTACTAACAGTTTTCCGTGCTAACAAACTAAAACAATTACAAGACGCTAAGAAACAGTCGAGTCAGACTTCTAAGCAACTTCCTAATCCCCCCCTCTTTTCTTCGAAATTGGTATAAACAAATAGCTCACACATCTGTCTTCATATTTGATTAAGTAAAGCTGGTCGCCTTTTAAGTAAGTTTGATTTAATCAATTAGATAAAACAGAACTTTATTTCTTAAAATCAAGCTATATCATCTTTTGGGAGCAAACGATAATATTGAAACGATTCCGAACTAAAACTCAACATATTAACATAACGTATATTAGAGCAAGTCCAACAGTGTCTCAATGCAATCCCTAAAAATATTATAAAATAAGGAATCCTAGTGATTTAGGAACAATAATTTGTATGTCAACTCCAACAACAATCCTTATATTCATTCCTTATTATTATAATAATAATATATTTAAACTACTAAGTGAAAAATTGTGAAACAAAAAATTTAAAAAGTGAAAAATAGTGGGGACCAAGTGTGTTGAATATGAGAGAATGTAATTTTTTATTCTTAAAAATGAAATAGGGGATGACTAATGGTTACCTAAAAGTAGGGAATGACTACTAAATTTGAGTATGTGCTAGTGATTTAGGGAATTACTAAGCTACTGTTGGAGCACCATTTTGATGTCACATTCCCTGTACTTGAGTTTAGGAACTCATTTAGAGAAGCTGTTGGACTTGCTCTTAGGTGTGTAAATAGCTTTACAGCTTTAATGCGCAGAGTACCAAAATTATTCAAGGGTGCTCTTTCACGGTCATATACCAACCCTCTCCAGTAATGAAACATAAATCCCTAATATTCTTTATGATTAGATTTGGTAATTCACATAAATAAATTTATAAAAGTTTAATATAACAATCTTGTATTTACATAAAATTAATTGATTAAAATCGATTATTTTTGAATATATGATAGGATCCTGGTAAGCTCGTTACTTAACAATAAACACCTTGAGCTTTGAGGAAAACTTGTAACTTAATATGTTATCAAAACTCTGGTTATGGAAGGTCTCGGGTTCGAGTCCGTTTTATCCCGAATATTCTCATTATATCCCCAATATTCTCATTGACACTAGGACAAAAAAAGACATGAAAAATCTAGTAATCCATTCTTTGATTAGCACACTATTATAAAAATACTGATAATATAATTATACAACTTTTGACTTTTAAGAAATCACTATTTTAACATGATTCTACATTATAATAAAAAATATGTAGAATGATTCTACTGTAAATCCGAATTTAAAATCAATTTTTTGTTGAGGCTAGGGGGGAGTTTAGGAGCTAGCAAGCTAAGGTGCAAGTGCAAGGAGAGACGAGAGTGAAGTGGGCTGTCTATGCGTTGGCGTGTGTGTAAGCTGGGAAAAATGTATACACAATCAACCCGCAGAATTAACGGCTACATAACATAACAACAAGCTGGCGCCTACTTAATTTTGGCATTTCGTGAGACTCTTGCAAATAGTGTGAGTCGCATGACAGCTTTATACAAGCTTTTATTATTCTTTCCTTCCAGAAATTCTTCATCCTTTGTTTTTTTTCTTGTTATGCTTATTCTTAAAGCAATATTAGGAACTCTAAAATGATTTGAAAAGCACATCCGATCAGATATCGTCAACTAAGCATTTTTTTTTAAGAACAATGAAATCAATTCATTAATAAAAAGTTATACGGCATTTACAAAGATAACCGGGTCGAATAAACATAAAATCGAAACAATTGTCTATCCTCCTGAAGAGATAGTCTAGCAATTTGTTGAAGATGATGTATTTACATATACCCGTTTTACTCACTTCACCCGCTTCATCGTAACCTGTTTGAGCTATCGACCAAAACAACACTCACTCACCATGGAGAGAAAAACAATACTGAAATTGCAAACTAAAAATTCAAATGAAAAGATCTTAGATCCAAAAAAGAATATTATTAAAAAATAAATTAAAAAAAAAATGATTGGGGCTTTCCACCGGAGATAAACCGATGGAAGCCCCCGTCGGTCACGTTAAAGAAGAAAAGGGGAGGGGGAAGGAGCGACGGGAGAGAGGAAGAGGAGAGGAAACCTAGATTTAGAAGTCAATATTGTCAACTAAGCATTTGAAAACGGTTTTGAGAATTTCTTAAAAACTTTAATATTTATTTTTTTTGAGTAAAATGCACTTTGTCTACTTATACTTTAGTCAAAATATCATTTGTAATATTATAGTTTAAAATTGAGCACTTACAATATCAGTATTTGTATTGCACTTTGTTATATTCTGCTAATTGAGGTTAACTCTGTTATTAATTTAGGGAGTAAAGTGCACTTTGTGTACTCACACTTTACTCTAAAGTGCATTTTGTGTACCCACACTTTGCTCAAAACATCACTTGCAATATTTTAGTTCAAAATTTAGAGTATAGCGCGAGTACACAAAATGCACTTTAAAGTAAAGTGTGAGTATACAAATGCATTTTACTCTCTAAATTAATAACGGAGTTAACCTCAGTTAACAGAATGCAACAAAGTGCAATGAAATATAAACATTGATATTACACGTGCTCGATTTTGAACTATAGTATTACAAATGATGTCTTGATTAAAGTGTAAGTCCACAAAGTACACTTTACTTTTATTTTTTTTTAGCAACTTCAAACCTCCGCATTAATGTCAGTTGCTCACCTTATCATCATCTATGGGCAATATTTTGTGCAAGAGCAATGTCATTATATACCGTATTTCAAAAATTATTTTAAAATTTATATTTAACCTTTTAGTTATACATGAACTCGCTCTACATTTTCAACATATACAACAATCTAGATTATGCTACTTAAGAATTATGTTGGGATTTATACCAAAAGATTGTTACCACATACGAGAATTAAGAATAAGTAGGGCTGTTATTCGAATCGAGTCGGGCGAGTTCGAGCCTGGTATTAATTCGAGCCGAGTCAGCTCGTTTAATTTAACGAGCCTAATCTTCTGTCCGAACTCGGCTTGTTTAATTTCACGAGCCGAGCCGGCTCGTTTAGTTAAACGAGCCTATTTAAACGAGTCAGGCGAGCCAGCTCGTGTAAAATTAAACTTAAACGAGCTTAATCTTCTGTCCGAACTCGGCTCGTTTAATTTTAAGAGTCGAGTCGAGCCGACTTATTTAGTTAAACGAGCCCGGTCTTATATTCGAGCTCAGCTCGTTATTGAGTTCGAGTCGAACCGAGTTTTACTAAACAAGCCGAGTCGGGTCGGGCTCGCGAGCCACCCGACTCGAATTACAGGCCTAAATAAGGTTCAGATTTATAGCAAAGGACTGTTACAACGTACCACATCAAGTTTCTTTATTACAACATAATAGCCGAACTTGATGTTTGGTTAACCCAGTTTTTCGTTGATTCATTTGATTATGAGCGAAAATTTTAAACAACACATAAAATGGGACACAAGGAGAAATATATGTGTAAACTGAAAACAACAATTTTTTACATAGTTGTGCATTATCTTGTTAAAATCTTTTCTTCATTCAGTTGAGAGTTGGATAGTCACTACTTGATTGTTGGAACTTGGAAGCTTATACCAAACAACCACAACAGACTTTGGTGTTGGGCTTTTTTTGGGTTGGTTTGGGATTTAATCTGGGTTTTCTCAAGTAAAAGTGAGATTAAAATTAACTCAACTAACTTGAATATGGGCTGCTGCTTCCTTTTGGGTCTTTCATCTTGATTGCAATCTTTCGAAAAAAGTAGATGAGTTTACATTTGAAACCATAAAAGAAACTTCCCTTTCTTTATTAAAGTGAGTACAGTTGCACAACGAATTCGATTAGTTGCTGACACAGAAGCAGCGTAAACAAGAATACAAACTTAAGTAGAAGAATAAAAAATACATACGAAAAAAAACATAAAATTAAGATAAACAGAATCGAACGCGCAAATTAAAAATATCCGGTATATCTCGCTTAAAGAACCCAAAGCCGCACATATATAGGATTCAATACAAACATAAGAATTGTAGGTTGGAGTTGACATGGATCATCAGGTTGTACTATTTGCGACGTGGGCTTTTCTGAAAATGGACTGGTAGACAAGTGCTGCAGCCAGAGCTCCCAGAAATGGTCCAACCCAGAATATCCACTGCACACATGCATGCATATTTTTTAACATAACCACAAATTAATCATATATCAAACAGATATGAGATTACACCGCTTATACATTTCCTGTTCTTTTGACATTAATCATATTGTTCTTTTTTAAGTAATTTTACGACATTGATTTTAAACTGAAGTAAAATTATGAAATTATTGAAAGGTTTTGTGCAAGACTTAATTTATATTGGTTTTTCCATTATCATGAATGAACTGCAGGAATGAAGGATGATGCCACATACATGATCACTCCAGACTTTGTGATTATTGTAGATAACAGCAGGACCAAAACTCCGGGCTGGATTGATACTAGTCCCGGTGATCGGAATCGTAGCTAAGTGCACCATGAACACTGCAAATCCTATAGGCAAAGGAAGCAACGCCTGTTCATACAAACCAAAATCATATCAATTTCAAGGTTGTACCCATGTCTTTAGCATAGATGACATACCCTCGGGCCTCAGAGATTGGCTTTTAATAAATGTGGAGTATAATATATGCAAATTATATAATTTTTTGGTGTTAGCTTCTAGCTAGTTGTAGTATTTGTCAAGTAAACTTTGCAGTATAACGCACACTTTTGGAATGGACTAGTACAAAAGATACCTTAATTAATAGTAAAGTCCATAGGAATCCTTGCAAAAAATATACCAATTTGTTTTTACATCCTTTTCATAATCTCAAAGTACGGAAATGAATTTACAGTACTAATGTTGACTAAAAAGTTATGGTTTTATAAAATGGAATTTAATGAGGAATAAATCATGTAAACGTACAGATATAAAGGGCTTTTCTGCAGTGTTTTGTTCGTCGGTGGCAGAGAAGACGGTGAGTAAGAGGATGAAAGTGCCTACAATCTCAGCACCCAAAGCAGAAGCCTTTGAGTAACCTGGTGAAACTGAGTTGGCACCACCACCTAGCATGTTATATGGATGCTCCATTATTGCCTTTACTAACCCTGCGCCACATATTGCTCCTAAGCACTGTGCTATCATGTATGCTACCGCCTTTATGAAGCTTACTTTCCTTGCTACTAGCAATCCGAATGTCACCGCAGGATTAATGTGTCCACCTGCAAATTTTTAAGTGCATCTCAAAATCAATCAATGGAACGTGCTACAGATAAGATCCCGGTAAGTTATTTAACTAGCACCTTAAGATTTTAGGAGAACTCGCAATTTAACATAGTATTATAGTTCAATAAAGTTTTACGAGAACTCGTAACTTAACAGAACGAGAATCATTTTGCATGATTTTTTCAGCCTGGTGCCTATCAGAGTTTAGTTCGGATCATGCATGCTATTAGTAATTGACAAATTAATACTAAACCTATATAAAATTAAACCCTGAAAACTTAGATGGATTTATGCATGTTAAGCACCTGAAATATTGGCAGTGCAGTAGACGAGAACGAATATGGTGCCACCAAAGGCCCAGGCAATGCCGAGGATTCCTACACCATCACAAGATGTGGCCTGCTTCTTGTGGCCAATGACGGTGGCAATGGTGACATAGAGAAACAAAAGGGTGGCAAGAAACTCCGCAATGATGGATTTAAAGAAAGACCATTGGCTGATCTCGCTCATGTCCATCAAGGACGGTGTTTCGTTTCCCCTACGATCATTCTTCATGTTTCTCTAATATGCTGAAACTTAACTGAATTGTTAGGACTTGAGAGTGGACAACATGTAGTACTAAACTACACTACTATTTATATGTCAAAATCAGAAGTACACAGCGTAAATTTTAGTACATCCATAGCATTACAGTTATCTACTATTCTAAGTATGACGTACATGCAAGTAATATATATTCTTAAGTTAATTATCATATACAATTATATCTTATATTCTCCACTTCCCTCTCATTTATTTACGTATGAGTTGAGCATTGATATTAAGAAAATATGTAAAATAATGGAGAAAAGTACAAGAGTTAGGAAATTTTAATATTAAAAAAATATTACTTTTAATGTTAAAAAGAAACATCCAGAAAACAAAAGTGTAAAGAGGCTCCCTCTATCTCATTTTTATTGTCTATTATTTACCATTTCGCTTGTCCACATATTTAGCTAATATGGTAAATTAAGTGGTATTTTTGTTAACTTTAATAAAAAAGAATAAAATTATTTGATACTTATCTATTTATTTCGTTTAAACAAATAAAAGGTGATTTTTTTTATTGTGAACCAAAAAAAATGAGATGGAGGGAGTAACAGATCTTATAATTTCGTGATCAGTCATTCCAGAAATGCGCTCGATTATCTTAAAGAAAGAAAGAAAAATTGTAACACTACATCAGTCATTTGTGAAAACGTTCGAGTGAGTATCACTACAGTGTTAAAGTGAAAAAACGAAGTCTAGAATTCTTCACAAAGTTGATAATATATGGACGCTACATTGAAAGATCCGATCGATGGAAACCCTTATATGAATTGAAGCAACATGAAAAGTGTACGAAAATATGGTCATGGGGATAACTAGATGCTCAAGTAAAGTAAATAAATGTGTTTATTACTCTTCCTTACTTCTGTTTGTTGCTTTTAGTAAATTTTAGTAATATTATTCCTCTTTACAATTTAAGTGGTAACCCTGCTACAGGTTTTACACAAGTTAGGACAGACCATCATCACCTTCTCATCAACGCAAAGAACCAACTTTTTTCAAAGTATTTAAATTTTTCATTTTCATATAGAGATAACCAAGGGGATATAAAAAAAAAGAGCGAACATATATAATATTATTTTAATATCTATAACTATATAATTTACACCTTTAATATTATAATTTACACTTTTAAATATTAGAAATTGAACGATACTTATTGTCGTTCTATTTGACCAAAATTCTGGATAAATTCCCTCACACACTTGTTACTTACTTACATGTAAGAGAAATTTATTCAAAATTTTGATTATGTGTCGTCAAAACTATAAGCACCATTATAACCGAGAACCGTTAAATCTAGTATAAAAAAATGTATTTAAATATTTTTTTTAGTATTCTATTTAAAATAGAAGACCTACTAATATTTAGTTTATATTATTAAAATACATTTTTAAGTGTATTTAATTACACGTTTTTGTATTCAATTCAACTTAAAAGACATACTCATATTTGGTTTATATTATTAAAATATACTGTTCAAATATAATTCTACTAATAATTAGATACACTTTGTATATTCTATTCAACTTAGAAAATCTACTAATATATGATTTATATTATTAAAATAGATTTTTTAGTATTTCAATATAATTATACTATACCAATCAAACACAATTTTTAATGTTAGATCTAACAGTTGTCATTCATCTATTTTAATATCAACCGTCCTTATTAGTTTGACGGTACATGACCAAACTTTTGGACAAGATCTGCCTTACACTTATTATATATAAGGATATAATTAGCTTATAACCCGTGCAATGCACAAATATTTTTAAAATATTTTTTATTATATTAATTCATAATTTTATTCTTAGTATTCATAATTGTTTTAATTTTATTAATATTTATAATTCTAATATACAATTTGTTTAATATATTGTTAACGAATTTCGAATCTTAGACTTTTTAAAAATTAATTTATCTATTTATTCAACGGTTCTCATGTTTAATATATTGTTGACGAATTTCGAATCTTAGACTTTTGAAAAATTAATTTATCTACTTATTCAACTATTCTCATTCATTTATATTAAGATCCAATGATTCTTACTTTTTATAGTACTATCGTTCCTTAACGACTAAAACTTTGGATTTTTTTAAATATATTTATAGATAGAAATATTAATATTTGATACTTTTCTGATGAAGTTCGAATATCTCACCATTCTCATTTTTTTTAAAATTTAACGATTCTTATTTTTTTTTCTATGGTATGTACTGTGACGATCAGAATTATGGATAAAATATCTAAAGATATATTTTTGGATATTTTTTCATGTTGCATTTACCAGGTGCAAAACACATATATTTTATGTATATTTATTAATATTATCTAATTAAAACTACCCATAAATTGAAGTAGAAAAAAGAGTTACGAATTTTTAAATAGAGCATTATATTCAATATAGAAAACTCAATTATATTTGGTTGAAATTATTAAAATAAACTTTTTATTATTTAAATATAATCATACTATTAATCAAATATATTTTTTAATATTAGATCTAATGGTTCTCATCTATCTATTTAATATATAACAGTCCGTATTAATTTGGGCATACAGTTGTCATACAAGACCGAACTGTCAAAGTTTTGGATAAGAACCCCTTACGCTTATTATATATAAGAATTTAATTTGTATGAGTTTATTTTCGTTGTGAGTGTAGTCAGTTCTTGTTAGGGGTGTTCATCAAACCGCATAGACCGCATAAACCGCTCGCACCGCTCCGCGTGGTTTAAATTTTTCGTGGTGCAGTCATGGTTTGCATTTTAGCCAAATCGCGCGGTGCGGTGCGGTTTGCGGTTTGGAAATTCGTTCTCGCGGTTCAAACCGCACCGCACCGCATATTATTATAAATATATTTATAAATAATTAAATATATACATATATTTGATTTTTATCATATTCAATGTATTCATTTGGGCCAGCCCACTTCTTTTTTTCCTCTTTAACCTAATCTTAGTCGAGTCGTTGCTGCTTGTTGCTTGCTGCGCCTCTCAGAGTCTCAGACTCTCGCTTTTTCTCTTTACAATATATATACATAATTACATATATTTGATTCTTTTTCTATTTTTGCAATCAGCCGGTGTTCGCTTCATCAATTATAAAGGTAATCAATTGTAAATATTATCAGTTATATTCTTAGATTGTGTTTCTCATTGTATAATTTTGTATTTTTAGATGGAGCAAGATTCAAATTCTCCGTCAGTTGGAACTACATCTCCAGTGAGCAAAAGTCAAACTCAATCTCATCCGAGTGGTTCAAATATGAATACGGTACCTACATCTTTACCTAGTAAAAGAACAAGTAAAACTACATCTGATGTTTGGGATCATTTTGACAAGTATAAAGATGCTAACAACAATTCAAGGGCTACTTGCAAATATTGTGACAAAGATTATGCGGGTGGTACTAGATTACAAGGAACAAGTACTCTTAGGAATCATTTGATAACTCAATGTCCTAAATATCCATATAGGTTGGAGGATAAAAAACAAAAAACTTTGTGCTTTAAAAAGACAACTACTATTGGGTCTGAAAGTAGCGGAGGTAGTAATTTAGTGGCTGTGGGATTTAATCAAAATGCTTGTAGGCTTGCTTGCACAAAAATGATCATCATTAATGAATTGTCATTTAGGTTTGTGGAGCAAGAGAGTTTTAAATTATTTTGTAGTGTTGCATGTCCTAGGTTTGTTATTCCGTCACGAATTACAATTGCAAGGGATATTATGAAATTGTATCACGATGAGAAGAAACAATTAAGAGATTATCTTGTGAAAAGTTCACAAAGGGTTTCATTAACTACCGACACTTGGACTTCTATTCAAAATATTTGTTATATGGTATTAACATCACATTTTATAGATTGTGAGTGGAAAATGCAAAAAAGAATTCTGAATTTTATTCAAATTGCTAATCCCAAAGGAGAGACAATAGGTAAAACAATTGAGGCATGCCTAAACGATTGGGGTATTGATAGGTTGTTTACTATTACTGTTGATAATGTAGCCTCTAATGGTCTGGCTATTTCTCACATTAAAAAAAGGTTGCATAGTTGGAAAACCGTTGTTTGTGATGGAGAGTTTTTGCATATGAGGTGCTTAGCTCATATTCTTAATTTAGTTGTTAATGATGGGTTGAAGTCATGATTTCTCGTGTCAAAGATTGTTTGTCAAAGCTTGTGAGTCACTACTCCAATGAACAGAGGTTGAAAAATCCAGAAAATAATAATCCTCAAACAAAAGTATCTAATGAAGATAGTGTTAAAACAGTTGATTCTGATGATGATTCTGATATGTTTGAATCAGAATTTGACAAAGAATGCGATGAGGATGACGCTTTGGATACAAGAAATGAGCTTGATAGGTACTTTTTGGAACGAAACGAGGATAGGAAAAACAAGGATTTCGACATTCTAGCCTGGTGGAAAGTGAATGCAGTAAAATATCCTATATTGTCAGAGATGGCTCGTGATGTACTCGCAATTCAAGTTTCAACAGTTGCATCAGAATCCGCCTTTAGCACCGGAGGGAGGTACTTGATTCTTTCTGTAGTTCTTTAAGTCCTTCTATGGTACAAGCCCTGATTTGCACTCAGAATTGGATAAGAGCTTCCTCTTTGCCACTGGACATGGGTTCTATTTTAGAGGATATTGAAACTTTTGAATCAATTAGTTCAGGTTTGTGCTTGTTTATTATTCTTTATGTAGTTCTTTAAGTCCTTACTAACTTTTCGAATGCAATTTATAACATACTTTTGATATCCTTACTTTAAATTATCGTTGTTAATTTGCAGACACATCTGCTATTTCTGAAATTGTGGATCTCGACTAGCTTATTGGTACCTTTTGCAACTACTGGAAACCTGGAAGGTAATTGTGGATTTCTAAAATTGTCTTTTCTGTTGTATTTTTTCTGTTTTTCTGTTTTAATTTTTCTACAGATGCTTTTCTGCTATTTTTTCTTATTTATAAGCGTTGTTCATTACTTCATTGCATTCTACAGGTTATAATTTCTTATTTTTCTGCAGATGCTTTTCTGCAATTTTTTTCTGTTCTGCACTTCTGCAAATTTCTGCTGCTACAGGTTATTTTCTGCATTAAAACTGCTCTACAATCTGCATTAAAACTGCTCTGTAATTTGCTTAAATCTGCTCTGTTTTTTCTGCAATGTGCTGATTGTGCTCTATTTTTCTGCATTATGCATGATTCTGATTTCTATATTTTATTGTTTCAGCCTTTCAGGAAATCCATCTGCTAGAGAATGCAATACATTCTTGCTTGGTGTTAAGAATTACAATTTGTGTTCCACTTTCTAGTATTCTGTAATTTAAAGATTTTGAAATTAGAGAACAAGGCAAATTTAATTTCAGCACACAGTGTTTCAGAATACCGTAATTTAATTTGGTATGTACTTCTTTTCTTTGTTGATATTCAAGGCAAAACAAGAATTTCACAATGGTCGGGGTGAAAAAAATTATCCTTAATTTTCAATGTCAGCTAAGGCTTCAAATGTTTCAATACTGTTCTCTCATTTGCTTGCTTTTCTTTTAAGTTCTATGGTTAAACGTTAAAGTAGAAAGCTTTAATTTGCAAAAAAATTGACACATATTAGACCGCATAGACCGCACCACACCGCACCACATTTATGTGGTGTGGTTTACGCGGTTTTTGAGTTATGCGGTGCGGTCGCGGTTTGTAAATTAGACCAAACCGCATGCGCGGGTTGGTTCGCGGTTTTAGAGAAAAACCGCACCGCCCGCACCGCGAACACCCCTAGTTCTTGTTGCGAAAAAGAAAAAACAACTAATAACTAGTTTGAGCTTGATCAGATAGCAAGAAGGGGAGTTATCAATTAACAATGGGTAATAATCGTTGCGAAAAAGTTATTTACTATTAGATTTTGATCCGTAGGAGTACTGTACTAATGCCATCCTTAGAAGGAAAAACCTCAATGCCAAAATTTTAGTCTGCCACTCTGATGGGAACCTAATAGATTTCTGTAAATGTGTAAATTGTATGTATACGTGTGTGTATCTTAACAGAAAGAAGAAAAGAAATGATAATGATAGTAGTATTATAACAGAGTTAAAATGTACAACTGTACGTTTGAGTATGTTATATTTATACAATGAACTTTGGTCAACCAAAGTCAACTAAACTAATTAACTCCAAATATATTGTAACAAACTATTTTATTTGTGAAGATATAGCCAGCTGTATGTTTGCTTTATGCTGATTAGACACATTGTAGTCTGTAGATACTGCTCGACCAAGTCACCATTCTCAACTGGATCTTTATTCTCATTACCCCGGTTGGAGTTACACAAGGATTGTGTAAACCCAACTTGGAACAAATAGACTAATGAGCAGAACTCCTTAAAGCCTTTGTAAAAATGTCGACCAGTTAAAATTTAGTAGAAATCTTGGTAGGAGAAATTATCTCCACTTGCACCTTCTCTCGAATAAAATGACAGTCTAACTTAATATGTTTAGTTCAAACATGTTGAATTGGGTTGTTAGTAATATCTATCGCAACTTGATTGTCACAAAAAACAGGAACTGATTTATCACAAGGAACATATAAATCTTTTAAAAGATACTTAAGCCACATGATCTCGGTCATAATTGAAGCTAAAGCCCTGAACTCTGCCTCAGCAGTACTCATTGAAGTGACTGTTTGCATTTTAGCAGACCAAGAAATTAAAGAAGTGCCCAGCTGTATGCAAAAACTTGTTACAGATCTACCAGTCGCAGTACAACCTCCCTAGTCACTATCACAATACCCTTGCAAAGACAAGTCATTGGAGGCAGGAAAATAAAGTCCTAATCCAACAATGCATTTTAAGTATCTCAAAACTCTGATAACTGCAACCATGTGTTTTTCTCGAGGAGCTTGAATGAATTGACTTAACAAATGCACAGAAAAAATATTATCTGGCCGTGTAAAAGTCAAAAATCACAATTTACCTACTACCAGACTTCTGTATAAGGAAGCATCACCGACCAAGGCACCAGACGTGTCATTATCATAAAGTTCAGTGTGCACAGGATAACTATGATGATCTCAAGTCAAAGGACAGTTGTACAACCATCACTATATGAACAACCACTGACACATGAGTGAATTCCATTAGTTTTTCAACTGATCGAGTCATGTTTAGTGAACTTATTCCTAATAAGCACCTACATACTAGCTATAATGTCACCACACAAATGTCTATGAGAACAAACATCCTTCATAATGAAGCAAACATAGTATGTACCGATCTTTGCGGATTAATTAACTACCAATTAATTATCCTACGACTAGGAACTATTTAAGTTTAGAGTTATCATCTTTAAGGTCTCATTATCATGATCTCATCATAATCCATTAAAGTTTTACTCTATACTATGGATCATCTAATTTAAACACTTTAAATAGATAAAACCCGTTATAAAACATATTACCATTTTATTAATATAAACAAACTTGAATCAGATTGAACAAAGTGTCTCATAACTCATCATCCATGATTGAATTTAGGACACACATCTTTCACACAATATATTAACATACAACAAAATACCATATATGCATTTTCAAATCTTGAAAATCCCACAATTTTAGCTAATTTTCAAATCAAATTGGCTACATGGATATGCTAATTATCACACATGTCTTGCCATTGATCTTATCCTTTTCAAAATTAAAATCCATGATTTTTCATTATCCTCTTTTTTAAATTTACTATCTAAGAAGTTTTATTGAATTTCAATTCTCTTCCTTTTTTCCGTGTTTTTACTTTTATTCTACGGAACAATTCACGCTTTGTGTATATATATCATGTTTATATATGTTTATATATGTGTGTGATTCATTTATTGTGCACGTATACGTATATAGCGTGACCCGATTAAGAAATATACACGTTATATTAACACACAACAACATACTGTAAATAAATGTAAAATTGAGATACAGGAGACGAAAGAGAAAAAAAAGATACTCATGGCATGATTTGTGGGAGAAATATAATTATTTAAATTTTGAAAATAGATAACACCATTCATGACATAATTTGTGGTATTGTTAAAAATTTTGAATTGAGAATTTAATTGTGTGTGGGTATATTGCAATATTTGTGGGATTATGTTGTTGTATGAGTATAGCCTATATATTAAAACAATCGGGTCACAACCGGTTCCTTAATTAATCCATATTACAATGAAAAATAATATATATTAGGAAGTCGAGTTACATGTGGATCGTCCGTTAACCCATTTAGACATGGGAATTTACCAAAATATCCATATTTTTGGGACAAAAGTGGAATTTCCACTATACTCTTCACTAGCAAGAATTTAGTTTTATGATTTTTATAGTTTTGCTAAATTCCTTTAAATTTGGGCCTAATGTCCAACTTGCTTATAGCCCGTGCAAAGCACATATTACTTTAACATTTTTTTTTATTATTTTAACTAATATATATATATATATATATATATTATTCTTTTAATAATTTTAAAATAAAATAAAATATTACGTGGTTGATGTAATTTTACATTTATTAATATTTTTAAAACTAATTTTGTAAATATTCATTTCATGTTGTTAGTGAGAATCGAACATAAGCCTTAGTATAAAACAACTTTTAGTATTATATCTAACAGTACTTATTGATTCGTTATAGTTTAGTGAAAATAAAAAATGTTTTGTAAGTTAATAGTGAATAATCTACCTATAGGATATCTAATGAGTAAGAAACAAAATCTCAAAAATAAATATGACCATGATAAATTAGAAAATTAGTAAAAGAAATGTATATATATATATATATATATATATATATATATATATATATTAACATGGCAGTAATAATAAAAAGGCTTGCGTAAAAATATTGCACATATACACTACAATATATGTGGGTTCAAACTTGCAGAAAACGAAGTAACATATAAACGTCCGGGTTATTTTGGACCATAATATTAATCTAAGAGTATCTCCAATGGTGTTGACTAAAATGATTATCTAAAATAATATAAAATAATAATTATATAAAATTTGCTGAATTTGTAAAGTATTATTATACTTCAATGAAGTTGACTATAATGATTGGTTATATTTTAAAAAAAAAATGTTATTACTATTTCAAGTTGTTAAAATAGAATATTATTTCAATATGCTAATAGATGATGTTGAGTTCCACTACACATCCCTACATGTTCGATAAATATAGCTAATATGATGGGTTTTTGGTAACATGAATGTTATGTTGGAGATGAGAAATTTTACATATTGGTTATGATTTTTATTTATGGTATCTTACTCATATTTAACTAAGGGTTTCTGTTGGTCGGAGATGCTCTAATAGATGTTATTAATGATTAAGAAAAAAATATTACTGAATATGATTATATGAGTTGTTAGGCTCAAGACATGTCTGAATACCACTATTAACAAACCTACACTTTATGACTATGTCACTCTACATGACCTAGTGATTTATTTCATTGGGATATAGTATAGGTCTCCATTGTACTTGTCTTGTTTTCATGTACTTAGTTTTATCTTGTATGCTCAGAGTTATAATGAGCTTAGTAAGTTTCCTGCATCTAGAATGTACATAGGCCATGGAATAATTATCGTGGTAGAAGTTCAGAAATGTTCATGCAGCAGGATAGAGATGAATAAGGCCCTGAAGAAATAAGTTGCAGAAATTTATCTAAGTCCTTATACCGTGAAGTCAAAATAAAGCTATGTCGTGAAGTCCTCAAAAATCCATTTCGTGAAGTACTGAAATTGCATAGTCCTAAATGAACTATGTCGTGAAGTCTTCAAGGCTTATATCATGAAGTGTTGATACAGCAAAGTCAAAATGTACTAGATCGTGAAGTCCTCAAAAAGCCTAGATCGTGAAGTCCTCAAAAAGGCTATGTCGCGAAGTCCTCAAAAAGGCTATGTCGCGAAGTCCCCAAAAAGGTTAGATCGCGAAGTCCTCAAGAAGGCTATTCTGTGAAGTCTTCACTAAGCCTATATCGCATACTCCTGAAAAAATCATATAGCAAGTCCTCATATAGCAAAGTCAAGAATGCACTATGTCGACAAGTCAAAGAATCAGGAATATGCTGGAGTTCACGATGTCAACACTTAGCCATTTATA
The DNA here is from genome assembly GCA_030848705.1 of Heracleum sosnowskyi. NCBI lineage: Eukaryota > Viridiplantae > Streptophyta > Magnoliopsida > Apiales > Apiaceae > Heracleum > Heracleum sosnowskyi. Next base: position 118,392,971 of record CM061236.1, on the reverse strand, counting down.
ACAAGACAAATTAAGGTACATAACCAAAATTCAAATGAGACAAATACTGAAGCATCTGTTACGGTAAGGTGGTCCAAAGAACAGATGGAAAATCTACAGCAAAACTTGGAGAGAAAGATTAGAGACAAGCAGCTACAGAAACGAGAAAGACTCCGAAAAGCAGGTGGTCCTTCCTGACACAGTTAACTTCTTATGGCAGGACAAATTGGACTTTCAGTTAGGGGTAACTGTGTAAATAAGTGTGTGCACCAGTTTGTATAGGATATATATCTTGCACACCCTATTGTTAGCTGCAAGAGAGATATACACAGAAATATTCAAGTACTCTTTTCTCTGTAAGCAAAGCAAGAAAAAACCTGTTCTTGTTTAGAAGCCAAAATTTCACCTGTGAAATTTTGGAGGCTGTAGTATTTAATTTACTTAATACAAAGTAGATTAAAGTGATTGTGTGTGTTCTGTTTATTTTCATTCAGCATTTTATACAACACAATCTCTCACAACATTTTAGTTTCAAGAAACCGAAAATTATTCAAACTATCCATTCACCCCCCCCCCCCCTCTGTCTAGTTTCTTAGTGTCATTCATAACTAACAAGTGGTATCAGAGCAGACCATTGACATACAAACATGATAAGATCAAGAATGAGTTCACAGAAACTAAGCAATATCAAGATTCCTCCCTTTAACAAGGAGCACTACCGTCTATGGAAGAAGAAGATGCTGCTTTTCATCAAAGCTTCAAACCCCATGTACTTAGACATTCTAAAACATGGTCCCTTTACTCCAATTATTGAGATTGCTGAAACAACTGTTGGTACTGAGATAATACCAGCAAGATATGAGCCTAAAGACCCCTCCAAATACACTGATCCTGAAAAGGAGAAAATAGCACTAGATGGACATCTTCAACTTATCATTTGTGAATCTATGGATTTTAACATGTATGACACTGTTGCTCATTGCAGTAGTGCAAAGAAGATGTGGGATCTCATAGAAGTGTTATGTGAAGGAACTCCAGAAGTGAGAAAGAACAAGAAGCAGATTCTGGTCTCCCAGTATGAAGCTTTCATGGCTCAACCAAAGGAGGGAATCACAGAAGTGTTTGAAAGGTTCAACAAGCTGATAAATGAGCTTAAACTCTATGATAAACACTATGAAACAGAGGAGCTCAACATGAAGTTCTTACTGACTCTACCAGACCACTTGGAACCAAGAATCTCTTCCCTCAAAGAAAGGGATCTAACCAAGATTGGTTTTGATGTGTTGTATGGTGTTTTGAAAACATATGAGCTAGAGTTGTTTCAAAAGAGATCCATTCAAGCAAAGCAAGGATTGATGGCCAATACTTCTTGTGCCCTTATTGTTGACAATTTAGGTCAAAGAATGGAATCTCTTAAAGTCAGTCAAGTCAAGATTGAAGAGCTGGAAGTTGAAGACACTGGTGATGAGACTCAAGTTGTCTATGATTTGCCTCAGGAAGATGAATTCTACAGCATAGATGAACTGGACAAAATGGAAAACAAATCTTTTGCCTATATGGCTAGGAGATATCCCAACATTAGGTTCAAAAGGAAGCAGCCATTTAAGTCCAAGTTTAATGCTGGAAATGCTGGTGGATCAAGTGGCTCAAACTCCTTCAGTAAAGGAAAAGGGATTGTTGGTGCTGCTAAAGGAGGATACATGTCTGGGAGTGTGGATAGGTCCAAGATAAGGTGCTATAACTGCAATGAACTTGGGCACTTTGCTACAGAGTGCAAGAAGCCCAAATAGGTCAAAAAGGACAAAGCATACTTAGAGCTTGAAGCTAAGTACGAAGCTCTACTCAAGAAACATCAGGGTAAAGCTTTTATTGCAGAGGGAAAGTGATGGGATGATTCTGATGAAGAAGAAGAACATGAGTATTCAAACTATGCCTTGATGGCATTTTCTGTTGATGGTGACTCTTCAAGTCAGGTACCTATTCTTACTTCTCTTGATATGACTCCCTCTCAATACAAGCAAACTGTTGAAGACATGAATACTGAGATGTTCAATATTCATACTAGCATGTTAGTTGCCAATGAAGAAATTGATAGGCTAACAGCTAAAAATCTTGAACTTACAGAAAAGAATGAGGAACTTGAATTAATGGTTGTGAGCCTTGATGGTTTGAAAAAGGAGGTTGAGTATCTTAAGAATAAAGTGGCTTGTGCTGAACAGATAGAAATATCTCTTAGGGAACAAATTGCTGAAAATGAATTAAAAATAAGAAGCTATAGAAACTCCTCCGAGCTTATTCAAACCTACCATAAGGAACACACTGAAGACTGTAAGGTTGGAATTGGTTTTGATTATGAGAATGACAAGGGAAGGAAGAAGGCTAAGGGCAAAGGAAAAGAATCTTTTGTAAACAAAAATGCTCCAACTATTTTGTCTAGTGTCAAAGAGCCCATCTTCAAAAAGAGTGTTGTTGAGTTTGATGAGGATCTACTAGTTATCAAACAACAATTACTTGAAGAAGATGAGGCTGCTAAGGACACTTCTTCCTCTCCCAAGTCTGTTGATCAGAAAGAAACCAAAGACAACCTTGTCAAGAGTCCTAAACTCAAGAAAGAAGTTGTTAAGAAGAAGAAACAAAACAGAAATGGTAAGGTGGGTATCAACAAGGGCAACAATTATGTTTATGTGCCAAATGCTCCTAGGAAACAGTGTCAGAAATGCTTAGATGTGAATCATTTGACTCATAAGTGTAATAAACCTGTAAATGTTGAAGTTGATAACCTGAGTAACCATTCTGTTGGCATGAACACTATCCATGATTCTTTCTGTGGTAAATCAAACTGCATGACATGCTATGTGACTGTAATTGCTAATTGTTTATCTCTAAAGCATAAACTTGATTCTACACAATCCTGTGAATCACACACACATATGCACACTCACAGGATAGGATCCCCAATCAAGGTTGAGAGGGTAAAGACTTCATGTGAGCCTAAGAGTGTCAACTCTAAAGCCACAAACACAGTGAAGTCTCCTACTGTGAAGAATGATGTTTTTGATAGAAGAATCAGTAACAAAACTGTTTCTAAATCAACTGGACCCTACCAAGTGTGGGTAACAAAAACAACTTAGTCATTTTATGAATGCAGGGCAACAGGAATAAAAGAGTCATATGGATCTTGGACAGTGGATGCTCAAGTCACATGACTGGTGATATAGCCCTGCTATCACAGTTTGAGGAGAAGGCTGGCCCATCAGTAACCTATGGAAATGACAACATTGGTTATACAATGGGATATGGCAGTGTTAAATCTGGGAATGTCATTATTGAAGATGTAGCATTTGTTGAAGGACTAAAGCACAACCTCTTGAGCATTGGACAATTCACTAACAGGGGTTTCAAAGTGGAATTTGATGAAGATCAATGTCTAATCTCAAAAAGAGGAAGTGGTGAAGTTGTTTTGACTGGTGTGAAGAAAGGAAGCTTGTTTGTAGCAAACCTAAAGGCTGCAGACAAGGGAGAAATTTGTTGTTACTACACTAAAGCCACCAATGAAGAATTCTGGCTGTGGCACAAGAAACTGTCTCACTTAAATGTTCAGGCAATGAATTCTCTGGCTAAGAGAGAACTCATCAGAGACATGCCTGCTTTGGAGTTTGTTCAAGATGGAGCATGTGAAGCATGCTAAAGAGGGAAGATAAAAAGATCAAGTCACAAGAACAAATTTCTCAATTCAAACTCAAAACCTCTACAGCTAATTCACATGGATCTATTGGGCCCTGTGAATGTGATGTCCCTTTCCAAGAAGAAATATGCTCTAGTCATGGTTGATGATTATTCAAGATACACTTGGGTGGAATTCCTGTTTTCCAAGGATGAAGCACCTCAAGTAATTATAGAGCATATCAAGAGAGTTGATAGAGAAACACAAAGTACTGGTTCCTCTGTAGTTGCTTTGAGAAGTGATAATGGAACTGAGTTCAGAAATTCAACCATGTATGAGTTCTGCAAAGATAAAGGAATTTCTCAACAGTTTTCAGCTCCTAGAACCCCTCAACAAAATGGAGTAGTTGAGAGAAAGAATAGAACTCTCATTGAAGCTGCAAGGACCTGTTAACACAGCATGCTATGTGCAAAATAGAACATTGATCAATAAGAAGTCTGGAAAAACTTCTTACTCATTAATGACTGGAAAAAGAGCATCCTTCAAGCATCTTCATGTGTTTGGTAGCAAGTGCTTTGTGATGAAAGATACTTCTGAGCATGTTGGGAAATTTGATGCTAAGGCATTTGAAGGTATCTTCATTGGATACTCTCTGGAAAGGACAACATACAGAGTGTTTGTACCTGAGCAACACAAAGTAATGGAAAGGATGGATGTTACCTTTGATGACAAGAAATTTCCTGGACTTGTAACAAGTGAAAAAGACAGTGTGCCATTAAGATTTGAAAACCAAGGATATCTTGAGGATTCTGAAAGTGATGATGAACCACCTGTTCTAACTGTTCCACATATTGAAACACTTGAAGTTGATGATCTTCTTCAAACACATGTGCAAGGGAACACAACCACAGGGGGAGAAGAAGAGAATGCAACTGTTAATCAAAATGACCCTGAGGCAAGTCAAGAAGATGAACAGGGTCACACAAGGAAATGGGACATAGCCCACACTAGGGATCAAATCATTGGTGATCCTAGTGATGGAGTTAGAACAAGGAGAGCAACAATGAACACATGTCTGTGTAGCTGCTTTCTGTCACAAGAAGAACCAAAAGTAATTGAAGAATCTTTGAAGATTTCTGACTGGATTGTTGCTATGCAAGAAGAGTTGAATCAATTTGAGAAAAACAAAGTTTGGGAATTAGTACCACCTCCTGAAGGTAAGAATGTCATTGACACCAAATGGGTGTTCAAGAACAAAATGGATGAAGAAGGTGTGGTGATAAGAAACAAAGCAAGATTGGTTGCCAAAGGATACTGTCAACAAGAAGGCATTGACTATGATGAGACATTTTCACCTATAGCTAGACTGGAGGCCATCAGGATTTTCTTGGCCTTTGCAGCCCACTCAGATTTCAAGGTGTATCAAATGGATGTGAAAAGTGCTTTTCTCAATGGTGATCTTGATGAAGAAGTTTATGTGTCCCAACCTCCTGGCTTTGAGAATGAAGACTTCCCAGACTTTGTGTATAGACTGCTCAAGGCACTCTATGGACTCAAACAGGCACCAAGAGCCTGGTATGAAACTCTATCTCAATTTCTTCTTGAGCATCAATTTACAAGGGGTACAATTGATAAAACTCTATTCTACAAGAAGCATGAAAATGATATCATTCTAGTTCAAATTTATGTGGATGATATCATCTTTGGCTCTTCAAATGAAAAACTCTGTCAAAGGTTCTCTAAGTTGATGCAAAGCAAATATGAGATGAGTATGATGGGAGAGTTAACCTTCTTCCTAGGCTTGCAAGTACATCAAAGGGAGGATGGCATAAGGGAGGATGACATCTTCATAAATCAATCTAAGTATGTTAAAAATCTCTTAAAGAAATATGGTTTAGAAGATTCATCCCCCGCAAAAACTCCAATGTCCACTGCAATCAAGCTTGATGAAGATAAGAAGGGCAAGAGAGTTGATATCAAGGTCTATAGAGGAATGGTTGGATCATTATTCTATCTCACAACTAGCAGGCCAGACATCATGTTTGCCACATGCCTATGTGCAAGGTTCCAATCTGATCCAAAGGAATCTCACATGATGGCTATCAAAAGAATCTTCAGGTATCTGAAAGGGACTCATAATCTTGGGCTATGGTATCCAAAAGGCACTGGGTTCAACTTGGTTGGTTACACAGATTCTGATTATGTTGGATGCAGAATTGACAGGAAAAGCACTTCAGGAAGCTGTCAATTCTTAGGTCAAAGGTTAGTGTCCTGGTTCAGTAAGAAACAACAATCCACAACAACATCTACAGCTGAGGCTGAATATATTGCTGCTGGAAGCTGCTGTGCTCAATTGCTTTGGATTAGAAATCAACTCATGGATTATGGACTAGTGTTGGAACACATTCCCCTAATGTGTGACAATACTAGTGCAATATCCATAGTTGCCAATCCTGTAAATCATTCTACTACAAAGCATATTGAGATAAGGTACCATTTCATTAGGGAACATGCTGCAAATGGTACTATAGCAGTCTCTTATGTTCCAACTGAGAAACAATTAGCTGACATATTTACTAAACCTCTAAATGAAGCTGTCTTCAACAGACTTGTGAGTGAAATTGGAATGCTCAATCCTTCATTTAGTTGTTCTAAGTAAGTATGCTAGTTAATTGTTGCAACAGTAAATTTTCACTGTATTTAAATGCTCTATTCATATGGAGTGAAAATTAGCTGAGATATGATTTATAAATATTTCAGTATTTTACTGCATATTTTTCAAATCATACTTTTCTGTGAAGTTATGAGCTTTTAAGACATCTCTACATAGGTGATTTTGAGAGTTCATGACTTAGTTCAAATAAAACAGACTTATATCACAAACTGCTAAAATTATGAGACTTCGCGATATAGTTCATTTCTTGAGTTTGCGACATAGTTCATTTTCCGCTTCGCGACCTAGAATAACTATATCGATAAGTCCCCATATTGAGCAGAATTTTGATTTAAATTAATTTTATTTCAAAATTTTGATATAAGTCTGACAAAATGATTGGAATTCCAAAAAGAGAGTTTTAGACAAGGTATTTATACTATATCGCAAAGTCTCCCCATACTTTCTACCCTTAAGACTTTGCGACATAGTTCATTTCTGGACTCTGCGATATACTTTGCAAGACTTCGCGATATAGGCTATTTTGAGACTTCACGACATCAAAATAGCCTGTACAAATTCATAACTCCATATCGCAGTGTCTCTATCATATAAATACTTTTTGATAACCGTTTACAACTTTTCATCTTGTCTATTACTCTCAACTCTCAAATCTAAACTACAATTCTCTTCTCTCTTCTTAACTCTCAATTTCAAATGGCACCCAAATCTCAAACAACTTCTTCTTCAAACCCTTTAGTCATACCCAAAGAGACCAACCTTCTCACAATTCCATCTGAGGCTGAAGCAACACTACACCAAAAATGACCTATTGTAACCCCATAAAAGTGTATTGTTAGACCCTAAAAAAGTTACAGTAGATGTTTATGTAACGTTTTGACCAAAATTCGGCGTTACATTTACTGGCGTTGCCTATGGCTTCTATTGTAACACTATCTGTACTTATTGCAACCTTTTTAAAAATATTACAATAGCATTTTTTTGTAACACTTTTGCCTGTTTTAGTAACATTTTTAAGGTGTTGCAATAGACTAATGCATCACTTTTTTGCAACATTTATTAAGTTAAAATGTTACAAAGTCAGTTTATTGCAACATTTCTATGCAACATTTTGATACCTTTTGCAATACTTTTTGGTTTTTTTGCAACAATTATCTGCAACATTTTGATGCCTGTTGTAATGCCTTTTGGTTTTTTAGCAACATTAATCTGCAACTTTTATATCCCTATTGTAATACTTTTAGATTTTATTGGCAAAACCTATTTGCAACACTTTTTATTAGTCCAGATTGCAGTGTCCTATTAGAAATTTGAATATACCATTCACAAAAGCATACCAAACCAGAAATCACATTTCAAATGGAAAATCCAACAAAACATATGATAATAAAGCCCAAAGTCGGGTTGTAGCACAATATCATCTTACATCTAGTACTTAAGTCGAAACACATGTCGACTTATCCCACAATTCTACATTAAACTTAATCTTTCATGTCAAAATATCAACCTACTACGAAAAGTATGCACATACAAAGTAAAAGAACTAATCATCAATCATCACTTTTGTCATCCTCATGATTGTCTTCATGATCCCTGCCTGAGCACACATGTAAAAATCATTAGTCTCGGGTGCATCCTCTTTTGTTACAAACTCAAGCTCGGCCATGACCTCCTCAACTAGCAATGTAATGTTTCTTTTTCTTCTTTCCTCTGTTAAAGAGATTTGTGATTTCAGCAACCTCTTCTTCCTGTCATCAAAATAAATAAAACATAAATAAAACATAAAATAACTCATAAGAAAGAAAATACAACCATCTCAAAGTATAGCTCGTGTGAAAAGACATGAATTAGATTTTGAAGTCATACTTGCAAATTTTTCAGGATAATTTAATACTAACAGAACACCAAATTTGATATTATATGAGTATACTAAAGGATAATGTTCTAGTACAGCAAAGTTCACAAATTCCTATTTTACAAGATATGACACCGAACACATATTCTGAAATTGAATCCTAGCAAGATATTGAAAAATTATAACCTATTTAGCTTATACTAGTCAACCAAAATATTAACTATTCAGAGCAACATGTTGACCCAAACAACACGTTTTCTATCGATAACTATCAAGTGCTGCTTCTTAAGTTTCATCTAAAAATAACTATCCTCCTATATTATCTTCTATCTTGATTTCAGCCATCCCTAGTCCTAAACAATAATAAATTCTATGTTCTCTATGCGATCCTAGAAGGTCATCATTGCCACTATCATGTTGTATAAATAGTATGCATTCCCATTCCTAGGCAACATAATTACATATGTTAAGTTGTCATCTTTGCATATGAACCTTATTTGAATTCATTCATCATGCTTTCATGACTGTAATTGTAATAAAGTTTATCAGTTTGTTTAAAGAAAAAATAGAAAGATGGTCTGAAATTTTGTTTCTGATTCTGTCAAAAAGCTGGGAAAAAAATACATCTCTCTAGTCTCTAATGTTGACCATTAACCAGGGATATTAATGAATTGAAAGTAAAACTTCTCTGCCTTCAACTTAATTATAATTGTCAAAAATTAAACACATAACTGAGCAAAGAGTAATGTTGAGGACCAGAACCATTAGACTACTACTGGCACAATTATTATGCATACTGCTTGCAAATGTCTTACTGATGTTATATTATCTCACTCTTCGGTTTTTTAGCAACAAATAAAATCACTCCTTTTGCCAGTAATCTACATGGTACTACATTAATTACAAATGTAGATCATTCATGATTTCCACCTGATTCTAACACATTCTTTTTTTACCAAAGTGACCTTTTGGTTATATTAAAAACTGTGGTATATGGTCGATAAAACTTTGTTATTTCCTTATTCACTCAGATGTTAGTTGAAAGCATGAAAATTGGATCTAGATATATAAAGATTGAAATAAGTGAAGCAACATGAGCTTTAACTATATGACTAACCACACATAAATAGAGCAAGAAGATTATTAACATTAAAAACAATTGATAAAAATAAACCTTTGGTTAGAAGGCATAACAATCAAATAAGAATGGCAATTTGCACATACAATGCATGTGTGCACACACAGATATGGAGACATTTGGTTCATGGTATTTCAACTCAGTTTGTGAAAATCTGGATGATATTTCCACGTCTCGGTGTTTATCGAGGCATTTGATTGGTTGGAATGGGAACCTCATTGTCATTATACTGGTGACTACTCTGTACTTCCCAAATGAGATTTGATATCAGTTCATTCCCACTGTCATCCCTCTATATATGTATGTGTGTACTGTGTAACATACATAATTAACTTTAAACTTTGAACCTCTTTATATTAGGCCAATTACAATTAACATTTCCAATGGCATGTACAAGTTAGGTTTGTATCTCACTGCATTAAATTTGTACTTTCCGGGCATAATTGTTGAATAGCACTAAGTAATTGACAGTCTAGGCACACTCCTCTCACAGAATTCAGATCTGAGCATTTAACTATCATGTCAGATTCCCACAAACAGATAAAAAATATATAAAGGGACAAAGAACTTGAACTGACCAAACAACTTTTTGACTTCATCCGGAACAAGTTTTGCCACAAAGGTGAGGCTAGTACAATATCTTTGATTAACCAGGGATCCATGGCTGCAAAAAATTTTCAACAAGGCAAGAGAGATAACAAAAGAGCAGAATTAAGAATTTTTAAAATAGACAAAGAAAGAAATATAATATAATAGATAAAAATGTGCCATTACTACCTCCATCACCAGTAGCAGCAGTATTTCCCAACACCCTAAGTTTGATTTGATCACCATCATCCAGTCGAGAAACATATTCATCCATCTTATCCCACTCTCACATGTTCCACGCGGCACTTGCAGCCTGCGATATTCATATTACACTAGTAAAAGCAAAAGTCTATTATTTACAGAGATGCTATAATAAGAAAAATAGTTACCATAGGTGCCATCTCAAGTCGAGAAGCTGGCTCAGCACTGTCCAGTATTCCTTGCACTTTGTTGAGTTCCTCTCAACGAGCCAATGCAGCAAGACATCTCAGTCCTTCAAGAACAGAGAAGGAACATGAAAATTCAATGTATGCTAGCATACGCGAACCATCAGATTATAGCAGCTTAATGTTTCATCAGATCTCGCCGCATGTAGTAAACATTTATGTACAGACACATCATACATACACGAAGCCAGTAATTACTGACGAAGGCAAAATATTCGCGCAATAGAATTTATAATATTTTAGCTGAAGAGTGCAGAACAGTATACGTAGCAATTCCAGAGGAAGAGTGCAGAATAGATTACTTAGCAACTAGAGAATCCAGAGCTTCAAAACTTACAAGCGATAATGATAAATCACGACTGGAACAGACAAACACATATCATACATATCCACTTTTATACAACTCCTTCAAAACTAGATTACAGCACTATTTAATGCTTATAGCATAAATCAAACAACAATGATAATTTCAACTACTAGAATACTATCAAATCGCATCTTCCTAATTGAATTGAACATATAAACCCCAAAAAATTGAAATTGCAGTTAATAAAAAATAAAAGAAAATACAAGCAATTAACACGTAAGTATACATAATTAGAGAGGGGGGGGGGGAGATTTAATACAAAAACCGACTAATTAACACATACAATCGAATATGTAAATCAAAAAAATTCACATGTATACACATATATACATCTATAATCCAACAAAATAGAAGAAAGTTGGGTATAATACCTCTAATTGAAGTTTTAATGGGATGTTTGCTCTAATTGAAGTTTTAATAAGTTTTAGGGTTTTTGGCTTTTGAAGTCGGGTTTAGGGATTGAGTTTTGAAATCGAATTTAGGGGTTTAGGGATTGAGTTTTGTGAGATGTGAGAGAGGTGAGGTCGGAGAGGTGAGGTCGGGAGAGAGGTATGGTCGGGACTCGGGAGAGATCTGAGAGAGGGGGGCGAGAGAGTGAGAGAGGGAATAAGTTTTGTGTAATAAAAATTTTGATACCAAATATTTGGTACTAAAAATGCCCGCTCAGCGAAAATTTAAACTCCCGCCTAAATATTTGGTATCAAATTGATCAAAAGCGTATCATGTTATTGTAACACTTTTCTGAAAATTGTCCAAAAACTGTGAAAATGATTTTTAGGCTTGCAACACTTTCCCATTTAAAGTAACATTTTGGAAAGTATTACAATAGATATGCAGGTTTCTTGTCTATAGCAACATTTTATGCAACAGAACCATATGATGGAGTTACAATAGGTCATTTATGCAACAGAACCATATGATGGAGTTGATATAAGTCTGACAAAATGCTTGGAATTCCAAAAAGAGAGTTTTAGACAAGGTATTTATACTATATCGCAAAGTCTCCCCATACTTTCTACCCTTAAGACTTTGCGACATAGTTCATTTCTGGACTCTGCGATATACTTTGCAAGACTTCGCGATATAGGCTATTTTGAGACTTCACGACATCAAAATAACCTGTACAAATTCATAACTCCATATCACAGTGTCTCTATCATATAAATACTTTTTACTAACCGTTCACAACTTTTCATCTTGTCTATTACTCTCAACTCTCAAACCTAAACTCCAATTCTCTTATCTCTTCTTAACTCTCAATTTCAAATGGCACCCAAATCTCAAACAACTTCTTCTTCAAACCCTTTAGTCATACCCAAAGAGACCAACCTTCTCACAATTCCATCTGAGGCTGAAGCAAACCCCAGGTACAAGTGTTTTGTACGGTTCTTGAACACATCCTACCTTTGCCAAGCCTTGACTATGAACCCTACTCTGTATGTTGATGTACTGGAAGGATTCTGGAGAACAGTAATGGTATCTACAATGGCAAGGGAGGATGGGACTTCATTTCAGGAGGTTAACTGCACGATTGGAGAGAAGCAGTTGCGGTTTGGGGTAAAGGAAATTAATGAAGCTTTGGGGTTAAAGACTGAGGGCCATGATGAAGAAGCCACTGATAAGAAAATGGTGGACTTCATGACACTGATTCAGTATGCTGATGAAATTGACATGGCTAAGCTCAACAAGAAGCATGTCAGAAGGGAGTGGTCATTTCTGTTTGACGCACTCCAGAAGGTGTTCCTGTGCAGAAAGACAGGATGGGACCACATCAGTCACATTGCTGTGAAGCTAGCCTACTCCTTAGCTCATAATCAGGAGATCAATGTAGGAGCCACCATTCTCAAGGAATTGGCTCAGAGGCTAGGCAGGACTGTTCGTGGACGAGGTAATGAGATCTTTTACCTTCGTTTTATTCAATGCATTTTAAATTATCTTGATAATGTTGTGCATGAATTAGATGGTATAGATCCAACAAAGTTGGCTTATTCCAATTCCATGTCCAAAGTTCTATTTGGCACATTGGACACTAGGAATCAAGTGGATGTGATTTTGAGTGTGACTAAGCATATGCAAGACACAATCTCATCCTATCCACTTGATAAGCCCATATATCATGAACTTTCCTGGAAAGGGAAGGCTAAGACTGAAGGAGCTTCAAAGTCTAACCCCAGCCTTCCTATCCCATCCAGTGACCCTCCTGCAAACAGTACCTTAGTGATTAGGGAGCCAAGTGCACCATTCTCTCAAAAGATTGGTGTTACTAAAAAGAAGACAAAGAAGAGACCTTTAGCTATCATTAATGAGTCTGTAGAATTAGGAAGTGAGGAACCTGAGTCACGGCTCACCAGACCAAAGAAGAAATCAAAAGATATAGCTACCACTGAATCCTCCCAACAGGATTCAGATGTGATAAAAGGGGTAAACCTGTTACTGTCAATGTCCTTTCAACAGGGCATTGGTATTGAAAAGAGTAGTCTCCCCACTACAACCTGTACAGAGTCTGCACAGGGTTAAGAACTCACTCTTGACTCAGGTGGGAATAAGGTTGTTGCAACACTGAGTGGAGAGCACATCACTCTTGAAACTCCTCCTATTTCTCAGGGGGAGTTGCCAAAATCTAATCTAGACTTCTCTTTTCTTCCAAAATGTACTACAACTCAAATTTCTTCATTACAGGAAAGTCATTCACATGACAATTCTGTACTTGATCATTCACATCTAGATTCTGTGAATGAGCCCCTTTCAAGTGACATGGTGCTTGATACTGTGCTCACCAGCCAAGACCCACAATTAGTTGGTCAAGAAATGCATGCTGGGGCATATTCTAATGACACCAACAAAAACATGGAGGATTCACCAGTTCTTACTGGAGACTCTGTGCCTCTCTCTCCAATCCTTAGGGATTTGGACTTGCATTCACAGGCATATGGAGATGATGCTATAATTCATCACATTTCAATGAAGACAACATCATACTCCATAGCTATTCCAAGGCTGGAGGAAACTCTAAATACATTCATACCTGTTGTAGAACCCTCATCTGTGACAGGAGTGCCTAGCACTAGCTCTAACTTGGCTCATGCCACTATGTCACAATGGCTGGAGTCTGTGCAACATGACAGGCCTTCAGGATCATCATCTGTGCCCACACAATTGACGGATGAAGCACTCCAAAATCTTCATGTGGCACAGATTGATGAGTTCTCAAAAATTTCCCAACATCTCCTCACAGCTGGTCTACCAAATAAAGACTATGAAGCCATTTTGCTCTGTCATAAGGAGGATGTTGAGGCTCAAAAGGAGAAGATTGTGGATGAGGCTCAACAGGTTGGCAATGTGGATGCCTGGTTGGATGCCAAGAGGTCAGTGAGGCTGAAGGATGCTCTAGCTTTTCTCAGGGAGGACTATCTCACTGCTTTGGGGTCAAATGCCAAAAGTCTCTCTCCTGCATAAATCTATGAAGCTGTGAATGAGGTCTACAAGAGTTAATTGAAGGCTCTGCACTACCTTGGGAAAGGTCTTCAATCAGAGATCTCCACTATCAAAGTCATATAGCATACTCATATAGCAAAGTCATATAGCATACTCATATAGCAAAGTCATATAGCATACTCATATAGATTGGTTCAGCTCAAGAATACCTATCTTTCTGAGTTTCCCAAGGTGGATGGCATCATATAGCATACTCATATAGCAAAGTCAAGAATGCACTATGTCGACAAGTCAAAGAATCAGGAATATGCTGGAGTTCACGATGTCAACACTTAGCCGTTTATAACAAGACAAATGAAGGTACAGAACCAAAATTCAAAGGAGACAAATACTGAAGCATCTGTTACGGTAAGGTGGTCCAAAGAACAGATGGCAAATCTACAGCAAAACTTGGAGAGAAAGATTAGAGACAAGCAACTACAGAAACGGGAAAGACTCCGAAAAGCAGGTGGTCCTTCCTGACACAGTTAACTTCTTATGTCAAGACAAGTTAGACTTTCAGTTAGGGGTAACTGTGTAAATAGGTGTGTGCACCAGTTTGATTTATGATTTGCCTGAGGAAGATGAATTCTTCTCCCATCCTTTTTTTTTTATTATAGAGTAAATAAATATTGATTTATATTATTTTTAGAATATTGCACAATATATAATTACAAAAAATATTTTTATCGATTGAGCATAATTTACAATTCTTTTTTGTCAATTTAAATGATTGATATATGTCATTTTTATACCTATGAATTTATAAGTTTGCTCCTATATGTTAAAAATTACAAAAAATACCTTCTCTTTTATATTTATGTACAGAGTAGATGGAATTATGTTAGTGTTGAAAATCGAACCACTAACATTTTCTAATCAAACTCATACCATAACCATTATAATATACGCTATTTTGAGTTTTCTTTAAAAACAATTTTAGATAAATCACATTTTCTCCTATTCTACCATTTTTTTATTTTTACTTTTGAGTAAATAAAACGTTGGTTTATATTATTTATAGAATGTTGCATAGTATATAATTACAAAAAATATTTTAATGGATTGAGTATACTATATAACAAGCCTATAACCCGTGCGATGCACGGATGAATTTTAGTATTTTTAATTTATTATTTTAGTATTTTTACATGATTTATTATTATTTTTTATTTTATTTTATTATCATTTATTTGTATTTTGATCTTAAAATTTTTTAAATATTGTCGACATGATAATATCTTGAACTTTTGAATGTAGCTTAGAAAAATAGATGATATAAATATTTAATAATAATAATATGTTGTTGACGGGATTCGAATCTTGAACCCGTGAGAGTATTTTAAATACCAAGAAAATAATATTCTTTTAATATTACATCAAACGGTTCTCATTTATCTATATTTATATCTAACAGTTGTTATTTAGATAACCAAACTATCAACCAACCAAATAGATGGTAGTTTGCTTATAATAGTATTTTTTATATGATTTTTTAGTATATTTTATCTTATTTTATTAGCATTTATTTGTATTTTGATCTTAAAATTTTTTAATATGTTGTTGACGGGATTCGAACCTCGAACCCATGGGAGCATTTTAGATACTATATTATTATAAGCAAACCACCCTCTATTTGGTTGGTAGTTTGGTCATATGTAGTTTGGTCATCTAAATAATAACCGTTAGATGTAAATATAGATAAATGAGAACCGTTGGATGTAATATTAAAAAAATATTATTTTCTTGATATCTAAAATGCTCCCACACGTTCAAGGTTCGAATCCCGTCAACAACATATTATTATTAGTAACCCGTGCGATGCACGGATGAATTTTAGTTTTTTTTTATTATCTATATTTTGATTTATATGATTTTAAAAAGTAATCAAATATAATAATATATGTATGATGTTATTCTACGTTTTTTAGCCTATAAGTTGTGTGATACACGGATGAATTTTAGTATTTTTGATTTATTATTTTAGTATTTTTTATATGATTTTTTAGTATTTTTTATCTTATTTTATTAGCATTTATTTGTATTTTGATCTTAAAAATTCTTAATATGTTGTTGACGGAATAATATCTTTAACTTTTGAATGTAGCTTAGAAAAATAGATGATATAAATATTTAATAATAATATGTTGTTGACGGGATTCGAACCTTGAACCCGTGGGAGCATTTTAGATATCAAGAAAAGAATATTTTTTTTAATATTACATCCAACGGTTCTCATTTATCGATATTTACATCTAACGGTTATTATTTAGATGACCAAACTACATATGACCAAACTACCAACCAAATAGATGGTGGTTACTCTAATTTAATTTATATATAATTTTTTTTTTTAATATTAGATCTAAGGGTTCTCATTCATCTATTTTAAAATCAACAATCCTAATTGATTTGGCGGTACATGACCAAAATTTTGGATAAGATTTCTCTTACACTTATTGTATATAAGGATTTAATATGTTTTGCAAACACATATTCTACTTCCAATATTATATGTACGTGTGTGTGTCGCGTGAGTGGATGCGTATTTGGTATTCATTATTATATCGATTAACATAATCTTATAATAAGTGAGATAATTTAATCATGAGATATTTTGTACATGATTTGAACTGACTAACTTGCCCATGTGTTTATTATTTATTAGAAAAAGTTGTTTGTAGAAATTGAACTTGAGTTTATCTATTAACTGAAACGTCTTTATATCGCTAAACTATAAAATCACAGATTTTTGGAACTTCGCTCGAAACGTGTGAGTATCATTTGATAGAAGACATTTTATTTAACTTCAAAATATATAAAAATAATTATGTAGCTAAATTGAACTTAGGTTATATTGTTGACGGGATTCGAACCTTGAACCCGTTGGAGCATTTTAGATATTAATAAAATAATTTTTTTTAATATTACATCCAACGGTTCTCATTTATCTATATTTACATCTAACGGTTATTATTTAGATGAGCAAACTATCAACAGATGACCAAACTACCAACCAAATACAGGGTGGTTTGCTTATAACATTATAGTATAATTTTCAATAATTAAATGTATTAAAATAAGTTTTAAAATAAATAAGTAACTATTTGCCCGTGATATTTTTGGAGTGAGAGGTTTTATTAAGAAAAAATAGAAAGAGCAACATGTTTTAGCTAAAAAGATAATTGTTCATAATTAAAAATATTAAAATAGGTTTTAAAATAAATAAGTAAGGGTTTACCCGTGATATTTTTGAAAAAGCAGGGGTTGTAGTAAGGAAAAATAGAAAGAGTAACATATGTCTTAGTTGAAAAAGATGACTGTTTGTGATTTTATAGAAAAAGAATGGACTTTGTTAGAAAAATAGAAAATATAATGTATTTTAACTAAAAAGTTAATTGGTTATAAATAATATTATTATTTAATAATAGTTTTCTTAAAAAATGAACAAATTTAAAAAATAACATGTTTTATCTGAAAAGGTAATTGTCCGTAATTAAAAATATTAAAATATGTTTTAAAATAAGTAAGAGTTTGCTTGTGATATTTTTGGAAAATGTGGGGTTTTAGTAAGAAAAAATAGAAATAGTAACATGTTCTATTTTAAAAAGGTAATTGTCCATGATTTTTTTAGAAAATAGAGGATTTTGTTAGAAAATATTGAAAAGTTAATGTATTTTAGTTGAAAAGGTAATAAGTTATAGTTTTTTTTAAATGAAAAAAAATACAAAAAGTAACATGTTTTAGTTGAAAAGGTAATTACCGTAATTAAAAGTATTAAAATAAATAAGTAAGGTTTGCCCGTGATATTTTTGGAAAATGAAGGGTTTTAATAAGAAAAAATAGAAAGAGTAACATGTTTTCGTTGATTTTTTTTTAGAAAAAGAGAACCCTAACACTGACATCAGTTACATAACCGTTTACAAATTACCAAAACACAAGACTATTTTTAAAGTTACACAAGCATGTAACCGGTGCCATGCAAGATGAATTTTAGTATTTTTTATTTTATTATCTATATTTTGATTTTTATCTATTTTTTATATGATTTTTTAGTATTTTTTATCTTATTTTATTAACATTTATTTGTATTTTGATCTTAAAAATTCTTAATATGTTGTTGACGGAATAATATCTTGAACTTTTGAATGTAGCTTAGAAAAATAGATGATATAAATATTTAATAATAATATGTTGTTGACGGGATTCGAACCTTGAACCCGTGGGAACATTTTAGATATCAAGAAAATAATATTTTTTTAATATTACATCCAACGGTTCTCATTTATCTATATTTACATCTAAGCTGTGTGATACACGGATGAATTTCAGTATTTTTGATTTATTATTTTAGTATTTTTTATATGATTTTTTTAGTATTTTTATCTTATTTTATTAACATTTATTTGTATTTTGATCTTAAAAATTCTTAATATGTTGTTGACGGAATAATATCTTGAACTTTTGAATGTAGCTTAGAAAAATAGATGATATAAATATTTAATAATAATATGTTGTTGACGGGATTCGAACCTTGAACCCGTGGGAACATTTTAGATATCAAGAAAATAATATTTTTTTAATATTACATCCAACGGTTCTCATTTATCTATATTTACATCCAACGGTTATTATTTAGATGATCAAACTACATATGACCAAACTACCAACCAAATAGAGGGTGGTTTGCTTATAATAGTATAGTATAGATTCTTTTTTGCCATTTTAAATGATTGATATAAAAAATTAAATTATAAATAATATAAAATTATACATAAATGTAATCGAGTCCTAAAAAATATGAATTTATTTACATTCTCCTTTGTGTAGATATTAAACTATTGAAATAAAAAAAAAGATTTGGTTTTAAGAAATATTTAATTTTATTTATAAAATCATACATAATAAATGATTGTCTCGCATAATTTTTATGTATATAAAATTTTAAATACGCGAGTCATATTAGAGATTTTTGGTCGACTAACTATTTATACTTTCAGCGATTTAAAAGTGTGATTGATCTAAAAACATAAATATTAAAAGAAACTAAAATAATTGAATTTATGTTTAAAAAAATGACAACTCAAAAAATAGGATTTATGTTGTATATATAAAAAATAACATAATTAATATTCAATATAAAATGAAAAAAGATATGTTTTTTTGAATTATAAATATTACAAAATTGCAATAATTATTAGCAATGATCAATTAGATTATAACTCAAAGTATGGTAATATGAATTTTATATAGTATACTAAATTGATCAAACAATCAGCATAATATATGATTGTTGAGTTATAACATATACTTAGATCAACCTATGATGAAACCAAAAAGTTTCATCTTAGATGCACAGTCATTAACGTTATCTAATCATAATTTACATTGATCAAATTATTTGTAAAAATTCAGGTTGAGTTAAAAAATAATTCATATTATAAGATAAAAAATGTTTCAATTTACCAAAATTTTAAAATAGAATTTCGACATTGTGTAATAAATTTTAGACTAAAACTAAATATTTGAGTTTAAAAATGTAAAAATATGTATGTAATATATAAAAAAATGAGCTATACACCGCAATGACGACTTTCACATAATATTAATAATTTCATAATATGTTTTCGCCTTACGCATATATCGATTATTTGTAAATATACTCTAACTAAGTTAAAATCACGTTGCCTATGTTATATATTGATAATTTTCAAAAATATTTATTTATTTTTTACTCAAATGTTCAATTTGATAAAGTTCCTTCATCAAAAACCATATTATTATATACTCAAATGTTCAATTTGATAAAATTCATATCACGTCATCGAAAATCATATTAATATTTTAGCAATTAAATGTAATCATGCGATTATTATCGTATGGATATTTATCCAAATTTTATGAAATTTAATCAAGTTATAGAATATCTTGTTAATGTAATTGGTAAGCCATATTACAAAAATAATATTAAAATATGAGATAAAATCGAAATATTATCCTTTTTCGAATTTTAAATTATAAAATTATCTTAATATATAAACAATTTCGGGCGAGAAATTATTGAAGTGCTCGTGCCTCGTACGTGCTTTTACGCTAGTTGTCTTAATACTAAAACAAATCTCTTCCGTAAATACAAAATTTAAATAAAAAATACGACATGACCTATTAAATAAAAAATTTATATATCTACCTCTAAATACCAGTGTTGTAAAAAACGGGAATGAGAGTTAATCGGTGAAGGCACCGTCCAGGGATTAATCGGGTAATCGGGGATTAATCGGGTCATTAATCGGAATAAATTTAATAATATTTTTTCTATACAAATATATTCATATATATAATTGTTTCGTTATTTCAACTAAACTGTTAGGCCGATTACACAATATATAATCAATATAATTATGATAATAACAATAAAGAACACTGTTTATAAATCAACAACTGAATTATATAAATAACTCTTCTCTTTGTGATGTAAAATATCACAGAGAGCTGCTAGGTTACAAGAATAATGTTTTCAATAATCGCATCCCTTTTAGGGTTAACCTATCTGTGTTTATATAGTACACAGCTACATAGAATCAATCTCTAATTGATATTCCTATAAATTAGCTATACAAATTATATCAAATTAGGATTGCTTCTGTCTTCTGTTCCGTTTCCTTGTCTGTCTCAATATATCTTGCTTCTTTCCATCTTCAAGATATATTGCTTCTAGAATCTTCAATGTTAGCACCGACAGATTTAGCAAACTCTCACCCCGTCAGACTTTATCAAACTCTGACGGGCTTCTAGTAAACTCTGATGAATACCTGTTGCTTAAACACTGATAAACACTCATCAACAATTATATCTAACATAAACATATGTTATTATCATATATTTATGCAAAAATGTTAAAAATATTATATAATTTTAATAAATAAAATTTTGAAGGTTTAACTTTTTAATTATAGATCAATTTAAGAGAAAAAATTAAGAGAATTTACGGTTTTGGCATCTAAAATTATAATTACATGTACAAAAATAATGTTTTTTCCTATCATTTAATCAAGTTTCTACATTTTAAATTTCTAATTATATTTTTAATTTTTAAATATTTTTTAATAATTAGCCCGATTTTGACCGATTAATCCGATTTTTGACCGATTTAGCCGATTTTTGACCGTTTTTCTGAAAAAACGATTAATTGACCGATTTTCACTTAATCAGTTCGGTGGCCCGCTGTCTAGCGATTAATCGGTGATTAATCGGGATTAATTGCCGACTTTTAGAACACTGCTAAATACAGAGTTTGGCATAGTTAATGAAGTCATGAGAAGCTACTTTAGATTAATCTCTTCCGTAATATAGAGTTCTGATCCTTTTAAGCTGTATTCAACTGTGACATTTGCAAGACCGTATAACTCCAATAATTCAAGACATTTACAAAATTACTACCCTATCTTCGACTGTATTAGAATATTTAAAGAAAATATTAAATATTATATGTTGATATCTCATCTTAGTATATTTTAATATTATTTGTATGTTTCAATGTCCTGACCTTGATATATAAGATATAACTAGCATAAAAACCCGTGCAAGGCACGGGCCGCTAGCTTAGATTATAATTTTAAACTAAACTACGCATTATCAATGTCATTTGACATATATGATTGTATATTTTTGATGTTCATAGAATTTTTATTGTTAATGTTATGACTATGTTGTACTTGTTTAAATATGTTGAAGTTTATAATGTGAAAACTAATACGAGTAGTTTTGATAAATCATGTCTATTTTTAATTTTGTTGTGGATCATAGAATAATTTTTCCAGTTCTTCAAAAATGATGCATTCATTTAGTTCATCTCCGACAATATTCGAGGTAGAAACTAAATAGCCTTCAAGATGATGCAGTATGAGATTGTAGGTATAGTACTGATTTTACTCAAAAGCTTTCCTAAATCTTCTAATACTCTACTTAGGCCTTATGTTTTCAGTTCTTAAAACTTTCTTTGTAACTTTTTTATGTCTTTTCTTCCGACCTCTTGATTTTAAGCATTTTTTATCTTTAATTCTCTTCTCATGTCTACCTAACTTTCAGAACATAGGACAATGTAGATAATTGACTTAAGTGGAACTACCTTGTGCCAAATCATTCTATTATTAAGTACATTTGGTACCATTTCGATGTGTTTCAATTCTTTCAAACAAACAAACTTTTTTTTAACTCTGAACTTGAGAATTGATCAATTATGGGTGGATAAATATTTTTTGCTTATATCATCGTAAGTTAAAATTGCTCATATGCCTTCTGAGTTCTGCCCGTGTTTTGACAATGAATTCATCCTTTATTTTTTTCAAAATACACATCTTTAATAATTAAAACACGGGTAATTTTTCTAGCAATTAACATAAATTTCTATTTTTTGCGGTTAATTTTTTTTTTCTAGGTATGGTTGCACATTTTTTTCGTTTGTTACAATGTACTTACTTTAATTTATATAGATAATTTGATTGATCGGGGACTATAATTTTAAATAACCCGGGCTGTATAATGTGATTTGATCTTGTTAGGTCCCGAAGTATCGTAGAAGGGGGGGGGGGGGGTTGAATACGATACTCACAAATAATTCAATTTCGTTCACGGATAATTCATTCAGTTCTATAACGAAATCAAACACATCAAACCAAACCAAGAGTCGGGGAATATATCGTTTTATAAATATAAACCTCGAGGGGTGCTACAATTTCTAATCCGTAGATTAGCTTCAATGAGTTCTAGGTTATTCATAATCAATACAATGAAAGAATTCTGAGCACTATAAATTTCTATGATCTTCTCCGGCTCAAACTTCTCTCTCAGTAGTTGCTACTATGAACTAACCTCGACTGAGGAAGACACTACCTCTCTCTGTGTAATTATAGACTTAGTTTTTAGAAAACTATCGAACCTTAATTGTTAAAACAATCTTGGCCGTCCAATTCTCATCAACCTGTCAGACAAACAAACTTTTTACCTGCTTTCTAATTTGAAAAGTATCGAATGAATAAAGTAATTATTCAATTCGATAGTTTTTAAATAAAAACTATCGAATGTAATACTTACTTTATTAAAGTATTCATTTACTTTATGCTTTTCATTCGATGGTTTTCTAATTTAGAAAACTATCGAATCCTTTTCTTTTGATTTTCTTTATGTCACCTTCGATGGTTTTTATAAACAATAAAACCATCGAACTCTTTTCCTTGTCCTTGACCTTTTAGAAAATCCATTCAGCTTCAGGGTGTTTCAGTTTTAGACTGTATCAATTTCTTCTGAGACGATAAAACAACTTGATCTTTTTAGTGCCGTCACCTAGTGCAACTGGTCTGGTTCACAGATGAATAACACTTGATCAATTCTTCTTTTATGTCTTCAATTCAATGCTGCTGATAAGTCCCTTGTCGTTCTGGTTGCTTCATCACTGGAATCCCGTGGTACTTAACCCTAAATCATTCACATACTTCTGTCGTCTTGAAAGTCTTGTTTCTTTTGCTGTCACTGAGGCTTGAACATTTTCATGAACTTCTTTCCGTGACCTGTTTACGGACTTCAAGAATACATAACGTATTTTGATTTTTTGAGTTTACCTTTTCTTCTTTGATTCTGGATTCCTGTGCTTCTGTTAATATTATTGTCTGTCTTGTCCTTTGTTGAGTTGTAGTTATCTCTTTTACATCTTATGTTACATTATGCTTTACAATCTCCCCTTATTTGATTGGATAGAGTTCGACAAGCAAATACTTCGAGGATAACTCAACTAACTAAGGAAACATGAAACTAATTAAAGTAAGACAACGTAATAATATTAAATGCATTCTGGATCAGATATATATACATTTCCAGATTTCATAACTCAAAGAACAATAAAACTTTTCACTTTGAAGTTGCTCCTCTTGATTGAGCTGATAGTTCTTTTGTTCTTTGCTTCAATCTTCAGTCCATTCCAATCTCACCTTCTTCACTCATTGGATCGGAGTTAGCAGCTTGATAATCAATCACTGATAGATAGTGCAGTGGTTCTCCAGGTTTAAGGATTGCTCCTAGGATGTGTCTTCCAATAAATCCAACCTCTTGACCCACTCCAGCCCACAACCATGCAATGTTAACATCTTTCTTGTTTAGCTTTGGCATGTTTGGTAGTCTGGGAATCACTTCCAATCCTTTCTCCACTCTCTTCCTATAGTAGGGAACATTCTCCATAAGATATTTTCTTAGAGTGTCGGCTGCTTTTGTCCTTCTCCGTTGATGTGAGTCCAGTGGATCTAAGATACTTCTCAACTGATATTAGATATTCGTTTGGGTAATCTCTCAGTTTGTCCTCCGTCAGATAGCAGATTCTGAACAAGTCATTCGTCATGAATCTAACCATAGGAGGGTTTTCAGTAATCTCTGGACTGACCGTCATCAAGATTTCCTTAACATGCTCACGGAGCAGTTCATTTAGCTTTGTAGTTCTTTGGATCTTGATGAGAATGTGTCTTTCTCTCTTAGTGATAGAGAATTTGCTTCTTCTTCCATATCATCATCCAAGATAGGATGTTCTATTTGGCTCAGGATGATATGGCTCATGCTCCTCCTGAATCGGTTGCTCTTGCATGACTTCAAATCCCTCTTCACTTTCTTCTAGGACTATGTCCTCAATCCAATACTGTCTAACTGGAATAGCTTCATTGGTTTCCCAAACTCCCCATCCAGTTGTTTGCCAACCTTCATTAGTCACTTCATTTGTTTCCCCTTCTCCAACTTTCTCCCCCTTAGTTGAGGAATCCTCGATGAAGTTATCCTCATTGTAAAAGGTAGTAGAAGGATCAGGTTGTTGCTGTGAAGGTCCGGGTTGTTGGTTCCTCAACATATTCCATAATCTTCTTGAGGGTGGATTGAACATGTACCTCCAGGTAATAGCAAATCTTCAATATTTGGAAGGGTTAGGGTGTCACTCCTCACATTTGGCTCTGGGTGTACACTCAATGTTTCTGTCGGTGTTTGAATCATTTTTCATTTCCCACTCAGGCCAGGTGTAAGTGTTTTTGTTTCACTCAAATCCTTAGTGCTGATTATACCTGCAGAAGAAATCACCGTAGCCGTCCTTAAGGAGGTCACCGGTGGTGCAATGGGGCTTCGCAAGTCCCCAACCTTGGATAAACCAAGTTGCTGATCATCCGTAGATGATGTATCCTTTGTAGGATCTAGAGTTTGAATCTCTAGGAGGGTAGAATCAGGCTCTATTAACAGCAGAGATCCTGAAACTTCCTCAATAGTCTGTGAAGACTTTACCTCAGTTAACTCCTCAATTAAAATTGATTCATTGTCACCGAGTTGCCGATCTGCACCTACGTCAGACCCTGTACCCGCAGGATCCAGATATGTTCCATCTGGGGAGGTAGACAGTGACCCTTTAGATTGTGCATTTAGGTCAAAGCCTTCTCTCGACGTCTGTGAAGACTCTTGGTTCAATAAAGAACCTTCAATCAGTGAACCTAACCATAATATGGTCGGAACACTAGTTGCTTCCGTCACTTCTTCCTTACTTGATTGAGCTATTGGTTCAGATATTGCTTTAGTTAATGTAGCCCAATCAGCATCAGAAAAATCAATAAAGGGCGCTTTGGAAGTTTGAAATAAAGTATCAACAGTTGCCTCGGTTTTTGTTCTTCTCCTTTTAGATGTAGGCAGAGCTGTTGTTGAAAGGTGTGTCTCCTTATGTGGTGCTGCTTTGGCACTATCTCCCTCTACACTCATGGATGTCTGAATATTGGGTATAGGAGGGTAAGGAGGTTCGTTTGTGGTTTCATTTGGCTCTTCCAAAGGCTCTTCGACCGTGGTTAGAGATTGTGGGTTGCAATCTCATGGTCTGGATGGCCACTGAGGGCTCTGGATCAACATCCATTGTTGTGGTTCAGGAGCCAGTTCAGGTTGAGGAATGTTACCTTCATTTACCTGTTCCCCTAGGGGTAGAAGTGGTAGGGGCACCGTTCTTAGATATTCAGTGAGAACAGTGGGTACCCCTGGAAGATGATTCTTTCTTATCAGAGCGGTTATTGCATTGCTCTTCATCTTCATGCACTCCATGGTCTCCTCTTTGGCGAATGTCTCACGCTCATCATCTGTTAAGATATCATTGAGAATTAGCTGTAGGAACCTAGGATAGAAACAAAGCACATCATCTATGCATGTTCTTTCATCCAGTGGTCCCATGTCAGGTAATGCTTAAGGAACTCTCCCACAAAGAAGTTAGGTTGTTGACTTCTTATGAGAGTGAAGAAAGCATGTATCTCCTCAGTTGTGGGATCCGGAACATGGTTTTCTATAGAAAAAATGTAGTATTCTGTTAAAGTCATGTTCCGTCACCCTTATTGTTCTGCCCCCTAGCACAACAAAACTGAAGGATCTTACGTTATTCTCACTTGTATCCGTGGCGGTTGTGTACAACGCAGTCAATTGATCGATGCAAAGGACTACAGGAGTACTCAAGGCATATGCCACTAATGAACGTGTGTTCAGAAACTCTGCCCATGCACGAAACTGTAAATTCGCAATGGCTTGCAAGTTTTGAAACGAGACATGATTAGTCTTGGTTACTTTTAAACCAAAACTAAAACCAATTAAATTTAATTAATTATTACTAATTAATCAAACTTGACACAAAATACCCTTAAAACAAAATTACCCCTTTTTCTTAAAAAAAACACAACTTCGAATCACTATTATCAAGAACCCTACTTTTGGTAACACAAATAATCAGAATTATCTGAAGAAATCAATTGAAAACAATTAACTTCTAAAGAACAATAGTGAAAATAGTTTTCTTAGAAACAAGTTCTTGAGGCAGTGATGTTCTTGGTTATATGTATTCTAGTAAGTATAAACAAAAGCCCTTAGATCTGATAATAAGAAAAAAAAACGTAAGGGGTTGTTAAATACTTATTGAATTGATAGGGGCAATATTGTCTTTACAGTGTTCGATGTTTTTTAATAGTATGTTCGATGGTTTTCAGTTGGGGGTAAAACTGTCAACTTTACTTCGATAAATTTTGAAAAATAACGAAGAGTTTGAAAATCAAAATTTAAAAAGTTTTTCTGAAAAACTATCGAACTTGTTACCTTTTAAAGCTTGAAAAACTATCGAGGGATCCTTTGTGGAAAAACTATCGAGAATTAAAATAAAGGAAAAATTAATTCTCTCAGATAGATTTTCATTTTAATTCAAAAACCATCGAGAATTTAGATAAAGAATAATGAAATTCAATTCGATGCTTTTTCAAATTTTCCTCAAAAAGTATCGAGAAATGTTTTCAATAGTTTTTCTTTTTCCTTTTCAAAAACTATCGAAAATTTGTTTCGATAGATTTATCTATGTACTTGAAAAACTATCGAATTTCCTAAATTCGATATTTTTTGCTTCTGTCTTCATTTTAAAACCTGTTCTTGTTTTAAAATTTAGACTGTTTTATTTCCTATCAAGTTTTAATTCTAATAAATCTTTTCAAATTTACCAAAATCAATTGTCAACAGAAAATTCACAATTTTCTCAGAATAAAATCGACTAAATATCATTGAATGATATTAACCAATTAAAATCCAATAAATTATGCTGCATATTTATTTTATGTATTTTAAATTATGGAGCAAATAAGATATTGAACTGCTTCAATTTCCATAATTCAAATTTCATTAAATAAATAATAATAAATTAATACTAAATATCTATGAGTTAGATATTAGCACTAAATTATTAAGATGAGGACTGGATGTTAAATAAATTCACAAGTCCTTAAAATATGAACAATTTTATACTTGTGAACTTATTCAAGAGTTTCTTGCAGATGAGATTTTCAAATAAGGTGCGTGTCTGCAAGTTACTCTATGAATTGAAGACATTCTCTCAAAAGAAATGATACCTGTTGTCAAGGTGCATTGTCGTGGATTGTTCCACATAGTTGTTGGAGATAAAGTTATTTCCTGAAATAATAACAAGAAATCAATCTTCCTCCACGAAGTTGACAGCTTCTAGAGATGCTCCTCCTGTCATTCAGAGATGCTTCTCCTGTCTTTCTTACAACCTGCGTATTTTATATCTAAATAGCTAAACATGTTAACAAGTATCTTTAGGGTACCATATACTGAGATTTGGTATTCCCTTAAGATATCTCAAAATCATGTTGATAACTATAAGACTAGATTTTTGAAATCCACTTGGAACCTTGCACATTGGAAACTTGAGAATAAAATATGTGTTGTCAATTTGCAGCTAATAACTTAATGAGATGCATACCTCTTTAGCTTGTCATTTCTGTCTTTTACCTGATTTGTCCTGATCAAGCTTTAGTGGCTGCTGTTGGTAGGGAGTCTTGGCATGTCTGGAATCTTCTCAATTGTGCACATTCAAAAGATTCTTGACTTACTTTTATTGCCATCACTCTTTTGGCTTACTTGTGTTCCTAAAAGAATTAATCTTCTGGCTTGCTCAAAGTAAATCCAAAACGAATTACAACTTTCCCAACATACTCATCTTGTACATTCTCTGCAATGACTTGGCAAATTTCTTGCACAAGTTTTCGTTAGTAGACCAACATATAATATAATCATGATATCACTGCACATATATGACATTATGTTTGTGCTTTATGACAACTCTAATAAATTCATATTCTGTAAAAGTTCAGTTAGAGTGTCATACCATGTCTTTGACGATTGCTTGAGTATTGATACCGGTTCATACCAATCTGTAGTGATCTTGTGAAGAGAAGTTATACAACGTCCAATTGATCTGCAACAGCAAATGCCAGGATCTGTTGTACATTGACTTCTTCTACTATCTCACCAATCAGGAGAGCACTTGATCACATTCACCATACAGATATATCCTGATATCCTCAAGTCTCGTCACTGGTGCTTCTTGTTAGATACTGCTTCCTAATAGTAACCTAGCATCCAGTTTGGCCTTGTCCCTCATAACAATGCCAATTTCATCCAGTATTCTGGATACCCATCTTGTTCCAATAACAGATTTTCCCTTAGGCCTGGGTACCAGCTTCCAAACTTTCTGCCTTTCAGATTGATTGAGTTCATTTTGCTTTGCAATCACCCAATCTGGATCCATCAGAGCTTCTTTACCTTTCTTTGTTTCTTCTTCAGAAAGAAAACCAAGAAAATAATCATTCATACTCTATAGCTCCAGTCTTTACTCCACCACTAGGATCACTAAGAACTAGACATCAGGAATGATATTGAATCTAAACCCTTTGTCTTGACAGATACGTTCTTGAAGTGTCCTCTATATATTCATTGTGGTGTTGATCTGACTAATTGATCCTTCTTTTGCTCCCCCTAAGCTGTTGCTGGGATTTCCTGAGAATCCTCATCCTCGTTGAGTGGTTCTGTTGAAGTACTGAGCTGTGTAGTTAAACTACCATTACCACTGCTTGGATTTGAATCATCATTACCATTAATTTCACACATAACAGCTGAGAGCTTGGAGTTGTTGAACATCATATTCAGACTTTCAATCACCTCTTGTTGATTAATCAAATTTACCTCGTAGGCTTTAGATTCCACTGATTAGCCGAGGAAAATATCCTTAAGAGCCTTAGCTGCCAATCTTGCCAAGATGCTTACTTGTAAAACATTTTCCTCCAAACCCCTGAAAGAAATTCAGAGTTTGCTTCTATTGGCCAATTCAGGGTCTTCCTGTATTTGTTACTGATCATGGAAATGTGATTAATCTCATCTGTGATGTCCTGTCCTTCAGATTGAATGAACAACACCAGTTTTTATTAAGAGTAGACATCAACCATCACTGAAGTATATCTTTACTTTGTTGTAGATAAGACATTAACTAGTCCGTAGAGTTCCATACGTATCATCTGAAGCGGCTCAGTAATGCTTATCACATTATAGCTTTTCTGTGATGTTTCTTTGACTTCCCTTAATGACATGCCTCATATATTTCATCTAGCTTGAATCCCAGATGAGGCAGTCCTCTCACCAATACCATCTTTAGAAAAGAGTTCCTTGTATTTTCATGCAAGGGTGAGAGCTTCTCAACCTTCCTGCTTGAGATAAAACACTGCTCCTTCATTGAATAAAAAGATTTGTGCTTTGAATCTTCAGCAAGAGAGTTGCTTCTAATTGTTATCCTTGACTCCAATTATTAGTTGTTATCAATGATACCAATTATTGTAAACATGATGACATTCCATTTCAAACGTAGCCATGTCCCGTGATGAAAACCTTTGTTGTCATCTCCAAAGATTATTAACGGAACAGCTTTCTCAATCACATTTGATGGCAAGATCTTTCTTCGATCATATGTCTTCAGTAGTAAAGACCAAGAAAGCATATAAATCGATTAACCTGATTTGCCTGCACTCACAAATGGATTGACAGTTCTTGGTACCCAACTTATTTGCTTGGGTCCAGATGGATTAGAGATTTTGCTTTTAAAAGTGGTAACAACAGCTTCAACCTATACATGCTTATTCTTATCTCTGACTGACCTTGCAGTCGTTGCTCTAATGTAATTCTTAAACATGCTTTTTCTATGATTAATGCAAGTTCTAAGAGATGCATTCATAATATTTAAATAAGCAAACATGTTAATAAGAATAAATGGCATACATTGAGCATTTTGACATTGCAGATAAGAGATGTGCAAATTAGGCATGTTTTGCATTTTAGAAAATTCAGTACTTTCTACTTTAACCAATATACACAAGTGTAACAGGTAGCAAGTAGATTTACAGATATTCAATAATTTTCTAAGCACACATGGAATAAAAGAATTAACAATTAAATCACTAATTCTATCTAATCCATTCTGTTGTTGTATGGCATCTAACTTTCTCTATTACCTAAGTCAGTTTTAGATACAGCTTGGTGTTCTACAAATTCTACTGACTCTAAAGGTAATTCCTCCATCCTTCAAACTGATTATCCCTTAACAAACAATTCAGAATAAATGAGCAAATCTTGTTCTACTAGGGATACTGAAACTTAGCTTTACTAAGGTCTTATGTGCCAGAAACTTAACCCCTAAAACTAAGAGTTGTTTCTTAAGAAAGCTTCTATCTCATTTGCAAATCTTATTCTACAAATATTCATACACACATATATAAGATCTCCTATGTACATGCTTTGAATATTGAGAATTAAATACTGCATTGGTTCAAGGAAAAGATACCTGAGATATGTGAGGTGAATCATCTTCAGAGATTGCTATGAAAGCAAGATATCCATGATCTTCTCGTCATCTGATCCATCCCAACTCTTTCCTTAAGCAACATAAGTTTTGTGCTGATGCTTCTTCAACAAAGCATTCCACTTCTGTTTCAGCTATTAACTGAGTCCCTATTCTTCTTTGTTTGTTAGGCTTCTTCATTGTGTAGCACACCCTGATAGTTTCTCGTTACATAGTTCTTATCAAAGTTGAAACTATCACTCTTGTTTTTGTTACCATCTCAGTCTGTAACTACCTCTTTGAACTGAATCCTGAAGAATCTTTGCTTCGTAATAAATAAGCCTGATCCATGGATGTGGCTTTTGTACTCCTTCTGAATCTGATGTGACTAAACTTCCTTGACAAGTGAAACACTGATCTTTAGTCTAGTCTCTCGAGGTTTTCTACCTGAGCTTCTTCTGATTCAGCTACTAGTAATTCTTCTATTCTGTTCTGAGGTTCCAACATTAATAAACGTTACTGAGATATTTGTTTGTCCGTTCAATTCTCTAACACCCTTTAGTCCTCCCTTCATAATCTCTTTTGATTCCAGATAAATTTAGCCTTGGTACAGCTCATTGACTAGTTGTATAATCTGGAATCAATAGACTTGATTAAATCTCCTTAGAAAAAAAATATATCCGTAGAAACTTCTTCCTGAAATCAGCTTCATGGTCATCTTTTTCTTCGAAAGATAAAAATCAGTTTAACACCCGGAGGAATCTTCTTCTACAAGCCCTTGAGCACCCTCAATTTAATACTTAAGAAAAATTTAAATATTCAGAATTTTTAATTTTCCTTAAAAATAAATTAATCAAAAATAAATATTTACAAAACATTTAATTTTCAAGAATTTCGAATTTTCTTAAAAATTAAATCATGTAAATTAATATTTAAGAAAAATTAGAATTTAAGAATTTTTTTTTTAAAAAAATTCGAAATAAATAAATAACTCAGAAATATATTAATTCGGGGTGCTTTTGTAAAGCTGGCCAATTCAAGCACTTCGATTGTTTTTAAAACAAAAACTATCGAAGAAACTATCATCCATTTCGATAGTTTCTGAAAACTAAACAAATGGTTAATGGCTGACCATTTTTGAATAAATTAAGAGCATTACCACTTCGATAGTTTTAAAAAAAAAACTATCGAAGTCACCATACTACTCAGACTCAAAATTGGCCACCTAAATTGACTATAATTCACAAATTCTAAGGGGTCTCTTTAGCACACTACAAATTGCTCTGTGCCGCACCTCTAAAATAAATTCATAACATAAATTAAATTTACTTAAGTTTAAAATATAAATTTATTTAACTTGAATTTATAAAATAAATTTATTTAAATTAAGTTAATCAAATAAACTTATTCAAGTTTAAATAATGAACTCATTTAAATTAAATTTATAAGATAAATTCATTTTAACTTAAATTTATAAAATAAACTTATTAAAATATAAATTCATAAAATAAATTTATTTAGAAGTTGGCCTCCTCAGAATTCTTGTCTGACTGGTCTGAAATTCTTGATAAATTCTATTTTTTGCGGTTAATTTTTTTTTTCTAGGTATGGTTGCACATTTTTTTCGTCTGTTACAATGTACTTACTTTAATTTATATAGATAATTTGATTGATCGGGGACTATAATTTTAAATAACCCGGGCTGTATAATGTGATTTGATCTTGTTAGGTCCCGAAGTATCGTAGAAGGGGGGGGGGTTGAATACGATACTCACAAATAATTCAATTTCGTTCGCGGATAATTCATTCAGTTCTATAACAAAATCAAACACATCAAACCAAACCAAGAGTCGGGGAATATATCGTTTTATAAATATAAACCTCGAGGGGTGCTACAATTTCTAATCCGTAGATTAGCTTCAATGAGTTCTAGGTTATTCATAATCAATACAATGAAAGAATTCTGAGCACTATAAATTTCTATGATCTTCTCCGGCTCAAACTTCTCTCTCAGTAGTTGCTACTATGAACTAACCTCGACTGAGGAAGACACTACCTCTCTCTGTGTAATTATAGACTTAGTTTTTAGAAAACTATCGAACCTTAATTGTTAAAACAATCTTGGCCGTCCAATTCTCATCAACCTGTCAGACAAACAAACTTTTCACCTGCTTTCTAATTTGAAAAGTATCGAATGAATAAAGTAATTATTCAATTCGATAGTTTTTAAATAAAAACTATCGAATGTAATACTTACTTTATTAAAGTATTCATTTACTTTATGCTTTTCATTCGATGGTTTTCTAATTTAGAAAACTATCGAATCCTTTTCTTTTGATTTTCTTTATGTCACCTTCGATGGTTTTTATAAACAATAAAACCATCGAACTCTTTTCCTTGTCCTTGACCTTTTAGAAAATCCATTCAGCTTCAGGGTGTTTCAGTTTTAGACTGTATCAATTTCTTCTGAGACGATAAAACAACTTGATCTTTTTAGTGCCGTCACCTAGTGCAACTGGTCTGGTTCACAGATGAATAACACTTGATCAATTCTTCTTTTATGTCTTCAATTCAATGCTGCTGATAAGTCCCTTGTCGTTCTGGTTGCTTCATCACTGGAATCCCGTGGTACTTAACCCTAAATCATTCACATACTTCTGTCGTCTTGAAAGTCTTGTTTCTTTTGCTGTCACTGAGGCTTGAACATTTTCATGAACTTCTTTCCGTGACCTGTTTACGGACTTCAAGAATACATAACGTATTTTGATTTTTTGAGTTTATCTTTTCTTCTTTGATTCTGGATTCCTGTGCTTCTGTTAATATTATTGTCTGTCTTGTTCTTTGTTGAGTTGTAGTTATCTCGTTTACATCTTATGTTACATTATGCTTTACAGATCTGATCATAATGTACGATATGCAATATCATGTTTTTTTAAATTTGTTATGGACTATATATTTTAATCTGTTTATTGTTTACACAAATTATTATCAAAATTTTAGAATATATAATTCATTTAATTGTTTTGTTGTACTATCTATTTATTTTTATTATCTCGTCTTTTACAATATTTTTACTCAAAACAAATAATTTTTCATATGTTTTATTTATGTTTTTAGTTATTTTACACACACACACACAGATATATATATATATATATATATATATATATATATATATATATATATATACACACACACACACCAAATAACTAATTATTTTCTTTCATAAAATTAATTTAAAATTCATTTGATAATAACAAAAAATGTGTTATATATATACTGTATTATTAAAACCGAAACATTGAAAGTTTGATAGTCAGTCGGTACGGTTCTCATATTTTGATATTTGTACTTTAATTCTTTTATTTTTACTACTTTTAATTTATTAAAAACAACAATTTTATTCAAAATATAGTTTGGTAGTCTGTCGGTCAATACGACATTCATATTCTGATATTTGCACTTTAGTCCCTTTTCTTTTGCAATTTGACCTTAATTTATTAAAAACAACAATTTTAATTAAATATATTTTTAAAATATTGTTAAACACAAAACTCTCAAAACACAATTTAATCACGCTCAAACAGAAACACACACATCAATTCAACA
Source organism: Heracleum sosnowskyi (assembly GCA_030848705.1). Classification (NCBI taxonomy): domain Eukaryota; kingdom Viridiplantae; phylum Streptophyta; class Magnoliopsida; order Apiales; family Apiaceae; genus Heracleum; species Heracleum sosnowskyi. The sequence goes on along the minus strand of CM061236.1, from coordinate 118,357,971 downwards.
TTAAGTTCAACAATCACATAAAACTATTCAAATTTAAGATGAACTTCAAACAAAGTAAATATAAATGTAAAATAAGAAGAATATGAATTTTGTATGCATCACACTAACTTTATACTTGTAGTATAGATAAGAACAAATAATTATAAATATCATGTATACATGTTATCAATATGTGCTATTTAACAATGATAATTGTGCGATAAATAAAGTAATTCTCGTTCGAGAATTGAGGCGGGTTCGACGAATGAGTTCATGTTCGGAGTCTCCCCGACCCCAAAGTGACCGATCGCCCATATCTAAATTATTGTCTAATTTTTACACGTTTTAACACTAATTTCATTAATTTAAAAATAAATAAGTCATAAATATGTAAATAAACTACTTGTAATATGTTTTTTATGTTATATCAATGTTTAATAATACATTTTATATATTAAATATTTGAATAATTTAAATATATTGCGTAGTACAAGAAAAGTTCGACTCTGATGCAAGAAAATAGAATATATTATAGTTATCGATACATATACAAAATATTTGTTTAGTTAAAAGAAAGATAAAAAGCACCACACATAGTATTGTTTTTAAAACTTAATATTAATATTTTATAAGACTGGTAGTATATATGATTCTATATGATATTTTAATTATAAAAAAATAAAGTTTAATAAATATTATAAATCACCTTAATTTTTACTCAAAAATTTAAATAATAATAAATATAGGATAAGAAAGATGTGAGGTTTATGTCATATGATTTTTAGTTCAAAATAAAAAAGAATCATGTAGCTCAATGGTTAGAAGGATGACTTCTTTAGCGAATGTCGGGAGTTCGATTCATGACTAAAACATTATTTACTCAATTTTTTACTCCAGATAAGAGAGTAGTGCCGTAGTGGCATGACATGTAATTTCTTAATATATAAAGGTAAAATGGTAACTTCAGAGGGGGTTTATTGGTTTGGTGCGGGTCCTACATAGCTAAAAACTCTCTACTATAAAACGGGTCCGACATAGCTTAAAACTCTCTACCAGGGGTGTAATCGAGCCGAGCCGAGCCGAACACTGCCAGGCTCGAGTTCGATCTCGACTAAAAAGTTCGGGCTCGAGCTCGACCGAGCCTTCAATTTCAAGCTCGAAGCTCGGCTCGTAAAAAGTTCGATATGTTCGAGTTCGGCTCGAAAGCTCGAATCGATATCACCACATATTGACAAAAGCTCGAATGTGACAGGTTCGACTCGAGTTCGACTCGATTATATGGCTCGAGTTCGACTCGATTATATATATAAAATATATCTAAATACTAAATATTTATGAAAATATATATTTATAATATATAAACACTAAAAATAATAAAGGCTCGATTAGGCTCGCGAACCTAACGAGCCGATTAATTTGAAGCTCGAGCTCGGCTCGGTAAATAATTCGAATAGCTCGAGCTCGAGCTCGGCTCGATTATTACCGAGCCGAATTCGAATATTTTCCGAGCCGAGCTCGAGTAGCTCACGAACTGTTTGACTCGTTTACACCCCTACTCTCTACTATAAGCTAAAAACTCTGTACTATAAAACAATTACGCAATTAGAGTTATTAATAATGCGAGAAAAAGTAATATTTCTATAAAAGTAAATAATAATAGAAGTAGTAAAATTTTAATATTTTAAATATTTACACTAAAATTTATTAAAATTGAATTTATAAAATAAAACGGGTCCTACATAACTAAAAACTCTCTACTATAAAACAATTACACAATTAGAGTAATTAAAGTTATTAATAATGCTCTACTTTGGAGAAAAAAATAATATTTCTATAAAAGTAAATAATAATATGAGTAGTATAATTTTAATATTTTAAATATTTACACTAAAATTTATTAAAATTGAATTCATAAAAACAATGAATAAACATAGAAATAATCATTATTTTAGTGAATTTGTATATATAAAAAATTCGTAATTTTTATCATTTCAAGAATTACAACATAAACCGAAATAATATATACATATGAAAAAACATATTATTAACTTAATGAATTTATATTTTTATGAAAATACACAAAGATATTAATAAATAAATAAAATTATAAAAACACTAAAATAAAATAACTTATTAATAGCTAGTTATATATAGAAGAGATATACAACTAATTATATAATATAATGTTATTGGCAAGAGTCGAACCCTCGACCTAGGAATTATGTCTCTCGATATAAAGGGCTTATAAGACGATTGCAAGTCCTAACATTAAAAGTTTAAAACGGTACAAAAAATTTAGAAGGACAAATAACAGCAAATATTAATACCAGTGCTTCCCTGCCTAGGCTCCGGCGAATCAGCAGCTTAATCTTGTTTAATCTGGAGGTAAATACTTAAACTTATATTAATTAACTTTAATTAGCTCTGCAGTAGCTCCTCGCTTTCTTATATGCTTTTCACTTCATGTTTGATTATGCCCTACAATGTTATACCCAAGAATGTATAAATTACATAATTTAGTTTTAATTGTGCTCAATTTATGTTCCTCTATTTTTGTATGAAATTCATATGCAGTCTATGTTGATGCTATTATCTTCATCCTATTAGATGGTTTTCGAAATTCCATTAATACATTATCTGTGTGTTGTCTTGTATGTGTGTATTTTTAAAAAGTATGCTCATTAGTTGTTATCCTATTTAGACCGCGTAAATCTTATGATTTAGTTAGGTATTTGAAACATTATATATATAAGTTATCGAAACTAAAAGCAAATAGCAAAATACACTCCAACTTTGTGTACAACATCAATTACTACTTAATCCCTGTTTCAATATTACTACTTCAATTTTAAGGCGAGTAGAGTGATAGTCTTACTGTATTTAGTAGCTACCGCTGTTAATATTTACAGAAAGTTATTGCATTCTTCAAACGCTTGGCTTACCATTGCTGTCCTGTATTTGTCAAAGAAGTTGCAATCCCTGCATCACGGAGAAGGCCTGAACGTTGAAGGCTTTTAGAAACTTTCTCCACCAGATCATTGGTCTATAAATGCTCAAAGAGGTTTGAAAAAAGCAATGTCAGTAAATGATCAGGACAGCAACGATATATAAAATATATTTTAGAATCTGATAGGCACCAAATGGTAATCCTAAAGCTTTAGGCTTTTGGTTTCTTTTCAGATCAGATGTTGGACTATCAAAAGGCAACAATGTGTCAATCTAATTACCCAGGAGAGAACTGCTTTAGGCTTTTCTAAAATTAATGACAACTAAAACCATATTATTTTATGGTCAATATGCGAATCACTAGACATGTAAAATCTTACTACTGTATAATTTAGATTTTACAAACCTGAGTTAAATGGCTGAATCCACAAAGGGATGAAGTTTGAGGCAAATACACTTTGATTTTGGTCTAATGCCTTCCATTTGCAAGTAACCTAAGCGTTAATGTAAAGGAAATATGATTGGGTGTAACTGTCAGTATCAGAGATGACGGTGTAAACAAACACTATGGTCCATACCTGGCTAGAAGAGTTGGCATCGATCCAGTAATCAAGCCATTGTCCCATTTCTTCATTCCACAAGACAGCGTTCATTGCAGTTTGTCTGGCTTTTGATGCTTCTGCAAAGCGTTCAGCAGTGCTCTTATCGAGGGAAACACTTGGCAAGTAGGATATGTCAAGTTCCACCTGCAACAATAGACGAAGTAGGACTTAGTTTAAGTATGTAACTTGTTGGACAGAAACCAGGGGCCTTTTAACCATACCTTAAGTATAAATGCATTCAAGTCTACAGGGATAATTGATGTTGTACACAAAGTTGTGAGATCAGAAACATTCCTGCAATGAGCAATTATTCAGTATTGAACAAACAACTTGTGTGGAACAAATGCGCATAAGAGCTTAACTCCATTACTACTTTCAACTCACTGTTACATTCTCTTTACTTAATTGTTAATTTGCTATTTTTTTAACCTTCTTGTAGGGTTAACATGGATGCATATACGCAAGAAAAAATACAAAGATTTGAGGAATTTGTCGATCTTCGTTTGAAACCTGATCTTGTACGCGCCATTGCTGAACGGTACGGTATGGCTGATTTGTCAAAATATTGTAATTAAATATGTTTGTAGCTAATCTAAATCTCATTTTATGTTATCAAATTATCACCATTTGCTATTATCTTTCAGTTTCTCATATGACCATATGGACAGTGAATTCTTATTATAAGCAGCCCTTGAGCTCGTCACCACACACACATGCATCATCTCATATTTTCTTATATAGTCCTTTTGTGGATATTGTGGTTTTTGACGAAGTCACTAGAAACTTAATGATAATTTACTTAATTTCCTGCCAACGTGGTTATTGTTGCAGTCACTAGATCTACATAACAATTCACTTATTGTTCAAGGCAATTTGAAAGGTCCACCAACAACTTAAAGTGGAAAGTTCTGTTCATATGTTAAAGCGCGAGATATGATTCATCTTTTCTATAATGCTTTCTATTTTTTCCAATTTTTTGTTTCTTCTTTCTGTGATACGTAGAAAAGAATGACATTGTCCTAAAACTGTTATTTTTACCATCAGTGTTGTTTTGATTTTATAGGAATCTCAATATTCTAACTTTGGGACTAAAAAATCCGAAAGCATGTGTTACCAAGAAATATTCTTGTAGTTCAACTTCTCACCTTTTTTTTTTTTGCAGAGACAAGGTCTTCGATCAACAAAAGACTTTGTATCCTTTCTTTGAATATTTTTATTGTTTTACTAGATTTAAATGTGGTTATCTGAGTTGGGTATTTTGTTTGGTGATTGATGTTACTTAACTTTACAAATTCTAGCTCTGATCTCAAAAGAAATATAGAGAATTTGGAGAAAAATAGCGTAACCAGTCTGAGGACATTGGTCGACCTTGGTTCTGAAGTTTATGTACAAGCTGATGTGTATGTTCATACTGCTATAAGTTTGTATTTTTTGATGCAATCTCATTTGCTAAAGATACATACATTCTAGAGATATGTGCATAAGACAAATATAACATTAACCAATAATTTAAATGGGTGTTGAATTTTAATCTTTTGGTTCTTCATTTTTTGACCTGAACTAAGGAATAAACATGCAATGTCCATTTTTGAGCCAGTTAGTACTCATATACATTCGCTGGATTATAGTTCTATATCAATGATGTATATAGCGAAATTTTGAGACCTTAGACATAAGAAGATGCTTTACTCGTTACTGCTAGATACTTTTACAACAGCCTATCAATGTTGCAGTAGCTGCGAGCTGGTATATTTTCTTGTCTCTTCATCTGTTTTGAATTGAAATTTTTTCACAGGCATACTGTTCATGCGTGTTTACAGGCCAGATACAAGACACATATTTGTAGATGTTGGACTTGGATTTCATGTGGAGTTCACTTGGTCTGAAGCTTTGAATTATATTTCAGTAAGAGAGGAAAAGTTAGCCAGGTAGATCCCTCTTATGTTCACCTTTGTGAGCTGATGATTTGATGGGAATGAAAGTGAGCATAAAGCAGTATTTCCATACATGTTTAATTAGTTTAGATATATTTGCTGTAGAGGGATATAATGTATATTTCTATATTTTTTGTATGTTGGGCTAGGAGTTTATTATATAAGTAGGTTATTAGGTTATGTTTAGGATTTGTATTCCCTATACAAGTCATGTAACCCCCCAAGTATTATCTTTACTTGATTATATGGAATATTTTGAAAATGTTTTTGAGTCACTTTCATGGGTTGCGACTTGCGATCCATTGTTTTTCTCCCTTTCGTGGTGGAAACCTTTTGGGTAGCGATTCTTCCGCGGTTAAATCACCCAAGTTTATCTTGTCATTGTTATTTTGTTCGGTTATTCACATTTCGTTACTTTGTTTTTTTATTTCGTCTCTTGTCCTACATAAATATTGATAATTTAATCCAGCAGTAGTTGGGAATTTCCTTACTTTCTGTTGACTTTCGCTTTTATTTCTACATGCATATTGAACTTGAACAAACAATGCAATTTAGTTTTTAATTTGTAATAAATTGTACCCTGCAGGCAAATAGAGGAGTATACTCAACTGATTGCATCCATCAAAGCGCAGATCAAGATGGTATAGTTAATTCTGGTTCTCCACCCCCCTCCTTATTCTTACTTGTCAGTAGATCCTGTTCCATCTGCACTTTATGTGAACACCTTTAGTCCCAGAACTAGGGTAATTATACCACTTAGTAGAACTAGGGAAATTATACCACTTTTCTTTGGTATTCCTATTACAAAACTCGAGATACAATTCTTTTGTTGTCTTTTCTTAGTATCCTACATTTTAGACATAAAAATATGGTAACCACTGTATCTACTTTGAGGACTACACTATAAATACAAGCTGGGAATCAACTGAGAGGTAAAATTATACTTTTGAAGCTTCATTTTAAATATTTTAACAATATTTGAGTTGATGGAGTTGGTTTTTATTTGATAATACTGATTCATGGTGTATACTAATGGTTAATGTTAGATGGTTAGATGTGTATGTCCACGTAGTAAAAGAAGTTGTGATGATGCTTTTAAGTATAAAAGTTACAGTCCCACATACCGGTGGTCTTTTTAGTCACATTTTCTTTTGTTGGATTGTGATGCAGGTTTGTGAAGGGATAAGAGAGTTGCTCCAAATTCCTGCAGAATGATTACTGGTAATCTTTAGTTGATTTCTTCTTCAATGGTAATCCATGGAAGTTAAGGTTCCACCTGATAGACAATTTTTTTTTTTTCAGATATACTGTTTGATGTATGGACTCTATTTTTTTCCCTATATAATAGTAACCATTACATTAGAAAAATACAATTTCTCATATTTTTGAAGACAGCTTGAGATACCATTTGTCATTAGGTGTATATGCATCATTTAAGTGTTCAAGAATGTGAGGCTTTTACTATGAATCTTAGTGCAGTCATAGATTAATTCACCAATACAATCTCAAAATTTATTGATAGATTCACCAGGGCATATATAGAAGTAGTATTTTCCATAAACAGTAGCTCAGGTTCCAAGAGGAAGGTGTGCATGCTTGAGCTGTCTTGATTTCCTTACAGAAGAGATGTTCAAGTTTAGGTAGAAAGTCAGGAAAGCATATGCACCTGTCTCTTTGACTGTACTTTTGTTTTCTATTTTTTTGCGTGCATAGTTAGTATAACTTGATTATGTGTCACTCAAATTTTCTTACCAATTAGCTGAAGTTCAGAACTTTTTCTAAACCAAGTTTTCTCTTATTGACAACCAAAGTATATGTGGAAGTTATACTCACCAGCATTTATGTTCGTATGTGCACGATTTCCATCTGGTTAGTTGTAGCTTGTAATCTTACTCTCCCTTGGACTTGCATTTTCACAATAGTATGTAATTTGCAGCCTTGCAGGTATGGTAGCTCATTTTGCTTTGGAAGTACTATCAACTCCATTAGGTGGGGCATGTATATGAACTATGAAGTAAAAGTTTGATCTGTTGCTGTTAGAAATCTATGGCAGAACATTTGAACTCCATATGGTGCAATTCTTTGTCTATTTTGTGAGTAGACATGTCCAAAGTTTTAAGTACTAGAGTCGAGCAAAAATGTATGTTAAATTTACTATATTATTTATGCCAGAAATGCATGATCCTTTTTTGTTTTGTTATGTTTGTTCCTTAAGTAGTACGGATTCCCACGTTATTCTTGCTTACCTGCATTTCATGTAGAATTGCCAGACGAAAATGTGTTCAACACAGTTAATCAATCTTGTAGCCTTTTGAAAGTTTAATTAATTATTTTTTAAATCCCAGGCTTAATGAAGCAAATTAAAATGATACTCCAACATTTAAAATCAGTAAGAGACTTGCATATAAGTGAACGGTCGGTCAAGTTGAGCAAAGTTTCTCACCTCTCTGCTCTCAAGTTGAATCTCTGTATTAGTTAGTTTATTTGTGAAACGAGTCCTTTAAATTATTATTTTTTTTATTCCTGCAAATATATAGCTTCAGACCACGAAGGGGTTGTTAAATTTCAGAACTCTGAAGTCTTCTGATGTCGCAAAAGTCATTCTAATACAAGGTTTTTGCAATAGCAGCGCACAATCGAACAACATTGGCATTTTAGTTTTAACATTCTAATTAAGCTAATACGCTAAACTCGTGGTTTTCTGAAATTTCTGTTTTCCTTAATTGTGATCACCTATCTTGGGCTGCCTCTGAAACTAATTCAATCACCTTGTCTGTTTCTTTCTTGGCCTTGCCCTCTTCAGTTTCCGTGCTCTTGGTATGCAGAAAGCTCAATAAGCTTGCAAGTGAGACATCAGCTTCATCACTCTGAAGCAGCTGCTCAGCTACCTCAGCCGGAGTCACCTTTGTAGTTGGAATCAACTCCTCAATTTCTTGGAAAAGCATATGATCTCTAACGCCAAGGTAGTTAGTGGCCAGAAGTTTGAAGCCACATGGAGTGCAGTAAGACATGTGAATGTGCATATCCATCCGAGTTCCGACCCGGACGTAACAATGCAGGGTCAAGCCTCTCTTTGTGATTTGTGGTGAATATGATGATTCTTTCATCCCCGCAACTTGACCATAATCCGTCAATGAAATTCAGAAAACCTGACAGTGTAACCTGCACATATACAGGACTGCCACTTGAAATTCTTGCTCGCCTCTTTGCCTTGAGATTCTTGGTCTGCAGGCTTAACTGCTTTAGTTGCACTCAAAATTCAATGTAACAGCAGTAGTCTAAATCTAAACCATTTATTGTTATAATTATTTCATTGGGCAGGCCTACAATTTGAGCTGCAGAAACTACACATTTAAATGTAAAACTCAAAGGCCAAGGAAACCCTATATGCTTCATGTTGTAGGTGTTTATTTTGCGTGTGTGTAGTTCAGTTCATAGTGAAATATACCAAAGGGCAAATGTGACCTGAGAGATCATTACAACTCTAAAATATTGTAGTTTTTACAAATTACAATTTTATGGACACGAATGAATTTGACGTGTTGGTCACCAATTACCATTCACCCCACAAGGCATAAGCTAGAGAACATGACACAAGATCAAGGATTTTATAAATACTTTCCAATAGAAACATTCAAAAATATACATTTAAATATTCTTTTTTTGTTAATTTTAAAAGTTCAAGGGGTGTGTTTGGTTGAGTGCTAGAATGAATATGTTGGATTTAAAATATTTTTGAGTTATTAATTTTAATTAAATTAAAAAAATTAATTTAATTATTATTTTAATATATTTTTGAGTCATTGATTTATTTTAATGCTTAAATGTATATTAAAATAGTAGAAATTAAATGATTTCACATACCCCTCATTCGTACCCACATCCCCTCAAGATATAAAAAAAATTCATACCTTCGGGTTTGAGGAATGGATTTAATACCTTTTTTTTTCTCAGGGGATTGAAATTAACGAAACTCATACCTGATTTTAGAAAAACTCGAACCAAACGACCCCTAAAGAGAATAAATAAATAAAATAGTAACTAGATTGTATTTAGGATTTTTTTTAAAAAAAGCTTATTGCCACATCATATATTTTAAATGGGATCTTATATTATAATAATCATATTTTTCTTCAAAATAAATAAAAATATTTTATGTTAAAAAATTTTATATGCTATATAAGATTTTATTTAAGAAACTAGTTTTTATAAGCTTTAGTTATTAATAAAAACCAATTCCCTACTTTGAAAATTAATATATATTATATTTTAATCCATCCCAAAAAAAACAACATACTTTTAAACTATTAAAATATTTTTCTTAAACTCGTATTTTGATTCAAAGATATAAGGGTTCGTTTGGTTCGGCGATTTTAAAAAAATCTTGTACTTAATTGCTTTTATTAGTATCACTTGGTCTGAAAAAAAAATTCCGGAAAAAAAAAAGAGTCTGAAAAATTATGTTCCCAAAACACCCTTGTACAAACAAACAAGAAAAACAGAGTAAAAAATATGGGAAGTGATGAGATGACAATTTTAGTAAAACTGGCCCTAATTCTCTGCCCCAATCATTTCGCTACATAACCCTAGTCGCTCCGATTACACCTACCGGAGCTCCGGCGACTTCTACGGTAACACTCATACCTACCTATCTTCTTAATTAGCTTACACTAGCTCCTTCCTATCTTTTATCTTGTGCGTTAATGTATATATACAGATACACAACAGCTTTTGTATGTATTTAGCTTATAATTGAATGTAATTGTCCTCGTTTGTTATGCAATGATGTGTGTTTCTTTTTTCGTTTGATTTTAATTTATGCGTATAAGCTGAATAGAAGTTGCGTATGGAATTTTATTTCGTTATGTATGTAGTTCATTCACTTGAATTTATGAGTGTCTCTGTTAAATATGATAATGTTTGTTTGCGAGACGTAAGTTTCTTAATTTTATGAAATAAAATGCTGTTATAGGGGAATATTAATTAAACTGAGTTATATAGTAAAGAGGGTTAAAGTGTCCTCTTTTTTCCGCCTGAGAGTGGTTGATTTAGATTTTAAAGTTCAGCTCTTTATTTTTTATCATTATTTGTATCGCTCATTTCCAGAAGTTCAAATACGAGGGTGAAGGAAAAATACAACATTTGAGCTGTTCGTTAGCCAGCTTTGTTGTTTGTTATGTATAAATCATCTTTATGGGTAGTGGCACTGTTGTGAACTACTCTTCAGAAGTATATAATTGTCATGATCTTATTTAGTGGAGTTAATGGCTTTAATAGAGCTGGCGGAATCTGCATTCTGATTTTATACATGGAAAATATTTATTGAAAATTTATCACTTCTGGTTGTTAATTGACCTTATAAACTTCCTTGGTGGAACAAATGTCTTTTGTATTGTAACTGTATGACTTCAATAGCAATTTTTCCAAGAAAACTGCATTAAATAAGAAATTTGTGCCTTTTATTAATTTTTAGGTTAGATGGTACTTTTGTGATAAAATAATTCAATTGAGTTTAAAGACTTTAAGAGAATAAATACCAAGTTGATGATGTAGTGCCATTTTTAAATTTGTTGTTAGATGGTGTTTCAGTTATAAAAGAATTTCGTAAATCTTGAATACTTACATAATTAAGAAGCGGAAACCAAAAGCATACTTGGATGTGCTTCTGACTTTTAGCCTTTCCGTGCATAAAGGATCTACCAGCCAAGCACCCACAACTATTGTACTTGAATTATGATGTTTGGGCTCAAAAACTAAAATAAAGACATCCTATACGAGAGCTGCTTAAAAACCTGTTCCGAACTGAATTGATATCCAGTATCTTCATGATTATAATTTACTGCCGTAAGTTGGGCTAGAAGTTTTAATTGACCGAACTTTGTTATGTGCGGGTATAATATACAGTCTTATGTAACTTTGTGCAGAATGATGCCTGAGATGACAAGTTTATTGAACGAAACTTCTGAAAATGGTACAGATCTGTCAGCAGATGATATTGGCAGTATTGAGGAAATACCCGAGGATACAATACTGTCACGACAAACTTCTGTTAATCTCATTCCATTTATTGGCCAAAGGTTTATCTCACAAGATGCAGCCTATGAATTTTATTGTAGTTTTGCTAAGCAATGTGGATTTTCAATCAGACGTCACCGTACACGTGGAAAAGATGGGGTTGGTAGGGGGATTACAAGGAGGGATTTCACTTGCCATCGTGGAGGCTATCCACAGTTAAAGCCTGCAGAAGATGGGAAGCTACAAAGGAATAGAAAATCTTCACGTTGTGGATGTCAGGCATACATGCGTATCGTGAAAAGGGCAGATTTTGATGTCCCTGAATGGCGTATTACTGGTTTTAGCAATGTCCACAACCATGAACTTTTGAGGGAAAACGAGGTGCATTTACTTCCTGCTTACTGCACTTTGTCTGGAGATGATAAGAGTCGTATTTGCATGTTTGCAAAAGCAGGGATGTCAGTGCGACAAATGCTAAGGTTAATGGAGCTGGAGAAGGGTGTTAAGATAGGCTGTTTACCATTTACAGAGATAGATGTGAGAAACCTGCTGCAATCTTTTAGAAATGTTGACCAAGATAATGATGCTCTTGACCTTCTTAAAATGTGCAAGGAGAAAAAAGATAAGGATCCTTACTTTAAATACAACTTCAAGATTGATTCTAATAACAGGTTGGAAAACATTGCCTGGTCATATTCGTCGTCAATCCGGTCATACGAGGCTTTTGGAGACGCTGTAGTGTTTGACACAACTCACCGGTTGGATGCTTATGATATGATCCTAGGTATTTGGGTAGGAGTGGACAATCATGGATCAAATTGCTTTTTTGGCTGTGTGCTTCTACGAGATGAGAATGTTCAGTCTTTCTCCTGGGCATTGAAGGTGCAAAGTTACAGTGGTCTTTATATTTATATTCTATATTGTTTTATTTTACATTGCTGCTACTGCTAGTAAGTTTGTCTGCTCCCTCAAGATAGTTAGGGACGTGACTGAAGGCTACTTGCATATATTCCTAAAGAAAACTATAAGTAGAATGCATATCTCAAAGCTTATGCCAATTTATGAGCTTATTCAAACCTTTACTAAATTCGGAAACTCGCATGCCCTTTTCTGAAAGATATATTAGGGTATCAATCCCTCAGATTTGTTTCATCTGTTGAATGATTGAATTTTTGAATACCGATCTTTAGTGCAGTCTTTTTGACAATTGAACCTCATTACCCCTTTCTGAAAGACTCTAGTATTTAATTTGGAATTTTGGTTAATCTTCTCATTCCTTCAATCTTTTTAAGAAAATTCTTACCGGAAACATCTTATCACGCTGCATATATTGATGGCCGTGTCAAAGAGGCTATTAAGGTCTTTGGTTGCTTATTTGATTTATACAAGGGTTGCACAGAAGCATGCAACATTTTCTTCTATTCTATTTACAACACTTGTTTTAGCAAAACACTACATGTTACTTTTTCATGTTTCTTACAAAATGAGTTTGGCAGACATTCCTTGGCTTTATGAATGGAAAGGCTCCACAGACAGTTTTGACTGATCAAAACATGTGGCTTAAAGAATCTCTTGCTGCTGAGATGTCGAGCAGCAAGCATGCATTCTGCATTTGGCATATTGTTCCAAACTTTTCAAATTGGTTTTCCATACTTCTTGGTTCACAATATGATAGATGGAAAGTAGAGTTTCTCCGGCTCTATGAATTGTACTCAGCAGAGGAGTTCGAATCAGGATGGAGAGAGATGGTTGACACATTCGCACTTAATGGGAATAAGCACATTGCCAGCTTGTATACCTTACGTACATACTGGGCATTGCCGTTCCTTAGATGTTACTTCTTTGCTGGAATGACAGGTACATTTCAATCAGAAACAATAAATGCGTACATCCAACGGTTCTTGAGTGCTCAATCCGTTCTTGATAATCTCATTGAGCAGGTATTGCCAAATTAAACTCTTAATTTTATGTTAATTATTAGCATGCGGTAACATAGTCGTAACACTTGTTTTCAGGTAGCTTCTGTGGTAGATGTGAAAGATCGAGTAGAATTAAAACAGAAGATGCATCGTAAGGACTACAAAGTTGCCCTTAAAACAGGTTCGCCAATTGAATCTCATGCAGCTGCTGTTCTCACACCATTTGCCTTCTGCAAATTACAAGAGGAGCTTGTACTGGCACCACAATATGCATCTCTGATGATAGATGAGAGTTACTTTATTGTGAGACACCATACACAAATGGAAGGTGGGTATAAAGTGATCTGGGTCCCCCATGATGGGTTCACTAGCTGTAGCTGTCATCACTTTGAGTTTACAGGTATCCTTTGCAGGCATGTCCTCCGTGTTATATCCACAAACAATTGTTTCCATATTCCAGACCAGTATCTACACATGCGTTGGCGTGATATCACCTTGCCTTTAGAACAAACTTCAACATTAGGGGAGCATACAGAGAAAGCCCAGTGGTTAAAGTCCATGGTTTCATCACTAGTTGCGGAATCAGTTGAGACAGAGGAGCGACTTGATTTTGCATGTGATCATATTGCCTTGGCATTGACTCGCATCAAAGGGTTCCCTGGACATTCACATGGCGCTCACAATATTTCCTATAATAGCCCATCAGACTCATTGATTCTTCCAGAGGTCGAAGATTCTGATGGCGTTGGCCAAAGTTTCTCTAGAATTCCACATGATTGTTTTGCCCTGGAAAAGTCGAAAGAGAGGAGATCAAGAGATGGGATGGATATATATAGGAAGAGGCGTCTTTGCTCAATTACTTGTTGTGGGCAGTTTGAACACGATGCTAATGATTGCCCGATTTTGGGAGGTGATGATCTAAATGTGGACAGCTTAGGTTTTCCATAGGTAATCACAAGTTCATTGGTACTGCCTGATGGGCCACCAATATCAAATTACTGCAACAATCACACTCCCAAGTCCTACCAGTGCTTTTCCAAATTGGTTGTACTTCTGAATTTGGCAGTACTGAATATATAGTTTGTTGTATGTTCGTACCAGTGAATATGGAGTATTATTTAGGTTTTGTCTTCTTGTAACTTATACGACCTGGGTGTGTTTGTGAGACAGTTTGGAAAAGAAAAATCTTTGCCATATTAGGTTGTTAAAGTTTTCGTAGTTCCTTTAGCTAGCTTTATATTTATGCATACATATGCCTTTGAATGAGTTTGTGTTTCAAAGTCATGATTTCGCTGAATTTTTTTGCTCAGATGAACCAAATTGTATCCCAAAATCAAATCAAATGCTCATTTAGCTCCATCTCTGTTAGGTTTTTGTGGATTAATGAAGGCACAATCCATTCACCAAGTAAGCATTTGGGATTGTTCCGCTAGTTATTTAGCCGGTGTCCAATTGTTCAACGCAGAGAAGGATAGTATCGTCAGGGCTGCACAAATGCAGAGTGTTTATATTTGGTACAACCATATGTGACAAGTCCATAAAGCTCAAACCAAACCAAACCAAAACAAAACTATTAAGTTACGTAGCAAAATCATTGTTATTAAAATTCCCGATTTAGCCAAACCAAAACTATTAAGTAACCGAATTTTACAATACTGAGCAAAATTAAAAAAGCAACGTAATCGATTAATTATATTAAGAAAGTTAATTTACTAAGTACCGACTTACAAGTTACAACAATTTTTTTTAAAGAAAAAAAAAACAAAGCATAAAAAGGAAGCAAATATAAGCCAAAGTATCGTGAATTGAATTTTGTGATACACTGATATAGTAATACTTGTCTCAGACTCTCAGTCATACATTCATTTACTATTTTCCCCCAACCCTAATCCTAATCCCTGTATTTCTTCTTTTCTTCTTCTTCTTCCTCGATCCCTCTTCCCCAACTTCAAACAATTACTTTATGATAATTCTAGAATCCAGTCCGGATTATCCTCGCCGCTCCCAAGTTGTGTAGTTGTTGGTGAATTTCTGCAAAACAACACCGAATGAACTACAGAGAAATCTAAATATGAAGGGTGTGTGTATAGTGTATAGGGTTGAGAGTGACTAACTCCTAAATCTTCTTTTTCCGACTATTTATAGGCCAAAAATTAGAGTTTAGGAGGGGTACCGGTAATCTGGAGCGTTGGACCTCTAACGATCTGGACACCTGGATGATGTGAATGGATAACACGTGTCTAAGTGAGAATTGTGGTGGTGTATGCCTGGACCATCCCGTGATCATGATTGTGCCAATCATTAATTGTCCCGATCATGTGAGGACCGTAGTCATGACACCTACACCACATGTTGCACAGGGTGGCATAATCTGGACTTCCCTCCAAGTTGGGCTAGGAGTGTGGGCCTGGTTTGGGCCCAATCCAGATTGGGCTGGGTTTGGATTGTTTATAAACTATCACTTTATGTTTATGATTTTCCTAGTGTTGATCTGATTAAGCTCGATTATGCTCTCGTATTGTTCGATGAAATGCTCCATGTGAAATTATTTATGGTCTTTGCAAAACAGGTCACACTTCTATGGTTCTTTATGGGGGTTTTGATCTTGCTTCTACTCTTGTTCTTTGCAAGATTACGTATTTAGCACAAGTAAACACTTGTATCTCACCATGTGCACTTGGTGATTTCTAATTTTTCACTTTCATGGGATGAATTTTACATCGTATCTCATTCATCCATTAGTCATTTAAAGTAATTGTTGGAACCAGATTTCTGATGGGTCGGACTTTAAGTGCGGTTTTCGGGTACCTGTACTCCCTCTTATAAAGAAACTGTTCGCCCAGATGGGTATCGCCGTGGGGTAGATGGACCCGAATGGATTTTTGCATATGAACGACTTCCAATGCCGGTGTATCGCCGCCCGAATTGACCCAACACCCCAACTGTTCTGGCATCATCACGATTTCAGAAAGAATGGGTGGAAACGAACTCCAATAACAAGAGCAACCATGACAAATGGTGCTATCTTTATGGGCCGAAGATAGCGGCCATGTCCCAATGGCGTGTGGTTGATCCTACTGTTCAGGTAGTGAAACCCACGTTATCTGGTGCCGAAGAGCATGAGTACGAACGACTTTGTCAGTTTGACATGGACCGAATCCTGTTAGAGGATCTTCGGGGACAAATAGTGGCTTTTCGCCCTATGGGGTAATGGTAACAAGCTCCAACACTTATAACTTCTCTGCTTTTCATTTTCATTTACTAGTAATAAATTTGCATTTAAACTCTCCTTTTGTTTTTCTTTGTAGTGTCTTCTCGCCAAGAAATTGTTAAAAGGAAGAGGGCCAAGTTCCAGGCTTCTTAGGCGACCCAAGCAGGGGGTTCGCCAAATCCCAATCGGAGGGAAAACGAGCAAGACGTTCCCGATCAATCCGCTCCGCTCTCTCCTCGCCATCAGGTCGACCAGACTGAAATGGCGCCTCCCTCTCCTTCTTCCAGGAAGAGAATGCGAAAAGGGGACACTATCAAAACATACGTCCCTCAATGGGCGGTGCTGGAGACAGATTCGGTCGCCACATCTGATCCAATGGCGGTCAAGGAGATAGCTCCTGACTTGTGTCGGGCTTTAATGCTCCCGACTGATCGCCCTACATACGATCAGTTGAGCGCTACTGATGCCTGCGCCGAACTCCTGGGATTGTTCTCCAAGGTATGTATGACCCTTTATTCATTTATTTTTTGCTCTTTCAGTCTTTAACCGAATCTTATTTTTCTGTTACAGGCGACTCCAATGGCCGCTGCCATCACTGATAAAGTGAAGGATATGCAAAGTGGCTTCGCCCAGGTCTGAGAGATGGAGTCTCGAGCTGTGAAAGCCGAGGATGGTCTTCGCCTGGCGGAAGGAGACCTAGAGAGGCTGGAGGGCCAGGCTAAGGCGCTGAAGGCTGATTGGGAAGCCATGCAGAAAGAGAATGACACTCTTCGGGCTCGGCTTACTAAGCGCAACCTTTCTCTAAAGGTCGCAAGGAAGCTGTCCCGAAGGGAAACCAAATTAAGGCTGAACGCGGAGGAGCGTTGTTATCAGATGGGCCACGATGAGGTCGTGAGGAGGGCTGCCGCCACGGGTTTGGATCATCTCCCACTGGTTGAGCCTGGTTTCACAGATCCGGTCGGTCGCCCTGATGAGGACGAGCTCCCCGTGGTTTCTTCGGGCGAAGATGAGGAGTTATCCGAGTAGGATATTTTTAATTTTTGTAAAGTACTAAGCCTTCGGGCGTTAACTTTATAGCCTTCGGACTTTTTCCTTTTTAACTTTTTGCATATTCGGTTTATTTTCCTTAGCATAATTATTCATTTATGTCTCTTCGGCCTTAATTGCTACCTTAACATATTTTTTTTTGATACGTGTCTCTTCGGCTTTAATTACCACCTTAACATCTTAAAAATACACTTATGTATCTTCGGCTCCGAATTTGCCTTAACATAATTAAAATAATTTATGTATCTTCGGCTTCAGATTTGCCTTAACATATTTGAAATAATTTATGTATCTTCGGTTTCAAATTTGCCTTAACATAATATGAATAAATTTATGTATCTTCGGCTTCGAATTTGCCTTAACATATTTGAAATAATTTATGTATCTTCGGCTTCGAATTTGCCTTAACATAATCTGAATAAATTTATGTATCTTCGGCTTCGAATTTGCCTTAACATAATCCGGGTTCCCCAAACATGGATAGATTCGGGTGGCCCTGTCTAATTGGTCGCCCAATTTATAAAATGTTTTTAATTGAAAAAAGTCTTGTAACATTTATCTTGTTCGGTCGTCCCTAGATAAATGTCTGACTTGCTGTAATTCACGTTTATACTAAAATAAGGCTGGCATAAAGAGTTAAAACAACAAGCATATATTTTTATTGATACTTTAGTTCAACTATACATGCTTTTTAGGTGAATCAGAATACAATGCTGAATAAGAACTTGGGGGGCGAACACCTTGTAGTTGTAGACGTTCCTCCAAGTCGGGCGAAGCTTAATGGTAGTACCTGCGTAGTCGCGAGGCATGCCAGGTGTTTTTGATCGGGTCGTCGGACAAGGTTGTCAATTTTTAGGTCCCTGGTCGAACAACTTCAATCACCTTGTACGGTCCTTCCCAGTTGGGCATTAACTTCCCTTGCTTCATTGGCATAGAGGTGGCCAATTCTCGCAATACCAGATCCCCGACCATGAATGTTCTTTTCTTCACCCCGGAGTCATAGTATTGGGCTGCTTGGAGCTGATATTTCAAGTTCCTTAGGTGAGCCGCCTCTCTCTCTTCCTCCAGCAAATCCACGTTTGCCCGAAGGCCGAACTCGTTTGATTCAATGTTAAATACCTCTGTTCGGTAGGAGTCAAGACCGACCTCTACAGGGACTAAGGCATCCGTTCCAAATGCCAGCTTGAAAGGTGTTTCCTCCGTAGACGATCGAGGGGTTGTTCGGTATGCCCACAAGACCCAGGAT
Organism: Heracleum sosnowskyi; assembly: GCA_030848705.1. NCBI lineage: Eukaryota > Viridiplantae > Streptophyta > Magnoliopsida > Apiales > Apiaceae > Heracleum > Heracleum sosnowskyi. Next base: position 118,339,072 of record CM061236.1, on the reverse strand, counting down.
AATTCTTTGGCCCAAAGCCCTTTGGCATCTCCTATTCGCTTCTTTATCCCGTCGAAGATGATCTTGTTTGCGGCTTCGATTGCTCCATTTCCCTGAGGGTGACCGACCGAGTTGAACTTTTGTTGTATTCCAAAGTGGGTCAAGAATTTCCGGAATTTGTTCCCGATGAATTGTGTCCCGTTATCAGATACGCACACCTTCGGAATTCCGAATCTGAGTATCACTTGCTCCAACATGAATTTCTTTGTTGCTTCTTCGGTTATGGTCGCCAGTGGCCTTGCTTCTACCCACTTGGTCATATAGTCGATTGCCACAATGCAATATTTAGCTTGCTTAGTGCTCTTGGGTAAAATTCCCACGATATCCACGGCCCACATGGCGAAAGGAATTGGACTCAGAACCGATGTCATTTCTTCGGGTGGTTGCTTCGGGATGGTGCTGAATAGCTGACACTGTCGACATTTCTTCGCATAATCAGCTGCATCTGCTCGCAAAGTCGGCCAATAGAACCCTTTCCTGAGGATTTTAAAGGCAAGTGATCGACCGACAAGATGTTCCCCACATATTCCTTCGTGTACAGTTTCCAGGGCCAGTCGTTGCTCTTCGGGGTCCAAACATCTAAGGAGGGGTTTCGTCGCTGATCTCCTATACAGCTTATTCCCGATGATGGTGTAGCTTGCCTCTCTGTACTTTACCTTCTGAGCCTCCTTTCGGTCTAGGGGCAAGGTACCTTTTTCCAGGTAGACCCTGATCGGAGTCATCCAGTTAATGCCTTGGTGGATTTCCATGCACTGTTGCTTGTCGATTGAAGGAATTTTTACTTCAGTTAGGTAGATGGAACCCGTCAGGTTATGAGTTTCTACCGAAGCAAGTCTGGATAGTGCATCGGCTCGGCCATTGTCCTCTCTCCCAATTTGGTTTAGTTCGAATGATTCGAACGATACTGATAAATCCTGTACCTTTGTGGCGTAGGCCTTGATTCAGGGTTCCCTCTGTTCGTATTCCCCTGAAAAATGCTTCACCACTAACATAGAATCACTTAATGCTCTTAAGTTTCTTACCTCGAGATTCTTGGCTAGATTTAACCCCGCATACAATGCTTCGTACTCGGCTTCGTTGTTGGTCAACGGAAAAGTGAACCTTATCGCCTGACAGATTTCGAAGCCATCTAGACTAGACAGAATTAACCCGGCCCCACATTTTGAACCTGCGACCGAACCATCTACAAACAACTTCCACTTGACAGGTGACTGGATTAGCTGTTCTTCGGGAGCCAGGTCTTTCGATCCGGAGAAAGAACATTCGACCATGAAGTTTGCTAACGCTTGTGCCTTGATAGAGGTCTAGGGGATATACTCCATACTCTCCTAACTCGATGGACCATGCTACTACCCTTCCGGACGCCTCCGGCCTTGTCAAGACCTTCTTGAGGGGTTGATCGGTTATGATTTGCACCGTTCGCCCTTAGAAATAATGACGCAGCTTTCGGGTCGCCATCACTAGCCCATATGCGAACTTTTCTGCTTTCGGATATCTCGTTTCTGCGTCTTTCAACATGTGCGACACATAGAACACTGGGTGTTGACAGCTTTCGTGCTCTTTTACTAATACCGCTCCCAACGTTCGGTCGCTTACTGCCAAATATAGTTGTAACGTTTCCTTCAGATCTGGCCTCATCAAGAGGGGTGCCTTAGTAAGATATTCTTTCACCTCCTCAAACGCTTTCTGACACTTTGGCCCCCACTCGAAATTCTTCGATCCCCGAAGCGCCTCAAAGAAAGGCAAAGCTTTTTCCGTTGACCGGGAAATGAATCTACGCAGGGTGGCCATTCGTTCGGTCAGCTTTTACACATCCCGAACTGTCTTCGGTTGCTCTTTGTCGATTACAGCTTGTATTTTTTCGGGGTTCGCCTCAATCCCTCGGGCGCTAACCATGTATCCTAAGAACTTTACGCTGGATACCCCAAATGTGCATTTGTTCGGGTTAATCTTCATACTGTGTCTCCTTAGTGTTTCAAAACACTCCTTTAGATCTTCCATGTGATCTTCAAACTGTGACTTGACGATCATGTCGTCCACATAGCACTCCATGTTCCTGCCAATTTGCTTATAAAAAATCCTTTTAACCACCCTCTGGAATATGGCCCCCGCATTTTTCAGGCCGAAGGGCATTTTGATATATGCATAGGTTCCCTTCGGGGTGATGAATGCTGTCTTCGGAATATCCTCGACATTCATTGCTATCTAATGATAACCTGAAAAAGCATCCAAAAAACTAAGTACCTGGTACCCTACGGTAGCATCTGTTAGTTGATCAATGCTAGGCAGTGGATAGTGGTCCTTCGGGCAAGCTTTGTTTAGGTCGGTATAGTCAACACACATCCTCCATTTGTTGTTGGCCTTCTTTACCACCACCACGTTGGCTAACCAATCAGGGTATTCAATTTCTTCGATGAACTTTGCTTCCAACAGTTTTTCAACCTCGGCTTCGATAATTTTATGTCTCTCCATAGCGAAAGTCCTTTTCCTTTGTTTCACTGGTTTGGCCTCGGGCTTAACATTGAGACAATGTTTTGCCGTCTTTGGATCTAACCCAGGCATATCTTCGGGCCACCATGCGAAGACATCATGATATTGCCTGACCACTTCAATCACTTTCTTCTTTAGGTCGGGTTCCATGTTCTTCCTGATCCGAACCATCTTACCCGAATAACCTACATATAGCTCTACTTCTTCGGTTTCCGCCGCTGGTTCGACGATCGGGCTGGATAGGTCTGCCCCGAATTTTTCCAACTCAATGTTCATGGTTTAGCGACCTCCACTAGATTCGCCTTCAGCCCTTTTCCTTTTGCCTCATTCGGACATTTCGAAATCCTGATCTTTCTCTAGGTCGTCCAGCATTATGATTCGAGCGGTTTTCTGGTCGCCCCTCATTTCGTCGATGTCATGCTCAGTCAGAAACTTTAAATTGAGGTGGGGAATCGAGGCCACAGCCTGGAAAGATGTAAGAGCTGGCCTTCCCCGGATCGCATTATAGGGGCTTTCCACTCAAACCACATAGAATTTAACCTATTTTTCCACAGTGTAGGGAGCTTTACCTAAAAGAACAGACAAAGTAATGGTACCTTCAATGGGGACTGGCTGATTTCCAAAACCATACAAGGGGGCTTCATGGCATGGCTCCAACTGTTCGCCTCCCAGTTTCATTTTGCTGTAAGTCCGATGATATAGAATGTTCACCGAGCTTCCACCATCCACTAGTACTTTCCAGATTTTGTTTTGCCCAATTACAGGATTGATGATCAGAGGGTCTTCGTGGGGCCAAATCACATCTTCATAATCGTCCTCGGTAAACATGATCGGCATTGCCTGCTTGGCTGACTGAAACTGGTACAAATTGTATACCTGCTTTGCATACCTTTTCTTCGCTGTTTTACTGTCCCGACCCAGGGTACTTCCTCCAGAGATAGTCTTCACCTCGCCTTTATACCTTTCACCCTCTTTGGGCTCTTTCCGTTTGTCTTCCTTCGGGGCTAATTTATCCCTTAGGTCTTTGACAAATTTATTTAACTCTCCGTCCTTGATCATTTTCTCGATCAACTTCTTCAGGTGGTAACATTCATCGGTATTGTGGCCTTTGTCCTAATGGTAGTCACAGTACTTGTTACCATTCTTTTTATAGTTAGACATCTTCATTCGGGCTGGGCGGACAAAGCCAGGCTTCCCTTTTATTTCATGGAGAATTTTCAAGATTGGTGCGTTCACAGGAGTGAACGCTGTGCTATCTATCTCTTCTTCGTTCGGCTCCTTTATCTCGGCCCTTTGTTTCGTCTCGCCTGTCCTCATATCTTCGGCCAGACTCGTACCTATCATGCCCTTTCTTCCCCCGATCTTCTCTTCTGCTTTCCTTCTATCCCCCAATTGATTCCATCTTTCTTCGGATGCTTTCTCCCCTCAAGTATATATCATTCAAAGATTTAGGAGGAATATCATAAAGAGAGGATCAGAGCTTTTTACCTTTAATAGGGTCCAATCTTGCCGACAAGAATCCAGCTGCCTTTACCTTGTCCAAGTTCGTCACCATACCGGCTTCCTCCTTGAACCTGGCTAGATAGTTCCCCAATTCTTAGTTCGGCCTTTGTCGGCAGTGAATCAAAGCTTCAATAACTTTCTCTCTTCGGCACAAGTGTGAATAGTGCCTCAAGAACTTCCTTTTTAATTGGTCGTACGAGCAGATTGATCTCAGTTTCATCGACCTATACCACATGGTGGCAGCGGCGCCCTTCAAGTACGTTTTGAACATCTTACACATCATTATGTCACAGTGTCCCATTCCAGTCATAAGGGACTCGTATTTCTCACAATGATCCTCAGGATCACCTTTCCCGTTGAACTCATTCATCTTCGGGAATTGTCCTCCCGAGGGAGGTCTATATTGTTCGATCTCCTCTGATACGACAGGTTCGTGACTCACTCTGCGGTCGCCAAACATTGCCTTTTCCATTCGGCTCAATCTATCCTTCATGCGAGGATCACCTTCATCATCGGTATCCGAACGAACTGTGATCTTTGAACGAATCCTTCGGGGGTGTGATTCAGAGTCCGAAGACTCATCTTCATCATTATGCACCCTCTTTTCTCTCCTGTGACTGGACAATATCAGTGTTTGTTCGCCAGTCTCCACAGCACCTTGAAGGACCTTTTCTTCTGCGTTCAATTCAGCCCGTCATCGTTTAATAGCTTCCAGTTTGGCGAGGTCCTCTTCCCTTTTCTTCGCTCTAGCCTGAGCTTCTACTTCCATCCTTTCTTTTTTCCTTTTGGTTTCCACTCTTCGCAGCTGTTTCTTCATGCCATTTGAGAATCATGGCTTTCTGCTCCTCAGGAGTGGGCATTGGACCTTCTTCCAGCTCGGCATCGAAATTGAGGACTCGGTTTATTGGAGGCGTGGACGTAGAAGTCCCTTGGCGATGAGTTTCAGTAAAACCCAGTGCCCTATCATCAACGCTATCAATTGCCATCGTTTTCGGTTGGTGTTACAAGCTTATTTGCACGTTCCCACAGACGGCGCCAAATGTTGGAACCAGATTTCTGATGGGTCGGACTCCGAATAACTCTTCAGGTTCACCTGCAAAGTGGGAAGAATACGAGGGGTTGGGCCCCCGATTCACCTCCGGTGTGAGAATAAATTAAAAGGTTCATGTGAGTATAAGTTGAACGTGCAAGTGCTTGTGTGTTCTGAATCAAATATCCACCGCATATGAAACCTGACATGAGCTTTTATAAGCATAGTTGTTACCGTTCGCCCGAAATCCTCGGAGCGACTCGTCATCGTGCGTTGTCCGTTTCACCCGCCTTGGAAGTCGGAAGACTCGGTCCATTTTACAACGGTCATGTATAGCTGACCGGACCGAAGTAATGGACCTAACTTATCCAACAAACCCATTCGGCCCAATTACAATTCGGTCCGATTACACTTGGGCCTCCAACAGTAATTAAACATGCATGCAAAAACTCTCACGAACGAGAAAACCTTAAATTGATGAGCACATAAACATGAGACAACTGAAGAGCGATCGTTCTTTTCAGTGAAATGACAATCTAGGAAAAATATATAGAGTTTCTGGCTATAGCATGAGCACTCAGGAGTGGGCATTGGACCTGCTTCCATCCTTTCTTTTTCCTTTTGCTTTCCACTCTTCACAACTGTTTCTTCATACCAGTTGAGAATCATGGCTTTCTGCTCCTCAGGAGTGGGCATTGGACCTTCTTTCAGCTCGGCATCGAAATTGAGGACTCGGTTTATCGGAGGCGTGGACGTAGAAGTCCCTTGACGATGAGTTTCAGTAAAACCCAGTGCCCTATCATCAACGCTATCAATTGCCATCGTTTTCGGTTGGTGTTACAAGCTTATTTGCACGTTCCCACAGACGGTGCCAAATGTTGGAACCAGATTTCTGATGGGTCGGACTCCGAATAACTCTTCGGGTTCACCTACAAAGTTAGAAGAATGCGAGGGGTTGGGGCCCCAATTCACCTCCAGTGTGAGAATAAATTAAAAGGTTCCGGTGAGTATAAGTTGAACGTGCAAGTGCTTGTGTGTTCTGAATGAATTAAGTATCCATCGCATATGAAACCTGATATGAGCTTTTATAAGCACAGTTGTTACCGTTCGCCCGAAATCCTCGGAGCCACTCGTCATCGTGCGTTGTCCGTTTCACCCGCCTTTTAAGTCGGAATACTCAGTCCATTCTACAACGGTCATGTGTAGCTGACCGGACCGAAGTAATGGGTCTAACTTATCCAACAAACTCATTCGGCCCAATTACTATTCGGCCCGATTACACTTGGGCCTCCAACAGTAATTAAACATGCATGCAAAAACTCTCACGAACGAGAAAACCTTAAATTGATGAGCACATAAACATGAGACAACTGAAGAGCGATCGTTCCTTTCAGTGAAATGACAATCTGGGGAAAAAATATAGAGTTTCTGGATATAGCATGAGCACTCATTTTTGGAAATTCTTTAACAAAGTCCAAACGACATTTATTCAGCTAGACAAATGGAGAATACATTACTTAAGCTACCTCAAACTGTCGGAACAATAATTACGATATCCTTATTAATTGCTCTCCTAGCCAAATTTTCTTCTTTAGCCAACTCAAACACTTGTTTCTACCCAATTGCTTGTAGATTCTACTTCCTTACGGTACCCAGTAACAGGCCTCAACCAGCTTTGATTTTAGCATCATTTGGTCTCTCTATATTCGGTTATTGGTACATTTGCATTTAAATGTTATATTCTTTTTCTTTTTATTGAAAGGATTTAAATGTTCTTTTAAAATGATTCTAGTGTCACGTCAAGATTTTAGCTATTTATTACTTCTAGGCGGTGTTACCAAAAATCCCCAATTATTTGAAAAAATTCACGATTAATGAATAATCTTTAAAAAATATTTGACTAATTCAATTTTTAAATTCGATTAATCGTTATGAATTATTTTTGAATGACAAAATTTTATTAGAAAATAAGATTAAAATATTAAAAAATATCCAAAATTTAATTATAAATCAAACTAAAATATTAAAATATATCCAATTTTTGTGTTGATGGATCATTTTGATTAATTCTTGATTTGTTGATTAAGCCCTAATCGATATCTTAGTCGATTAATTTGATACCCGATTTTTATAATCACACTCCCAAGGTTGGTTAATAGTTTTTGGTATTTTCTTCACAAATTATAAGCAATTTTAAATTGTTTTAATTTTGTACTTAAGTGATGTTATAATGCTTAAGTGATGTTAGAATCACTTAATTACAACCTATGTGCATATGTTGGTATCCGTCTATCTCAACGAAAATGTTGTTATATGCCTTTCTGTAAATGTTGTTATCAGCCTATCTCATGAAAATGTAAATTAGTTTTCTCATATATCATATCTGTTTCATATACAAAATTATTTTTATCCAATGTAAAATCCTTCTCGAAAATAATTTATTGGTGAAAATCATGACAATGTTATGTGAATAAAATATTCTTTACATGGCATTAAATTTGTGTGATTTCCTTTTCTTTTTGGCTGGAAAGGTGGAATTCAATGGATTACTGCGCTCATGTGTCTACAACTCATTTTACTTTCTTTTTTAGGAAAAGACTCATTTATTTACTTATTTTATTTTATATGAATTCAACATAATTCAAGTGAACCATTAATGTAATACCCTAATCCCATATCGAGAAGATTTGGTACTGTTCAATTTATAAGATAAAGTACTACTACCAATAAGTGTCAACAAATCATGATCTTTTGGGGGCATGGTGAACTTGTGGAGTACCAAGTTGTTGTATTAGGACCAGTAAATTTCAATTTATTTTGGACTGGAAATTGGGACTTTGCCCGATTTTTGAAATAGGCTCGGTATTTGACCCGGGTTGTCAAATATGATATCAGAGCCGACTCTCGAAAACTTGATTCGTCAAGTTGTCGGAGGTGGGGGACACGAAGGCTAGTGGTATTATCCCACAATTGACAGAGGTCCGGAGATGGGGACACGAAACCAGCCGGTATTATCCCACAATGGCTAGAGATGTACGATCTTGAACTTATGAGATATCCGTTCAGGCCTAACGAGGACGTCAGAAGTTTAAGTGGGGGAGTTTGTAACAGCCCGGTCTCATATTGAGGAGATTTGGGACTTCTTTTCAGTTTATAAAGCAAAGTTGTAACAGCCCGCACTTTTCGGATTATTAATCTTACAATAAATATCAAAGTTAAAACTATACAATGACAATGGAAGCGTGACAAATGTTCTATTACAAAAATATTTAATACAAAAGCGCAGCTAACGATAATCTAAAATCAAATCTATTCCGAACCTAAGATCCTCGAATCCCAACGCCATCCCACTTGAGTTACACCGAACTTGAAATTTGTAAGTAATGAGCTATACAACCCAGCAAGAAACCAATCGATCCAACTAGTCGGACAAATAACATGTATACAAATAAGATAATACAATATTAAATACGATACGATATACGAACCATATAACTTTCGATACACATTCATATTCTTATTCGTATTCGATACATACAATACGACACCACATAACAACAATAACCTGAAATCCACAATTCATGCCACGACCACTACAACCCGGTAATAACAGTCCTAAATTTTCAGGCTACAACCCGGTGATAACTGTCCTAAATTTTCATAAAACTGTCACTATAACCCGGTGACTCGGTCCTTATTCTTATTTGATATTTTCACAAACCATGATACAAATCATAGAGTCCCATAATTATCGCCTAGGCACCACATAACACATATACACTAATACATGTCACTACAAAATATAGCATCACATAGCCCATGTTTTAATAATCAAATATACATACATCACAAATAATTTTAAAAGCACTATAAAGATCAATCGAAAACTTACCTCGACGCATTATAGATCGTATATCAAATTCGGACCAGAACTGTAATTAACCTTTTTGACACTCTAAACAATGTTTTCTGGAAAAACATAAATCACTAAAGTTGTAGAGAACAGAAAGACCTTTCCGAAAAGTCCAGAATCAATGAATTCCGACTTATGATGAATTAACTATGAATTTTACAAGATAACTGATTTATGAGAGATAAAGACCTACGAATTTTGTTATAAAAGACGGGGAAGAAGAACAATGGTGTTTATATAGCGGCACAAAATCCTAACTTTAAACTTACAAGTTTATCCGTATTTAAATCTAATCCATATTTTAGGCCCATTAAACTAATTTAATTTTAAATCCTAATCTTAATCAAATTTTAACCTATTTTTCTATTACTATTTTATTATTATTAATCTAAAAATTACGGGATATTACAAAAGTACTACTACCAATAAGTATCAACAAATTATGATCTTTTGGGGGCTTGTGATAGACTTGTGAACTACTAAGTTGTTGCATTTCGGCCAATAGGCATCGGCTTATTTCAGACTGAAAATCGGGACTTAATCCAATTTTTGAAAAAGGCTCAAAATCTTACCCGGATTGTCACAATTAATCATAATGGTTATATAAGTTAAAATGCTGAGTTGTAATAACCACATTTAGAAAGTGAATGAGCCTCGTGTTTGTGTATTGTGCATCTTATGAAAGTTTCATTGATTAATTAAATTCAAAATTTAGTTTCAATCTCACAATCACAAACCTTATCTATGTATATTATAATTCTTGAACAGTTTTGAAGGGTATAAAAATAATTTTACTTAAAAAAAATTACAAAAAGCCATGTCATCAATCATAATAATGCATGCAATATTTTGATCCTTTAAGAGTGCCTAATTAAATGTCACTAATTCAAAACTCTGCATAACTTGAAATCATGTGTAATCTTTTCCATTCATTATATTCAAAAATTAAGATCCACACAGTTGTATATTCCCGTATACTTAATATACAAAGATTTATTTTTATAAAATTCTCATGTTCATGTAATACACTTAAAAACAATCAGCTCACGAGAATGCAATACGATCTGAAAACATAATTCTCTTTCATAAATGGACGGGTCACCAGTTCTCAACATTTTTATGTATTATTTGTTTCGTTTGTGTGTAGTGCAACGTTAGTGCAAGAGTTGTTGTCATGGCTCATGGGCATTTCTATTTCAAATCAATCAGTCTAGGAAAATTTTAAAAAATAAATTACAAGAGAGATGGTTTCCAATTTTTTATTTTGTTTTCTTAATAATTACTAACATTTAATTTGTTTAGAAAAAACATCTAATTTTAAATTATGGACCCGAGAATCAGAATTCAGAATTTATTAAATCTTTAAATTATTGTTAATTTTTATACATGCTTACAAATACCAATGACATAAGTGTGGAGTCAAATTTAAATTTATTTCAAATTCGCATACAACTCAATAAAATTCGGCTAGACGTGGGACTGTAAGTTGATTCGTACTATTCGATATCTCGACTTATATCCGGTTTGAAAATAAGATACATGTCTCGGATTCATTAATAAACGATCCAAATCTGGAAGAAAAATTAAATTCGGATAAAATATGATCCCGGATATGAGCACTCATGTACCCGCTAAGATTAAGTCTCATATTATTCTTAATAAAATGATCCTACCCGAATATGATTCATGATCCGTATTCGATTGAAACCCGAATATGAATTATATTTTTAGTTTATTATATTTCTAATTAAATAACATATTAAATTTCTTAATATCATTTATAACTTTAAATTTTCATAAAATATGAGTTATTCACCCAATTAATTATCAATTGATAATAAAATTAATATATTGTGATAAAACAAACATTTTGCAATGAAAAATGTTAACTACTTTCTGAATTTAATATTTTTATTAAGGTGCAATCATATTTTTGTGACAAAATTGAAAATTTTAATATATTTTTTTTAAAAAAAAACTCAACGCCCGTGCGCGAAGCACTGGCAGAAAATACTAGTTCTTTTTATAATAGATGTACGATAATCAACAAAATGGGAAAAATTACATGTACTGAAATCAAATTTTCATTTCTCTATTTTGTACTTATATTTATTGTTTCCCTCTAAATATCAGGTTTAAAGTAGATTAGCATCGAACACTTCGAAGCCAAAAATCCTCAACCCCGAAAGGACTTACACATCTTTTTACTATTTAACAATCTCTTTTCATTTTGAGAAAAATTTTGTTATCTCTAAACTTTTTTCTTTTCTTTTTCATTTTGCTTTGAATCTTTATCAAAATTCTTAACTTCTAACTTGCTAATTGATAACAAACGTTTTTAACTATGTACAGGGGCGGACCCAGGATTTGAAATCTACCTGGGCTGGAATATTTTTTTTTTTTCGCGAACTTAATAAAAAGGATAAATGACCAAACTAGCATAAGAATATGTCATAAAACAGATAATAAGCGTACATGTAAACTGGAAAACAAGATTTACTTACATCATTTGAGTTGTACTCGACGATTCTATTGAGCATAAAATTCATCTATCACTTCATCTATATCAATATCTTCAGCAAACTCCCTTTCAACGTTGATAAGCATAGAATCTCTCAAATATTCATCCCCCATTTTATTTTGAAGTTCGGTCTTCAATAATTTCATAGCTGAAAAAACCCTTTCTGTAGTTGCTGTAGAAACAGGGAGAGTCAACACAAGACAAATCAACCTATAAATCAAATTGTAGTGTTCTGCCTTTCCTGTATCAACTAGTTGTACACATAACTCAGAAAGAGTAGACAAACTCTGAAATTTAGCATGTTTAACCACATCAATATTGTAATGATCAAGTTGGAGTTGAAGATGGTACATATCTTGTTGACTAAAATCAGCAGGATAAAAGGTACTTGCAAGAGTACAAATCTGCTCCTTGTGAAACAAACCAAAATTATTCTTCGGTTCTAAAGATGAACTTAATCTCAAAAGCTCCACGACATGATCATTGGACCTATAATGTAGCTCTTCTAACTGGAAATCAATTGCAGAATTAAATACATCATAATGATAATGATGCTCAACTGATATATCATCACTTTGTCGCACAGAACGAAATTCATCCATATAACGAGCACTCATATCTGGTACAGTAATTCCATTCTTTTCACATACCGATATGACATAATGCAAAAGAGCATCAAAACCATCATCTCTCAAAGATTGTAGCAATTCTTTTGTTGTTGCAACTAAATCCATGGCATTCAAGATATCAATTGATTTACTTTGTAAAGCTCGGCAAAGCAAATCAGTAATGCCCATGATTTTATGCATCAAGTATAACACAAATAAAAACTTAAATGATTTTAGTGCCTTTATAGTACCTCTAGCTTCTCCACGTTGAGCACTCGAATTAGTACTACAATTATTTTTGCTTTCCAACACAATAATTATTGAACCATACTTATCAATCAAGCTACAAACACTGTTAAAGTGAGAGCTCCACCTGGTAGATCCAGCTCGTTGCAAATTTCCAATCTGATTAAGTCCCCTACCAGTCTCGCGTTCTCCACTAGCCACAGAATGATCAACCTCAATGCCATGTGCAGTTTGTAACTCTGAGAGACGTTTAGAAGAACCACTAACAATATTGACAACATTAGCCAACATAGAAAAGAATTCCCAAACATAATCTTGTTTCTCAGCAGCCCCAACCAATCCTAGTTGTAAACAGTGAGCAAAACAATGTACATAATAAGCATATGGGCAATCTCTAAGAAACAAAGCATGTAAGCCATTAAACGCACCACGCATATTACTAGCACCATCATATCCTTGACCTATCATATTCTGAATGCTTAAGTTATTCCGTGTGAGAACATCAGATAATTCTTTCTTAAGAGTTAATGATGTTGTATCAAGCACATTAACAACATCAAAAAAGCGCTCACGTATAACACCATAAACATCAACAAATCGTAACACAATAGCCATTTGTTCTTTTTGTGATGCATCTAATGCTTCATCAACTAAAATGCAGAAATTAGAATCTCCTATCTCATTACGGATTTTATTTCTTACTTTAGAAGCAAAGATATGTAAAATATTTTTTTGCACTTTTGGAGAAGTGTAAGTAGCATTTTTGGTGCATTTTCCAGAACAATATTTGAAATATCAGGACTCAATCTTCCAAAAGTTTTGACTATCTCAATAAGATTACCTCTGTTACGAGAAGTGGATGATTCATCATGACCCCGTAACGCACATGCTTGTAAACTCAAATATCGAACACCCTCTATAGTAGCTCTCAAACGCAACCTATTCTTCTTTACCTCTTCCAAAGATTGACAGTTAATGACATTGTCAATATGTCTTGTAACATTCTTCAACCTTTCATAAGATTTGATTGCCTTTTTATGTGGTGAATTAGAGGTTCCAATATGGACCAAGAAAGCACATCTCTCATTATCATTAACTCTTTTCCAACTCTTGAATCCATCAATAGTAAATGCATGTTGTGAAGATGCATCAATTTCAAATAAATAACATGGAAAACAGAAAGCTGCATCTTTCGAAACTGAGTACTCTAGCCACTTGAATATGTTGAACCAAGATGCTTGAAACCGGCGACGTTGAGTTCCAAACTCAGTAGCTGGATATTGGTCTCTACGCAGTTGAGGTTGACATGGTCCCAATCTAATGTATTCACGTCTAATGTCATCACGAACATTAGGTGGATACTTCTAAATTGGACGACGAAGACCTGGATCACGTTCAAAGGATGCAAGATTAAATTCTGAAGTATCACTAGGAGTAGCAGTACCACTGGAAGTAGCTGTAGGAGTAGCAATAGGAGTAGCAGTAGCACTGGAAGTATGTGTAGGAGTAGCACTAGGAGTATGTGTAGGAGTAGCAGCACTAGGAGTAGGTGTAGGGGTAGTCATACCACTAGAAAAATAGGAGAACAATGTCTTTCTCTTTTTATCTTGACTCCTACATAAAACCAAATTTAATTAATTGAAAGATATAATATATGCAACAAAGTTGTAAATACAATCATACTACTAAGTTAGCACTTCAGAATTTAGCCCAATATAACAAATTAACAATATAACTTTCACTTCAATCAGTTATAATAATTCTGCTATTAAAGTAGATTTTATTATTTTCTTTATGAAATAAAAAATTTCAGTTATAATAATTCTGCAATTATAATAATTCTTCAATTAAAGTAGATTTCAGTTATAGCTTTTCATTCTTTTAGTTTTATTATTTTCTTTTTGAAAAAACTATGGCTTGATTTTCAAGTAGATTTAAAGTTTCTCATTATTTCCAGCAAGAGAATAATACTCTATATACATATGGATGCTGCAACATGTAATTGTAACCAGGTCAGTACTACGATGACTCAACATACAATTAATTTTCAAATCTTAGTATCCATACAAGCAGTTTTGAGGAAGTTCAGCCATTGTGAGTCGTGACATAAAAAAAAAGGGCACCGAAGAATATAATTAAGGTGAAATCAATGTAAGGTAATGTTCTTCATCTAGGTGCTTTCTCTGGGAAAACAAAAAGCCCTTCACAGACATCACTAGCTTAAAGGGATTGTTTATGCAATATGAGAATATTTTACACAAAACTTAACAACACGATTCTGTTGGCGGATTTTTAGAATTAAGATGCTAGACATTCAACGACTCCAATAGATAGCAGATACATTTTCCCAAAGAGAGAATTTTGCGTGCAATTTGAAACAGGTTTTTCTTTTGCATTACATAAGTATGTCAAAGCTATACACAATCAGCAATTCATTCAGCACCAATTAATATCTGAGGGATTAGGGAAGTACTTACATTTTAGTGTAGACTCGTAGTTGCAGGCTTGCAGCAGAAGACAATCAAAACTTCAAGATTGAAAAGAACAAAGAATGGAAGCGATGATTAAGTTTTAAGAGGCTGAGTTCGGTAGTCGACCTAATTTCATTCAATTTTGGGATAACATCTAATGGGTTGGGCTGAGCTGAATAAATATAAAACAGGGTTGTTTTTTTTTTTTTTTGCTACCGGGGCTGGATAATTTGTTGGATTAAATGTTAAATGGGCCGGTAAAATTTCACCAGGGCTGCAGCCAACCCCAGCCCAGCTGGTGGTCCGCCCCTGATTATGTAATATAGTTCGAGATTTTAGGTATAATATATAATAAATAAACTATAAACACAATGATGACCGTAGGGATCTTTGTTTGTAATCCGTAGCGATCATCGAAAATTTTTGGGAGAGTTTGTGGTTATGTTTGTGTGTTTTTAAGTGATGGAATCCACTTTTTCCGATATATTCCGTAGCCATCCTCTCTTGGTTGCCCAACCATCAGCATCATCAGTATGAGTGAGTCAGGAAGATACATGAGTGAAGTGAAATGTTTTCCATAAATTCGGGAATGACTAGGGTCATTGTTGCGTGACACGTGTTTGAGCAATAGGAAATGATTATGGTTACGGAAAGTTTGTTTCCTATAAGGAGATTTAGTGCAATACATAAGCAGTAGGGAACTCGAATATGGTGCTTTACTATAAAAACTAAAATATGTATGTTGTCTACGTGTAACAGTCCGACTTTTCGTACTATTAATTCTAAATTCGAAACTAAAATAAAATACATTTCCTTATTCAATAACAAAAGTCAAAGCAGCGGTCAAACTCAATAATTCATAAACATAAAATCGGAGACGCAACTTCACAATTTCAATAATACATATCTTGCAATTTAACAAAATTGATTCAAATATCACAACTATTCTTAACCAATAATTTACATCAAAACACGTAGCACGAAATTCACAAGTTCACATCCATATTCTCAATAAGCTTCCATAACGTACCAACCTGAAATATTATAAAGGGGCGAGCTACAGAGCTCAGCAAGTAACAGATTGACATATATTCTCAAAAATTAATGGGCGTTTTAATAAAACAGATTTCTCAAAACAATACTAATTTTGAAAAACTTTGCGAAAACAAATCCAGCCCAAAGTTTATATTTTCAAAATCCAGAACATAAACATAATTAAAACATAATTTAAAACAGAAACGAAATTTTTATAAATACCACAGTCTTGCTCTATGACCACACTTTTCCAGTAGCCGAGATCTTATTCTTATTCTTATATGCCACACTTTTCCAGTGACCGGTATCTAAAGTTCAATAATTATGCGCCCTTAATAGGTATCTAAAGTTGCACACTTGTGCGCCTACTAAGGGTATCTAAGGCTAGTTCCGGAATTATAGCATAAATTACGAATGGGTTCGAAACGTAGAGACTGAGAGATTTGAATATTCTCGTATCTTATATCTTATACAGTTCGAAACAATATTCTTATATCTTATACGAAATTCGAAAAATAGAGTATCAATATCTTTTCCGAAAATAAAAGTAAGTCAAAAAGTACTTACCTCAAAAGCGATCAAATACCGAAATCAATGCGAGCAAATCCTATAATTTTTATTAAACCAATCAAAGTCAAATAATGTTCACACCACCTTAATAGAACCCATGTGATGCTTACATATAACTTACTCAATGAAATTTCAAAAATCAGACAACAAAACATCTTGCAAAATAGACCATTATTAACAAAATCAATTATGACCAGTTCTAGAAATTGACAAATTACTATATAAAAATGACTTTAACTGAAAAAGTACAAAACACAAAAAACGTAGGCAATTCCGAGACCTTTCCAGAATGGTAAGGTTCGATTAAAACAAACAAGTAACGAATTCAGAATTCAAACATATGCGTACTGCAAAACAGAATTAGACCCTGACTTCCCGAGTATTCTGCTGATTAAGACTTCCAAATGACAGAATTTGATTGGAGAATGCAAATAAACACGTAGATCTCGAAACTACCTTTCCAGAATGATATTACTCATAATTGTTTGTTAAAAACTCAATTTATTATGAATTTTCAAAGTTAGACATCTCAACTTCAAAAACATACTGGCTGGTCAATAAATTCCAGAAAAACTCATATCTATAGACCTAATTTTGGAAACCACAAAGAATCAAAGTTGTAGATAATTCAAATACCTTTTCAGAAATTCTAATATGATAAGAATCCAATTAATAACGAATCAGATACGAATTTTATAAGAATTCAGAATCCAAACATACTATACATATGAAATTGGAGTAATCATACGACGAAAGTGAATATAACAAATAACTCATGGATATACATCAAATTATACAAATACTCAAGAGAACATATAAAGATCCTTGACATAATCAAAATAAATCAAATATCATACACGTGAAATAACACGAATAACAAGAGAATTAAAGAATCGTTACCCCTTCTTTTTAAGCTTGTTACGAGACCTTCTCATCTCGTGCTCTTCTTCTTCTCTTCATCATCTCTCTCTCTCTCTATCTCTCTCTCTCTCCCCCCCCGAATGTTTGCTAGGGATTTCATCTTTTTTTTAACACGCTTGTATCTAGATATGTATAGGTCCATTTTAATTAAATTGGGCCAACTAAAATTTTAAACTAAAACCCAACAAAATTAAATTAGTACGGCCCGTTAATCCAATTGTATTCTAAAGTCAAATTATATAATTATCTTATTTTTAATCAACTTCTAATTCTAATTTCTAGCAAATTTTAATCTATTAAAATTATAAGAAAAATCAGGGATATTACACTACGGCTCTCCGTAGAGGCTGATACAGAAAGCTACTCCTGGCAAATGGGAAGAGATTGAAAGCTAAAATAATGTTTATTATAATAATATTCATGCCCGCGATTTAGTAATGATTTGAGCCGTAGTGATTCATTATTTTTTATAGCTATCATATTAGTCCATCACACAATAATTAGATATAATTAAAGCAAAAAATATAAACTCGGTAGAAATAAACGAAACAAAATTTCTCACAATTGTCTTGTGCATAGGAAGAACCTAGACAAATCACTGTCATATCAACTATAAATTTTTTAAAAAGGTGAATTAGTTTTTTCCCATATCCTATCTATCTGTTTCATATTTTATCTAATGTAAAACCCTTCTCAAAAGTCATTTATTGGTGAAAATCATGGCAATGTTATGTGAATAGAATTGTTCTGTATTACATGACAATTTCGCCATTTTATACATTAATCATTAAATTCATTAGTCGACCACAACTTTAAATTTGTGTGATTTTCTTCCCTTTCTAATTGGAAAGGTGGAATTCAATTGGTTACTCTGCCAGTGTGTCTAGAACTCATAACTTGTTTTTATAATGAATTCAACATAATTCAAGAGAACCATTGATCAACATGGTTACATTACATCAGTAAAATGCGAAAAAAATGACATTTTTAACAGTTTTCCAGCTTATTGTTACCAAAATGACGATTCTCATATATAGGGCCAATAATACATGTTGAATACGTTTTTTGAAAATGTGTAATATGTTCTTTTCTATATCAGAGTCTTTTCCTCTAACACTCCTTCCAAATACTACCGCCGATGAGAACCTCGCTCAAGAAATTCATCTTTGACGCTCCATCAATCAAGACTTTTTTGCCATATCCCTTTTAAAGGCTGGCCCACCATTGAATGAATCTTACTCTGTAAGTAGATGAGTTATTTATGATAGTTGGTAGGTGCTCTGCTCGGTTTTGTAGATGTAAAACATGATTGGAAGCCGTGAAAAAGTATGGTTTGCAGTGTTGGAGAAAGACTAGATACGCATTCGAGAAATGCGTAACACATGTTACCAATTTATAAAATGCGTATTACACTTTCAAAAGATGAATTACCCCTTCTGAAAATACGTATTACTTAATACCCATATCTCAAATGCGTAACTGATTGGTATAATTGGCCATATTCTCTAGATCTGGTATTCTTGTCAATCGAATATAAATATTCGGCATTTATGGCCTTCATCCGTAAAATGCTAAATTATCAGAGCTAATGTGGTTTAAAGAATAAAGAAAGAAGAGTGTTGGTCCTTGACTATTGCAGAAGGGGGGGGGGGGGTTGAATGCAATACTGATAAATCTCAATCTACGCTTCAACAACAAAGACTAAGATTAACGTTTATTAGTTTATGAATTACAAACACAAGTAGACACAAGAGTATTTCTCACAAAATAAACGTTTTATTTATTTTGCAATGGGTTGCTACAACCTCAAGAAAATGTTCGTTTTCTTGAGCTTCGGTTTCTCGAGTGATGCATAGAATGAATTGAGAGATAGTCTAAGTAAACTAATCCTATCTCTATCATCACGGGTTTGTGAAGCTGTTGTCATTTTCATGTGGCAGCTTCTTACAAATTGTCTATCCGTGAGCATTACCTAAATTGCTATACAAATAAGATTAACATTACTGGGAAAAGCAATCTAGATACATTCTATATTTAGCTAACACAATTCAGTAGATGTTGATTTGTCATACTCTTGAATTGGTGAGCTTTTTCATGTGATCTCTCAAGCTTCGGTCGTAGTCTTGCAGACCTGATGCAGTGTTGGGATACTGCAACACGCCTGTTTCTTGAACATCCAAACTGTCACATGTTTGACTGGGTAGAACCCCAAAATCAGTATTATCCCTTCATGACAGTATCCTGATGGCTAAGCTTGCTGTCACAGGAATGCGCTTTTGATGACAATAAGAAATCCCCGCATAAGGTGCTGTCAGAATTTCCAAGCTTGCTGTCAGGCTAAGGTAAAGTTGCTGTCTGAGCGCTTCCGCCAATGTTGCTGTCAGAGTGAATGTACTATCGTGACTTGCAACATGTTGTCTTCTTGTAACCTTACTGTCAATGCTGTGACAGTAACATTTATTCTTGTTGTCCATCTTGAGCACTTCTTGAGGCTTGAACAAATAAATGAACTTCTACCAAGATGTACTAGAATCTTATTTGCAATAAACAAAATGGTTACAGAGACATACTCTGGCTGTGACAATATGTTCATACTTAATAAAATTAAGCATTTAAAATATCTAGTTAAGTTGTCTCATAGCTATCACCCATAAATCCTAACAAAGAGTCTCGGGTTTGTGTATTCTTTGTCTTACGACAAATTTGATCGATTAATTAAATTTAAAAATTACTTTCAGTCTCACAAACCTTATTCTCTTTCTAATTGATGTACGATAATCAACAAAATGCAATCAATTAAATGTAATGAATGTGAAATCAGATTTTCATTTCTCTATTTTGTATATGTATGGTTTCCCTATGAATAACAGGCTTAAAGGTAGATTAGCATCAAACACTTTGAAGCAAAAAAACCTCAACGCCGAAAAGTACTTGCACATCTTTTTACTGGCCAACAATTTCTTTTCATAGTAAAAACTAGAAAATGTGATTAACATTACAATTACAATTTCCTAAGCAACACCTTAAAGAAGGGCCTTCAAAAATAATTTCCAAGCAACACCTTAAAGAAGGGTCTTCAAAAATATTAAGATCTTCAATAGAGGGTCTTCAAAAATAATTTCCTCTTCGAAGAGGGTCTTCAAAAATATTATCCTACTCGAAATAGGGTCTTCAAAAATATTATCCTACTCGAAATAGGATCTTCAAAAATATTAATCTCCTCGAAAGAGGGTTTTCAAAAATATTATCCTACTCGAAATAGGTTCTTCAATAAATATTATCCTACTCGAAATAAGATCTTCAAAAATATTATCCTCCTTGGAAAATAGAGCTTTCGAAAACATTACCCTTCTCAGATGAGGACCTTCCACACTTATTTTTTTTCATGCACGAGCTAGTGAAGTAATCAAATCATGTGCTACGAATATTGCATCACAATTCTTTAACATCTCCATGATTTAGATTCTGCTCAGATCTGTTTTTTACCTTTTTGGCCCTTTAAACGATATTTTCTTGGAAAACACAAAACATGAAAATTGCAGGAAACGAAAAGAGCTTTCCGATGATATATGGCTAGTCAGAAACGGACTTATAACGAATCGGGAATCAAATACAACGTTTGCTGATTAACTTCTCAGTACTGAAAAAACGGGATCTGATTATGTTTTGTGATTTCGAGAATAGATCAAAACATAATCTCAGAAAATACCAAGAACGAAAGTTGTAGGAAATCACAAAAGCTTTCCGGATCATAAAAAATCATCAAAATCTAACATGTAATAAATTTACTACGAATTTTATAAGATAGCTCATTTGTACGGACAAAATCATAAGAAAACTTATCTTTATTTTGAATAGAACCACGAACCACCGCTTCCACCGTTTAGCTCCTCCATTAAAGCCGCTCCAAATCCATAATAACCCCCCATGCGTATTGTATAGATTGATTGTCCTCCACAATAAAAAATTATCCCCTCCTTCTAGCGCCAATTGTTAACGGAGGAATTTGGTGATAACAAATTTCGGGGATTGCTGGAATAACAAAATTGTAATAATAGGGGGATTTGGGATTTTTGGATGTTTGGGGCTGGACTTGAAAGGTGTCTCGACTTGTTAGATGTGTCGGATCCTCTTCCAAGATACCTGCGTACCCTGTTTATATATGGGGAGCAAGCCAACGCAGTTCTGTGATAGGATAGTATTTTTAATCCCTGTGATTGTTAAGGGATATGTTGAGATAAGTTGATTTTATCTTTTTAGAGTTATATTAGCGTTGTGATTCTTTCCTGATTTGAAAGAATCGTTTGGAGATATTTTTTAGTAATTGATTGATTTAGATTGATTGTTTCCTCGTTTCAGAGAGAGGATATTACTTAGTGGTTAAACAATAATTATTATTAGATCAATATTGGGAAATTAGGAGATAATTGAGGCAACCAAAATTATGGCGTAAAAATGCATTAGTCTATGTATACGCTATAACTCTACTTTACTGATGAACATATAATTCAAGGAACTAAACTGATCAAATTAAATCTGAACTTTAAAGAAATAGAGTATAGAGGCGCTTCTTGTTTAGGAATCCAGCGAAAATACCGAAAACAAATGCTCGAGAGGTACAAATGCCGCTGTTCCCACCAACCTGCATAACAATATGGTAGAAAGTTGTCTGTTATATAGAGACAAAAAACCCAGGTAAATATGAAGTATCTCTCTTATTTCCAGTAATGATGTACAGATTCCTTTGACTTAATTGAAAACATCATATGAAGATTACTCATAAAATATGTGTTCTGCAATATAAGCTCATAAAGAGTTCATTACCTCTTCTGCAGACATTTCTAAGTTTTCTTTTCCGTGTGATGAATTATTATGGATCATTGTATCTCATTCATCCATTAGTAGTAATTAAATAGGCATGAGTAAATGTTTTTGGAAGAATTTCGTAACAACCCAAATCGGAGGTTGCTGGAATAACGAAATATGAAAATAGGGGGATTTGAGATTTTTGGATGTTTGGGGGCTGAGCTCGTATGATGACTCCTCAGAAAAACGGGATCTGATTATGTTTTGTGATTTTGAGAATAGATCGAAACATAATCCGAGAAAATACCAAGAATGAAAGTTGTAGGAAATCACAAAAGCTTTCCGGATCATAAAAATCATCAACATCTGACATGTATTAAATTTACTACGAATTTAATAAGATAACTTATTTGTACGGACAAAAGCATAAGAAAACTTATCTTAATTTTGAAAAGAATCATGAACCACCGCTTCCACCGTTCTGCTCCTCCATTAAAGCTGCTCCAGATCTGATAAACCCCCCCCCCCCTTGCGTATGATGTAGATGATTTGATTGTCCTCCACAATCAAAAAATAATCCCCTCCTTCTAGCGTCAATTGTTGTTGGAGGAATTTCGTAACAACCCAAATCGGAGGTTCCTGGAATAACGAAATATGAAAATAGGGGGATTTGAGATTTTTGGATGTTTGGGGGCTGAGCTCGTATGATGACTCCTCAGAAAATTGAATAGAGAATGGGTTCTTTCTCTTCCTTTTTCCCGAGTGTCAATTGTTGTATCATACAAGGTGCCTACGTACCCTTTTATATAGGGATCAAGCCTCACGTAATTCTTGGAAAATAAGTCATTAGATAAGCCCATTCAGTCAAAGCCCCTAAATAGTCAACGTTTATCCATCCAATGTTCCCATAAATAGTTCAAGGATTATCAATCCACCTCACGTTCCCATAAATAGTTCAAGGATTATCAATCCACCTCACGTTCCCATAAATAGTCCGGTCTTCACACGTTTTCCTACAATCTCGCGGCATCTCTGTATTTCTTTCCATGATTAAGAATATCGTTTGGAGATATTTTTCGTTATTCATTAATTGAGATTGATTCTTTCCTCGTTTCAGAGAGAAGATATTACCTAATGGTCAAGTAATTAATTATTAATCTGAATTAATAATTATTAAACGAAGATATTTGTACTATGCCAAAATATGGCATAACAGTAAACTCTCGCGAAGGAGAATACCTTAATTGATCACTACATAAATATGCGACAACTGAAGAACGATCATTCATTTCAGTGAAATGACAATCTGGGGGAAAAATATAGAGCCTCTGGCTATAGCATGAGCACTCGTATTCGGAGATTCACCAATAAATTAATTAGTCAACCTCGATATTAAAGTTGTGTGATTTCGTTCCTCTTGCGGTTGGAAAGGTGGAATCCAATTGTTATTGTGCTAGTGTGTCTTGAATGTATATAAATTTGAATAAATACACATGAAATTTATGTCTTTTGTAAATGCAACACGAAATAATTTATCCAAAAATATATCTTTACACGCCCTCCATCCTATCCAATTGTTAACATTGTGGTATGGACACGAAAAACGAAAAATAAAAGTGAAAAATTAGTGGGTAAGTTGGTGGGACTTGCTAAAATTAATGTAGAAAAATATACTATTTTATGACATGCTAATAATTGGATGAGACATCTGAAAAGGGAAAGTGTTGACAATCTGTTGGAACATGTTGGAACAAAGGGAGTATATTTCATCCATTATTTTGGTTGTCATGATACAATAACATAAAAAAAAAATAAGAATAGTTAAACTTAAAAATTAATAGATGATAATCGTGAGATGTTTGAACTCCATCAACGACTTATGAAATATAAAAATTAATATTTTTATCTCTAAATATATTTTTAAAAAAGTCCAGACTTTTGATCGTTAAGGGACAATAATACTACAAAAAAGTAAGTATAATTGGATTTTAAAATAAATAAATTAGAACCGTTTAATATAATGTCACGTAATATTTTATACATTAATATTAAAAAGTCCAAGATTCGAAATTCGCCAACAATATATTAAAAAAATTATATTTTAGTATTATAAAAATTAAAAAAAATATAAATAATAATAAAATTATGAATTAATATAATAAAAATTATTAAAAAAATAGCCGTTAACAAAGGATCACTGTAAAAATTGGGCACCAAGTAACATTTAATTAGAACATGAATGTGACGGCTGTGTTTTCGAAAAAATCGGGCATAAACATCCGGACAATCACTTAGAAAGTTCATACTGAACAATACTTACATTACACACAAATTCACAACACAACACCCCTAATCTAAGAATCCTAGATAATTGCGTGGAGTACACACAGACTTGGCCTTATATAAACAATCAGGGTTAAACTGATATCATATCATATCATATATCGGGAGTTTAGAGAGAGAAAGTAGAGAGTTTAGAGATAGAAAAGGAGGGAGTTGAGAGTTATAGTTTAGAGAGAGAGAGAGAGAGAGGATGGATGATGGATTGGCATGTCCGCCTCTTGAAGACTTCGACTTGGACTTCAATTTCAACGAGACTTATAAGCTAGATGGTTTTTTTGATGATTTGTTATTTGAAGATGAAGCACAAGAAGGCTCAATTGATGTTGGTGCTCATTGTTTCGAAACGAATTTAGGAGAGGCAGGCCCAGTTCTCAGCCAACTTATGCATGAGGAGAAGAGTAATGCTGGGATTAATCAAGTTGCTGGTGGGATTAAAAAGAGGACTTGCAAAATTACTTTGGTGAATAAAAAGAGTAATCATTGTTATGGAAATTTTGGCAAAGGAAAGGAGTTGAAACTGAATTTAGATAAGAAGAGAAAAATCATGCAAGATGATTATGATTCGAGATTGGAAGCTACGACGCATAATTTGCGTGCGTCATATGATCGATTGAGAAAAGCTAAGCAACAAAAACGGATTCAAGTCATTGATTTTAGAATGGAACAACCAAGAAAGTACTCAAGTTGCAAGGCTCCATCAAAACGGCAAAGGCTGATGGCAATGGGGACTCGCAAAACCAACAACAAGTTCCATCCAGCCATTTATTAGCCTCGATGTATACTAAAAGTAGGGCACTCTTTTTTCCACGAGGCCCATCTTCTGTAAAAAAACAAACTGTGAATGTAATAGGTTATCGATCAATTAAGTGTATGTACATTTACCTGGATCTTCTCCACTTGTCAGGAAAATAAGACCATCTTTCCAAATTATGTGTTAGTTTTCAGTTCATTTAAGATGTTCAATTGCTACTGGGTCTGTTATCCAGATATGGCTTGATGTACTATATTTTTTTAGATAAATGTTTTTGCCTCATTTTAGTAACCTACATTGCAATCAACATTATATTAAGAGTAATTTCTAAGTTTTCTCTTCCGTGTGATGAATTATTATGGATCATTGTATCTCATTCATCCATTAGTAGTAATTAAACAATCCATTAGTAGTAATTAAACAGGCATGAGTAAACTCTCATTCATTGTTATTGTGCTAGTGTGTCTTGAATGTATGATTAAATTTACTTGTTTCCATCAATCAAAATAGTTACATCAGTGAAATGCCTGAATATCAGATCTGATGTGGTTTACAAAAAATGTGTAGAGTAGGTGTAGTTTGTCTTAAAAAGTTTGATTAATTGATTATTATTTTTCCCAGGTGACGGTTATTGAATTTATAAAACAATTTTTTTTCCATAGCTTGAGGAGTTAAAACTAAGAAATGAGATTAACTTTACAATTGCTAGCTGCTGATTTAGGGTTATTATTCTATGTATACATCACTTTACTTAAATGAGCTAATAATTTATGGAACTTAACTGATCGAATTATACATGAACTTTTACAACTTCAAATAGAGGCGCTTCTTGTTTAGGAATCCAGCAAAAAGACCCCACAACAAAATCTCAAGAGCTACAAATGCCGCTGTTCCCCACTTCCTAGATTGGAGAATGGTTTGCAGTAGTGACTCAGCGCCATCAACCTGCAAAGCAATATGGTAGAAAGTTGTCAATACTGTATAAATAAAGAAAACAGGGGTAACTATGAAGTTTCTTTTGTAGATTTAGTATCAATGTATACATTACTTAATTGATAACATCAGACGAACATTACTGACATATGATTTATGAAAGAGAGACGTGGTAATGAAATGTATATAAGACCAATATTTAGTTCTATCTGCGGTATTGATGTTGATTTCCAACTGAAGTAAATACTGCATTCAACCATTGAATTTCTTACATATGTTTCAAATTGATAATTCATGAAAACTTTACACGTTCCAATGATCATAATACCATTATAAGTATTGCCTATTTGCAAATTTCACACACTACATATTACTAAACCAACTAAAAGCTTTTATTATGGGAGTACTAAATTCATAAATTTTCTCACAGGTCGTCCTTTTAACCAAATTGTGGTTGAGATTATTCCTTTTCCTACTGTTTAGGTTAGAATATATGTCCCACCTCTGAGATCAAAGGGTTGTATAAGAGAGAATCCAAGATGTTAGAGTGCCCTGTCACCCCACCATTTTCTCCTGAAGTTACGTTTGGAGTATGAACCATGTCATGTGTTGTATCTATATACTGGTGCACAAAGAATAGCAGCACAGAAATCTTGACATGGAAATTGCAGTATATTATTAGTAATACATCAGGTAAATCAGAATATCATATCAGAGACAGGCAGAAATCCAAAAAATTAATAAAACTAATGTAAATAGCTCATAGATCATAGAGAACCAAGAAAGCAGGAAGACCAAGTAATAAAGAAAGCTACCGGGTTGTTTTCAGGTGAACGCCAGTAGAAACCTTGAACAACAACTGTAAATATGTCACATGCAGCCAAAGCATAAATAGTAAGTGCGTTCATTCCTACCCACTGTAGCAGTGCCACGGGTTTTCTGATTTGTTTGACATCAACCTGCTCCAATTAGAGTTCAATTATGCAGCAAATGTCAAAAGTTTATTTAATTACAAAAATCTTGCTTTCGGAATATTTAAGAAAGTAGCATCTTCTCATTGAACACACAAAGTATAATTGTCCATCTCTATTTTTACATATTCTTTCAAACAGTGTAAACTGTCAGAAAAATGGAAACAGAAAGAAGAAGATCACACATGCCAAAGCTGGGATCAATACTTCAAAAAAATACTATGCTACATTAACAGCCACGAGTTCACAACAAACAGAGCTGCCACAGAATTTGGGAAAACGCCTATTTGCCTATATAGCTTTGTATAATCTCAAAAGTTGGACTACGCTCATATAAGGTTGTACGTGCTATGTATACTTTTTTGTAACAGAGGACATGGAATTAAGAACTATTACACATTACTACAAGACCATATTAAGTATCTGAGATACTTAAGAAGCAGACAAGACCCTTTAGAGCCTTCAGCAGTTGTACAAATTTTTTTAGCATCTTCCAGAAAATTCTAAAAAACGTTGGGAGTACGGGAACAGCTATCTACTACTAGGAGTAGAGGTGAGGTCAGCCTACATCTCGCCCTCCCTAGACCGTACTTTCAAGCGAGACATACTGGGCATTTTTAATATTGGTAAGATAGACGGAAACAAAAAGGAGTCGCATCAAAGAGTGAAATTTTATTTTCCTCTCAGCTTCCTCTGTTTTTAAAACTTAAAGCACAACAAGTACGAGATTGACAATGTTTTTTTGTTGTCATATATCTGTGTGTGGGAAGAGGGAGGGGAGGAGAAAGCCAAGGCACAAAATCATGTTATTCCAACCAGAACTCTTATAAAAAATCCATCTGAGTCTGACTTGTACATGACAAGAACATTTTCTAACTTTTCAAATGCGATATCTTCACTTATCTACAAAAAAATAAAAATTCAGGTCACTTAGTTTATCAGCATCTATCTGGGTGAAATGATACTTCACAGGTCACATGACATTCTGCAGAATATAAAAGTCAGCTGCTTCTGCTGATTTAGAGGTAACAAGCATTGAGACACAGTAACAGAACTCTAAGAATGGCTATCTAAAAGATTCTCCAGACTTAAAGAAGTTTGTAAACACGGCATGGTTGTGGGCCTTGTGGAAATTAAATGTAACAATATGAATCATGACTTAATTTGTACAAGTTGCACGAACTAAGAAGTAGAATTGACTGGTACTGAATTTAAAATATACATACTTACCTTGGTGAAAATATATATATATACATACATACATACATACATAAACTTCAATATAATAATAATCCTATTATAAATAATTACCATTCAGAACTTCATTAGGACAATAGTACACAAATATCAAACTTACAATGTAAAAGAAAATGGTTAAGAGGAAACCCGATGCTCCTGCAGTGACACGCATATAGCTCAACGTGTACAATGGTTTGGACAAAGGAACTCCTGGAAGATTTGTGTATATAATGCAGGTATAGTCTATGAAAACAAAGTAAAATTTGGTGATTTCAAAGCAAAGTGATTGGATAAAAACTACCTAACAATGCCACAAGAAATCCGAATATCAGCAGAAAGGCAGCAAAAATGGACCACAGAATTATCCTTTGCTTATGGCCCTGCAGCAAATGAGATATATGTATTAGAAAAAACTAGCACTGTAGCTCAGAAAAAAGACCGTAATAAGAGATGAGAGAGGTGAAGAAGGAAAAAGATCTGTTAAAGAAAGAGAGCACACGCAAAAAGGAACAACAAAAGTATAGTGTTCTTATTTTTTATCGAAATCAGAGAGAGTTAAAGGTGCGGTACCTTAAAATGCACAATTATGTGCCCAAAGTGCAGACCAACAAAACACGTAACAGCAGCCATTATCGAACTATAAATTTTACGCAATAAAACAAATGAGGAAATTGATAAGTGAATAGATCTTAAAGTTCATAGGGTAAAGATCAAGAGTTTGGCATCACAGAAAAATTTAATCATATAAAGATTAGCAAGTCCCCAAATATCGCAAGTCTATTTTGATTTTCCAGACACTTGTAGTAGTAGAATGCTACCAAGAATTTTTTTAAAAAAAACTTAACTTGACATTCTTTATCCCCCCACCCCTTCTTCCTTCTAAATAAAGCAGCGAGATCCTGAACAGAAAGTAACTGACAAGTACTACATAGCTTAAGTTAATCCTGGACTATATATAAATTTAACAGTTTTCCCAGAGTATTCTCAACCTAGCTATATTTGACCATTTTGATGAGGTTGTACAAGGTGCTGCTGAGCTATTTTACGAAATCCAATAAAATAAGTCTACAAGAGAGATTACTAAAATGGCACTTTTTATTATGAAGAATAAAAGAACACAAAGAGAAAACCCTACAAATGAAGCACATTAAAAGAATAGAGATGTTCTTACAAAATATAATTCCAATATATTTGTTAATGCAAAAGGAGATCAAATAGGAAGGCAGGGCCCATATATATTTGTTAATGCTCTATTGCACCAGGCCCCAAAAAAGTTATACATAGACTTCTTTCATCAGGTCACCATTTAATAGTGTATATTTTTAATATATTAAAGGTTCACTTTTCTTCACATAAAAATTCGATGAATTTAATTAATTTTAATAAATTAATATAATTTTTGGTCCCTATATAATAAATACAGTAGTTTTTTTAATATATATATATATATATATTTTTTAAACCTTGGAACACACACTAATGATTTCAGTAAATAAATACAATTTACCAATACAAAACTATTATTTATAAAACAAATATTGTTTAGGACAGGGACCCCAAAATGATTGAGACAGGGATGTTGGAAGGAGACATAATCTAATTTATTTGGCCTCACAGTTGAGGGGTCGGATTTCAGCTTTAGGAATGTATAAAACAATTCTTCGTGAAGATAATTTGCCTCTCTAACATGATGTTATTCCTAAAAGAAGGTAGTCATTATACAACATATGACTTCTTGATACATGCATTTATCCTGAATTTTGTCTTAGCTACTGACACATACTAACATATAAACAAAATAGAAAAAGCTTTGGATTAGGACAGACTAAAAGAAAAAGATAAATGGCAGTTTTCTCTAGGATAGTGTACAAAAATAAAGAACAGTGAAGAGGGCTCAACAGGGTAGTAAGTCTCAACCAAAGAAATTCACTTATAGTGGGTAGATTCCTTGTTGACAGATAACATGATCACAGAGTTCATAACAAGCTCATCTTAACAATCTTTTACAAATAAAGTTAATATCTCACAATCATTTAATTGTACATATAAGCAGGGGCGGAGCCACATGGAACCGAGCGGTTCCGATCGAGTACCCTGAGATTTTCAGTATAGCAGTTATACATAACTTATGGAGACCTATATATATCAAGCATATGGCATACTTGGCTCCTGGAGTACCCTGACTTAGTACACAGGGTGCTATTCAGTTTGTTGTCACCATGTGTTTTAAGTCATAGTCCAACATCTCTTTTGCTTTTTTGAGTACAATAGGTATCAAGCATATGGCATACTTGGCTCCTGGCCTTATACGCAGCCTAGAAGTTTTTTTTTTTTTTTGGGAGTACCCTGAATTTAAAAGCTGGCTCCGCCCCTGCATATATGGTCTTGGTAACATGCATTTTCATTAGCTACTCACATACATACATACACCCATATAAACAAACTGGAGATATCATTTTAGGATATGCTTAGAGAAGATAATGGCAGTTTTCTTTAGGATAGTGTACATAAATAAAGAATGGTGAAAAGGCCTCAACAGGGTTGTAAGTATTAAAATGATGCAATTCACTCATATTGCTGAGAATTTTTCTTGAAATATGACATGATCATAGATTTTATTAAGCTCTATTAATAATATATTAAACAAATAGAGTTAATATTTCGCAAAAATTATAACAAGCTATTCAAATACTTGACAGTCACTTAGCAAAAAAATACTTGACAGTCATTACCAAGCTATGTATATACCATATAATAGAATGACTAGTTATGGGACTAGGACATATTAAAAAGTAACAAAAAAGATGCAATTTAAATATAATTGCTTCCGTTACCTAAATGATATTATACTCCCGAAGTAATTTAGGACACAATTAGACTAGTGTTTTGCATATTTCGAGCAGACCCGTAAGCTGCTAATTTCATATTCAGCCAACGGATGTATAAAAGAGTAGAACATAAACCGGGAAGTGTTATAATCCAGAACAATGGTTCCTTAACTTTTTAATAGTGTGTTCTTCTGGCTTCTGACCATCCTAAATCCTGGACTGATATAGAGTCTAGACTCTAGACTATTTTTGTCAGTGTTTTGGAACTTCACACACAAAATCGACTTTATACAAAAATAAGCAACTAGAAAAATAATTAGAAGGGAGCTAGTCTAACCTCAAAATACCTTCAGGTTCAAAAGGGGCAAGACACCACCCAGGGGAATTTGGAGGTAGTGGTCCATAATCGGGAGAATTAACACTGCAATCCTGTTACGAGAGGAAGTAAACCACTTAGAACCGAGTTTAAGTTATTTGGTATATAGGTATTACAGGTCACAAAAGAAGGCACTATAATTTACCTGTGTTCTTCTGTAGACAGGACGCTTGTATAGATGATGTTCACCGATAAGTATTCGATCAACCAAGCCAACTGCATTGCAAGGTGGTTCAAGACTACCCCTCATCCCACATTGTACCTTCCAGAAATACAAGTTTACATTTTTCATATAAGCTGAGATTTAAAAAAACATTGAACATATAAAACTATTTACCGACTCACAATTTGAGCATGTGATGTAGATTCATCCTTCGCTGAGGTCCAGCTACTGCTTGAAACTTCGAATTTCCAGTTTGGAACATAAAGACCATACAGCAAGCACATATACAATGACCCTAATAAGAAGGCAATCATCCTACAACAAAATACTATTATCAGTAACTAGAATAGTAACCTCTAAATATGACTCTCAGTAGTAGTTTATTGGTTTCATTTCACTAATATTTGGCAGACGGAAACTAACAGGTTCTATAAATATTATCAGTTCCAATTCAAATATGAAGCTCAAGGACTCAAAAAATGAAAAGGAGTTCGTTGTGCACCACATAACTTTATTTACAAAATATATATAAACAAATACCTTTCTCAAAGTCAACTTTTTAAAGGGGTGTGCATGGTGTGGTTCTGATCATTAACCGTTTACCAAACATTTATAACAGTTTTTCTGTTTCGGTATTTTATATTATTATCTTTTCTTTTATTGTACGTACTAATTTGAGCATCAACTTGAGGTATTTGTTAGTAATTTTAGAAAACAAAATGAATAAAAACAGAAGCCAAAAAATATATGTAGGGTAAAACTGTAAAAGACTAAAAACTACTACTCGAAAAATATGAAAGAAAGTGTGATTGATTTTATTTAATTTGTTTATAATATAAATTATCATACATAGTGATAAAAATTACATGACACATCTAAGCAGCGAAATGGCAAAGATAGAAGCAGGTTTATAGCAAATCAAAGTTAAAAATAAATTTATTGAAACAAAACTCATAAAAAAAAATATTAATATTGCCTCTTTATAACTTAATATAATATGTAATATACATGTTTACTAACTTTATTGCCCTTCGATTTTGACTAAAAACTGAAACAACCATTTATTTCGGTTTCGTAGTTTGTTTTTTCTTTGGTTTGGTTTTTCGGTTTCACTATTTGTGCTAGCCTTCTTTGATGCAAATATGCCATACATGAAGAAGACTTGCAAGAGAAGATATATTTTTCATTATAAAGTGTGATGATGGTGGAAAACCAGACAACATATGCAGGGGAATACAACTTCTAGGTCATAATTGAGCTCTGAAATATGCGAGTAAGACTTTATGTTGGTGGAATGCATCAATTAGCATGACTTAAAAAGATACTGAAAACACTTCCATAAGAACTTCTAGTATTGATGAGAGACAATTATACTGTTTGAGACGCAGTTCAAAGTCAACGGTACCTGCAAACCCTCTGTACTGGTACTATTAAATTAGTGACTATTTTGGGCTTCGATCCATATTATAGTATACTCATAAATAAAAACAAGTTTCTGCGGGACCAGTCACTCATACTTACAGTGTTGACAACATTTAATCAGTGTCCAAATCATGTACTAGAGCAATTTAAAGTCAGAAATGAAAATAATATGTGACTAATTGGTGCTCCAGAATATCAGCAAAATAAGACACCAACAATGAACAATATCGAAATGAAATGCCTAAGACTTGGAATGTATTAAAATCCTAAATTATACACTTACCACTGCTTGTAGTATTTTTTCGTGAAAGCCGCAGCTGTGTCAACCACGATGGTGTTTACAAGCCATATCTCGCCAACAGAAGCCAGGAGATATCCAATTGAGATTCTCTGTAAGTTACACAGTACAGGAAATGATAAAGAAATGGCCCAGAGGTAGTCACTAGTCAAATAGTAGGAATCTATACCAGAACTCATGCTATGTCCTGAGATAATTCCAAACGAAACTCACTACAAGAATTAGCATAGTGAATTAAGTCACAGCAATAAGTAACTTTTTACTGGACCGACTAAAATAGTAAAATATCTACATCATGTCATCTACCTTTTACACTTACCCTTGTAAATGTGATAAAAACATTGTACAGGTAACCCTATAAATTCCATTATTGTATCAAGTTCAAGTATTTAGGTTTATGAAAGCTATAAAAAATCTGTACTTCACTTCTTCTCTGAGTGCAAATACTGTATTCATGAGTTATGTATACTGAGATGAGACACAAAGACATTTCTAATAATCCTAGATCTGTTGCATTTATAAAGTTCGTCCTGTGACATTACCTTGTATACGCGACTGAGCGGAGCCTCAAAATCATCGGCGTTTATGATTAAAATGCCATTTTGTGGTCACTTGGAGAACTAGCACAGTTCATACTTCATATATACAGCAATTAGGTGTAAAGACAGTAAGTAACAAGCAAGCGCTTTGTTTCGTCTATGGATCAGATCTGCAGCCCATTTCTACTATTGCAACACCATTATAAGCAAGTTATCCAAGTGATCTCTTATATGTCTACATAAGCTATTTTAAAGCACCATCATCGGAGAACTACAACCATGTCAGACAAATATCACTAAGACATTCACAACACAAGATTTATACTTGTTGGTAACATGAACGTGCAATACCATTGATATAATAAAGTCAAGCTACCTGTAGCACTCCCATTAGTCGCATCTTGGTGATATCAACTCCATACGTTAAATCTCCATGTCCATGAAAATACCCACCTAATTTAGCATTCAACAGTGTAGGTTGAGATTTTAAAAAAAAGAAGAAACTGCTGTCATGCATGGATATTGTAGTCAAAAAGTGGATTTTCTTGTATCAAAAGTTCCTTTGTTGTGAACGAATGGATATTGTAGTCAAAAAGTGGATTTTCTTGTATCAAAAGTTCCTTTGTTGTGAACGAATCGTATCACGTTGCGTGTAAGCCCAAAATTAGAAATTTATAAATAGAAAATGCAGATTATCTCAAAAAATTGCAGATTATTATTAGCCAATGTATGAAACAGTGTTTTCTATACAAGTATATTAGATTCAGTCCCCCTTGTAAGAGTTCTACGTGCTATTGGTGCGTCAGGAATAATATTACAAGAGTTACCTAAAACAAGTTTATCATAACTGGATAATGGAATTTAAAAAAAAAAAAAAAAACCTTCGCACGGAACACAAAAAAAAGTGCAAAATGGCGAGACACTTGAGAACAAAAAATAATATCATGAATGAATCTTCAAAAATGGACAAAACAATAATACCTTGTAAAATTATTCCCAACAAGAAAAGCTTAATTGTTCTGAATATAACTTTCTTCGTTGCAGCTCGTTTGTCGTCCACTCTCTACACAACGTATCAAGTCATAATTCAGAAACTGCAACTAACTATGGTAGAGAAAAAAAACTTCCCCAAACTAAACGATTGGTACCTTGAAGTCAAGAGAAACAGAAACACCAACAGCGAAAAGGAAAAAAGGCATTACAAAATCAGCGAGCGTAACACCAAACCACGGAGAGTGATTAATTGAAGGAAAAGCACCCCCAGCATTATCAACCAGTATCATCAGCTGTCCCCAAATACATATAAAAACCATAATCAATACTCAAAACTAAACACATTTCACGTAACTTCATTACTCGAATGCTCAATCACACTGTAACATTTACGAAACTACATATAACATATACGATCATGTTCCGAAACTCGAAACATTTAGCCTGGCTACAAACCTACGGAATTCAGTTGATAAATTACAAAGAATTCACTAAACATGCAAATAAGATTGTCATTAAATATGAATATAAATATAAATAAAATTCACGAAAATGCATATAAGATTGAGAATTGGAGTGAAGTGAACATACTAAAACAGTGAAATCTCGAAAAACGTCGAGAGAGATAAGGCGTTGAGTTGAAAAATGATGAGGATCAGTGACTTGGTTTGGAGTTTGAGTTTCGAGTACAAGAGGCTTTTGTTCTTCTGTGATCATCACCTCCATTGATTCACCACCAAACGACATCGTTTCAGCTGAACACTAGAGGGCTGATTTTTGTCGCTTCACTCACAGTGTAGAGGGGTAATTTTAATTGTGCTGACGAGGAAACGGCTCCTATTTTTGGAATCATGTACAACAACAATCAACAACCACCTCTGTACATTACTACCCGTTTTAAAATGGTATCCGATA
The DNA here is from genome assembly GCA_030848705.1 of Heracleum sosnowskyi. Taxonomy (NCBI): domain Eukaryota; kingdom Viridiplantae; phylum Streptophyta; class Magnoliopsida; order Apiales; family Apiaceae; genus Heracleum; species Heracleum sosnowskyi. The sequence continues at coordinate 118,303,148 of CM061236.1, read as the reverse complement.
AATTGATCAAATTTATTTGTAAATATAAATATTATTTTATATATTTTGGAATTGTTATAATATATATATATATAGAGAGAGAATTAGAGAGAGTTATCTACAAAGGAAGAGATCATCATCTTATATTCATATCAAACATGCTTAAGGTTGGAGCTTATTTATAGGCTTACAAGGTAGAGGTTACATGGTACTTGTAAAGTCAAGAGTTGGGATTTGTAAAGCCTAAAGTATTAAGTTACATGAATTCAAAGATCAAAGGTTGAGGTGTGGAAAGGTCATCCATATTTATACATAACACTCCCCTTGGATGACATGTACTAACATCATGCCTCGTTAAAACTTTACTAAGAAAAAAAAACTTGTGGGAAAAACCTTAGTGAAAGAAAAAGAGTACACGTGTTGCACATGTAAAACAAGTATCATGTCTCCCCCTCATTCCAATATATCTCGAAGTTTACGCATTCCGATTTTGTGTACCAATTTCTCAAAGGAAGATGTAGGAAGTGCTTTTGTGAATAAATCTGCTGGATTTTCACATGAGCGGATCTGACAAACATCGATTTCTCCCCTTTGCTGAAGTTCATGGGTGAAAAAGAACTTTGGATCAATGTGTTTCGTCCTATCTCCTTTAATATAACCTTCTCGAGTCTGAGTGATACATGTTTCGTTATCTTCAAACAGAACAGTTGGACTTCCTTTATTAACTGAAAGACCACATGATTCTCGGATATGGTGGACCAAAGACCTTAGCCACACGCATTCTCGACTTGCTTCATGAAGTGCTAACAATTCAGCATGATTCGAAGAAGTTGCTGCAAGAGTCTGCTTTGTAGACCGCCAAGATATCGCGGTATCACCATATGTGAATATGTAACCTGTTTGTGATATTCCTTTGTGAGGATCAGACCGATATTCTGCATCTGCATAACCAACTAATTCCACTTGTGAGTCTTTAGAATAAAACAAACCCATATCCATTGTTCCTCGAAGATATCTAAATATTTGTTTCACACCAGTCCAATGTCTTCGAGTTGGAACAGAACTATGTCTTGCCAATAAATTAACAGAAAATGCAATATCAGGACGTGTGCAATTGGCAAGACACATTAGTGCACCAATAGCACTAAGGTATGGTACTTCAGGACCAAGAAGTTCTTCTCCCTTTTCTCTTGGGCGAAATGGATCCTTTTTCTTTTCAAGTGAGCGAACAACCATGGGTGTACTCATAGGATATGTTTTATCCATTATAAATCTTTTAAGGATCTTTTCAATATATGATGACTGGTGGACAAAGATTCTTTTAGATAAATGTTCAACTTGAAAACCAAGGCAAAGCTTCGTTTGGCCTAAATCTTTCATTTCAAATATTCAATCGTCTCATGAAGTTCATCTGGGGTCCCAATGATATTTAAATCATCAACATAAACTACAATGATAGTAAACCCCATTTTTGTCCTTTTAATAAAAACACATGGACAAATCACATTATTAACATACCCATTTTTCAAAAGGTACTCACTGAGGCGATTATACCACATACGACCTGATTGTTTCAACCCGTACAATGATCTTCTTAGCTTAATCGAGTAAATATCTCGGGGTCTTGAATTACATGTTTCGGGCATTTTTAGTCCATCAGGGATTGTAAAGCATAATGTAACATAAGATGTAAAAGAGATAACTACAACTCAACCAAGGACAAGACAGACAATAATATTAACAGAAGCACAGGAATCCAGAATCAAAGAAGAAAAGGTAAACTCAAAAAATCAAAATACGTTATGTATTCTTGAAGTCCGTAAACAGGTCACGGAAAGAAGTTCATGAAAATGTTCAAGCCTCAGTGACAGCAAAAGAAACAAGACTTTCAAGACGACAGAAGTATGTGAATGATTTAGGGTTCAGTACCACAGGATTCCAGTGATGAAGCAACCAGGACGACAAAGGACTTATCAGCAGCATTGAATTGCAGACATAAAAGAAGAATTGATCAAGTGTTATTCATCTGTGAACCAGACCAGTTGCACTAGGTGACGGCACTAAAAGATCAAGTTGTTTTATCATCTCAGAAGAAATTGATACAGTCTAAAACTGAAACACCAAGAAGCTCACAAAGGTTTTCTAAAAGGAACAAGGACATAATGTGATTCGATGGTTTTTCATTTATGAAAAACTATCGAATGTGATTCTAAGGAATCAAAAGAAATTGAGTTGATGGTTTTTATTTCTTAAAGTAATAAAAACCATCGAAAGCTTTTCTAAGAAAATCATTAGATTCAATGGAAAAGAGAATTTCTTTTTCGATAGTTTTCTTTAAAAACTATCGAATGGAAAGTTTCTTTTAATCCATTCGATGGATTTCCAATTCGATAGTTTTCTAATTGGAGGAGCAGGTGAAGAAGTGACATTGTTGTCAGGTTGATGAAGATCCAACGGCCAAGAATATTCCATTATTTTTGGTTCGATGGTTTTTCTAAAACTAAGTCTATAATTACACAGAGAGAGGAAGTGTCTTCCTCAGTCGAGGTTAGTTCATAGTAGCAACTACTGAGAGAGAAGTTTGAGCCGGAGAAGATCATAGAAATTTATAGTGCTAAGATTTCTTTCATTGTATTGATTATGAATAACCTAGAACTCATTGACGCTAATCTACGGATTAGAAATTGTAGCACCCCTCGAGGTTTATATTTATAAAAAGATATATTCCCCGACTTTTGGTTTGGTTTGGTGTGTTTGATTTCGTTATAGAACTGAATGAATTATCCGCGAACGAAATTGAATTATTTGTGAGTATCGTATTCAACCCCCCCCCCTTCTACGATACTTCGGGACCTAACAATTGGTATCAGAGCTTGTTAATCGATATACAGATTAGATCCGGTGTTTTAGGCCAATCACTCAAGTTCTCAGAATTTTCGGATTTTTTAATTTTCAAAATTTTCATTTCTTGAAATTTTTGAATTTTAAATAATTTGAATTTTTTTCTTGAAATATTTTATTTTTCAAAAAGTTCGAAATTCTTGGAATTTAAAATATTTCATATCCTAAGCCAAAGGTTCTCAAAAGATTGTTAGATTCAAGATTCCTCCGAGCGGTAAAGATGATTTTAATCTTTTGAAGAAAAAGTTGACCATGTGCTATTTAGACGGAAAATCCCTGAACACGGGAATTGAAGGAAATGGTTGTCTTAATTTAAAGAAGCTGATTTCAGAGCCTACTAAAGAAAATTGTGGAATTTCCTCAAAGGCTTACTCCATAAGATCCCACTAGATTTTCAGATGCAGGAAAGGAAGAAGTTTCTACGGATACAATTTTTCAAGAGATTTTTAATCAACTCTATTGATTCAGGGATACACAATCACAAAGTGAATTGTACCAATGCTACATTTATCTGCGAATCAAAAGAGAATATAAGGAAAGGAATTGAGGAGGTTAGGAATGGACAAACAAATATCTCAGTAACGAGCATTATTGGTGGAACCTCAAAACAGAATAGAAGAATTACTAGTAGCTGAATCAGAAGAAGCTCAGGTAGAAAACCTCGAGAGACTAGACTAAAGATCAGTGTTTCACTTGTCAGGGAAGTTTAGTCACATCAGATTCAGAAGGAGTACAAAAGCCACATCCATGGATCATGCTTATTTATTACGAAGCAAAGATTCTTCAGGATTCAGTTCAAGAGGTAGTTACAGACTGAGATGGTAACAAAAACAAGAGTGATAGTTCCAACTATGATAAGAACTATGTAACGAGAAACTATCAGGGTGTGCTACACAATGAAGAAGCCTAACAAACAAAGAAGAATAGGGACTCAGTTAATAGCTAAAACAGAAGTGGAATGCTTTGTTGAAGAAGCATCAGCACAAAACTTATGTTGCTTAAGGAAAGAGTTGGGATGGATCAGATGACGAGAAGATCATGGATATCTTGCTTTCATAGCAATCTCTGAAGATGATTCACCTCACATATCTCAGGTATCTTTTCCTTGAACCAATGCAGTATTTAATCCTCAATATTCAAAGCATGTACATAGGAGATCTTAGGTATGTGTGTATGAATATTTGTAGAATAAGATTTGCAAGTGAGATAGAAGCTTTCTTAAGAAACAACTCTTAGTTTTAGGGGTTAAGTTTCTGGCACATAAGACCTTAGTAAAGCTAAGTTTCAGTATCCCTAGTAGAACAAGATTTGCTCATTTATTCTGAATTGTTTGTTAAGGGATAATCAGTTTGAAGGATGGAGGAATTACCTTTAGAGTCAGTAGAATTTGTAGAACACCAAGCTGTATCTAAAACTGACTTAGGTAATAGAGAAAGTTAGATGCCATACAACAACAGAATGGATTAGATAGAATTAGTGATTTAATTGTTAATTCTTTTATTCCATGTGTGCTTAGAAAATTATTGAATATCTGTAAATCTACTTGCTACCTGTTACACTTGTGTATATTGGTTAAAGTAGAAAGTACTGAATTTTCTAAAATACAGAACATGCCTAATTTGCACATCTCTTATCTGCAATGTCAAAATGCTCAATGTATGCCATTTATTCTTATTAACATGTTTGCTTATTTAAATATTATGAATGCATATCTTAGAACTTGCATTAATCATAGAAAAAGCATGTTTAAGAATTACATTAGAGCAACGACTGCAAGGTCAATCAGAGATAAGAATAAGCATGTATAGGTTGAAGCTGTTGTTACCACTTTTAAAAGTAAAATCTCTAATCCATCTGGACCCAAGCAAATAAGTTGGGTACCAAGAACTGTCAATCCATTTGTGAGTGCAGGCAAATCAGGTTAATCGATTTATATGCTTTCTTGGTCTTTACTACTGAAGACATATGATCGAAGAAAGATCTTGCCATCAAATGTGATTGAGAAAGCTGTTCCGTTAATAATCTTTGGAGATGACAGCAAAGGTTTTCATCACGGGACATGGCTACGTTTGAAATGGAATGTCATCATGTTTACAATAATTGGTATCATTGATAACAACTAATAATTGGAGTCAAGGATAACAATTAGAAGCAACTCTCTTGCTGAAGATTCAAAGCACAAATCTTTTTATTCAATGAAGGAGCAGTGTTTTATCTCAAGCAGGAAGGTTGAGAAGCTCTCACCCTTGCAGACAATACAAGGAACTCTTTTCTAAAGATGGTATTGGTGAGAGGACTGCCTCATCTGGGATTCAAGCTAGATGAAATATATGAGGCATGTCATTAAGGGAAGTCAAAGAAACATCACAGAAAAGCTATAATGTCATAAGCATTACTGAGCCGCTTCAGATGATACGTATGGAACTCTACGGACTAGTTAATGTCTTATCTACAACAGAGTAAAGATATACTTCAGTGATGGTTGATGACTACTCTTAATACAAACTGGTGTTGTTTATTCAATCTGAAGGACACGACATCACAGATGAGATTAATCACATTTCCATGATCAGTAACAAATACAGGAAGACCCTGAATTGGCCAATAGAAGCAAACTCTGAATTTCTTTCAGGGGTTTGAAGGAAATTATTCTACAAGTAAGCATCTTGGCAAGATTGGCAGCTAAGGCTCTTAAGGATATTTTCCTCGGCTAATCAGTGGAATCTAAAGCCTACGAGGTAAATTTGATTAATCAACAAGAGGTGATTGAAAGTCTGAATATGATGTTCAACAACTCCAAGCTCTCAGCTGTTATGTGTGAAATTAATGGTAATGATGATTCAAATCCAAGCAGTGGTAATGGTAGTTTAACTACACAGCTCAGTACTTCAACAGAACCACTCAGCGAGGATGAGGATTCTCAGGAAATCCCAGCAACAGCTTAGGGGGAGCAAAAGAAGGATCAATTAGTTATATCAACACCACAATGAATATCTAGAGGACACTTCAAGAACGTATCTGTCAAGACAAAGGGTTTAGATTCAATATCATTCCTGATGTCTAGTTCTTAGTGATCCTAGTGGTGGAGTAAAGACTGGAGCTATAGAGTATGAATGATTATTTTCTTGGTTTTCTTTCTGAAGAAGAAACAAAGAAAGGTAAAGAAGCTCTGATGGATCCAGATTGGGTGATTGCAAAGCAAAATGAACTCAATCAATCTGAAAGGCAGAAAGTTTGGAAGCTGGTACCCAGGCCTAAGGGAAAATCTGTTATTGGAACAAGTTGGGTATCCAGAATACTGGATGAAATTGGCATTGTTATGAGGGACAAGGCCAAACTGGATGCTAGGTTACTATTAGGAAGCAGTATCTAACAAGAAGCACCAGTGACGAGACTTGAGGATATCAGGATATATCTGTATGGTGAATATGATCAAGTGCTCTCCTGATTGGTGAGATAGTAGAAGAAGTCAATGTACAACAGATCCTGGCATTTGCTGTTGCAGATCAATTGGACGTTGTATAACTTCTCTTCACAAGATCATTACAGATTGGTATGAACCGGTATCAATACTCAAGCAATCGTCAAAGACATGGTATGACACTCTAACTGAACTTTTACAGAATATGAATTTATTAGAGTTGTCATAAGGCACAGACATAATGTCATATATGTGCAGTGATATCATGATTATATTATATGTTGGTCTACTAACGAAAACTTGTGCAAGAAATTTGCCAAGTCATTGCAGAGAATGTACAAGATGAGTATGTTGGGAAAGTTGCAATTCTTTTTGGTTTTACTTTGAGCAAGCCAGAAGATTAATTCTTTTAGGAGCACAAGTAAGCCAAAAGAGTGATGGCAATAAAAGTAAGTCAAGAATCTTTTGAATGTGCACAATTGAGAAGATTCTAGACATGCCAAGACTCCCTACCAACAGCAGCCACTAAAGCTTGATCAGGACAAATCAGGTAAAAGACAGAAATGACAAGCTAGAGAGGTATGCGTCTCATTAAGTTATTAGCTGCAAATTGACAACACATATTTTATTCTCAAGTTGCCAATGTGCAAGGTTCCAAGTGGATTTCAAAAATCTAGTCTTATAGTTATCAACATGATTTTGAGATATCTTAAGGGAATACCAAATCTCAGTATATGGTACCCTAAAGATACTTGTTAACATGTTTAGCTATTTAGATATAAAATACGCAGGTAGAAAGAAAGACAGGAGAAGCATCTCTGAATGACAGGAGGAGCATCTCTAGAAGCTGTCAACTTCGTGGAGGAAGATTGATTTCTTGTTATTATTTCAGGAAATAACTTTATCTCCAACAACTCTGTGGAACAATCCACGACAATGCACCTTGACAACAGGTATCATTTCTTTCGAGAGAATGTCTTCAATTCATAGAGTAACTTGCAGACACGCACCTTATTTGAAAATCTCATCTGCAAGAAATTCTTGAATAAGTTCACAAGTATAAAATTGTTCATATTTTAAGGACTTGTGAATTTATTTAACATCCAGTCCTCATCTTAATAATTTAGTGCTAATATCTAACTCATAGATATTTAGTATTAATTTATTATTATTTATTTAATGAAATTTGAATTATGGAAATTGAAGTAGTTCAATATCTTATTTGCTCCATAATTTAAAATACATAAAATAAATATGCAGCATAATTTATTGGATTTTAATTGGTTAATATCATTCAATGATATTTAGTCGATTTTATTCTGAGAAAATTGTGAATTTTCTGTTGACAATTGATTTTGGTAAATTTGAAAAGATTTATTAGAATTAAAACTTGACAGGAAATAAAACAGTCTAAATTTTAAAACGAGAACAGGTTTTAAAATGAAGACAGAAGCAAAAAATATCGAATTTAGGAAATTCGATAGTTTTTCAAGTACATAGATAAATCTATCGAAATAAATTTTCGATAGTTTTTGAAAAGGAAAAAGAAAAACTATTGAAAACATTTCTCGATACTTTTTGAGGAAAATTTGAAAAAGCATCGAATTGAATTTCATTATTCTTTATCTAAATTCTCGATGGTTTTTGAATTAAAATGAAAATCTATCTGAGAGAATTAATTTTTCCTTTATTTTAATTCTCGATAGTTTTTCCACAAAGGATCCCTCGATAGTTTTTCAAGCTTTAAAAGGTAACAAGTTCGATAGTTTTTCAGAAAAACTTTTTAAATTCTGATTTTCAAACTCTTCGTTATTTTTCAAAATTTATAGAAAACCATTTTCCGGATCCCACAACTGAGGAGATACATGCTTTCTTCACTCTCATAAGAAGTCAACAACCTAACTTCTTTGTGGGAGAGTTCCTTAAGCATTACCTGACATGGGACCACTGGATGAAAGAACATGCATAGATGATGTGCTTTGTTTCTATCCTAGGTTCCTACAGCTAATTCTCAATGATATCTTAACAGATGATGAGCGTGAGACATTCGCTGAAGAGGAGACCATGGAGTGCATGAAGATGAAGAGCAATGCAATAACCGCTCTGATAAGAAAGAATATCTTCCAGGGGTACCCACTGTTCATACTTGAATATCTAAGAACGGTGCCCCTACCACTTCTACCCCCAGGGGAACAGGTAAATGAAGGTAACATTCCTGAACCTGAACTGGCTCCTGAACCACAACAAATGGATGTTGATCCAGAGCCCTCAGTGGCCATCCAGACCATGAGATTGCAACCCACAATCTCTAACCACGGTCGAAGAGCCTTTGGAAGAGCCAAATGAAACCACAAACGAACCTCCTTACCCTCCTATACCCAATATTCAGACATCCATGAGTGTAGAGGGAGATAGTGCCAAAGCAGCACCACATAAGGAGATACGCCATTCAACAACAGCTCTGCCTTACTCTAAAAGGAGAAGAACAGAAAATGAGGCAACTGTTGAAACTTCATTTCAATCATCCAAAGCGCCCTTTATTGATTTTTCTGATGCTGATTGGGCTAAGCTAACGAAAGTAATATCTGAACCAATAGCTCAATCAAGTAAGAAAGAATTGACGGAAGCAACTGGTGTTCCGACCATATTACGGCCAGGTTCACTGGTTGAAGGTTCTATGAACCAAGGGTCTTCACAGACGTCGAGAGAAGGCTTTGACCTAAATGCACAATCTAAAAGGTCATTGTCTACCTCCCCAGATGGAACATATCTGGATCCTGCGGGTAAAGGGTCTGACGTAGGTGCAGATCGGCAACTCATTGACAATGAATCAATTACTATTGAGGAGTCAACTGAGGTGAAGTCTTTACAGACTCACGGGGAAGATTCGGGATCTCTGCTGTTAAAAGAGCCTGTTTCTAACCCCCTAGAGATTCAAACTCTAGATCCTACAAAGGATATATCATCTAAGGATGATCAGCAACTTGGTTTAACCAAGGACGGGGACTTGCGAAGCCCCATTGCACCACCGGTGACCTCCTTAAGGACGGCTACGGTGTTTTCTTCTGCAGGTACAACTAACACAAAGGGATTGAGTGAAACAAAAACACTTACACCTGGCCTGAGTGGGAAAGAAAAAATGAGTGAAACACTAACAGAAACGTTGAGTGTACACCCAGAGCCAAACGTGAGGAGTCACACCCTAACCCTTTCAAATATTGAAGATTTGCTATTACCTGGAGGTACATGTTCAATCCACCCTCAAGAAGATTATGGAATATGTTGAGGAACCAACAACCCGGACCTTCACAGCAACAACCTGATCCTTCTGCTACCTTTTACAATGAGGATAACTTCATCGAGGATTCCTCAACTAAGGGGGAGAAAGTTGGAGAAGGGGAAACAAATGAAGTGACTAATGAAGGTTGGAAAACAACTGGATGGGGAGTTTGGGAAACCAATGAAGCTATTCCAGTTAGATAGTACTGGATTGAAGACATTGTGCAAGAAGAAAAAAAGTGAGGAGGAATTTGAGATCATGCAAGAGCAACCACTATAGGAGGAGCATGAGCCATATTATCCAGAGCCAATAGAACATCCTATCTTGGATGATGATATGGAAGAAGAAGCAAATTCTCTATCACTAAGAGAGAAAGACACCACTAAAGGTGATTCTCATCAAGATTCAAAGAACTACAAAGCTAAATGAACTGCTCCGTGAGCATGTTAAGGAAATCTTGATGAAGGTCAGTCCAGAGATTACTGAAAACCCTCCTATGGTTAGATTCATGACGAATGACTTGTTCAGAATCTGCTACATGACGGAGGACAAACTGAGAGATTACCCAAACGAATATCTAATATCAGTTGAGAAGTATCTTAGATCCACTGGATTCACATCAACGGAGAAGGACAAAAGCAGCCGACACTCTAAGAAAATATCTTATGGAGAATGTTCCCTACTATAGGAAGAGAGTGGAGAAAGGATTGGAAGTGCTTCCCAGACTACCAAACATGCCAAAGCTAAACAAGAAAGATGTTAACATTGCATGGTTATGGGCTGGAGTGGGTCAAGAGGTTGGATATATTGGAAGACACATCCTAGGAGCAATACTTAAACCTGGAGAACCACTGCACTATCTATCAGTGATTGATTATCAAGCTGCTAACTCCGATCCAATGATTGAAGAAGGTGAGATTGGAATGGACTGAAGAACTGAAGCAAAGAACAAGAGAACTGTCAGCTCAAACAAGAGGAGCAACTTCAAAGTGAAAAGTTTTATTGTTCTTTGATTTATGAAATCTGGAAATGTATATATATCTGATCCAGAATGCATTAATATTATTACGCTGTCTTACTTTAAGTAGTTTCATGTTTCCTTAGTTAGTTGAGTTATCCTCGAAGTATTTGCTTGTCGAACTCTATCCAATCAAATAGGGGGAGATTGTAAAGCATAATGTAACATAAGATGTAAAAGAGATAACTACAACTCAACCAAGGACAAGACAGACAATAATATTAACAGAAGCACAGGAATCCAGAATCAAAGAAGAAAAGGTAAACTCAAAAAATCAAAATACGTTATGTATTCTTGAAGTCCGTAAACAGGTCACGGAAAGAAGTTCATGAAAATGTTCAAGCCTCAGTGATAGCAAAAGAAACAAGACTTTCAAGACGACAGAAGTATGTGAATGATTTAGGGTTCAGTACCACAGGATTCCAGTGATGAAGCAACCAGGACGACAAAGGACTTATCAGCAGCATTGAATTGCAAACATAAAAGAAGAATTGATCAAGTGTTATTCATCTGTGAACCAGACCAGTTGCACTAGGTGACGACACTAAAAGATCAAGTTGTTTTATCATCTCAGAAGAAATTGATACAGTCTAAAACTGAAACACCAAGAAGCTCACAAAGGTTTTCTAAAAGGAACAAGGACATAATGTGATTCGATGGTTTTTCATTTATGAAAAACTATCGAATGTGATTCTAAGGAATCAAAAGAAATTGAGTTGATGGTTTTTATTTCTTAAAGTAATAAAAACCATCGAAAGCTTTTCTAAGAAAATCATTAGATTCAATGGAAAAGAGAATTTCTTTTTCGATAGTTTTCTTTAAAAACTATCGAATGGAAAGTTTCTTTTAATCCTTTCGATGGTTTTCCATTCGATGGATTTCCAATTCGATAGTTTTCTAATTGGAGGAGCAGGTGAAGAAGTGACATTGTTGTCAGGTTGATAAAGATCCAACGGCCAAGAATATTCCATTATTTTTGGTTCGATGGTTTTTCTAAAACTAAGTCTATAATTACACAGAGAGAGGAAGTGTCTTCCTCAGTCGAGGTTAGTTCATAGTAGCAACTACTGAGAGAGAAGTTTGAGCCGGAGAAGATCATAGAAATTTATAGTGCTCAGATTTCTTTCATTGTATTGATTATGAATAACCTAGAACTCATTGACGCTAATCTACGGATTAGAAATTGTAGCACCCCTCGAGGTTTATATTTATAAAAAGATATATTCCCCGACTTTTGGTTTGGTTTGGTGTGTTTGATTTCGTTATAGAACTGAATGAATTATCCGCGAACGAAATTGAATTATTTGTGAGTATCGTATTCAACCCCCCCCCCCCCCCCTTCTACGATACTTCGGGACCTAACAGGGATTTTCATGTAAATGTCATTATCTAGTGACCCATACAAGTAAGCAGTCACAACATCCATTAAATTCATGCAGAGCCCTTCCAAAATTGATAAACTTAGTAAAAATCTGAATGTTGTTGCATCCATTACCGGGGAATAAGTCTCTTCATAATCAATTCCCGGTCTTTGTGAGAAGCCTTGTGCAACAAGGCGTGCCTTGTATCTCACAACTTCATTTTTCTCATTTCTTTTGCGCACAAATACCCATCTATATCCAACGGGTTTCACACCTGCAGGTGTTTGGACAATTGGTCCAAAAATTTGACGTTTTTCAAGTGATTTTAATTCTGTCTCAATTGCATCTTTCCATTTTGGCCAATCATTTCTTCTTTTACATTCATAGATCGATCTAGGTTCATGATCCTCAATTTCTTCAGAAATGTCAAGAGCAGCTGCATATGCAAATATTTCATCCATGACAATTTCTTTTCGATTCCACCTCTTTCCTGAAACGATATAATTTATCGAGATCTCTTCATTGTCAACAATTTTAGGTGTTTGATCATCTTTTGAAGACGTCTCTTCAGTGATCAATTCTATTTCATTTGGAATGATGTCATTTGATGTACCAGCTTGTTCATCAAGTCTCCTTGATTTTCTAGGATTTTTATCTTTGGATCCGATAGGTCTACCACGCTTCTGGCGTGCTTTAGACTCATTTGCTAGCATGCTTTTATTCCCTTCACCAGGAAATTTAATTTTACAAGGAACATTAACAACTGGTATATGTGACTTCGTCACTGTTTTGACATCAGTAAATGCATCTGGCAATTTATTTGCCACTTCTTGTAGGTGGATAATCTTTTGAACTTCAAGCTCACATTGATTTGTGCGAGGATCATAATGAGACAGAGATACTGCATTTCACAAAATTTCTTTTCTTTCTTTTTCAAATTTTGACTTATCTCCCCCTAATGCAGGAAAAGCTGTCTCATCAAACTGCCAGTCGGCAAATCTTGCCTTGAATAAATCACCAGTTAAGGGCTCCAAATATTTGATAATTGAGGGAGAGTCAAACCCAACGTATACCCCTGATCTTCTTTGAGGTCCCATTTTTGTACGTTGGGGAGGAGATACTGGAACATAAACCGCACACCCAAAAACTCTTAAGTGCGAAATATTTGGTTCTTGACCATTTACAAGCTGCAATGAGGAATTTTTATGATAAGCAGTCGGTCTTAAACGAACAAGTGATGCAGCATGTAATATTGCATGTCCCCAGGCAGTATTTGGTAAATTTGTTTTCATAAGTAAGGGTCTAGCAATCAATTGTAGTCTTTTAATAAAAGATTCTTCTAGACCATTTTGGGTATGCGTGTGCGGAACCGGATGTTCCACATCAATCCCAATTGCCATGCAATAATCATTAAAAGATTGAGAAGTAAATTCTCCTGCATTATCCAATCGAATTTTCTTGATTGCATGATCAGGGAATTGTGTCCTTATACGGATTATTTGGGCAAGGAGTTTTGCGAATGCAACATTACGAGTGGACAATAAACTAACATGCGACCAACGTGTCGACACATCTATAAGTACCATAAAGTACTGAAATGGCCCACTTGATGGGGTGATAGGTCCACATATATCTCCTTGAATTCGTTCTGAGAATGATGGACATTCAGTTGCAACTTTCATGGGTGATGGCCTTGTTATTAATTTTCCTTGGAAACAAGGAACACAAGAAAAATCCTTGGACAATGGGACAATCTTGTTCTTTAAAGGATGCCCATTTGAATTTTCTATAATTCTTCGCATCATTGTTGAACCCGGATGGCCTAACCGATCATGCCATGTAAGAAAAAAATTTGGGTCTGATAATTTTTGGCTCATCACCATATGCGTCTCTACTGGATTAATAAAGGCATAATATAATCTAGATTTATATGATGGGAGTTTTTCTATTATTTGTTTCCTCCTAGAGACTATGAATTATAAAGCAATTTGAGTTAATATACATGCATGTAAGTTAAAGGTCTTATTGATAATGTGTATTTTATACACGTTGTTTGTCTCTCTTTCTCTTGATTTTATTTCGATTCCATGAGCATTTTACTTATATTTGTTATGTTCCCATTTTCAGTGCCACGTGTTTATTTGTTCAAAAGATGCCTTATTGTGGGCTTGAAAGCAAAGATTATTCAAGAGGGAATTTAGAAGATGCTGGATTGCGATGCCAGGAGATTCAAATGCATGATTTTGGAGATTTTTGTCCGCATGGTCGTTCATTAGGCCGTGCGAAGTGTTCTAAGTGATGCAGAAAAATCGCACGGGCGTCCGCACGGGCGTTCATTAGGTCGTGCGAAGTGTTCCAAGTGATGCAGAAAAACCGCACGGGCGTCCGCACGGCCGTTCATCAGACCGTGCATGGCATGCTGGAATTTTTTTGGAAGCATTTTGACTATTTTATCCTCTTGTCTAATGGATGTATTAAATGAGTAGTTGGGAACCAAACAATATATCATCCTTTATCTTATCTTCATATTTTTTTTCTCTCACCAAGAACATTCAATTAGGGTTAGAGGAAGCATTTATTACTTGTAATCTAGCATTGATTATGTGTAACTAACTTCATTTATTTGGCTCAAGGAAGGATTTCTTGTACTAAACCCATTTCATTTTAAGTAAGATCTTTTCACTCTATCTTGAATACTTGTTGTATTGTTCATGAATTTGCTTGGAGATTTGTAAGTTGCTTCACCTTACTCTTCTTGTAATTTCAATTGCTAATTGTTTGTGCTAATCCGTAATTGTTAGTACATTCATTATAGTAGCACAAGATTTATTGTACCTAAATCCTCAAGATTTAAGTGCAAGTACCTAGGTTGAGCTTCTCATCCTTGGACTTGTCCTAACCTCTCTTTGTTTAATTCCTTGATTTTGTTAAACTAGTATTGCTTCAATATAGGTTGCTAGTATCACGAGAACTAATTTATGTGCTTCACTAAATTAGTTTTTTAAGAAGAGAAATAAGATTTTGTGTGCTTCACCAATTATCTTGGTTAGGTAGAGTTGGGTTTGTCTTGCTTGAACTTGTTTGGTTTAAAGTACTTGATTTTCCATTATCCTTGGGTCAAATATCTCTCTATCTTGTTAATTAACTCATTGTGTCTTGTTGTGTTGGTAAATGGGATGATTGCCATTACCTTAGTTGCATTTCTTTAGCAATTTATTTCTTGTATGCAATGTGTTTGATAAAGTACCGCAATCAACTCAAAACCCCCCACCAATTTACCTTGTACTAGTATTGAGCGCTATTCCCTTGGGTTCGATCCCTACTTGCCACATTTGCTATATTTTATAGTTAAGTGCGAACATAGTAGAGCAAAACATTATTATTATCAATTTGGCGCGTCGACGACGGGCGTGGCCAAATTTTGGCGCCGCTGCCGGGGACTAGTTTTAGTTCAATATTAGCGCACATATAAAATTGTGAATATTTTAGTTTCATTGTGAATATATCTATTTTCCTTGATTTTAGAAATTTTTGCCATGTATGACTCGATCCTCTTGTGTAGGTGATCTTGCATATTTATCTAATCCCGAGAGACTCTTGCGAAGGAATCTAAGGCATCCAAGTGCCAATATAGCTTCATCAAGTCAAACTACTTCGAGTACACCTTCAGAAGAGGAGTTGTCACCGGACGAGGGTTTTCAAGCCATGGACAATCCTGCTCCACGCACACTCAAGGAGATCGCTTCTCCTAGTTTCGTTCAACTACCGTTATGCATTGTTTTTCCGGGAGGACAACCATTTGAGCTAAAGGGTGGTCTTATTGCTCTCATTCCCAAGCTTGGAGGTGAAGGCACGGAAGATCCGTTTAGGCATCTTCAAGAATTTGAAATGGTGTGTTCTTCAATGAGACCAAGCAATGCTACGGAAGAACAAGTAAAGTTGAAGGCGTTTCCCTTCGCTTTAAGAGACAATGCCAAGGCATGGCTATTTTTCCTTCCCCCAAACTCAATCACTACATGGGAGCAAATGCGAAGTACTTTCTTAGAGAAATTCTTCCCTACATCAAAGGCTACGG
Source organism: Heracleum sosnowskyi (assembly GCA_030848705.1). NCBI lineage: Eukaryota > Viridiplantae > Streptophyta > Magnoliopsida > Apiales > Apiaceae > Heracleum > Heracleum sosnowskyi. Next base: position 118,287,113 of record CM061236.1, on the reverse strand, counting down.
GCATCTCTAAAGATATTTGTGCCATTCGACAATACTCCGGAGAAACATTGTATGAGTATTGGGAGAGGTTTCAAAATCTTTGCCAAATTTGTCCTCCGCACTTGATATCGGAAGAGTTTCTTATTCACTACTTCTATGGAGGCTTGGAAATTAGTGCTAAATTGCACCTTGATGCCTCAAGTGGTGGAGTTCTTGTGGATAAAATGCCGGATGAGGCTAGAAAGTTGATAACCAAGATTGCCGCGAATTCTCGCCAATTTAGGGATCGTCAAGAGCATGTCAAGAAGCCTTCCATGAACGAAGTGTCAACTCAAAGGTTAGAGGGCCAAATCTCGGACCTAACTTCATTGGTTCGTCAATTAGCCGTTGGGAATCTCCAACAACAAAACTATTGTGGTGTTTGCAATATGATGGATCATGCTACAAATGAATGTCTCTCATTCCAACAACCCGAAGAGCAAATTAATGCTATTGGAGGCTTTTCGGGTAATCCACCTCAAAGGAAGTATGACCCCTATAGTAACACCTACAATCCCGGTTGGAGAGATCACCCAAATTTCCGATATGGAAATCCCAACACACCAAACTCTAACCTATACCAACCCCAAAATCCAAACTCTTACAACACCCAAAATCAACAAAATCTCCATTCATACCCACAAAAACGCCCCAATCAAAATTTTCAAGCACTTCCACCACCACCACAATATAATCCCCAAGAACATCAAGGGTCTTCTTCATCTTCTTCGTCATCATTTGAGGAGATGATGAAGCAAATGGCGGCAAACAACCTCCAATTTCAAAACAATACTACTCAAAGCATATCCAACTTGGAGAAGCAAATGAGCCAACTAGCCACAACCGTGAATCGGTTGCAAAGCCAAGGTTCTAGGCAACTTCCTTCTCAAGCAGAGGTGAACCCCAAAGAAAATGCTAGTGCCGTGACTTTGAGGAGTGGGAAAGAATTGAAGGATCCTCATGCTAAGGCCAAAAGTAAGATTGTGAATGGTGATGAAGGTGAAAAGGTTGAAAAAGACAAAATATTGGAGGCTAATGATGAAAACCTTGAAGATGGGATGGAAATTGAGGAAGAGAAGGTTAATGAGGGTAAAAAGGCTAGTGAGCAAGAAGAAGTTCCACAAGCAAAGAAGGCAAGGTTCATTGATGATGTGGTCATTCGGCCTCCATTCCCTTCAAAATTTGCTAAGCCAAAGAAAGAAATTGTTGACAAGGAGATGCTTGAGACCTTCCGGAAAGTGGAGATCACTCTCCCGCTCCTAGATGCCATAAACCAAGTCCCGAAGTATGCAAAGTTTCTCAAGGATTTGTGTACTAACAAGAGGAAATTGAGAGGTGACGAGACTATAATGGTGGATGAGAATGTCTCGGCCGTGATTCAAAGGAGGTTACCTCAAAAATGTTCGGATCCGGGCACATTTACCATTCCTTGCAAGATTGGAGGTAAATTCTTTGAAAGAGCTATGCTTGATTTAGGTGCATCTATCAATGTGATGCCCCTCTCTATATTTCAAACTTTAAATTTGGGCACACTTGAGCATACAAATGTGATCATTCAACTTGCGGATAGATCAAATGCCTACCCCGAGGGGGTAATTGAAGATGTACTTGTTCATGTTGATCAAATGGTTTTCCCCGCCGACTTTTACATTTTGAAAATGGAAGATGGTCCACCAAACATCAAATCCGCACCAATTCTATTTGGGCGTCCATTCTTAAAAACGGCGAAAACCAAGATTAATATGGATGATGGTTCTCTCACTATGGAGTTTGGCGATGAAGTTGTCAAGTTCAATATTTATGATGCCATGAAATTTCCTAGTGAGGCACACTCTATTTGCTCCATTGATGTCCTTGATGAATTGGCTCAACAAGCTTTTGACATGGGAAATAAAGGAGCACTCCAAGTGGTTCTTGAGGGATGTGCAAGTGAAGATGATGGATTTCCTAATTCGGAAGAAGTCAATGAGGCAATTATGGAGCTCAAAGTATTGGAGCCTTTACCCCAAAGGTATGATCTTGCAAAAATTGATCTTCCTTTGTCTTATTCTAAATTGCTTCCTTCTATTGAAAATCCTCCTATTTTGGAATTGAAAGTATTGCCTAACCATCTCAAGTATGCTTATCTTGGGAACAATGAGACTCTTACCATAATCATAGCTTCTAATTTGAGTATTGTGCAAGAAGAACGCCTTTTGCAGGTTCTTAAGGATCACAAAAGTGCTATTGGGTGGACCATTGTCGACATTAAAGGTATTAGCCCTTCTACATGCATGCATCGCTTACTCTTTGAAGACGGAGCTAAGCCCACTAGAGATCCACAAAGAAGACTCAACCCGACAATGATGGAAGTTGTTAAAAAGGAGATTCTCAAGCTACTAGATGTGGGAATCATTTTTCCAATCTCGGATAGCAAATGGGTGAGTCCGGTGCATTGTGTTCCTAAGAAGGCGGGTATCACTCTTGTGGAGAATCTTAAGGGGGAGCTTGTGTCGACCCGAGTCCAAAATGGGTGGCGAATGTGCATAGATTATCGCAAATTGAATGCGGTAACTCGAAAAGACCATTTTCCTCTCCCTTTCATTGATAAAATGTTGGAGAGGTTGGTCGGGAAGGAATTCTATTGCTTTTTAGATGGATTTAGCGGATATCATCAAATTGTCATTGCTCTCGAAGATCAAGACAAAATCACATTCACTTGTCCTTTTGGCACGTTTGCATTTCGTAAACTCTCATTTGGCTTATGTGGTGCTCCCACAACTTTTCAAAGGTGTATGGTGAGTATTTTCTCCGATATGATAGAGAACGGAATTGAAGTCTTTATGGATGATTTCTCTATTTCGGGTGATTCTTTTGATGAATGTCTTCGAATTCTTACACATGCTTTGGATCGATGCTTGGAGACTAATCTAGTGCTCAATTATGAAAAATGTCATTTCATGGTCCAAGAAGGTATTGTATTGGGGCATATTGTGTCTAGGAAGGGCATTGAGGTTGACAAGGCAAAAGTTGATGTTATTGCAAGTCTTCCCTACCCTTCGAATGTCAAAGATGTGTGATCTTTTCTTGGTCATGCCGGATTCTATAGGAGGTTTATCAAAGATTTCTCCAAAGTGGCTCTTCATTTATCATCTCTCCTCCAAAAGGATGTGGATTTTAAAATTGATGAAAAATGCAAGGTGGCTTTTGACCATCTCAAGAAATCTTTAACTTCGGCTCCCATCATTAAAGCTCCGGATTGGTCTCTTCCTTTTGAGATTATGTGTGATGCTAGCAATTATGCGGTTGGTGCGGTTGTTCACACAATATCACGCAAGTATACGCGGTCACAAGTAATATAAGAATAAGTAGAGTTCGTTCCCACAGAGACTGCTTTGGTTATTATAGTTTTGCACCTATGCAACAATGTATGGCTATTGTTCAATGCTAAGACAAGTAACAAATTTGTGTTTTGATTATCTAAATTAACTAAACAAATTACCAAGACTAAGATTAACTAAGGATTGTTGTTGAATTACTTATGAGAATAAACATGGGATCCTAACTTCATTAAATAGTTCATTCAGAGTCTTTTGTCTTTAATCAATGCATGTGACGGTTGTGACAACTAATCGGATAACACGAAATCAGTTCACGCTACCTTTCAGTATACGTATACCAAACCACTTAAACATCCACAAGAAGATAGAAGTTAAGCAGACACCAATTATGCTTAGACCCTATATGTCTATAAGATTTAAAAACATAACGGTTTAACGAGCAAGTTATCCATTCAGATTACATAGGGCAGGTAAGATGGTTAAAATCACCTACGAATCATGCATGACAAACATACATAAACCTATGCTAGCATGGCAAGTTCTAAACCTTTATATCCACTTTCACAATCAATAGAGATTAACAAACAACTTAGATGTTAGCTACGCATCCAAGAAGAATAAGCACAACCAAACTAGGATATCAATTAGCCATCACACACACATCTTTAAAATAATTAACTACTAAAATCCATAAATAAATCTGTTAGAATCCCACGACGACGTTTAGTTCATAATCGAACCGTTCATCATCGTGGATTCTGATGAAAACATGATAATAAAGATGTCTGGAATACTGAATAAAGTACTAGAGATAAGGTTTAAGAAAAACAAAACCAACGAGAATCCAAAGTATCGCCTAATTAGAAGAATACAAAGAAAAGATGAAAAGTAGATCTTCGTAATCAGACGTCTTCTTGTTCTCCTCACCGATGGATGAATATGTAAGTATATAAGACAATGTATGTCTTAGAAATCGTCCACCAATAGTTTATATAGGCCATAGGGTTGACTGGTCATCTGCTGTTTCCTTTTCTGAGTTGAAATTGCCTTTTTCCAGAATGTTTCAGGAGTGGGCGCGCCTGTAGGGCGCGGGCGCGCTTGGAAGGACTTCACCTAGGGCGCGGGCGCGCTTAGAAGGGGTGGGCGCGCCTGACCTTCTGTCAAATTTCTCCAAAAACTTGTTCCTTGACAATTCATGCTCTCTTCAACTCCGCAACCTCTTGGCTTCCTCAACAATGATCAAATAGCACCACATAACCCTAGAAACTTCACCACACTGCTGACGAAGCAACTCTGCATACACTAACACAAAACACATCAAAAACACCATATACTTGAGAACAAACGATCAATTTAAGCCGATTTAGGGTGTTCCAAGTAGATATGAAATCCACTTATCACACCCCCAAACTTAAACCGATGATTGTCCTCAAGCATAAACCGACTCACTACATATATGTTGGTGAGATTCCAAGGCAGTGTGTACAGGAACTCAATGTATCGATGATAACTCAACACTAGAACAGGACAGGTAAATAATACTACGACTATACAGAAATCAGGAAGAAATGAAGATAGGGCAAATACAAGGAATCAAGATACAAGAAGTAATTCTGAAGTCTAGTTAAGGGTCACTGAAAGAAGTTCATTATCATGTTCATGCCTCAGTGAAGAATAAGGGTTGAAGACATTCACGGTTTCAAAGGTATTGAAGATTCAGTATACAGTGCCACTAGAAGATTTCAGTGTATTAGCATTGATTGTGACATAGACAGTGTAGGAAGCATAGGAATCCGAAAGCAATGTATACAGGGTAAAGGACAAAGGTTTAAAAGAAGATATGAAGACGTTGTCTGAATACCAGTAAGGATTCCAGTGAAGGTACACGTGTTTATTGACAGTTAGTGTTTGAAGCAATCAAGAATGCAGCGACTTGTCAATTGTATTGAAATGAAGATGTGAAGGTTTGAATCACTGTTAGTCGTCTGTGAACCAGACCGTTGCACGAGGCGTCAACACATACGAGGATAATCTACATATCTATTCTACAGAAGAAATTGATACAGTCAGACTTGGTTCTCCCTGAAAGTTCTAAGGAATTTATAGGAGAAAACAGGTCAGAACAGGATACGTCCAAACAACTACAGGAACCCACTGAGCCAAAGTTATGAAAATAATAAACCCGAAAGAAATGCAGGTTGAGATATTTGGAAAGATGGAACCCCGGTTGGAATTGATATATGGTTTGCTAAGCAAAAGGAGTCCAGTTCCAGACACTCACAGACCGCAGCTTGGACTATAAGGATTTAAATAAATAATTAAATATTTTATTTAATTAGAAAATTATATTTATAAATATCTACATATTATTAGATATTTATTTATATATTTTCTGGATTAAATTAATTATTTATTTATTAAGATTAGAAGCTATGCGGGTCGAAAAGCATTTTTAAGGAGCTGTCAGACTACAGGACGAATTACACAAAAGGACGAAATAAGCCCCTTTGGTTTTTCAAATTGGCCAGGTGAATACTCCTTCGATAGGTTTTGTTTTAAAACAAAACTTTCGATAGTTTTTGTTTTAAAACAAAGCTTTCGATTGTTTTTATTAAGCCTTCGATAGTTTTTAATTATCAAAAAAGTAGATTGGACACCTGCTGCATTCTGATTGGTCGAAGCAAAATCTATCGGAAGATTGGTTTTGAAAAGTCTACAAATAGACAGAAGAAGTTCATCTTCTTCAGTAGTTCATATTTTAGAGTTCATAGTTTTGACAGAGAGAGATAGCCGGAGAAGAGTTTAAGAGCTGGAATATTTATAAATTCGTAGACAACCTTAAACTCTAATCCGTGTTTGTATTAAGTGAGCTTGAACTATTTGCAGCTAATCCTACGGATTAGAATTTGTAGCACCCTTCGAGGTTTATATTTATAAAATAATATATTCCCCGAATTGCTTGTGTTTGGCTTGGTTGATTTGATTTCGAGAACCTACATAGATCTATCCGAAGAAATCAAATTGCTATTCGTTTCACTTGAACACGTACCCACTGCGAGTATACTAATTTATTTATCCGCAAAAGATTCGAAAGAATTTTTCGATGAATTAGTGAGTATCGTATTCAACCCCCCCTTCTACGATACTTTAGGACCTAACAATTGGTATCAGATCTTGTTGATCGATATACAGATCAGATCCGGTGTTTTAGACCAAACATTCAAGTTCTCAGAATTTTCGGATTTTTTAATTTTCAAAATTTTCATTTCTTGAAATTTTTGAATTTTAAATAATTTGAATTTTATTCTTGAAATATTTTATTTTTCAAAAAGTTCGAAATTCTTGGAATTTAAAATATTTCATATCCTAAGCCAAGGGTTCTCAAAAGATTGTTAGATTCAAGATTCCTCCGAGCGGTAAAGATGATTTTAATCTTTTGAAGAAAAAGTTTAAAGAAGCTGATTTCAGAACCTACTGAAGAAAATTGTGGAATTTCCTCAAAGGCTTACTCCATAGGATCCCACTAGATTTTCAGATGCAGGAAAGGAAGAAGTTTCTACGGATACAATTTTTCAAGAGATTTTTAATCAACTCTATTGATTCAGGGATACACCATCACAAAGTGAATTGTACCAATGCTACATTTATCTGCGAATCAAAAGAGAAAATAAGGAAAGGAATTGAGGAGGTTAGAGACAATGGAATGGACATTCAAATATCTCAGTAACATACATTAATGCTGGAACCTCAGAACAGAATAGAAGAATTACTAGTAGCTGAATCTTAGGAAGCTCAGGTAGATGGAAGTGACTTGTACACTTTAGAAAACCTTGAGAGACTGGACTACAGATCAGTGTTTCACATGTCAAGGAAGTTTAGTCACATCAGATTCAGAAGGAGTACAAAAGCTACATCCAAGGATCAGGCCTATTTATTCCGAAGCAAAGACTCTTCAGGATTCAGTTCAAGAGGTAGTTACAAGACTGAGATGGTGACAAAAACAAGATTGATAGTTTCAACTATGATAAGAACTATGTTACAAGAAACTATCAGGGTTTGCTACACAGTACAAGGAGCCTGACAAACAAAGAAGAATAGGGACTCAGTTAATGAGCTGAAACAAAAGTGGAATGCTTTGTTGAGGAAACATCAGGACGAAACTTATATTGCTTAAGGAAAGAGTTGGGATGGATCAAATGACGAGAAGATCATGGATATCTTGCTTTCTTAGCAATCTCTAAAGATGATTCACCTCACATATCTCAGGTATCATTTCCTTGAGCTTTCTTAAGAAACAACTCTTAGTTTTAGGGGTTAAGTTTCTGGCATATAAGACCTTCGTTAAGCTAAGTTTCAGTATCCCTAGTAGAACAAGATTTGCTCATTTATTCTGAATTGTTTGTTAAGGAATAAATAGTTTAAAAGATGGAAGAATTACCTTTAGTGTCAGTAGAATTTGTAGAACACCAAGCTATATCTAAAACTGACTTAGGTAATAGAGAAAGTTAGATGACATACAACAACAGAATGGATTAGATAGAATTAGTGATCTAATTGTTAATTCTTTTATTCCATGTGTATTTAGAAAATTATTGAATACCTGTAAATCTACTTGCTACCGGTTACACTTGTGTATATTGGTTAAAGTAGAAAGTACTGAATTTTCTAAAATGCCTAATTTGCACATTTCTTATCTGCAATGTCATAATGCTAAATGTATGCCATGTATTCTTAGTAACATGCTTGCTTATTTAAATGTTATGAATGCATCTCTTAGTACTTACATTAATCATAGAAAAAGCATGTTTAAGAATCACATTAGGGCAATGACTACAAGGTCAGTCGGTGATAAGAATAAGCATGTATAGGTTGAAGCTGTTGTTACCTCTGTTAAAAGCAAAATCTCTAATCCGTCTGGACCCAAGCAAAGAAGTTGGGTACCAAGAACTTTTAATCCATTTGTGAGTGCAGGGCAAATCAGGTTAATCGATTTATATGGTTTCTTGGTCATTACTACTGAAGACATATGATCGAAGAAAGAACTTGCTATCAAATGTGATTGAGAAAGATGTTCCGTCAATAATCTTTGGAGATGACATCAAAGGTTTTCATCACGGGACATGGCTACGTTGGAAAAGGAATGTCATCATGTTTACAATAATTGGTATCATTGATAACAACTAATAATTGGAGTCAAGGATAACAATTAGAAGCATCTTTCTTGCTGAAGATTAAAGCACAATCTTCTAAGTATCAGTCAATTCTGTGATAAAGGCTACAATGTAGATTTCAGAAAGGACAAGTGCTTGATCACAAACAAGAAGTATGAGAAGCTTACTCTACTGGGAGTGAGAAAAGGAAACCTTTTCATAGCTGACTTAAGTTCTACCAGTGAAGGAGCAATTACATGTTTTTATGGAAAGGCATCTTCAGAACAAAGTTGGTTATGGCAAAAGAAGCTCTCACATTTGAACTTCAAAACTATGAACTCTTTGGTAAAGAGAGAGTTAGTGAGAGGGTTGCCCCTGATGGAATTCAATCAGGAGGGACCATGTGAAGCATGTGAAAAAGGGAAGTCAAAGAAAGCATCACATAGAATCAAAGAAATGACAAGCAGTGCTGAACCATTACAACTGATTCATATGGATTTATTTGGTGCAGTAAATGTTATGTCACTTTCAAGAAAAAGATATGCATTGGTGATGGTGGATGGCTACTCCAAGTACACGTGGGTGTTGTTCGTACATTCAAAAGATGAAGCAACACAACTAATCATTGATCACATCAAAAAGATAGAAGTGGAAGCTAAGCTACTTGTACAGAAAATCAGATCAAACAATGGAACTGAATTCAAGAATGCAGTTCTAAATGATTTCTGTTCAGAGAAAGGAATATCAAGACAGTTTTCAGCACCAAGAACTCCACAACAGAATGGAGTAGTGGAAAGGAAGAACAGGACCTTGGTTGAAGCAGCAAGGACCATGTTGAATGAATCAAAACTTCCCACTTACTTTTGGGCTGAAGCAGTGAATACAGCTTGCTACACTCAGAATCGAACCCTGATTAACAAAGATCATAATAAGACTCCGTATGAGTTAATGGCCAACAAGAAACCAACACTGAAGATTTTTCATGTGTTTGGTGCAAAGTGCTTTGTACTAAAAGATGGAGGACATCTAGGCAAGTTTGATGCCAAAGCAGATGAAGGCATTTTTCTGGGCTATTCTCTGGAATCTAAAGCTTACAGGGTATATGTGATTGAAGACAAGAAGGTGTTGGAAAGCTTTAATGTAACATTCGACGACACCAAAATATCATGCCTGCAAACTAGAAAGAACTCTGAATCCTTGGTATTTGAAAATCTATCAGGAGATCTCTCTGACATAGAGGAAGAACCTGAAGTTGTTCCCGGTGATAATAATAATCATAATGATAATGATAATGATTCTGGACCAAGTGGTGACAGTGATGGAGATCCTCAAACTTCTACAGGATCCACTAGTCAATTAACAGAATCAACAGATCACGCCGTCAACAACTCAGGGGGAGCAGGAGAAGGATCAATTAGTCAGATCAACACCACAATGAAAATCAAGAGGACACTTCAAGAACATATCTGTCAAGACAAAGGGTTTAGATTCAAGATCATTCCTGATGTCTAGTTCTTAGTGATCCTAGTGGTGGAGTGAAGACTGGAGCTATAGAGTATGAATGATTATTTCCTTGGTTTTCTTTCTGAAGAAGAAACTAGGAAAGTTAAAGAAGCTCTGATAGATCCAGATTGGGTGATTGCATAGCAAGATGAACTCAATCAATTCTAAAGGCAGATTGTATGGAAGCTGGTATCTAGACCAAATAACAGAGTTGTAATTGGTATAAGGATAACCAAAAGTTTACTGGATGACAATGGCATTGTTATGAGGGACAAGGCCAAACTGGAGGCTAGGTTACTATCAGGAAGCAGTATCAAACAAGAAGCACCAGTGACGAGACTTGAGGATATCAGGATATATCTGGCACCTGCTGCATATTCAAACTTTAATATCTATATGGTGAATATGATCAAGTGCACTCCTGACTGATGAGATAGTAGAAGAAGTCAATGTACAGCTTCTCTTCAAGATCACAACAGGTTGGTATGAACTAGTATCAATACTCAAGCAATCGTCAAAGACATGGTATGACATTCTAACTGAACTTTTGCAGAATATGAATTTATTAGAGTCGTCATATATATATAACTCTCTATATCTTAAGGCACAAACATAATGTCATATATGTGCAGTGATATCATGATTATATTATATGTTGGTCTACTAACGAAAACTTGTGCAAGAAATTTGCCAAGTCATTGCAGAGTATGTATAAGATGAGTATGTTGGGAAAGTTGCAATTCTTTTTGGAATTACTTTAAGTAAGCCAAAAGAGTGACGGAAATAAAAGTAAGTCAAGAATCTTTTGAATGTGCACAATTGGGAAGATTCTAGACATGCCAAGACTCCCTGCCAACAGTAGCCACTAAAGCTTGATCAGGACAAATCAGGTAAAAGACAGAAATGACAAGCTAAAGAGGTATGATCATCTCATTAACTTATTAGCTGCAAATTGACCACACATATTTTATTCTCAAGTTGCCAATGTGCAAGGTTTCATGTGGATTTCAAAAAATCTAGTCTTATAGCTATTAACAAGATTTTTGGATATCTTAAGGGAATACCAAATCTCGGTATATGGTACCCTAAAGATACTTGTTAACATGTTTAGCTATATAGATATAAAGTACGCAGGTTGTAAGAAAGACAGGAGAAGTATCTCTGGAAGCTGTCAAACCAAATGACAGGAGAAGCATCTCTAGAAGCTGTCAACTTCGTGGAGGAAGACTGATTTCTTGAAATAACTTCATCTCCAACAACTCTGTGGAACACTCCACGACAATGCACCTTGACACCAGGTATCATTTCTTTCGAGAGCATGTCTTCAATTCATAGAGTAACTTGCAGACACGTTTATTGAATCACTTGTTATATTAAATTTTCAAGACTGATTTATAAACTTGGGATATTAGTTATTGCACATTATTTGAAAATCCCATCTGCAAGAAACTCTTAAAATAAATTCATAAGTATTAAGTTGTCCATAGTTTAAGGACTTGTGAATTTATTTAACATCCAGTCCTCGCGTTAATAATTAAGTACTAATATCTAACTCATAGATATTTAGTATTTATTTATTTACTTATTTTATTTAATTTGAATTATGGAAATTGAAGCAGTTCAATATTTTATTTGCTCCATAATTTAAAATACATAAAATAAATATGCAGCATAATTTATTGGATTTTAATTGGCTTATATCAGTTAATGATATTTAGTCAATTTTATTCTAAGAAAATTGTGATATTTTTGTTAACTGTGAATTTAAATGAATATCTGATTTGAAAAAGTTCACAGAAAACAGAAAACAAAAGGTTGGTTTTAAAACTGGTAACAGCTTTAAAATTAATCAGCAGCAAAATCTATCGAAAAAGGAATTTCGATAGTTTTCTGAGTAGTTGATAAAAAGTATCGAAAGCAATTTTCGATGGTTTTTGTTAAAGAAAAGAAAACTTATCGAAGAAAAGTCTCGATAGATTTTGAAATTGGAAATGAAATCTATCGAAAGAATTCAATTCTTTAATATTCGAATTTCTCGACAGTTTTCAGAAAAGTACAACTTCTCGATAGTTCATTTTGAAAACTATCGAACGTGAGATGTCATAAATGGACATAGATCCAGAGCCCTCAGTGGCCATTCCTGACCAGGAGGTTGAAAACCAACAGCCTCTAACCACGGTCATAGAGCCTTTGAAAGAAACAAATGAAACAACAACAGAAACTCCTACCCTACTATACCACCCACTCAAATAACTGAGAGTGTAGAGGGAGTCAGTGCCAAAGCAGCACCAAATAAGGAGATAAACCATTCAACAACAGCTTTGCCTTCCTCTAAAAGGAGAAAACTAGAAAACGAGGCAACTGTTGAAACTTCATTACCTTCTTTCACCGAGCCTCTAACAGATTTTTCTGAAGCTGATTGGGCAGTGATAACCAAAGCTATATCTGAACCCCTACCCCAAATAGAAAAAGGAAAATTGACGGAAGCAATTAGTTCTCCGACCATTTCACGGTCAGGACTACCGGTTGAAGGTTCTTTACTAAACCAAGAGTCTTCACAGACGTTTAGAGAAGGTTCTGACCCAAATGCACAATCTAAAGGGTCATTGCCTAACTCCCCAGATGGAACATATCTGGATCCTGCGGGTACCGGGTCTGACATAGGTGCAGATCGGCAACTCGGTAACAATGAATCAATTTCATTTGAGGAGTTACCTGAGGATATGTCTGCAAAGACTTCAGAGGGAGTTTCAGGGCCTCTGTTATCAATAGAGCCTGATTCCAACCCCCCAGAGATTCAAACTCTGGTTCCTGTTGAGGATCGCTCATCGCAAGATGATCAACAACTTGGTTTAACCAAGGACGGGGATTTGCGAAATCCCATTGCACCACCAGTGACCTCCTTAAGGATGGCTATGGTGATTTTCCTTGCAGGTACATTTGGATGCTGAAGCTCTGAGAGATAAGAGTGAAACACTAGTGAGGTACACGAAACAGAATCACATACTCACAGTGAGGAAGAAAGAGAAACACCAAATCCCATTCCCTATCCCTTAAACTTGGTTCGTAATATTTTACCTTTAAAGACCTAACAGTTGAGACCTCATTTCGGGACCTAACATTCGGTTGTTTTAGGGCCCTAAAAAGTGTGATCTAACAGTTGGGAGGTATAAGGAAGATGTCGGGAAATTTGGTTCGTAGGACGATCGACGGTGAAGCCATCTTGCAGTATTTAAAGGGCACAGTTGATCAGACTACATATTACTACTTCTTTTCTAACAGATGCTACATGAGAATTCCTTCAAGACCCAGGAAAACTTCTTTTCTTAACTAAGGGGGAGAAATGAGTTATAATCAGATTATTGGAGGATTCCTCAACTAAGGGGGAGAAGTGGTAAGAAAAAGTAGAGGTACACCACACCACAATTCTATTGATCTTTCAACTATTGGGGAGAGACTAAGGGGAGAAGTGGTAGATTTCCTAGAAGACAGAGAAGTGGTATTGGTTCACCACTGTTCTAAGGGGAGCAGCTGTATTCCATAGGGGGAGAAGCTGTATTCCAAAGGAGGAGAAGCAAGGGAGATATGTGCTTTTCAGAAAGGAAATATGGTTGTACAACAGAAGCCGCTGAACTCTTAACCGAGAGAAGTGGAAAGGTATACTTCAGTAAGTGGTAGACAAAGACATATTCATTACCACTGAAGAACCTTGAGAAGCTGCTCATGATTACTTCAAGACTGAGAAGGATTATGTGGCAGAGATTTAAAGAACCAAAGAAATGAAGATGAGTTACTACATGGATATCAGTCAAGTGCTAAAGGAACAATCATCTATCATTTCAGTTTGAACAAGAAATCTGGAAGTGAAGAATTTGATCCAGAAAACCAGTAGCATTATTTACAAGTCCAGGAAAGGTATTTTTTTCTAGTTGTTAGTTGAGTTATCCTCTCTATTTATTTGTTTGTTAGTTTAACAATCAAATAGGGGGAGATTGTTGGTGAGATTCCAAGGCAGTGTGTACAGGAACTCAATGTATCGATGATAACTCAACACTAGAACATGACAGGTAAATAATACTACGACTACACAGAAATCAGGAAGAAATGAAGATAGGGCAAATACAAGGAATCAAGATACAAGAAGTAATTCTGAAGTCTAGTTAAGGGTCACTGAAAGAAGTTCATTATCATGTTCATGCCTCAGTGAAGAATAAGGGTTGAAGACATTCACGGTTTCAAAGGTATTGAAGATTCAGTATACAGTGCCACTAGAAGATTTCAGTGTATTAGCATTGATTGTGACATAGACAGTGTAGGAAGCATAGGAATCCGAAAGTAATGTATACAGGGTAAAGGACAAAGAAGATATGAAGACGTTGTCTGAATACCAGTAAGGATTCCAGTGAAGGTACACGTGTTTATTGACAGTTAGTGTTTGAAGCAATCAAGAATGCAGCGACTTGTCAATTGTATTGAAATGAAGATGTGAAGGTTTGAATCACTGTTAGTCGTCTGTGAACCATGAAAATAATCCCTAGTTGCCCTTTGAAGCTTAATTATATCCATATTTTTCTTCGGCACTTTCCCCTTTTATACATGAGTCATAGCCAAATACTTCACTCTCGACCTAATTGAGCTAGTTGAGTCATGGAAAGAATTGATTGATGAGCATGAAAATTTGGAGATGTTGTGAAGATGAAAAATGCTAATTATTGTGAGTGGGAACTAGTTTGTGATATGTATTACGAGATGTGGTTCAAAGTTTTTTGTAGTATTTATTTATGTAATGCATCCCCTTTGCTAAAAAAATATGAAAAAAATAAAAATAAAGAAAGGGGTATGTATGTAAAAAAAACAAAAGAACAAAAAAAAAGAAATAAAGGAAAAAAAAAGCAATAAATCTTTGTACTTTATTTTGATTCAATTTTCTTTGTAAATGTGGTTGTGTTTTGTAATTGCAAATGAGTGGAGATCAACTTTAGTTTGAGAGTTTGGTGTATGAAGAAAGCAAGCGTCTTTTTGACTCAACTAGCGAGACTATTACACCACCCTTGAACTTAAATTTTCACACCTTCACCCAAGCCTCGTTACAACCCATTTTATGATTTCCTTATTTTTGGTGCAATCCGGAATTTAGGTGGACATTCAAGGTCAAGTAGAGCGCATGCATTTAGACTTGGAGTTGAGTGAAATCTTCGCCTATACTTGTGTGATCCATAATTGAGAGATGTGAGATTTTTCACCCTATGAATTTCATCTTCTTAATGCGAAGCCGTGTATGTTTTGTGATAATTTTGTCTAGTGTTCACAATTGAATTGCATTCATTCTATCTTTATTGCCATGGCTCCATTTTGCACAAGGTGTGTTATCTTGATTCTTGAATTGGGTGTTAGCGTGTTATAGTGGGTAGCATGGTGGATAATTCATTATGTTTGATTTTAGTTACAAGTAGATATAGCGGCATGTTTAGCTCATTTCATATTTGTATGATGACTCGGTCATGTAGGTGTAGTAGTTAGCTTAATTATTAGGTAATGTTAGTTTCTTGTTGTTTAGTGATTTTTGTGATTTTGTGGGTACATCATCTATAAACCCTCAGGAGACGAAACTCGTCCTCCAAGGCTACTTGGGGGTTTAAACGATGGTTTGAATACTCTTGTACAACCATTTTCTCGTTTAGAGAAGTGAATTTAGTTCTTTGTTAATTTTAGTTTGCTCGGGACTAGCAAAGTTCAAGTGGGGGAAGATTTGATAATGTGTATTTTATACACATTGTTTGTCTCTCTTTCTCTTGATTTTATTTCGGTTCCATGAGCATTTTACTTATATTTGTTATGTTTCCCATTTTCAGTGCCACGTGTTTATTTGTTCAAAAGATGCCTTATTGTGGGCTTGAAAGCAAAGATTATTCAAGAAGGAATTTAGAAGATGTTGGATTGCGATGCCAGGAGATTCAAATGCATGATTTTGGAGATTTTTGTCTGCACGGTCGTTCATTAGGCCATGCGAAGTGTTCCAAGTGATGCAGAAAAATCGCACGGGCGTCCGCACGGGCGTTCATTAGGCCGTGCGAAGTGTTCCAAGTGATGCAGAAAAATCGCACGGGTGTCCGCACGGCCGTTCATCAGACCGTGCATGGCATGCTGGAATTTTTTTGGAAGCATTTTGACTATTTTATCCTCTTGTCTAATGGATGTATTAATTGAGTAGTTGGGAACCAAACAATATACCATCCTTTATCTTATCTTCATATTTTTTTTTCTCTCACCAAGAACATTCAATTAGGGTTAGAGGAAGCATTTATTACTTGTAATCTAGCATTGATTATGAGTAACTAACTTCATTTATTTGGCTCAAGTAAGGATTTCTTGTACTAAACCCATTTCATTTTAAGTAAGATCTTTTCACTTTGTCTTGAATACTTGTGTTGTATTGTTCATGAATTTGTTTGGAGATTTGTAAGTTGCTTCACCTTACTCTTCTTGTAATTTCAATTGCTAATTGTTTGTGCTAATCCGTAATTGTTCGTACATTCATTATAGTAGCACAAGATTTAGTGTACCTAAATCCTCAAGATTCAAGTGCAAGTACCTAGGTTGAGCTTCTCATCCTTGGACTTGTCCTAACCTCTCTTTGTTTAATTCCTTGATTTGGTTAAACTAGTATTGCTTCAATATAGGTTGCTAGTATCAAGAGAACTAATTTATGTGCTTCACTAAATTAGTGTTTTAAGAAGAGAAATAAGATTTTGTGTGCTTCACCAATTATCTTGGTTAGGTAGAGTTGGGTTTGTCTTGCTTGAACTTGTTTGGTTTAGTACTTGATTTTCCATTATCCTTGGGTCAAATATCTCTCTATCTTGTTAATTAACTCATTGTGCCTTGTTGTGTTGGTAAATGGGATGATTGCCATTACCTTAGTTGCATTTCTTTAGCAATTTATTTCTTGTATGCAAGGTGTTTGATAAAATACCGCAATCAACTCAAAACCCCCCACCAATTTACCTTGTACTAGTACTGAGCGCTATTCCCTTGGGTTCGATCCCTACTTGCCACATTTGCTATATTTTATAGTTAAGTGCGAACATAGTAGAGCAAAACATTAGTATTATCAATTTGGCGCGTCGACGACGGTCGTGGCCACTTATGTTAGGTAAAATCATTTGCATGCAACCAAAGTTACTGCCAATATTAAAGTAGTAGAACATCTCACACTGTCTTTTATAAGTGAATAAAATGTGATGTCCAGAAAACAAACATATAAAAACATGCACACTACAAAATATTAATATAATGATGAACTAGAATAATATTTAGGCAACACAGTCATTGATATACATGTATCGGAAGTAAGAATGCAGTGAGCTGCGGGATATAATAATTGAACTTATAGTGAATAAAGAAGACAGTAGTTTGACAGAATTATAATAGAGTTGGGAAGTTTTCCTTACTTCTCGACACCTTCTTCTTCAGTTTCGTGAGCTTCTTTGAACACCTAAAACTCAGTAAATATCGTGCTGATAACGTGTTATAATATATATATATATATATAGAATTAGAGAGAGTTATCTATAAAGGAAGAGATCATCATCTTATATTCATATCAAACATGCTTAAGGTTGGAGCCTATTTATAGGCTTACAAGGTAGAGGTTACATGGTACTTGTAAAGCCAAGAATTGGGATTTGTAAAGCCTAAAGTATTAAGTTACATGAATTGAAAGATCAAAGGTTGAGCTGTGGAAAGGTCATCTATATTTATACATAACAGGAATTACATTTTAAGATAATTAATCAAATAAAGTGCAGTTTGGCTGTCAGACCACTTGCAATATTAACATTTAAAATCTCTCGCTTGCAATATTGAATTTCTAAATTTTTTAAAAAGTGTGTACTATCGTCAAATCTAGCTAACTTTGTTAATTTGTTCAATGACATTTTAGTCTTTTTCACCATGGAACAGGTATATTGCACCCAATTTATTCTTAATTCACCGAAATGAACCCTAATTGTAATGAATTCATATTTCAAACCCCTAATTTTTCAATTTTTGTTAATTGGTGTCATTATTCTTTACTTATCTCTTTTATTTATGTTCACGTTAATATACGTATATATTCACATATATTTTTATATATACAAATTTTGATAACTCGTGTAATATTAGCTCAGAATTCCTCAAAAACAGTTTAGAAAACATCGACCATACGAGTGCTTTTACTTTTCTTCAGAATGGAAGTTGGAGTGCGCTAATGTAGTCCGCGGTTGCGAAAAGTTCTAGCAGTGATGATGAGATACAAGAAAAATGGAGTAAATGGCTTGTAGAGTGTTTTCACGTTAAACTCGAAACTAGAATATAACCTCTAGCTTCCCAGGTTTTTAGCACCCAGAATCCTTTTTTTTTGGAGTAAATTTGATATTGGAGCCAACCAGAATTTTTAAATATACAGGTACTGAAAATGTTAGATATAATTGCTGACGTTTGTTCATCAGTGTTTAAGTACCAGGTACTCATCAGAGTTTACTAGAAGCCAGTCAGAGTTTGATAAAGTCTGACGGGGTGAAGAGTTCATTAACTGTCGGTGCTAATATGAAGATTCTAGAAGCAATATATCTTGAAGATGGAAAGAAGCAAGATATATTGAGACAGTTAAGGAAACGGAACAGAAGACAGAAGCAATCCTAAATTGATATGATTTGTATAGCTAATTTATAGGAATATCAATTAGAGATTGATTATGTAACTGTGTATTATATAAACACAGATAGGTTAACCCTAAAAGGGATGCGAATACTGAATATATTATTCTTGTAACCTAGCAGCTCTCTGTGATTCTTAAACATCACTGAGAGAAGAATTATTTATATAATTCAGTTGTTGATTCATAAACAGTGTTCTCAATTGTTATTATCATACTTCTATTGATTATATATTGTGTATTCGGCCTAACAAGTGGTATCAGAGCCAAGGTTGTTTAATATATACATTTTATCGATCCAAACACAAGTATAATCATGGCTGACAACTCTCAGGAAGGTTCTAATGCAGGTTCTAATGTTCAGAAGGTTCAACCTACTTCTGTGAGTCGATATGAGACTATAAGGGTTCCAATTCTCAGACCAAGTGAATATCCAATCTGGAAGGTGAAGATGACCATGTTTCTGGAAGCCACAGATCCAGAATACCTTGATAGAATCAATGATGGTCCTCATAGGCCAACTAAATTGTCTCCTGTTGTTACTGGGCAAGAACAAAAGACTGTTCCAAAAGAGAAGAAAGATTTGACTCCTGAAGACATCTCATCAATTGCAAAGGATGCAAAGGTTAGACATCTACTACATAGTGCCTTAGATAATGTCATGTCTAACAGAGTGATTGGCTGCAAGACTGCCAAAGAGATTTGGGATGCTTTGGAAGTCAGGTGTCAAGGAACAAGTGCTATAAAGAAAAACAGGAAGACTATTCTAACACAGGAGTATGAACACTTTGACTCTAGATCTGATGAAAGTTTGACAGATACATATGACAGATTTTGTAAATTGTTGAATGATTTGTCCCTGGTTGATAAAGAGTATGAACTTGAAGAGTCAAATCTCAAGTTTCTTCTATCCCTACCTGAAAGATGGGATTTAAAGGCAACAACAATCAGAGACAATTATGATCTTGCAGATACAGATCTTGATGAAATCTATGGGTTGCTTAAAACTCATGAACTTGAAATAGAACAGAGAAACAAAAGATCTGGAAAGAAGACAAAATCTGTTGCTCTTAAAGTTGAAGAAAAGCCTGTCAAGAAGGAATCATCAAGAAAGAAAGCCAAAGGAAAGGCTTTAGTCATTAAATCTGACAGTGAGTCATCAAACTCTGATGATGGCTCAAACACTAATGATGAAGCTTCTGATTCTGAGGATGATGAAGAAGAGATGATGAGAATGGCTGCTTTAATGGTGAAGACCTTCAAGAAGATGGGATTCAAGAACTTCAAGAAAGGAAAGAGATTCTCAAGGAAAGATTCAAATTCTGATAAGAGAAATTTCAGAAAGTCTGAGGGAAAATATACCAAGTCTGGAAAGAAAGACAAGTCTGAGATCCAGTGCTACAAGTGTAAAGAGATGGGTCATTATGCTCCAGAGTGCAAGAAAGGAAAATCTGAGAAAGCACTCATCACTAAAGGCAAGGACTGGGCAGACACTTCAGACTCAGATGAGGGAGTCAATTATGCTCTCATGGCAACTGTTAAAGATGAAGCCGAGTCATCTGGAAACAAGGTACCCCTAACAACTTATGCTTATGATACTGATAATATATCTGAGTTAAGAATTTATCTTAAAAGCATACATGTTAGTTATAGGGATCAGACTTTAGAGAATGAAAGAATAAAATCTGAGAATCTAGGTCTTAAAGAAAGGAATAAATTTCTTGAAGAGAAGCTTGTTAACATGCAACAAGTTCAAAAAGAGAGAGATGATGCTGTTTATGTTGAACAGGAATTGCTTAAAAGATATAGGCAAATAGAGTCTGAGTTGGAAAAAGAAAGAAAAGTGATTAAAACCTGGACTAATTCTGGTAGAGACACACATCAGGTTTTTCAAACAGATACTGTAGGTTTAGGTTACTGTGAGGAAGATGAACTTAGGTTTAAAGATAAAGTTAAAGTAAAACCACAACTTAAACCTGTGAAATTTGTTCATGAATCCAGTAAGTTAAAGTCTGTAGTTGTAAAAGAAGCTGTTATGGAGCCAGTTGAAGCTTGTGTTGAACAAGTGGATATTGAATCTACAACAGAGAAGCCTATTGAGCAAGAAGCTGTTAGAAAACCGGTAAAAGTCTGTGAAAAACAGGTTAATGTTGGTTTAATGACAGGAAAACAGTTCAATCTTAAGCTCAAAGAGGTAAAATCTGCCATGAAACCAAAAGGGTCCAAGCAGAATAGGAATGGAAAAGTAGGCATAAATAAAAGGAATAATTATCTGCCTAATTCAGCTGCTCCTAGAAAAACATGTCATAATTGTGGTAGTACTAACCATCTTTCCAGGTTTTGCAATAAGAACAAAGATATTAACTTTTTACCCTCCACATCAGGAGTAAAGAATAATTATGTTAGGGTTAGACCAAAGACTTTATGCACACACTGTGGGAGTACTTGGCATTCCATTTATACTTGCAAGAGTTATCATGCTATTTATCACAACTATTATGAGCTAAAACCCAACTTGAAGTGGGTTAGAGCAAACTCTGCAAGTGTAAAGTCTGACAATGTTAGTTTAAACTCTGTTGATAGTGATTCTGCTGCAAAAGCTAACAATGTTAAGAAAGCCAAAGGATCCAAGCAAGTCTGGATCCTTAAATCTAACACTTAGTGATTGTTTGTGATTGAAGGGCATAAAAGAGAGCACTCTTATCTTGGACAGTGGATGCTCAGGACATATGACTGGAAATAAAGCCATGCTATCAGACTTTGAGGAAAAAGCTGGCCCAAAAGTTTCCTATGGAGATGGCAACATAGGACATACTCTGGGATATGACAATATCAATCTTGGAAGTGTCATCATTACAAATGTAGCTCTTGTCTCAGGACTCAAGCATGATCTGCTTTCTGTGAGTCAAATCTGTGATAGAGGATACCATGTAGATTTTCATACTGAACATTGTGAAGTAATCAGCAAATCTACACGGAAAGTTGTTCTAGTTGGACACAGGCACAATAACATCTATGAAGCAAGTTTGGTAACAAACTCTGAAGGAAAAACAGTGTGTCTATCTGCAAGAATGTCTAGTGAAGAGAGTTGGAAATGGCATAAGAAGCTCTCTCACCTAAACTTGAACAACATCAATGAGCTGATTCGAAAAGATCTTGTAAGGGGACTTCCAAAGTCAATACTCAGCTTAGATGGTCTGTGTGATTCTTGTCAAAAGGCCAAGCAAAGGAAGTCATCTTTCAAGAGTAAATCTGAATCTTCAGTTGTGGAACCTTATCATCTTCTACATGTTGATCTCTTTGGTCCAGTGAATATAATGTCAATGGGTAGAAAGAAATATGCTCTAGTCATTGTTGATGAGTACACTAGGTACACATGGGTGTACTTCTTAGCAAAGAAGGATGAAACTGCCTCAATTCTAATGGAACATGTAAAGCAACTGGACAAAGGATCAGAATTCAAAGTGAAAATTATAAGAAGTGACAATGGTACTGAATTCAGAAATTCTGTAATGGAAGCTTTCTGCAAGGAAAGAGGAGTGAAGCAAGAATTTTCTGCACCTGGAACTCCACAGCAAAATGGTGTAGTTGAAAGAAAGAATAGAACTCTTATCGAAGCTGCCAGAACAATGCTTGATGAAGCAAAATTGCCAACTTATTTCTGGGCAGAAGCTGTTCAAACTGCTTGTTTTACTCAAAATGCTACACTGATCAACAAGCATGGGAAAACACCATATGAGATGGTGAAGAATAAGAAGCCAAATTTGAAATATTTTCATATTTTTGGATGCAAGTGTTTTGTGTTGAAAACTCATCCTGAACAATTGACCAAGTTTGACTTAAAAGCTGATGAAGGAATTTTTGTTGGATACCCACTATCAACTAAAGCATTCAGAGTCTACAATCTAAGAACTAAAGTGATCATGGAATCTATACATGTGTCATTTGATGACAAGAAAATAACTGGAATAGAAGATGAAGAATATCATGATCAACTTCACTTTGAAAATGAAGATCTAACCTCTGATGATGTAAACTCTGATGAAGCAAATCCAACAAACTCTGTTGAAGCATACTCTGATCCTCTACTGGTAAACACTGAAGAATTATTTCAGACAGAACAAAATAGAGAACCAGTCGAGGGGGAGCGTGAAGAAACTTCAGAAAATTCTCAAAATGAAGACTCAAATTCTGAAAGAGAGTCAAATGAAGAATCAAATAGAAACTCTGAGTCAAACTCTGAAAGTTCAAATACTGAACAGTCCAATTCAGGGGAAGCCTAAGAGAATGCATATGGTCAAGAAAATTAGGAAAGCATGGATCAAGGGGGAGGATCTAATAATGTTAATAGAATCCAATTACCAACAACAAGAAGGTGGACACAGGCTCATACACCTGACTTGATAATTGGAGATCCAGAAGCTAGTGTAAGAACTAGAAGTGCTACAAATAATGAATGTCTGTTTCATGCATTCTTATCTCAAACAGAACCCAAGAAAGTGGAAGAAGCTCTTTAAGATGCTAACTGGATTACAGCAATGCAAGAGGAGTTAAATGAATTTGAGAGGAATGAAGTATGGACACTTGTACCAAGACCAAAGAACAGATCTATTGTTGGTACAAAGTGGGTTTTCAGAAACAAAACAGATAGTGATGGAGTGATTACAAGGAATAAGGCTAGACTTGTGGCAAAAGGCTATTCTCAACAGGAAGGAATTGACTATGATGAAACCTTTGCTCCAGTTGCAAGATTGGAGGCAATAAGGATTTTTCTGGCTTATGCTGCACACAAAAAGTTTAAAGTCTTTCAAATGGATGTGAAAAGTGCGTTTCTCAATGGGAAACTTGAAGAAGAAGTGTTTGTTGAACAACCACCAGGGTTTGTAGATCCCAAACATCCAGATTATGTCTACAGGCTTGATAAGGCATTATATGGACTAAAGCAAGCACCTAGAGCATGGTATGAAACTCTGGCTCAATTTATTTTAGAAAGTGGGTTCACTAGAGGTACAATTGACAAGACCTTGTTCTATTTCAATACTGGTGATGATTTGCTGTTAGTGCAAATCTATGTGGATGACATAATTTTTGGATCTATAACTGACAAACTCTGTAAGAAATTTGCAAAGCTTATGCAGTCAAGATATCAAATGAGCATGATGGGAGAGCTTAGTTACTTTCTAGGCTTACAGTTCAAGCAAACAGATGATGGTATTTTTATCAATCAAGCAAAATATACCAGAAATCTTCTCAAGAAATTTGGCATGCTTGATAGTTCATCTGCTACAACTCCCATGGCTACTGCAACAAATCTAGACAAAGACACAGGAGCCTCAGTAGATATGACAAACTATAGAGGAATGATAGGGTCTCTTCTTTATCTCACAGCAAGTAGACCAGATATCATGTATGCAACATGTCTTTGTGCAAGATTTCAAGCAGACCCCAAAGAGCCACATCTAACAGCTGTGAAGAGGATTTTTAAATATCTCAAAGGAACCATAACTCTTGGGTTGTGGTACCCTAGAGAATCAGAGTTTAATTTAATTGGTTACTCTGATGCAGATTTTGCAGGCTGTAAGATAGACAGAAAAAGCACAAGTGGAAGTTGTCAATTTTTAGGTGACAGATTAGTTTCTTGGTATAGTAAGAAACATAAATCAATTTCCACATCCACAGCAGAAGCAGAGTATATAGTTGCTGGTAGCTGTTGTGCACAGATTTTATGGATGAAGAATCAGTTGCTGGACTATGGATTAAGGTACTCTAAAATACCTATTTACTGTGATAATCAAAGTGCTATTGCTATGACAGGTAATCCAGTACAGCACTCCATGACCAAGCACATCAGCATAAGGTATCATTTTATCAGAGAACATGTAGAAGAAGGAGATATTGAGCTTCATTTTGTATCTACAGACCAACAGCTTGCAGATATCTTCACCAAACCTTTGAGTGAAGCTACCTTTACAAGGCTGGTAAATGAACTTGGAATGATCTCTGGTTTTGACTAGAGATGCTGGTTAGATTCAAACTCTATACATGATTTTATGCTCATGATTCTTTGCATGTGTTAACTGTTATTTGCACCAGCATGATAAACTCTGATAAGTAAACTCTGATAAGTAAACTCTGGCAGTCATACTCTGTCGGTTAAAGTCTGATGTTAAACTCTGATTATGATTTTTGTCTGAAACACATGGACCGATGAAGAAAAATGTATGAAGCATGATTTTCAGTAAGTAATCATGAATCCTTCTAAGTATTATAAATTCTGATTACAAAATGTACAGAAATTTTACACAGCATGATACTGTCTGTATATTTATAGCATCTCTTAGTTTATTGATTCTATATACTGAGTTTGTATTAACTGTTTGCATTTTCTCTCATAAATTAATTGTAATAAACTGATGAAAAGTCTAAACTCTGATTATTAATTGCAAATAATTCACCCTCGAATCAAAAGATGCCAAAAAGAGCACAAATTCCTTTGAGATCATGTTGTGCCTAGGAAGATCCAAGAACTTATTGTATGAAATAAGGGCTAAAATCTTTGATTTTTGGTGACTAGTGTCAACCACCGATTACTGGAAAAAAAAATCTATATATATATAAAGGGGGTGAAAGGATATCAGTATACAGAGTTTAGATATAAAAATCAGATTTTATGTTATACATGAGAGTTTAGGCAACCAGTTTTTACTACTTTAGTTCGTGGATTTTATGCACTTTGAGATGGTCTAAATATTCATATTCAGTAAACTCTGCTAATTCACACACAAATTCTCACATCTGTACAGTTTGTGAAAAGAGTTTGTTTCTAAAGGAGGAGGATTGGTAAACACTGATGAATTATGTACTCTACGCCGAGGAAATTTAATTTTAATCTCTGGTGATTAAAATAAATTTTGTTGGTTTCAGACATATTATAATTTTGAGAAAAAGACATTTGTTTTGAAAATTTAAAAAGAGTATGATTGGACAGTTGATCAAGAATGTTTTAAACAGAGGAGATAGGTTAATTTCCTAGAAAAGTGTACAGGCGGTAATTATTGCTGTTTTTACTGCGCATGCGCATTGGAAACTGTCAATTACTTGCTGTCAGTCATTACATGTGTGCCACGTGTCCCACCACTACGCCATAAGTGCTCATATGCAATGCTTTTTATGTGTGTTGCAACCAAAGCGTTGCAATATCTATGCTTCAGTTTAGTCTTCTGCAACGTTACTCAAAATGCGTTGCAGTACAGGCGAATGCAATGTTGCAGGGGGAATACTAGTGTTGCGACATGCAACCCCATTAAAAAACGTTGCATTACACTATATTGTTGTTATATAAAATTAAATATATTATCAAAATATATACGAAGATATTTAAATTTGGATCTATTTCTTATTTAAAATTTGATATTATATATTACAAATTTTAACTTGTTATAAATTGTACATAAGTTTATGTCATATTTTTTAATTTTTAAATATTGTAACATATATTACAAATTTACGTTAATATTTTTTACATGCTATTATTTTTTACTTTGACGAAAATCTCGGAATTTTCATAAGTTTTGGATGTGAATAAATCAACAAAAAAGAGGATTTTTATTCTAAGTTCTTAATTAATTAATATTAAAATTAAAAATTAAAAATTAAAAAAAATTATAACCTTAACTATTTTATTTTTCAATAAAGTGTAGAATACACCGGCCCCCGAAATATTTAGGCGGCCAAAATCCCGCTCCCAGTTTTGCCATCTCTATTTTCAACTTTTAATTAAGTTGCTCTACTCTAAAACACTCACCCGCTCTACTCTCTCTCTCTCGCGCGCTCTCTCTCTCTCTCTCGACAAACTCTCTTCAAAAACTGGATTTACAAACTCTACACTCCAATTGGTAATTGAATACATATTTCTTCTTTCCGATTAATTAGATCCCCAATTTCAGAGTTAGCAGGCAAGCCCTAATTCGCTAATTTCCAATTGATACGCCTTCAATTACAAATTCCATCCGCAAGTTACGAGCCTGAATTTCATCCCCGTCTTCAGTTCAGTTTTAGGTATCCTTCTGTCCATCTTCATATTAGCTCGTCAGGTTTCTAAATTTTCTTTATGTCCTTTACAGTAATTTTCTATTTAGCTTTTATTCGCTGATTTGTTAAGATTTTCATCTAAAATCAGCGTAATTGAATGTACACAGAACAGGTTTATACTGAAACTAAACAACAAGGCTGTCACGATTGATTTCAATGTTATTAGTGTTGTATATCTTGTCTTTTTGTTGTGCTTACTGAACGGCTGACTTATTAGAATGTTTTTATTCATTAGTATCTGGTCTTTTGCACAAATGATTTTTTGAATATGAAATTTGGACAAGATGGTGTTGTAGGTTTGTTTCAGGATGACTATATGTATGTAAGCCACAACATTACTGGGCAGTTTGAACTTCTCACACTTTGTGGTAAATTAACGAATGAAATCATCCCTGGAACAGGAAGAGCTAGCACGTGAATAGTTATATTGATATATTATCTCAATATGTTACCAATGTATGTGTGCTTTTTTACTAAATTACCTCTATATATACTCTTCACTCATTTATAAATGTCAAATTTGTAACTATGTTGAAGGTTCAAGTTTGTAGAAGGCTCCTCTTGCAATAATGCAGATAATGGTTGTGATACTCCATCTAGTAAGAACAATATACTTAGTGTTGGAACATTGAGCGAATACGTGATGCTTTTGAGATGGCTCACATTAGTTTTTAACATCCATCCTGCAGGTTCTTCTGAGCCACAGAATCTGAATGATATCGTTCGTCGTCGACTAGCTGCGCAGTCCAGCAACCTTTCTGCTGCTCCAGCTAGAGGGGCTTCTCGTTCTGAACAAATTATTGCTCTTCCTAGTACCAGAAGTAGTGGGTCATTCCCTGCCATGCCAAAGGAAAGGAAAAAAAATCCTCTTCCTCCTGCGCCGTCACCTACTAAACCTCCAACGATTCCTGTCGGTGAATCTAGGAAAACTAGTGGACATTCTGGAAATATGTGGAAGTATATAATTGGAATTTTAAGTGTTGTTTTGGTGTCAGTCGTTGCTTTAGCTTTATTCTTCTTTTTCCTTACCCGCCCAGGCCCAGATAGCCAAGATACCAGTGTTCCATGGAAAACAGGACTCAGTGGACAGCTGCAGAAAGCATTTGTAACAGGTAACTAGAATTTGAACTGTCACAGGTTTTAAATGTTTATACTATACTGGTGCACAACAATGCTTAATCATAATGATAAGTGATTATGTAATTAGATAGATCAGTAAAGAAATTTTTCTTAGATATGGCTTTTTAAACACCTATAATTTTGATTAATCATTTCAGTATGGGTAATCCTCTCAATATAGGAATTAAATCATAAATATTTGGAGGATAAGGATGGTGCATTGCCAGCATGGATGAAATTTTGTGTTACTCTACCTTATTACTCTTCCCCTAGATTTAACATGCCCACTAACATACTAAACTTATTTAATCCTTGTGCCCTCATATGATGCTCTACATAAAAGAATATGTAAAGTTTAGAAAAGAAATGCACTGATATACATACATTCTAGTCACAGTGATGTGAATCTCTATGTCAGTGATGTTAGATATTCGAACGATTGAACCAAATGTAGCTGAACGTAATATTTATATGTATTATATTAGTTATCAGCCTTTATGCTTGTTAATAATATCCTCTCAATTTAAGGAAACAGACTATTTTATTTCTTTATCTTTGTTCAGATATTGGACAGATACTGAGCAAAATGAAATCTGAGAGAAAGCACTGTGCACCAAAAATCCATTTATTTATATCAATATTTTATGATTAAAACTTGTTTTACAGAAATGCAATGTACTTCTGAGGAATGCAACCACTGCTTCTTTTCATATAACTAGATTTTACTACTACATTTAGTAGATTTTACTACTACATTTAGTACATTTAGTATGTCATATAACTGTCATACTGGATTAAAAGACTAGCTTATGCAAAGTTTTTATTTGCCAGCCCTGTGTAGAAATGTAAAGCATGTGAGGTGAGAAAACAGATGTTTTGATAGTGCCATATAGCCCTGTTAGCTATAGCCAGTATGGTCCTCACTAGAAATTGTACACTAGTACGTAAAACATGCATGTGTTTGTGTTGTGCATGTTTACACCCACACACCCTACACATGCATAACATATATGAACATGACCTACTCTAGGTTCTAATAAGGTTAAAAACTTAAGACATCAATATTACAGTAATTAAGGAAATTAATGTGGATTAATGTCCAGGAGTGACATTAGGTGAAGGCACAGGAGCAACTATGTCGGAAGATGAGGATGATCTGCAGGCGGATTTCTCTTTAGATCAATCAGGCAATGATGTGCATGACATGATGGGTTTTGGTCCACTTCTTCCAACAGAATCTGAGAGGTCTCTTATGGAAAGAGTTCGACAAGAACTCAAGATTGAGCTGAAACAGGTCATCTCATAGATCTCATAGATCTTGTTTTCATGTCAGATAGTGTAGTTCATTACGCCTCATGTGTGATTTTGCAGGGATTTCGGTCAAAACTTGAAGATGTTAGAGAGGAAATTCTGAGGAAAAGAAGGGCAGGTAAGTTACCAGGTGACACAACTTCAGTGCTTAAGGACTGGTGGCAGCAACATTCCAAGTGGCCTTACCCAATTGTAAGCAATATTATATCTATCCTCCTTTGTAATGTTACATATTTAGCTAGCTAGGCTGTTTTGTTGTATTGGTCAGAAAACTAGTTGATTCGTCTACAACTTGATAAATTGTGATTTGAACATTATCGATTCTTGTAGTCTAAAGTTCAGTTTTGAGATTGAAACATGTACTATTTAATTTCAGCAAAAGAGCATCGACCGATCAAGAATATGTACCTATTGCATGTCGATTTAGCTATTTCATAATGTCCAAGAAACTGCTCTTCTACTACCTAAGTACCTAACAATCGTAGAAATCCCGTGATTGAACTTTAAGGTACTATATGGCACTATCAAATGTGTGACTTTAGACAATGATGTTAGCATTGCTCTTGGCTGATAATGGTTTTGATGTGTGGCTTACCAGTACCCGTGGAATTAAATATAGCCAGGTACATACTTCTCTCAGTACCAATGACGCTGTTAGCTTTCATCCTGCAGTCCAACACATAACTAGTTTTGTTGTTTGCTGCTTGAATTGTTTTCAAACAGCTTATATTCTTGTTTACTGTTTGCAGGCTTATTGGAATTGGTTGTATGAGCCCTATGTAGCTGCCCTTAATATGTTGCTTGCACATGCATCAGCTGCAAGGCTCTACAAGAAAAAATACAAGGTACTGCAACTTCAATGCTTAACGAGATGGTGCAATATTATGCATATACCAATTTCTTAACATATCGCTATGTGTTTCAGGTTGGCATCCCAGTGCTTCTCAACTGGATTGGTCATTTCACGATGTTGGGATACTACACATTTCACGATGCTGGGATTTTGGGGACGAGATTATTTGTATTATTTAAATTTTTTGTGATTAAGTTAGGTATTTAGTATGTTGTTAGATGTCTTGGTTGTTTTGGATTGGTTTTAGGATGTTTTGGATGGATGTTGAATGTTTTGAATGGTATTTATGTATGTACAAAACTAATATTGCAATTTTTTTATTAAAGTGTTGCATTTCCTTATTTAATGTTGCATTTCAAGAAAATGGTATTGAATTATAGAATCTAATGGTGTTGCATTAGTAAATATACTGTTGCATTAAAAAAATTACTGTTTCAGAAGACAATGAAAAGCGTTGCATTATGGCATGTGGCCCCACTACTGACCTGGCACGCATGCCTCACTACTGACGTGGCATTTTAGTGGGCCCCACTGTTGACGTGGCATGATAATGGGCCTTATGTTTAAGGCAACACTCATCGGTGTTGCATTTCCTTGATTTTGGTGTTGCAGTATACTTATAATGCAATACTTTCTCTCCGTTGCAGTAGATGACCAAAAGTGTTGCATTACATATCAAAGGCCACGCCCACGGATGCAACGCCCGTTTCGTGTTGCATTTTTGAAAATGAAGCTGAATGCAACGCTTTTTTGGTCTAAAGCCACATTAAAAAAGCATTGCATATGAGCACTTATGGCGTAGTGCACTCACATAATTAAAGGAGTAAGACAGTTGTGTATTAATGATTAAAAACTGTTCAGTTTTTAATTTTGAATTTCATATTTATACAATACACACACATACGTCTAAACCTTTCACATCTTACTTCAATCTACACACACACATATTCACAAACTCTTACGAAGCTTTTGCATCAATTTCTTTGATTTCTTTCAAATCTTTCTAATGGCAACCTCTATGTTTAACTCTGTTGGATTAGATTTTGTCCCAAATAACTATGCAGCACCTCTTAGCAATGAGAACGCACCGGAGGCGTTTTATTTACTGCAGAATTTCCTTGCTCAATCGGAAATTGGGCGTGCTTTGGTGGAGCCTGGAAAGCTTTATGGATCTCAGATCAAAGCTTTCTGGGAGACTGGTGTCTATGATGACGGTGGTGATTCTGGAACTCCGTCGATTGTGTTTGAGTTTCAAGAGACAGAGTATGTCATTACTCCAGGAACTGTTCGTGAAGCAATGAGCTTTGCAGAGTCTGACGCGTACACCATTGCTGTTGGTGATACTGATCTTCAACGAATGATGCAAGCCATTGGATACACTGGGTCTTTAGCAAAGATTGGTCAATTGAAGCGTCTATTCTTAAGAAAGGAGTGGAGTTTTTTCTTCGATTGCATTACCAGAACTTTCGGAAAGAAGTGCACCAACTGGGATGCAATACCGACTGATAGTCTGCAAATCGGGTACTCTTTACTTTATGGTACTCAATTTGATTTTGCAAGATTAGTTTTGACTAATTTGGGTGAGAAAATGACTGAAAACAGGAGGGTAGTTTACTTTGCTCGTTTTTGTCAGATTTTATTCTCTGTTTGTGTTACTGGGGTAGATCTAAATGATAATGATATTATTCCTTGTTTTAAACTGCACAAAAGAGTATTCTCTGATCTTATTAACAAGGATGTCAAGAAAGGTAATGTAGGTGATTTCTTGTTACCTGAGTTGATTCAACAGTTTTTGATCGATTCTACACAAACACAATCTGAACCTCAACCACAAACACAATCTGAACCACAGCCCAAACCTCTAATTACTGTTCTTCCAACTCAACCAAAATCTAGTGGTAAGACTAAACATATGGGTTCTAAGCCATCTAGGATTTCTAAAACATCTGCTGATGTTGGGGTGTCAACCTCTGTTGGACCTTCAAGGAAGAAAAGAAGGGCAAATAGGCCATCTTTTGATGTTGCAGATGAGACTTCACATCAGAAAAGAAGAAAGTTAGTGGCTGACTATCTTTTTGAAGAGCTGGATGTTTCTGAACCTGACATTGTTGAAAATATTGATGCTACAAATGTTGAAGCTCCTGAAGTTCTTGTTCAGGAGGATGTTGAAAATGCTGAAGCAGCACCTATGCCTGAAATGGTAAGTGCTAATATCGAAGCTCCTACATCTAAAGATGGTGTAGTTGAGGAAGCTGCTGCATACTCTGACAGCAGCGTTTCTGAGAATGAGGATATTGAAATGGATTTCTTTATTCATAATGAAAATTTGGAAGCACGTCCTAGTATCAGCGTTTGTGATACTGAGGATGTGGCAGCTGATCAAGCCACCTTGGTGATTGAAGACTCTGTGGGTTCTCACACGGAAGTTCTTTCAGTAAATAATGCAAATTCTGAAAAAGGTGAAGAGGTTGATCAGAGTTTGGAAGCTGTGACAGAGAATGTTCTACAAGATGCTGCTTGAAGCTCTACAACAGGCTGTTGTTGAGGTTGTTACAAGAGAAGCAGAGGTTTTTGCTCAAGCAAACTCTGATATTCCTGAAACTGTTGCAGAGAAAGTAATTGATGAAATTACTGCAGAAAATGTTATTGTAAACTCTGATCTTCATGAGGGAGCACAAGATGATGTTGAAGAAGATGTTCTTGATTCTTCTAATGCTGATTCTTCTGCAAACTCTGTTGAAAATTCTCAAAGAATTTCTGCTCAACGCACTACAGATGCTCATTTCCAAGATATGTATTTCTCCAATTGGTCAAGCAGAGAAACTATCTTTTCTGATGAAAGAGCTGCTGATTTTGTGACCAAGTCTTCAAAGGAGATTCAAAATCCTGAACTTTTAACTCATCTCAAAGCTACAATAGTCCAAGTCAAATCATTAAATAATCGTTTTGATGGTACTGACAAGGTTATTGATGGTCTAAGGAATGACATAGCTGCAAGGGAACTTACACTGCAAAAGGATAAATCTCTATATATCTCTTTGTGTAAAGAACAGAAGGCTTTTAACTCCAGATTGTCAAAAGTTGAAGAGAATCAAGCTGCAATGTCAAATAAGCTGGATGCAATTGCTAATTCCTTGGAACTGCTCACATCAGTATTGATTTCTGATGATGTCAAAAAGGGGGAGAGAGTATCTAAAGACAAATGCAAGAGCTCTCAAACTCTGACTCGGAAGGATGATACCACTGATGGTGGTGCAAAAGATAAAGAACAAAGGAAAAAGAATGTTCAAGAGCAAGGGAGGAGGTCAAACTCTGATGCTCAGGCTAATGCTGGAAAAGGAATAAACACTGGAGGGCAGTCTTCTTCAAGAGTAAGAAGTTTACTTCTTTCTT
Source organism: Heracleum sosnowskyi (assembly GCA_030848705.1). Classification (NCBI taxonomy): domain Eukaryota; kingdom Viridiplantae; phylum Streptophyta; class Magnoliopsida; order Apiales; family Apiaceae; genus Heracleum; species Heracleum sosnowskyi. The sequence goes on along the minus strand of CM061236.1, from coordinate 118,253,657 downwards.
CTCAATCTCCAATTACTGATGAAGAAGTTGCAACTCAGTTGTTTCTAGCTGAGCATGGTCAAGATGCTACTGTTGAAGATATTCAAGCAGAAGAACAAATGCTAGCAGAAGAACATAAGAAGAAAGTTGTTTCTGGAACTTATAAGAAGAAATCAGTAAAGGCTCCTAGAAAGAAAGAAACTGGAATTTCTATTAAAGAAAATACTCAACAGAGTATACAATACACCAGGAGGCCTGTAATTGCAAATACTGATAAAGGAAAGGGTATACTGGAAGAAGAAGGACAGTTACCTAAGAAGAATTATTCAACCTCTGACGTTGCTCAAGTTGAATCAAATATAAGTAAATCAACCTCTGACGTTGCTCATGTTGATGTTTCTACTAAAGTTATGACAACCTCTGACAAAGCTCAAGTTGTACAAACTCAACCAGCTCCACAGCTCAAAGGTTTCTTAAGACCTACACTTTCTGAAACTCTGACACTTCAACCTGTGGACTTTTCTCAAACCAGGACTGTACTTGGAAAAGAATCTTTTGATAAGTCTGGTTTAGGTTCACATAGGGAGAAGATAATAAACAACAGATCTTTAGATCAAACTTCACTGGCAGAAGCTGGTATTGGGGTATCTCAAGAGAGCCTTGATAAACTGGAATCTGTTCAGATGGTCTATCACAGGGGTTTGAAGAAAGAGGTTCTGTTATACTTCATGTCTGATGGAAGAGTATACAGAGTAGGAGAAGCTGATATTCAATTGAAGCTATGGGAAGAGCTTGAGTATGTTTTATACCTTCTCAAAATCAAAAACAAAAGTACTCATGATGCTGCTCTTGTCATAAAAGACAGAATGATGAAATCTAAAGTGCTTCTTGGAGGTGGTGTTTCTAGTGCATACATTCCTAAGTACAGAGATGCTTATGGAAAGATTGTTGAGATGAAAAGAAATAGTGCCAAGTTCAAGACAACACTGGGTATCAAAGTCTTGGAATTTAATCTGGAGTCAGACAAATCATATTATATCCGGCTAGGGAATGAAATGAGAAAGAACAGCATTTATTCTCTGAGAGCTGCTATCTACCAGACTGGAGAAGGTGATCCAGAGCTCAAGGAATTGAAAGAGATCATGGTAGAAGAGCTAGAAAAGGCTGAAAGAAGACTTCTCATCGATTATCTCAGGACAGTGCCTGATATTGAAGAGATTAAGTAAAGTCTGACTGTAAGTTTTTAAAGTTTTCTGTTCTAAGTTAAAGTTAAACTCTGTTATATTTAAACACTGCATTTGTTATATGTTTTGACATCATCAATTATCTATTTAACTTGTACATCTTCATTATACACAAGTTGGGGGAGATTGTTAGATATAATTGCTGACGTTTGTTCATCAGTGTTTAAGTACCAGGTACTCATCAGAGTTTACTAGAAGCCAGTCAGAGTTTGATAAAGTCTGACGGGGTGAAGAGTTCATTAACTGTCGGTGCTAATATGAAGATTCTAGAAGCAATATATCTTGAAGATGGAAAGAAGCAAGATATATTGAGACAGTTAAGGAAACAGAACAGAAGACAGAAGCAATCCTAAATTGATATGATTTGTATAGCTAATTTATAGGAATATCAATTAGAGATTGATTATGTAACTGTGTATTATATAAACACAGATAGGTTAACCCTAAAAGGGATGCGAATACTGAATATATTATTCTTGTAACCTAGCAGCTCTCTGTGATTCTTAAACATCACTGAGAGAAGAATTATTTATATAATTCAGTTGTTGATTCATAAACAGTGTTCTCAATTGTTATTATCATACTTATATTGATTATATATTGTGTATTCGGCCTAACAGAAAATAAATCTTAAATAATCAAACTTGGTATCATATTGTAGAGGATGAAAAGATGATCATTTTGCAATATTAATTCATTGATTTTGTTAAGAAAATAATGACAAATCCGAGTTTTAAAATCCAAAAATGTTCATTAATGGTGGATAGAAGTTTCAAGAAGAAGATGACTAGTAAAAAGACTATTTTATCCATATTATAGTTAACGGTGTTAACCTGATTTGACAAAAATACACAAAATGTAATGAAAATTAAATTATAGTATTGCAAGTGAGATTTTTTAAATGTCAATATTGCAACTGGTCTGACAACCAAGATATAGGTACACGAATATATATATAGGCAAGTGATCAAATAGAAAACAAACTTAAAATAGAAACTAGAAACTAATTCAATCCATTAGATCAATCTAATCTAATGTTCCCCTCTAGAGGCACCATACACAACCAAAATGCACCCACCCATACACAATCCCACCTAATTCCCTCAGTTTTTAATTTTATTTTTCCCGTCAATTGGTGAGCGTTCATTGTACTCGTCAAGCATAATTATGTTCCTAATTTCCAGGACCGATCTTTGACTTAGGTTTGTATGTATTTTTGATTGTATATATCAAGCATATGTGCACGTGTCATATGTATTGATGTCTTCATATCTTTATCATACCCGTACATGTCTGTTATGCGTCCATTTCCTGATGTAGTCATCTTATCAATCGTAGTCGTACAGTGAAAAATCCGGTACTAACAATAGCCCTTGATTTTATTGGATGAAGACATGCAACCAATAAAATCATCTTGATAACTGGATCATCACTTTAATCATTATCACCTTGTTTGTTGTAACATATCTAATTTGTATCTTTATATTTGCTTCAAACTCTACTAATTTGCTTCATATAACACTAATCCCTATAATTCAGTTCTTCACTTTCTTTTTCACAAACTAAAATCTTCTTACTTCTTCTTTCTTTGAATTAATTCCATGGCCAAAAAAGGAAGCAAGAACTGCAGTAAGAGTCAAGATACTTCCAAGAATGAATGGGTTGCTACATTAACTCTCGACAATAAGGATAACAATATGAGTAGCATAACAGATTCAAGGCTTGAGAAAGTGAAATTTTTGTTCAAGGCTGGAATGAATGTTGTCGTGCCTCGATCTGATCATGGTGCCGACTGGTATCGTGAAAGTTGGGTTTGTTTTTACTACTATCCTTTTGAAATCGGTATAAAACTTCCTTTTTCGGATCTCACCAAAAGTTTACTCACTGCGCTTGATGTTTCTCCTGCCCAATTGATGCTAGCAACTTGGAGGATTCTTGCATGTTTGGATGTTGTTGAGGAGAAACACAAGTTAGACATCAATCTTGATGTAATTGTTTATAATTGCACTATGAAGAAGTTCAACAACTGTCGTTGCGGCCTTATTGCGAGAAGAAATGATGAAGCTCTTATTTTGAACTTGGATTATGTTCATGACATGGGTTGGAAGAATGAATTCTTTTTTCTTGAAAAGTCTACTTTTGAAGAAGAAAATGCATTCCTGGAGGAGCAATGGAACAATGAAGGTATTATTCTTATTGCATGTCGATTTCGACTTTTCCAGTGTTCATTGCATGCATTATATGCACGTCTAGAGATTGATTTTAAGTTTTCATTGTCTTGTCGAAGAGAAGAAGGTATTTGTTTAAGTGTAATACCTGAAAGTGTCATATCTTAGATGCGAACAAATTGTTCTTTAGTAAAACGACGATGTGAGGGATGCCGAGATAAATCTTTTGAAGGTTGATGATTATGTGCAAGATTTTTTATTTCAATCTTCCATTTTCCAGTAGCTTCAATCTTCCTCAAGATTTTTTATTTCAATCTTTTGAAGATCGATGATTATGTGCAAGATCCCCATTGTTTAGTGTTTGAAAATATCCTGATATCTCTTCAGAACTATGCATTGTTAGACCTGATAAGATTTATAACTTCAGTAAGTTCACTGTATCGCGATAGTTTAAGTACTTAATATAGATGGGTCGGGGAATGGTGAAACAGTGCGTAGATATGTGCTAAAAAATTATTACCGCATTTATAAAGAAAGAATAGAAAAGATGTGTTTAAGAGTACTTTGATCCAAATCTTATCAAAGGGTGTGCATACATAAGTGTAGGGTGTGCACATATCAGTTCCCGTTACTTTTTATATTACAAAATGAATTTGAATTTTAAAAAAAAAATCATTGTGACCATTTATATTAATATTTTTTTCAAATATTATGACAATAAATGGCTAAAGTAACACAGTTACACGACACATTATACATTATTAAAAAATCAACAAACAATCACGACACAGTTATACGGTAATATAACAACCCAAACGAAGAAACTTGAATGAATAGATTATAGTGAAAATATAAAATAGAATGAGGGCAATTTGGTAAAGTACACAAAAAAGGGTCGACAATCATTAATTTAGAGTGCGTAGACCTGGCAATGGGTCGTGTCGTGTACATTCGTTCCGTGTACTTTCGTGTTTTCGTGTCAAAAATTTGTAAACCGAACCCAACCCGGATTGAATCCGTGTACCATTTAGGTGACACGAATCCGGAACGGATATATTCGTGTCTACACGGAAGTACACGGAAGTACACGGATTTTAAATTAAAAAAATAAATCTTATTTATATATTTTCTAAATATACAATATTAATAGTGAAACTTTTATTTTATTTTTCATATATAATTATTTATATATTTTCTAAATATACAATATTATAAATAATATATATTTTAAATTATTTCTTTATTTATTTAATTCGTGTACTTTCGTTCCGTGTCGTGTACCTATTTTGAAAACCCAGACCCGACACTAATTATATTCGTGTTTTTTCGTGTTCGTGTACTTTCGTGTTCGTGTACCAAATTATTGCACCCAAACACTAATTATTCGTGTCGTGTTTGTACCGTGTTCACGTGTCGTGTATCAAATTATCAGCTCTAAGAGTGCGTGAATATAAGCACTCTTAATTTAGTAGACAAGTACATGCACAATTATTCATAAGTTGACATAAACTCGCAAACTCATGTGAAATGTTAATGAAATTGTTTATGAATATACATGTCCAATATGTGCACAAACTCTTTTACGAATTTTTTCGCGAATCAGACTAACAAACTTATGCACGGATTGTATAATCGAACCTGTTCACGAATTTTCAAGCCTATTTATATTATACTCATGTTTAGCTTCGAGACGAATCTAAAAAAATACTCCCTCCGTCTCATCCATTTGTTAACATTTAAAATTTAGGGCTCGACACATATTTTAAGACTCCTATAAAATATGGTTCTATTATTTATTTTTAATTTTTTTTCTTTTCTGAATAAAAATTCAAACATTTAATTTTTATTCAGAAGAAAAAAAAATTAAAAGAATTAATGAAACTATATTTTAAAGGAGCTTTAAAATGTGTGCCGAGCATCCTCTTCCAAATATTAACTTTCTGGCTGGGACGAAAGGAGTATTAATTTTCAACTTGTTTACAAATTAATTCGAATATTTTTTAAGACACACACTAAACTATCAATTAGCGTATTGATTCATTTACGATCCTATTAACTATCACAACTATAATTATCTTTTTAAAATATCGTGACAAATCAGTTATACACATTATTCACAATTGCAGCAAATAGATTGATCGTATATCCAAAAAAATTAATATCTTAACAAATGCAATATGAGTTATGTATTTATTAAATTTTAATTATTTGGTATACATGTCGTATAACTTATTGCTAGTAAATTGTTTTACATATAATAAAACAAATTTTAGCAACACAAATCTATGCTTATTTTCTTGATTTTTTTTCTGAAAATTCACTTTTTAATTAAAAAATCAGAATTATGCTTTTAATCATCAAATATTTAAAATACCGAGTACTCTATATATTAATATTATATCACGAATTTATCTGTAGAAAATGATATAATATAATTAATCTATTTGTATAATAAGTGAATTTGACAAGTTCCTATTTCCTGGAGATTCGTAATCTAAATTACTCCTGCTTCAAAATCCAAATACTGTATAAACACCCATATTCCTCACACGTATACATACACACTCTCTACACCCTTTATACTCAACACATCCTCTCTCTCCAATCTCTCTCTCCAATCTCTCTCTCGATCTCTCCAATACACAAATACAATCTCTCCAGATACACTCACCAATTTAAAATACACACACACACACAGTTGCTGCTTTAGTATTATTCTTTCTTATCAAATAGTAATACCATCTGGGGGAAGAGAATAAAACTATAACTCTACTTACAGATGCTTGTCTCTATATTCTCCCAATGCTGAATTCCCCAACCAACAAAAACACCCAATTTCAATCTGCGACGCGCCGCCGTCGCAGCACTATCCCACTGGAAGAACCCTAGCTTTCATCTATACATACAATCTCACTCTGTGTCTATAATAAAGGAGATTATGCTTTGGATTATGAAATTCTCCGGCTTCTTCTCCGCCGCCGTGATTATGATCGTCTTATCTCCCTCTCTTCAATCCTTCCCGCCGGCCGAAGCTATTCGATCCTCGAATCTCGTCTTTTCCGGCGCCGGTGGTCAAATTACCAAATTGCCCTTCAAAAAAGCATCGATTTTCATCAATTCCGGTAAATGTCGGTTTAATTCTGGTAGATTTAGCGTCTGTGATGAATCACTGATACATATAGCCATTACGCTTGATGTTGAGTATCTACGTGGCTCAATCGCCGCCGTTCACTCTATTTTACAGCACTCTTTATGTCCAGAGAACGTGTTTTTTCATTTTTTAGTTTCCGAATCCAATTTAGAAACCCTTGTTTCGTCTACATTCCCTAAATTGAACTTTAAACTCTACTTTTTCAATCCGGATCTAGTTCGGACCCTGATTTCGTCGTCGGTGCGATCTGCTTTAGAACAACCGTTGAATTATGCTAGGAATTATCTTGCTGATTTGTTACCGCGGTGTGTTCGTCGTATTATATATTTAGATTCTGATCTTGTACTTGTCGATGATGTTTCCAAGCTTTGGATGACTAGTTTAGGAACTAAGACAATTGGAGCCCCGGAGTATTGTCATGCCAACTTTACAAACTATTTTACGTCGAAATTCTGGTTGAATAAGCGCTATTCTCGAACGTTTTCTGGACGGAGTCCGTGTTACTTTAATACTGGTGTGATGGTGATTGATTTGGTTAAGTGGAGACGGGCTGGGTACACGAAATGGATTGAGAAGTGGATGGAGATCCAGAAGAGTGAACGGATTTATGAACTTGGGTCATTACCTCCATATTTATTAGTGTTTGGTGGTCACGTGGCACCGATTGAGCATCGGTGGAATCAACATGGATTGGGAGGTGATAATGTGAAGGGGAGTTGCCGGGATCTTCATCCAGGACCGGTCAGCTTGTTGCATTGGAGTGGGTCGGGTAAGCCGTGGATTCGACTTGATTCGAAGAAGGCGTGCCCGTTGGATTCGTTATGGGCCCCATATGATTTGTACGGATACTCAAAGTGATATGTGAAGTAAAATGCTGGTAAATGTTTTTTGTTAGCTCACAATTTACTTTGTTTTTGTTAAATTTACTATTCAGTAAATTTTTAATGTTCGGGATATTAGTCGATTATAACCAGTTTTCAGGCTCTGTATTCTATTTTACTAGCTCTGAAAATAAATAGGAAAGAGAGATGATATTCCATTTAGTTTTGGCTTCTGATTGTTGTTATAATTGAATTATGGAATAGATCTTAAATTACTTAAATTTGCTGGTCTTGTTGGACAACTAATATATAAGCAATATTTAGTATTTGATCTTGTACTTGCAGAAGTGTAAAACATTTGGATTTCTTTTGTCGTTTATATTAAAGTTGGGCTTTGTTAAGTAGATAGATTAAAACAAATGGACAGCCTGTTTAATAGGCTGTACTCCACACACGGCCTTCGTGAATTTTGAACGATTGATCTTTTATGATGGAGAAGACCTCTTGTTACGAAGAGTAGAGTGGCACGTAGAGGATAAAGCCAAAGCCAAGGGTAGTAAACTGTATACTTTGGTTAGATTGTCATTTTTTTGGTCAGATAAAGCCAAAGTTAGATGGTCATAATCTTGTTTAGGGTAATTTTATAAGGAGAAATTTAAATAAGATTTTAGTGCATGATTTGGTTTGGAAGTAGTAGTTGTGTCTCTCCTTTTTGTTACTTTTTGGTTATCTCCCTTGTATGACAAATTATAGTTTATTCATTAGAAAAATATGTTTGGTAGATATGATGGAACATTGCAAAAAAAGCTGAAGTAGAATAGAACAAATCGGGGAGGGTTGTTGATGAATGTTGGTTTTTTTTTTGTCAGGATTGTCTTGTGTGTATATCTAAATTTTTAGTCAGGTTGATTAGTAGATATACAGTGATGGGGAAGGAAGACCAATGATAGGAGTTAGAGGGAAAAAGATAAGTACTAGCATAATGGATGAGCATGAGAATAAGATGAATTGATGATAATGGTGTGGCGGGTCCATTTTTCAGTGATGGGAATGCTTTTGATTTCTATTATGAGCAAGAAAGAAACTTATATGCAGGAATGCAGGTAGCATATTGGTCTCGAATTCAAATGGTGCAAGGTGTTGAGAAAGAAGGAATTTTCGCATCAGAAGATGAAAGTTCTGATGTATGCAGATGCCAATGTTTCCGGGGTTTAAAACCGTAACCTAACTTGTAGCCAATTTCCTTTCACAGTCACCCTAAACATGATTTTTTATCGTGTTCACGAATAGAATAACTAAGAAAAATGAGTAAAAGAATTAGGGTCCCTGATGTCGTTGTATAGAAGAAAGTAAAGAAAAAGGAGTGGGTGCTGATTCTTTTCGTATTGGCATCACTCTGTGGCGTATACATGTTGATTCAATTTGTTCTTACTTGTGCCGTCACCTAACCTATATATTGTTTTTACATTTTGATTATCTTATCGTCTGTTGTATTTGATTATAAAGATAATTAGAGTGATTTTTTAAAAATTTGATATTAGGCTTTTGCCGTCTGTGTGGATTGTAGGTCGGCTGGTCCTCTATTTCACAACTTCATGTTTTTAAATTCAATTAGATTATGAAGTTATTTAAATGTTTTCAGTTGCATGTTTATGTGAAAAAGAGTGATTAAGACTGCAACTACAATGGGTTTTCTTGCAAGCCAACTCACCCTGCGTGAGGTTTGGTTTGCCATTTACTTAACGTTGATTGACAATATATTAATGTGACCCACAAGTTTGTTTTTTCATTGTTGTACTAATCATATGATTACTACATGTTCTATATCTTTTGGGTTACTCTTGCATACAATACATGTAGGTAGAGGTAGAGAGAAGAGTAGGTTTTTCATGTGGGTTGCAGGGTAGTTTTCCATTATTCAAAGGACAGAAATAATGGACACAGAAATGTATACTAGAAAACAAAGAAACTAAAGCATAATAATATTCCACAATGCTAGATTTTTATTTTCTTCCAGACCTTTGCTCAACTCATTTGCCTGATTCGGAGCAACGGATTGTCATCAGCATTCTCGATTGAAACCTCGAAACTCTGCCTTGTCAAGTAAATCGTACACCCTCTTTTATTTAAAAAAGAGTGAAAATAATGGCTATTGCGGCTTTCGCTCCTTGGTTAAAATAGAACCTACACACCTCTTGGTGTAGTGGCATCTATCTTTTACGGGACTCTTCGAATTTATGACTAGCGGATAGGGAAGTATACGAAAATTGTGGAAAAATAACTTTGTCATTATTGTGAGGAGGAACTGAGGAGAAGTAGAGGAGCGAAGGGAACAATAAACATGGTAACACCGAAAGAAAGAAGAGGGGCCTTCAATCCCTTTACAGCTAGAAACAGCACACTGGCTTTTTACATCTTTTGTTGTTCTGAGGAGAGTAGAGATTAAGACACATACAACACCTTTCATACACTCCATGACCTTTTTTTCCTACACCTTAGAGCATATGCACCCATTAACTCCATCAATTCATCAATTCATGAATTGAATTGATGGAGTTAATTACTATTCATCAAGAATCAACTTTTTTTGCTATTTTTTATGTACCCATTCAACTCCATCAATTTATCGGTTACTATTCATCAAATAAATAATTACAATTTGATCATAAATTTAAATTCTTCTCTATTATTTAATGGGCTCACAAATAATATTCAATGATATAATGTTGGAAAATTTTAGATTTTTGATAAGATTGTGGATAAATATTATAATTTTGACAACGGCAAACAAAAAAAATAAAAATACAGAGGGGTTGCCACGGGCCGTGGCTTCCTTTGCTAGGGTTGCCACAGGCCGTGGCGCCCTCTAGCTAGGGTCGCCACAGGCCGTGGCGCCCTTTACAAATTGATGGTCATTAATCAGTCCATTAATAATTAAAGGAATGGTTGCTGAATCGATGGAGCATCAATTTTTGATGGAGTGAAAAGTTATGCGGTGCATACACTTTCTCCGCCACAGAATTGAAAATGCTGATGAATTAACGTTTCCCTCCTCCCGGTGCATATGCTCTTAATTTATAATTCTAGTACAGATGTATGTATTTAGCACCTTTTAATTGAAAGAATATTTAACCACGCCCAACTGGAAAAGTTTCGTGTATATCAATCATCCATCCATACATACATTGCTTGTGCTGGCAAAAAAAAAAACATTTTTCAATAAAATATATAGCTGATCCAGAGAATATTTCCTTTGTGGCTAGAAGCACAAGGTAGGGTTTCAATTTAACTTCACAGGGGGTTCACTGAATATGGGACATTTTGAGTGGCATAAGAAATAGTCAATGATAATGCATTATAAGCTTTGCAGATAAAAAGAAAACGAAAAAGAATTCAACCATGTTTCTAATTCAAATATCTGCAGTTGTGACCAAGGAGTTTTAATGAAACTTGCTTCAACTACTAAAATGAGGAAGAAACTGAACAATTACAAATTGAATGATATTCTACAATACAAGAGTAATATATTCTATTACAACAAAGCCTGGGAGGAGGTGCAAGCTTATAGCACTCTGTGATAAGAGTGCAAAGAATAGTATTGGAACCTTCAAGCTTGTAAAATGACTTGCCAACTATTTAAGGGAAACTTAAACTCATGTAGCTTTGTGTACCTCGGGGAGGGTTTATGTAAACGCAGAGCAGGGAGACAACAATGCAGATCAACATAGACCAAAGATAAACAATGGTCGGAATTTTCCCCTTCCTTCCCATCAACCCCTTGGCAAACGGATAAAGATGAGACAGAACCCAAAAGCTGAAGAAAACACCTCCAACAAGCTTACTCCACTCCGGGAAAGGGCTGTACATTGTTCTAAACACACCTACTGCAATCGCAACCATGTTCAGTAGTATGATGGTCACTGGTGGAATCATCAACACTGTAAATCTAAACTCATACAGCTCTGCAAACTCGTCTTCACCATCATCTGCAGCTGCAGGTTTCGATGTCAATGTGAAGGAGATATCAACACCAGCTATGACTTTTAGTAGACCATGTATCACAGCTGCTGGATGAGCACTAGTTCCACCAATTAACCAGAACTGCTCATTTCGCCACCAGTCATGGAGAGTGATTCCTGACCACCTGATTTCAAGGATTGCTAGCATGCACAAAGTTAACGTAATCGCCAATAGAAGTGTTAGGAAAGTCACATTAAGAGACTGGACTATGAACTTCCCAGTGAAAAGTGAAATCGCGGGCAACACACAGTATACAATGAGGAAGAGTGAAGTGAATGGATACATTCCCACATTGAAATATGCAATCCTCTGAAGGAATTTCATTCTGGGGCTTGCAAAAAGGGCATTGTTCTTGGAAAAGAAGATCTCAACAGAGCCAGTAGCCCACCTGAGGACTTGGATGAGTCTGTCTGTTAGATTAATAGGAGCTGTACCTCTAAACGCATCCCGTTTTGTGACACAGTAAACTGATCTCCATCCTCTGTTGTGCATTCTATAGCCCGTCACAACATCTTCAGTGATGGAACCATAAATCCATCCTACCCTTTTGCCCCATTCAGTTTTATCCTCGTAGAAACATGTTATAACCCGTATTGCCTCCTTGATAGCTGCAGGGTCTATAGGTTCACGTTGCACCGCCAGAGAGCCAGATGACCTGCCTTGGCTACCTTTACCTCTGAAATTATGAAGCAGCCGACCACCAAATTCAGCTACACCTATGGAGTCCATCAAGTAAGTTGAGTCACCAAACCGCTCAGGAATCAAAGACCTGGAAACTTCATCACCAGCATCTTGGTCTTCCATAATAGGAATAATCATTTCATCTTCTGCTTCACTCTTTGATTGCTCCTTTTTCTTTCTCAAAGAAAACTTGATTTTTCTTCTACCAAACCATCCAACGTGGTTTGTGGCTCTTGGAGGACTAAATCCATAAAGAGCAATTCTTCTAAAAATGCATCCTGTTCCAACATACATTGGACCTTGTAAACCATCAAGGGCTCTCATGTTCACGTCAAAGAACACTGTGTTGTGATTTGCATAGCGGTCATTTGGATCAATCCCCTCAAATCTTTGTGGGAATTGTACATAACATATCCTGTCACCGCCTCTATCAAGCATAAAACACATTCCCTCCCTCAGAGCCAATGAATTATATATGTAATGGTCACAATCCAGATTAAGGATAAATGCACCATTAGACATGATTGCACTTGCACGTACTAGAGCATTCATGGCTCCAGCTTTCTTGTTGTGTTCAAATGTAGGCCGCTTTTCACGTGAGACATAAACCAACATTGGTAATCTTGTATCAACATCAGTTGTGTCCAGTAGATTCTCAGCATCATCCCCAGTTCCAAAAACAGCATCAGCCTTTGGTGGAACTAGCATCATCTGCAAGTAATACAAGCATTTTAGTAACTAAAGTTTGAACAGAAATCAATTTATTCAATTAATTGAGGTTTATACTTTATAGTGAATACACTGCATATTCATAATAGAGAAATTACCTGGATTATACCCTCATGATCTCCCTTTGAATGGCTTTTCTCTGCTGACGTCCAAGTTCCATGCCATTGTTTTCCATCAGACATGTAAGTAGCCTTGGAAACCTCAATTGTGTCAGAAGAATTCCCCCCATTATGCATTTGCTCCTTCTTGGCTTTCATCTCAGCATGTGCATTGCAGGCATCTGACCTTCGCCTTATGGACTCTGGTAATGCATTTATCCTCACCTTAAACTCATCATATTCTCGTTTCACTCGCCTCCTTTCTCTAACAAAATCAACTCTCACTTTGTTCTTGAGTGGATCACGTTTCTGTGAAAAGTATGCCTCGGGATTTCTTGGTTCTATGTTGTGTTTTCTACAGAAAGGAACCCATATTCTGGCAAAGCTTGCAGCTTCTGCCATAGCTTCAAATGTTACTAAAGAACCTCCATCATCTGATAAGTAACATGCCAATTTCTCGACAGGATAATCAACAGCGAGGATCGAAAGAATTGTATTAGCAGTCACAAGAGGCGGTTCTTTTTCGTGATCAGCTGTTGAAACAAATATATCTATCCCGGGAAGATCAGATAAACCTTTATTCAAGTCAGAGGAATCATATCTGTCTCTGAGAACAGAAAGATCAGTCACTCTATTCACAGGGCAGATCTTTGGTAGCTGATCAAGTATCCAAGACAGAGCAAACCAAACTTCACAAACAACAGACATCACCCATAACCACATGGCTTCATGATTAGGATGAGAAATCCTCCACATCAGAAAGCAAACCAGCGCAGCAAGACGCATAACAATAATCAATCTACAGAAAGAAGCAACATAATTTAGATTCAAATTTAATTAACTGTATATTCGATTTCATTCAAATTGCTAATGTGCTTTGACTAACATTTTATACTACTATAAGAGCAAAGCATATGAACACAAGTTCCAGAACAGATTGAAATATTAAGCATCCATCAATATATAAGTACGGTAATTAGCATAACAAAACAACAAATAAATATTAAAAACAGGTCAACCAAAATAGTTAGTCATTAAACAAAAAAATACATTGACAAGAATGTAACATTAAACAAAAATCAAAAGCTGAGTTGAGTTGTTACCTATAAGGACTGATAATAGCAGCAGAAATCCCAACCTTCCTTGTCAAAGGCCTATTTCTTGACTGATTAAACTTAGGAGGATTATTTTCATGCTCATCAATCCCTCTTCCAAATTCATACCCTTCTCTTGGCCAAACCGCGTTCCCAAACCCGTAAGTACCATTAGTCTCAAACAACCATCTAGTATGATCAAAATCTTGATTCGGGTGCGCCTTAAACGACTGGACCAAAGAGAAATTCTTGCCATACTTAACCCCTCTACTTCTTGGCAATGAATTAGGCTGATCTTTCGCTTCCTCATCTCTTTCGTAATCACTATTATCATCCTTATAAGGCTCTTTACAACCCGGACAACACCCTCCATCACCATTACCATTCCCATTACACTCCAAATAACAGTCCTTACAAATTTTAAACCCACATTCACACTGATAATTCCTCAAACCCCCATCAACCAATTTCTCATCACAACCATCCATCCCACATAATTTCTTGGATTTCACCGCAATTTCAGACTCTTCTCCCCACTTAGACATCACATGATGAGCTTTAGTCTCAGAATTAAATCCACCAGTATAAACAGTATCCCTCAAGTAATTCTCATTAGGGTTTCTGTTTTCATCATCTTCCGGTGGACTATTCATTCCCGAATCCCCCGAAAACATCCGATTATCGGGCGTGGATGGAATCTGAACTGTATAGCCCACAAAATCATCTGCACTTTCTTTAGACATTGACAAAAATCTCCCATTACCACCGCCGGAAGACCTTCGATTTCCGCTTAATTCAATACCACTAAGCGGAGAAATTGGATTATTCGATACAGAATGCCTTCGTGTAGGACTCGATAAGCCAATGTTCCGAAAGCCACCTGAAGAAGATACAGTAATTGTCACCGGAGATGATGATTGAGGATCATCATATGCCCTTAAAACCATCTTTACATATAAAATGTAGAGAGAAAGATTATGAACCTTGAGAGAGAGAGAGAGAGAGAGAGAGATATTTGAATTTTATTGAGTTGGAGAGTAAAAGAAGTGAGTTGAGTTTAGCTGGGGTATGTTGTATATATAACGGTCGAATAAAAGTGGCCGTAGGATAGAGATTAATCCGACGGTTGAGTGTACATGTGTTCTTTATTCAAACGGTCGCTTGTTTTTTTAATCTGTAAGTGGGGTCCACTTTTGAGAAAAGTCTTGGGGGGGATTGAGTTTGAAATTATAACGGTCGATTTGGTACAGGGAGGAGTATCTATCTCCTAATCTTTTAATCTGATTTTTGGGTTCATTGCCTAATCACACATGTATAATGCATTTGCAAATAATTTAAAATTTTTAAAAATGATTTGTGGGTCCAGACCCTTGAGTGTTTTGTACAGTGACCCCATCTATCAAATATATTCAAATTCAAAGCTTTTTTAATTGATGAAGTATTTATTAATTTAAAATTAGATCTAAAGTAGATACACTGCCATTCATTACAAAGTCAGTCACGAGAAAAGTCACCCACTTCAGAAATGCGTCAGGATATCTTAAATAATTATTAATCTAATTCATCTTTTTATATATTCACTAAATAAATATTTTAGAGGCTTTTTTGAAAAATATCTATTATAGAAAAAGTTTTTGAAAAAATATCTCTTCAGCTTTGCAAAAATATCATCTTCTAAAAATAATTTTAGAGAATACTATTTTCTGGAAATAGTTATGCAAAACTGCCATCTTCTTAAAATAATTTGCGAAAATACCTCATGTCAACCACATATACAACAACCCACCACATATACAAGTTCTTAACATACAAGTTTTTAACATACTTACAACCACATATGCAACTATTTGCAACACAACCACATATACATATTGTTAATTAAGATCAAGTGCATTTTATTGCATAAGATATTTTTTCAAATAAAGATGATAAAATCACAAAAAACTTAAGAATTTTTTTTGGTAAATATTCAAGAATTTATCTCTAATTTATTTTAAATCAATAAAAATGATAACAAATTAATTAACTAATTCGTACATTTGGTCATACACATACCAAATGAATACATACATTTTCCCAACAGTATATGAGTTTTATATTTTTGATTGTATAAAAGATATATTTATATATTTATGTTAAAATATGTATAAAAAAATATTTTGATACATTGGATAAATGCTTGAATTAATTATTCTGATTAATTGTATTAATCGCTAAAAAGTAAGTTTCACGAATAAAAATAAATTTATTTAAACTAACTGTCGAAAATAAAAAGGTTTTTCATATAAAAATATTGACGTTGTTAATATAATTTTAAACTTTTTATATATTTGTAAAAGTGTTGCCACATTTTAACCCTAAAAGTTACATTAATCTCATTTAGTTTCCTAAGATTATCATCATCTTTTTTCTCAATATATATTTAATACATAATATTACATTTGTCATTTTTTTATTGTATTTTAGTTTTCATACAAGTTTATATTACAATTTTTTTTAATAAATTAAAGTGTATCTTGTAACATACCTCGAGCAAATTTTTTTAGGGTGGTTCCTAATTTAAAATTTATGTTAAATGGTCCAAAATAGCACTCTAACGATTAATGGTTCCCTAAAATATTACGAACATTTAAGCATTTTTTACTTTTGGAACCATTAGTCATCACTAAAAATTATTATTTTATTAATAGTTATAGGAAAGACATTGTTGAACTTGTTCTTACCAACTTAGTGACCGGAAAGTTTTCTAAGTGACGATTAGCCATCACTTTTTTTTCTAAGTGATGATTAAACAACACAACAATTTTTACCGGTAAATGCAAGTTTCATTCCCAAACTTTAGAAAAATTAGAAAAGGAGAATTAAATCTGTTATGTATGTAATTGACATAAATCGAATGCATATATATACATGTATATGTGTATGATACACAATTCAATCCAGATCATAAAATTCAACAAATAACATATATACAATAATTAATAATTCAAAATTCTAAAAATTGATACACAGTGAAAAAAGTGAAAAATGTACCTTTATGATCTATAATAATAACTCCCATGTTCAATCCTTCATTTTGTACATCTTGAAATTCCATGGCAACAAGAGTTGAATCACAAGCAACTCTTTTTTTTTTTTGCTAAGTTCACAAGCAACTCTTTAGTCGTTCTTAGCATATAATTGTGTAATCAGGGTCATGATTAGAAATTAATATTTAAAAAAAATAAAATATTAAAGTTTCATAATTAGTACGATAAAAATTTAAGATTCTGGGAGATATGATTTTAAAACAATATCACTAGAATATTTAATTTGATTTTACATACTTTTTTAATTTATTTTTGGATTGTTTCAAGATATGCCCGACAAAAATTTAATTTATATACCCCCGTCATCTGGCGTTACATTACATAAAAATTTCAACTAATAAACTGATATTTGGTTCTCAAAATTAAAATAAATAAAAATTTGTTAAAAAATGCAACATGGAATGTTGAAAAATGTTATGATATGTAATGTATATAAATTTTAATGGCAAAACGTCTTTTGTTCAATTTTTTAAGATGGTAAAATACAATTCATTCACAAAAATTGAAATGAAGAAGAAAATCGAATTAATAAGTTAGACAATTTCTATTAAATTTTTTTAAATTTGTACATATTTAATACATAAATTTATTATATTGACAAGTCTACTATTTTTAATGCACATGCTTCTTAAGAAATATATAATATAACTAAGATTTCATACTAGTTATCTATAAATTTTATTTACCTAACTCTATTGTCATGTAAACTTGACTCCATTAATCAAAATTTATAGTCATTTCTTAATATTTTGGGCTAATCGAAAATGATGAACCAATAATTTTCTTTACACAACTTCCAAGTTATAAAGAAAGATCCCCAACTTTTTCCTTCATATCAGAAGTTCACCGAATGTTTGTCCCATGGAATTTGCAGGAAGGGAAATTGTATACATCCTATTAAAATTTATACTTATTCTTCAAACAACGGTTAATAATGAGAAGTTTACAGTTTAACATTTTATGCAATGCAATTTAAAAAAAAACTATTTTTTTAATTACTAGTTCATAAATTTTATGTAACTGTTGGAACCAAATTTCTGTCGGGTCGGACTCTGAACCGCTCTTCGGGTTAACGTGCAAAAGAGAAGAATGCGAGGGGTTTGACCCCCGATTCACCTCCGGTGTGAGAATAAGTTAAGAGGTTTCGGTGAGTAGAAATAGAACGTACAAGTGCTTGTGTGTATTGAATATTAGTCTCGAAATGGAACCTGACATGAGCTTTTATAGACTCAACGATTACTGGCTTCCGATATGTTCGGGTACACCCCGAATCGTGGGGGAACGTGCTAACCTCCCACGTAGAAGTAGGACAGACCCGGTCAAATTGGCTCAACGGTCATCTGTAGTGGACTGGGCCGAAGCAGTGGACCGTGCCTTATATATCCAACCAACCCAATAGCATATCTTACCCAATTATACTTGGGCCTCCAACATGTCCCTGGGCTTCGGTCGGGCGGCTCGTTCGATCGGAATCCCAAACCCATATCCTTTATCCGGGATAACCTTTGGCAAATCTGTACTTATCTGAGTGACACATCTCATGAGAAAACGTGTCAGTTTAATGATGACAACTGTCATTTCTCGAGATCTACGCGATATCTCCACCGTAGAATCTAAAACGCCTCAATCTGAACCGTTGAATCTGAAAGGCCTCCATTCCTATGTCCAAACGTCACTCAGTTGCCTTATAAACATCAATTTCCCTCCTAATTTTTCTCACGTTATTTCAAAACATTCTCTACGCTTTTCAAGTGAAATAGGCTCCAGGCGCTCCAAGGTCATCTGCAAATCGTCGCATTCTAGTCTTACTTGTTCCCTTTAATCACAGTAAGTCTTCAACACTATTATTTTCCTTGTCTAATTAACAAGCAAATATATGCATGTAAAAATGAAAATTTTGTCTTGATTATTGTGATTCATGGATGCCTAATATGTCGATTTCTAGGAATGCAACCGTAGATGCCTAGGATCCCCTTTTTAGGAATAAGCTCTCGTGTAAGCCATAAACTCATGATATGCTGTCGATATTGTCCTGATTTTAAAACAGAAATGCTCCAACAACTACGCAACCAACAGGGGTGTATAATTTAAGGCAGTGGTAGTTCATACCCTTTGTACTGAGACCACAACATTTTAGGAACATTCTTCGGTAGAACTTATCTTTAGAACACTCTTCGGCTCTCCTTAGATTCATTAGGACACTCTTTGCCACTATGACTTGACTACTAGGATTCGTCTGACCGATCTCAGCCCTCTATACTCGACTTTATTTTTTAATTTCTTGTTTCTTCAAGCTTTTTTCGAGTACATGGCTAATCATTCCTTCCCGAATGTAAGGATTATGGATCAGTCACCACCTGACACAACACAAACTTTGGGATTTGTACCCCCGGAGAGGTCTCCCTTTCACGTCGTCTCCGATTATCCGACGGCGAACTTTCGATCGCAGCTTGCCGAAGATGTCATGTCAAAGTTCGCCAAGGATTACGACATTCCGACCGGGGCCTGACACATCTATATGACGAGGATGAGTGATCGGATTTGGCATAATCCGCATGTGCCTGAAGGGTACAGGCAAGTGGCCACATGTGTCTCCGAAGCTGCCTTCAAGTGCGGTTTCCGAGTCCTTGTGCTCCCACTGATCAAAAAGATGTTCACGGAGATGGGCATCGCCCTCAGCCAAATGGACCCGAACGGGTTCTTCCACATGAACGGCTTCCAATGCCGATGTCTTGGGGCAGGAGTCGAGCCGACCACAAGACTGTTTTGGCATCACTACGACTTCTGAAAGAATGGTAAAATCAAGGGTTTTTACTCAGTCTCTCGGCGAACCAACAGAACCGATTGGGTTGAGACTAACTCCAATAACAAAGGGAGCCATGACAAGTGGTTCTATCTTTCTAGACCGAAGATAGCCGCTATGTCCCAGTGGCACGTAGTTGATCCCGATGTTCAAGTGGTGAAACCTATGCTAATAGGTGCCGAAGAGCACGAGTATAGTCGACTTTGTCAGTTCGACATGGACCGAATTCCCCTTGGGGATCTTCGGGACAAATAATGGATCTTCGGCCTATGGGGTAATGGTAACAGGCCCTGACTTGGACTTTTATATTCTCATTTTATATTTTCCATCTGCTATTCCCGTGTCTAACGTGTTCTTCATCTGTTGCAGTGTCGACTCGCCAAACAATAGTGGAAAGAAAGAAATCCAAATTTCAAGCCTCTCAAACGGCCCAAACGGAGAATCCTGTTCTTGAGGGGGACGATCAGAATGCCCCCGAACAATCCGCTCCTCCTTCTCCTCGCCGCCAACCCGAACAGACGGGAAATGCTCTTTTGTCTCCGGCCTCTAGAAAAATAGTGAGACGAGGAGACGTTGTCAAGACATACGTCCCTCAATGGGCGGTGCTCGAGACAGATTCTTTTGCCACGCCTGCTCCCATGGTGTTGAAGGACCTAGCTCCGGACTTGTGCCGGGCCCTAATGCTTCCGGTCGATCGTCCGAAGTATGAGAGGCTAAGCCCTGTGGATGCCTGCTCCGAATGGATGGGTCTACTCTCTATGGTATGTATAAACTTCTTTTCGCTCCTTTTTATTATTTCTTTTTCCTTCGGTCTTTCACAATGACTTGTTTTTCATTTCAGGCAACTCCTATGGCCGCTACCATTACCGATAAAGTGAAGGATATGCAGAGCGGCTTTACCCAGGTCAAGGAGATGGAGGCTCGGGCGGTCAAAGCCGAAGGTATTCTGCGGTCGGCTCAAGACGACCTGGAAGTGCTGGAGGGCCAAGCCAAAGTGCTCAAGGAAGAGAGAGGCCCTGCAGAAGGAAGTCGATGCTCTTCGGGCTCGACTCACCAGGCACAACCTTGCCCTCAAGGCCGCTAGGAAGCTGTCTCGGAAGGAGGCCAAACTGAGATTGAATGCAGAGGAGCGCTGCTATCAGATGGACCATGATGAAGTTGTGAAGAGGGTCGCTGCCTTGGGCTTGGACCATCTTCCCCTCATCGAGGAAGGCTTCATTGATCTAGTTGGTTGTCCTGATGACGAAGAGCTTTCGGTGGTCCCTTCTGGCGAGGACGAAGAATTGTTCGAGTAGATTGTAATAAAAAAATCTGTAAAGTACTGCGCCTTCGGGCTTTTAACATTATCGCCTTCGGGATTTTACTTTTTAAATATATGCTTCTTTGGTTTATTTTTCCCTTGGCATAATTTGATTTGCACATCTTCGATGTGAAGATTGTCTTGTCTATTTTGTCTGTTTTATGCATTTTCGGCCTGAGATATCGCCTTAATGTAGTACTTTTTTAATTGACCTATGTATCTTCGGCTTATCACTTGCCTAACATCTGCTTTAATTGATCTATGTCTCTTCGACTTTAAATTTCGCCTTAACATAATTGATTTATGTCTCTTAGGCTTTAAACTTCGCCTTAACATAGTTTTTAATGGATTTATGTATCTTCGGCTTACTATTTGCCTTAACATAATTCTTGCCCTCTAAATATTGAGGGAATCGGGCGGCCTTTTCTAATCGGTCGCCCTATTTACAAAATATTTATTCGGAAAATGTCTGACACTTATCTTTTTTGGTCGTCCCTAGATAGGTGTCTGTACTTGATTTAGTTTGCATGATTACACAATATAATAAGGCATTTCATATTAAATCCTTGCAATAGCATAAAGAGTTGAAGCAATCATAAGCATATATTTTCATTGATGATACTTTGTGTTCAACTATACATGTTTTTTTATGGAATTTAAATACAATGCAGAATAAGAACTTGGAAAGTGGAAACCTTGTTGTTGCAAACATTTCTCTAAACATGATGGAGCTCATTGGTAGTACCTGCGTAAGCGTGAGGCATGCCAGGTGTTTTTTATCGGGTCGCCAGCCAAAGTTGTCAACTTGTAGGTCCCCGGTCAAACAACCTCTACCACTTTGTATGGTCCTTCCCAATTAGGCATTAACTTTCCTTGCTTTGTTGGCATAGATGTAGCCAGCTCCCGTAGTACCAAGTCCCCAACCATGAATGTCCTCTTCTTTACTCCGGAGTCATAGTATTGGGCTGCTTGGAGCTAATATTTTAAGTTCCTTAGGTGAGCTGTCTCTCTATATTCCTCCAGCAAATCCACATTTGCCCGAAGGCCGAACTCATTTGCCTCGACGTTAAAAACCTATGTTCGGTAGGAATCGAGGCCGACTTCTACTGGGACTAGGGCATCCGTTCCAAATGGCAACTTGAAAGGTGTTTCCCCAGTAGACGATCGAGGTGTCGTTCGGTATGCCCACAAAACCCAAGATAGCTCTTCGGCCCAGAGTCCTTTGGCATCTCCTAGTCGCTTCTTTATCCCATCAAAAATGATCTTGTTCGCGTCTTCGATTGTTCCATTTCCCTGAGAATGACCGATCGAACTGAACTTTTGTTGTATACTGAAGTGAGTCAAGACCTTCCTGAATTTGTTCCCAATGAATTGCGTCCCGTTATCAGACACACACACCTTTGGGATTCTGAACCTAAGTATCACTTGTTCCAATATAAATTTCTTCGCTGCTTCTTCGGCTATGGTCGCCAGTGGTCTTGCTTCTACCCACTTGGTTATATAGTCGATTGCCACGATACAATATTTGGCTTGCTTCGTGCTTTTGGGTAAAATTCCCACGATATCTACAACCCACATGGCGAAAGGGATTGGACTCAGAACTGATGCCATTTCTTCGGGTGGTTGCTTCGGGATGGTGCTGAACAACTGACATTGTCGACATTTCTTTGTATACTCAGCCGTATCTGCTCGCAAAGTCGGCCAATAGAAACCTTGCCTGAGGATTTTGAAGGCAAGTGACCGACCGGCAAGATGTTCTTCGCATATTCCTTCGTGTACAGTTTCCAAGGCCATCCGCTGCTCTTCGGAATCCAAACATCTAAGAAGGGGTTCAGTCACCGATCTTTTGTACAGCTTGCTCCCGATGATGGTGTAGGTCGCTACCCTATACTTCACTTTCTGAGCCTCTTTCCGGTCTAGGGGAAAAGTGCCTTTCTCTAGGTATGCCCTGATCAGAGTCATCCAGTTGATGCCCTGATGGATTTCCATGCACTGCTTTTTATCGATCGACGGCGATCTCACTTCGGTCAGGTAGATTGACCCTGTCAGGCTATGAGTTTCTGCCGAAACGAGCCATGATAATGCATCGGCTCAGCTGTTGTCTTCCCTGCCAATTTGACTTAGCTCGAAGGATTCGAACAAAACTGAAAGATCACGTACCTTTGTGGTGTTGGCTTTGATACAGGGTTCTCTCTGCTCATATTCCCCTGAGAAGTGTTTTACCACCAGCATAGAGTAACTGAATGCCCTTAGATTCCTCACTTCTAGATTCTTCGCCAAGTTTAATCCAGCCAGCAACGCTTCGTACTCAGCCTCATTGTTAGTCTGGGGGAAAGTGAACCTTATCGCCTAACATATTTCAAATCCATCTGGGCTAGAAATGATCAATCCGGCCCCATATTTTGAACCTGCGACCGAACCGTCCACAAATAGTTTCCATTTGCCCGGAGACTAGATTAACTGTTCTTCGGGCACCAGATCTTTTGGCCCGAAGAAGGAGCATTCCACCATGAAGTCCGCCAGCGCCTGAGCTTTAATGGAGGTTCTTGGGATGTATTCCAGATCGTATTCCCCTAGCTCAATGGACCATGCCACCACTCTTCCGGACGCCTCAGGTCTTGTCAATATCTTCTTGAGTGGCTGGTCGGTCACAATTTGCACCGTTCGTCCTTGGAAATAGTGTCGCAATTTTAGGGTAGCCATCATTAACCCATATGCGAACTTCTCAGCATTCAGATATCTTGTTTCAGCGTCCTTCAACATATGTGACACATAAAACACTGGGTGTTGATTCTTTTCATGCTCCTTCACCAATACTACTCCCAGAGTTCGGTCACATACGGCCAAGTATAGCTGCAGTGTTTCTTTCGGATCTGGTCTCATTAGGAGGGGTGCCTTGGTAAGATATTCATTCACTTCTTCGAACTCTTTCTGACAGTTCGGTCCCCATTCAAAATTTTTTGACCCCCGAAGTACTTCAAATAAAGGCAAAGCCTTCTTCGCCGACCTTGAAATGAATCTTCGCTAAGCTTCCATTCGGTCGGTTAGCTTCTGCACGTCCCGAACTGTCTTCGGTGGATCCATGTCAATTACAGCTTGTATCTTCTCTGGGTTCGCCTCGATCCCTCGGGCACTCACCATGTAACCCAGAAACTTCCCACTGGATACTCCGAACGTGCATTTGTTCAGATTGATCTTCATGCTGTTTTTCCTTAATGTTGCAAAACACTCCTTTAGGTCTTCCATGTGGTCTTCGAACTGCGACTTGACAATCATATCATCCACATAACATTCCATGTTCCTGCCGATCTGCTTAGCAAAAATCCTGTTGACCACTCTCTGGAACGTGGCCCCCGTATTTTTCAGGCCGAAGGGCATCTTGATGTATGCATAGGTTCCCTTCGGGGTGATGAATGTTGTTTTCGGAATGTCCTCGGCATTCATTGCTATTTGATGATAACCTGAAAAAGCATCCAAGAAACTGAGTACCTGGTATCCGGCGGTAGCGTCTATTAGCTGATCAATACTTGGCAGAGGATAGTGGTCCTTCGGGCAAGCATTGTTCAAATCAATGTAGTCAATACACATCCTCCACTTGTTATTGGCCTTCTTTACCACTACCACATTAGCCAACCAATCTGGGTATTCAATCTCTTCAATGAACTTCGCCTTTAACAGCTTTTCTACTTCATCTTCAATAATCTTCTGTCTCTCCATGGCGAAGTTTCTTTTTCTTTGTTTAACCGGTTTAGCCTCGGGCTTAACATTGAGGCAATGCTTCGCCGTCTTTGGATCTAAATCAGGCATATCTTCGGGCCCCCATGCAAAGACATCATGGTATTGCCTAACCACCTCAATCACCTTCTTCTTTAGGCCGGGTTCCATGGTTTTCCCAATTCAAACCATTTTTCCCGAACAACCCGCATAAAATTCTACCTCCTCTGTTTCTGCTGCTGGTTCGGCAATCGGGCTGGATAGGTCTACTCCAAACTTTTCTAATTCAATGTTCATAGTTTGGCGACTTCCGCCAGGCTCGCCTTCAGCCCTCTTTCTCTTGCCCCCTTCAGTCACCTTGAATTCCTGGTCTTTCTCTAGGTCATCCAACATTATGATTCGGGTTGTCTTCTGGTCGCCCCTCATTTCACCGATGCCATGTTCGGTTGGAAATTTTAACTTGAGATGGGGAATGGAGGACACTTCTTGGAAAGATGTAAGAGTTGGCCTTCCCAGGATCGCATTGTAGGGGCTCTCTACCCGAACCACGTAGAATTTCACCTGCTTCTCAACAGTGTATGGTGTTTTACCTAAAAGAACAGATAAAGTGATGGTACCTTCAATTGGGACTGGTTGGTTTCCAAATCCATATAGGGGAGCCTCATGACAAGGATCCAATTACTCGCCTCCTAAGTTCATTTTGTTGTATGTCCGATGATATAAGATGTTCACCGAACTTCCCCCATCTACCAATACTTTCCAGATTTTGTTTTGCCCGATCACAGGGTTAATAATGGCGTTCATGAGGCCAAATCACATCTTCATAATCATCCTCGGTATACATAATTGGCATTGCTTGCTTGGCCAATTGAAACTGGTACAAATTGTACACCTGCTTAGCATACCTCTTCTTCGTTGTCTTGCTATCTCGGCCCAGGGTACTTCCTCCGAAAATGGTCTTCACTTCGCCTCTGTACCTCTCACCCTCTTCGGGCTCCTTCTGTTTGTCTTCCCTTGGGGCTAGTTTGTCCCTTAGGTCTTTGACAAATTGGTTTAATTCTCCATCCTTGATCATTTTCTCGATCAACTTCTTCAAGTGGTAACATTCATCGGTATTGTGAACTTTGTCTTGATGGTAATCACAGTACATGTTACCATTCTTTTTGTAGTCGGGCATCTTCATTCGGGCTGGGCGGACAAAGCCTGGTTTCCCTTTTATCTCATGAAGAATTTTCGAGATTGGTGCATTCAAAGGAGTAAACACCGTACTATCTCTATCTCTTCTTCGTTCAGCTCCCTTATCTCGGCCCTTCGCCTCGTCTTTTCTATCATCGTACATTCGGCCAGACTCGTACCTGTCACGTCCTTTCTTCCCGCGATCATCTCTTCTGCTTTCCTTATAGCCCCCAATTGATTTCATCTTTCTTCGGATACTTTCTTCTCTCAAGTATATATCATTCAAAGATTTAGGAGGAATATCATAAAGAGAGGAACAGAGTTTTTTACCTTTAACTGGGTCCAGTCCAGCCGACAAGAATCCAGCTGCTTTCACCTTGTCCAGGTTCGTCACCATCCCGGCTTCCTCCTTGAACCTTGGAAGGTAGTCTCCTAACTCTTCGTCCGGTCTTTGCTGCCAATGAATCAAAGCTTTAGTATCTTTCTCTCTTCGACACAAGTGGGAATAGTGCCTCAAGAACTTCCTCTTCAACCAGTCATACGAGCAAATTGACCTTGGCTTCATCGATCTATACCACATTGTAGCAGCTCCTTTCAGATAGGTCTTGAACATCTTGCACAACATTATGTCGTAGTGTCCCATGCTGGTCATAAGGGACTCGTACTTCTCACAAGATCCTCAGGATCACCCTTTCCGTTAAATTCGTTCATCTTCGGGAACTGTCTTCCGGTGGAGGCCTGTATTGCTCAATCTCCTCGGATACGACGGGCTCATGACTCACTCTGCGATCGCCAAACATTGCCTTTTCCATTCGGCTTAGTCTATCCTTCATACGAGGATCCCCTTCATCATCAGTATCTGAACAAATCAATTTGCTCAGACACCACCAGTGTTCATCATTATGCACCCTCTTTTCTTTCCTCTGCCCAGACATCACCAGTGTTCGTTCGCCAACCTCCACGGCATCTTGAAGGGCCTTTTCTTCTACGTCTAGCTCAGCCCTTCGGCGTTTAATGGCCTCCATCTTGGCGAGGTCATCATCTCTCTTCTTCGCCTTTGCTCGAGCTTCCATCTCAGCTCGTTCCTGCTCCTTTTGCTTTCCACTCTTTGATGTCGTTTCTTCACGCCACTTAAGGAGCATAGCCTTTTGCTCCTCGGGAGTGGGCATTGGACCTTCTTCTATTTCGGTATTGAAATCGAGGTCACGATTTATCGGGGGTGTGGATGCAGAAGCTCCTTGTCGAGGGATTTCGGTAAAGTCAGGTGGACGACCATCGGTATTATTGATGGCCATTGTGTTTGTTTGATTGTTCTAAGCTTACTTGTACGTTCCCACAGACGGCGCCAAATGTTGGAACCAAATTTATGTCGGGTCGGACTCCGAACCGCTCTTCGGATTAACCTGCAAAAGAGAAGAATGCGATGGGTTTGGCCCCCGATTCACCTCCGGTGTGAGAATAAGTTAAGAGGTTCCGGTGAGTAGAAATAGAATGTACAAATGCTTGTGTGTATTGAATATTAGTCTAGAAATGGAACCTGACATGAGCTTTTATAGACTCAACGATTACTGGCTTTCGATATGTTCGGGTACACCCTGAATCGTGGGGGAACGTGCTAACCTCCCTCGTAGAAGTAGGACAGACCCAGACAAATTGGCTCAACGGTCATCTGTAGTGGACTGGGCCGAAGTAGTGGGTCGTGCCTTACATATCCAACCAACCAAATAGCATATTCGGCCCAATTATACTTGGGCCTCCAACAGTAACTATGTGAAAAAGTGATTACATTTTTCGCTAAGAAACCCAAAGCCCATCTTCATGCCAAGTAATGAGAAGACTAAAGTCATTTGATATTAAGGTAAGAACAGTTAACATATATAATTTATTATAATAATTTATTTGTTAGGACAATTTCCTTTATTAATATTTAATTACTGGCTATATAAACTTCTTCTCTATTATAATCGATAACAAGTTTCATTATAATAAACTCTTGTTTTTCTCTGTTCTCTCTATACTTTATCATGGTATCAAAAGTTAGATAAATTGATTAGTTATATTGATATAGATAGATAATTAGCTAAAATTTGTTGAACCAGTGGAGTGAACTATAATAGTTGGCTATATTTTAAAAATAGTAACATGTTATTATTTGAAGTTGTTATAAAATATAGTTTTAGTATGGTAATAAATGATGTGAAATTTTCATACAGGTCTCTAAAGTTCAACATGTATAGTCAATATCATCACATTGGTTAAAATTATAGATAAGGGTTATAACCCATTGGATTTTTGATATGTCGCCTAGATTTTTAGCTAAGGGATTTTGTGGGTTGAAAATGCTCTAACCACGTAGGTGTAGAGATGACCAGTGAGTATTACTTTATAGACCCAGTTTTGATCCAATCTTCACGAAAATAGCGAAGAACGATCACAAATTTTTAGAAAACATTTGGAGATTAGGATTGGACACAAATTTTGGAGATTGAGAGTGGATGAATTTTAGTGGATCATGATTACTTTAACTAGTAATTATTATTATTATTATTATTATTATTATTATTATTATTAAAAATGTACTATATAAATCATATAAATTTTATTTAGCAAATGTAAAAAAATACTATCATTTTTTAGTAGAGTTAAGTGCACTTTGTGTACTTGCATTTTGGGTGTCAGATCACTTAAGATACTGAACTTCTAAAACTACCACTTGCTATACTAGACTTCTAATTTTTTTTTACGATATGTGTACTTCTGTTAAATTCATTTGACACTATTAGGAAATTCAGGGGTATATTCGTTTTTTATCAATCATGTTCTTCCTCAAACTCATTTTCACCATTGATAATCTTCATAAAAACTTATAACTCGAATTTATCATTCGTTTTATAACGAAATAGATTCATTTAAATTGTAATAGAATCGTCTTTTTCTTCTTTACAATGGGATATCAATTATAACTATTAAAAATTTACTTTCAAGAATTATAATATTTAACAAACTTCAATTCATGTATAGTTTGTTAAGTTATGTCCTTTTAAATTATTTTCGCCAAATTAAAATATTGATAGTGAAAATCAATATCTATTTGTAAAGGAAGAAAAGATGATTATGTTGCAACTTGAATGACTTGATTTCATTAAGAAATGAATGAGATATTCAACTTTTAATTTCTCAAAAGTTTCAACAATGGTAGAAATGGGTTTGAGGAAGAAGATGATGACAAAAAGACCGAAATACCCTTGAAAAAGTTAACATAATTAGTCATACTTGACAGAAGTACACATCTTGTAAAAAAGTTAGAAGTCCAGTATAGCAAGTGGTAGTTTTAAAGTTCAGTATTTCAAGTGGTCTGACGCCCAAAGTGCGAGTACATAAAGTGCACTTTACTCTTTTTAGTATATACAGAAGCGAAATGATTCCAGACGGAGATGGGAGTAAATTTAGGAATTGATTTGGGTAAAACTTCTGAAAGTCGTAGTGAACAAGTTCTTGTTAACTATCTAATACTTTTTTTTTTCTAAGTGACGATTAAACAACACAACAATTTTTACCATTTTTACAAGTAAATGCAAGTTTCATTCCTAAACTTTAGAAAAATTAAAAAAGAAGAATTAAATCTGTTATGTGATTGACGTAAATCGAATGCATATATACATGTACATGTGTATGACACAATTCAATCGAGATCATAAAATTCAACAAATAGCATATATACAATAATTACCTTATATGTAATAATTCAAAATTGGAAAATGTACCTTCATGATCTAGAATAATAACTCCCATATTCAATCCTTTATTTTGTACATCTTGAAATTCCATGTCAACAACAGTTGAATCACAAACAACTCTTAGTCGTTCTTAGCATATAATTGTGTAATCAGGGTCATGATTAGAAAGTGATATTTAAAAATAAAATAAAATATTAACATATTAAAGTTTCATAATTAGTACGATAAAATTTTAAGATTGTGGGAGATATGATTTTAAAATGACATCAGTAGAATATTTAATTTGATTTAACATACTTTTTAAATTTATTTTTGGATTGTTTCAAGATATGCCCGACAAAAATTTAATTTATATACCCCCATCATTTGGCGTTACATTTTATATAAAGATTTCAACTAATAAACTAGTATTTGATTCTCAAATTAAATTAAACAAAAAATTGTTAAAAGTGGCAACATGGAATGTTGAAAAATGTTATGATATGTACTGTATATAAAGTTTAATGACAAAACGTCTTTTGTTCAATTTCTTAAGATGGTAAAATACAATTCATTCACAAAAATTAAAATGAAGGATAAAATCGAATTAATAAGTTATATAATTTTAATAAAAAATATTAAATTTGTACATATTTAATACATGAATTTATTATATTGACAAGTCCATTATTTTTAATGCATATGCTTCTAAAGAAATATATAATATAACTAAGATTTCAGACGAGTTATCTATAAATTTTATTTACCTAACTCTGTTGTCATCTAAACTTGACTCCATTAATCAAAATTTATAGTCATTTATTAATATTTTGAGATAATCGAAAATGATGAACAAATAGTTTTCTTTACACAACTTCCAAGTTATAAAGAAAGATCCCTAACTTTTTCCTTACATCAGAAGTTCACCGAATGTTTGTTCCATGGAATTTGCAGGAAGGGAAATTGTAAGATTGTTTTTATCTTCGTATTGGTTGGATTTTTCTTGGTAAAAAGATTTTGGATGGGCTCTTTCTGCTGGTTTTGTTTTGTTTTGATTGGGACACTCACATACTCTCTATTTGATGGTATGGCTAGTTGTTTTTTTTTCATCTATCATGTATTCCTTTTACCTTTGTTTCTCGTGCGCTATGATGTGAGTAGCCCTAGGCACGTTTGTATACTTTTTTTTCTATTTATTTCTCGTTCGAACCCGAGACATCTGCCTAAACTGAGCTCTAATACCATGTTAAGTAACCGGTCCATCTAAAATCTTAAGGTATCAGAGAAATGCCACAACAGAATTTTATGCTACAACAAATATTATTCGACAGGAACATACTCCATAGCCCATAGCTTATAATAAAAAGCTTATAATAAAAGGACAAAGTTTACATAATAACAAAGTTTGTGGGACTGAAAGTAGCAAGATCAACGTTGCTACCATACTAACATTAGATCAACTTTTTAAAGTGGAAACAACAAATGCTTAAGGTCCTCGTTTATTTGTATACAACCTCTTCATCCTCTAGGGATTGAGGTGCTAGCAACTCACTTTACTTCGCTTTATTTTCTTATATCCGCTTAGTCCATGCCTTGGCTGATCTTCCTTGCATTTGAACATGACATGTCTGGTGCTAGTACATGGTGCACACTTTCTAAAACGCCTTGATTATGATTGTCGCAGGATCCACAAAATACCCATCCAGACAGATAACGTATAACCATCTCTCTTGAGCAAACCATTTCCATTCAAAAGAGGCACCCTTTGGAGAAAAATCATGAGTTGTTTTAAGGAAATGAACGAGATATCATAATAAAGGGTATTCGCATAGAGATTCTTTAGATATCCATGGCCATTGATGGATGAGATTAGGGCTTTTGGGGAGTTTTAGACCGAGCTTGAGAGTTTATTCTAAGAGAAGCCTCTAGAATCTCGGGTATTGGATCCTCCTCAAGTTGCTTACGTATCTCTATATTTATAGAGAATCAAGTCTACGCAGTTCTTTTAGGATCCACTACCTATTTCTTTTTCGGGGAGAATCCTAGCATAAACAATATTCCTAGTCTTTAGGAACTAGTCACCTAGTTGTAGTGAGTTTCCTCGTATATAATACTTTTCGCTATTGAGCATATTTAATATGGGCCGATAGCGGTAAGGGATCAGATTTATATCTCTATCAACATGTCCCCAGTATTTATTGGAGGTTTCCTTCGACGAATACTAAATAAAGTTTTTTTTTTGACAAATACATTTTCGGAATTCTCGATCTTTGAAATGAAATTTGCTCGACAATTTGTCAATTTGTACCTTCATAGTTTTTGTTGTATTGCAAATTTTGACTATTCATGCATATGTTTATTAGATAACATTTCTAATCTTGTCACATTTTCTTACCATCCATAGCATGTTTCTCCCTTATAAATAATTGATAACAAGAGTCACTTGTATCAACTTAAGGTTAACCTGGATGATGTTGGATTCGTCAACTCCATGCACCAAGTTTGGGCTAACATTATTAGCGAGAGCTCTCTACTAGTCATACCGCCTTATGACATGAGTAAGTTTCAAGCCTGTGTTTCTGAGCCACAAAATGTTAAATATAAAATGTTAAATATTAACTCTGCCCGTGCACGGAAGAGAGGTCGTCCGTAAGCCACAAATTTTGTCAAAAGACTTTGCTTACCCGTTTCTCATCTTTTGATTGCCAGAACCCGGCTTCTTATGTACCATCATATCTCAAATACGGTTTTTCAGTCCATATATTGGCATTATCTTGGCCCCGCAGTGATTGTCACATTAAAATGAACGAGATGGATAAAACAAATAACTGGTCTAGGATGGATCAAATTTGGTCCCCCCAAATATCTTATCATCTGATCAGGAAGTTAAGATAGTCGGGATGAACCACACAAAAATATCAATAATAATAATAAATGAGATAAAATATTCAAGCGTAAAAAGTAATACTTATCTTGAATTTGTTCTCATGGGGCATAATTCTTGCCTTTCGTGTCCATTATAAATTGTGGGAATATTGGGGGTGGCAGAGAGTCGAACCTGAGTCATCCTGCCTGCCTGAGCTCTGATACCATGTTAAGTAACCAATCGCTCTATAACCTCAAGGTGTTAGAGCAAGGCACTTTCCAGGATCATATATTGTATTCTAACACTCCCCTCACTCGAAATCCCATTTTTAGGTTGAAGAGTGGATCACGGGTGCCCATCTTTGGGGCATTAATTTGCCTTCATGTCCCTCATAAACTGTGAGAATATTGCGGGTGGCACGGAATCGAACCCGAGTCCTCCCGCCAGCCTAAGCTCTGATACCATGTTGAGTAACTATCTCATCTAAAACCTTAAAGTGTTAGAGGAAGACACTAGGATCATATATTATATTCTAACAAGTCGTTTATGGCACTCGTAACGAGTATCAGACCAACTGTATTTTGTTTCCGGTAACAAATTTCTGGTATGCTCAATTGTTGCAAACCTTTCTGCTGAATGTTCCGTTTCCTTTGGATGCCTTGTTGCTCTGCTATTTAGATTCTGGTGCCTGTTTTTGGTACTTCGCTCGGGCATTTATTTTTTGAAGAACTCTACTTGTTAACTTGCAGCAGGAAATGACTGAGACAATAGATTTAGGTCTGGAAGGTCCGGTTATGGTCTGAAAGATCCAGTTATTTTGTCCTTTGTTCGAGTTGAACAATCACATCTTGCATTTCTCTTACTTTTTTCAGAGATTTTAGCTTCTTCCTGCTCCCATACTGCTTAATTTTTTGTGGATGTTGTTACTAAAATTTCACATCTTTAGGTTTTTACACCTTGGAAACCTTCTGGATTTGATGGTTCCGCTTGTTTTTATTCTTCGCTCTTGACTCCTGATTTTCACAATCTATGGCTTCAATATAAACAGATGAAGTTTCGTCTGTCATCATTTCTTTAGCAAGCTGAACTATGAAAATTTCTTTTCTGCTGTGTTTTAAGACGTTCACTCCATCTGCATTACAAGGGATCTTCAATTCCCATAAATATGGGCTGGCACAAAACTTCGGATTTTGCAAATTTCCCTTTTACTTCAAGAAATCCACCTTAATTCTTGCTGGTCTTTGATGGCACCAGATTTTTTTATGTAGCACACGTACGTTTTCCTTGGTTTGCTCTTCCTTCTTTCTGTTGTCAAATCATATGCAACCTCGTCCACATACACCACTTTATATTCTCGGTTTCCTTTTTCCTGCTGAATTGTTAAACCAGAGAGGATTGATGAAATCTACTGGTGAAAATGGCTCAGCATCGGTGTTGACACTTGACTCCGTATGAATTACCTCGCTTCAATCTTTTTTTAAATGCCTCCAGATTAGCTTGAATAGGCTGTTACAACCAATACTGTTTACCAGGCTCTCTACAAATTTTCTTGTTTTTCTGTGTTCTGCCTTTGTTATTTCTGTTACTTTGTCAACCTCTTTATATGACAAACACATATGTAATATGGTCGACAAAAGCTAAGAAAATAACGCATCACTCCTTTTTTTCCTTTTCATAGCTGATGTAGGTTCTACTTGAATTCCTTGCCGCTGTTAACAGTAAACTACTGCCTTGATAATCCTGTAACTTCTCCTGATGTTTTTCTTTAAACCACTGCCATATCGGGTGCCATTTCTTGATAAAACAAAATGATAGAGGTGCAGGAAGGTTTAGGTAACAAATTATACGGACTGCTTTCGTAATGCTTTATCGTTGTTCAGTTGTTGTATGTGGTCTCACTCGTATTCTCCTTCGTTTTTAATGCAATTCATTAAAGAGGGTCCTTTTGCTCAATATCAGTCTTGGAAGTCGGTTGGATTTCTCTTCATTGATTCTTTCTGGTATTAAGAGCCAAAGAGTCTACTTGGGGCATTTTTTCTTTCTTTCTGATTTGTGCATAACAGCGACCCCATACCACTTACAAAGCTTGATACCAATGCAATAGTTCATATCAATAAAGCAATACTTACCCTGACCAGACCATGAAATGTAAACCCAAAAAAAAGAAAAGAAGCTTAAGATTTGCAATCATGGCACGCAACTGAAGCAAAATGCTTCACAAACTGCCCGTTTATCCGAAAACACAGAGCATAACATGAGGTATGAAGCTAACAATTCAGAAGTGGCACATTAAGCCTTGGTGTCCCTCACAATATAGAGCATAATGTGTATAACCTTTAGGCTAAATTCTGGTAGACGCAAAGACAAACTAGTTAGGTTCATAGTAGTGTTCATAATGTCTGTGATAAAACGCATGATAGTATCATCATCAAGATACGAAATTTGAGTATTTAAGTTTGTACTCATTGCATTCAAACTAGCTTCTTCAAGGTCCTGAATTTGCTGCATGGTAACCTCACAATCATGCAATGGGAGAATGTGACGGTAAACAAAACTTTTTAATATCATTACTTGTTGTTGGCAATCTAACATTTTTCTTGTCCTCCTGGACTCTTCTTCTCAACCTCACCGACTGGAACATTCATGATCACTTTATATATCACTATCAAATTTGAAATTTACTACGAAGATGGGTTGGGAACTAAACAACATAAACTCAACTCCAACAACAGTCCATCAACCTCCAGCTCCTAATTAAGTAAAAAAAACATACAGAGGACTGCAAAATGTAAGTAAGTATTGACTTTTATCCTGTCTAAACCAAGACGGCAGAGATACATCTCAATGAACCATTTCATGCACATATATATACTCATATTTTATGCATTATGTA
This sequence comes from Heracleum sosnowskyi, assembly GCA_030848705.1. Classification (NCBI taxonomy): domain Eukaryota; kingdom Viridiplantae; phylum Streptophyta; class Magnoliopsida; order Apiales; family Apiaceae; genus Heracleum; species Heracleum sosnowskyi. The sequence goes on along the minus strand of CM061236.1, from coordinate 118,218,115 downwards.
ATCTAGTCCCGCATTTCATATCAGAACAGCCGGCTCACCACCTTTTCAATAACCATTCAACTTGGATTTGGTCTTCGTTGGTCCATTCCATGTAGCACAAAATTAATTATGTATAAGTTTTTTATTAATCTGGTACATACTATATATGTTGTTGGTCACCTAAGTAAATACAAACTAGCTAGAAAGCATACACAATGGGGAAACTTCACTACTCTGCCTACATTTACAAACTGTTAATCCTCACTATATTACACACAATCTCCTTGTCACAAGCCCAAGCTCCACAGAATTTACCAAATCAATGCAACGAAATTCTCGTTACATACACATACGTATTGGGGTACCCGGTCCCACCCATGGTCCCTTCCAACTTGACCCAACAGGCCTACAGGTTCCAATCCACCCTCACAGTCCTCAACAATGGTTTACAGGAGCTGCCCTCATGGAGGGTTTTTGTTGGGTTCAAGCACAATGAGTTGTTGGTCTCTGCCTCCAATGCTGTGCTAGCTGATGGAACTTCACTTCCTGCGAATGTTAGCACTGGTGCAGTTTTAGCTGGTTTTCCAGTGACTAATCTTAGAACTGGGATTCAGACGGCTGGAGATTTGAACTTGATGCTAGCTCGGGTGGAGTTGGTGGGTACTCAGTTTGGAGTTGGATCTCCGGATATTCCTCTTCCAGGTTCACTTCGGATTGCTAATGACGGGTTTTCTTGTACTAGTCCTTCTGCTCAAGGTTAGTTATACTAACAGAGTGCTACTATTTCTTCCTTACTTGCTTTCATTTTATTAGGTTTGCGTTTTATGTTTTGATGGTAGACTAGAATAATAAGCCTGTTGACAAAATTCGTTGAGCCAGCAAACTTTGGAGATATTATCTTAAATTAATATATGCATGTCTGGAATCACTGATTCATATGCAAAGGGTCTTCTTCATATTTCAGGGAATGTAACTCAAGTATGTTGCTTTAAAGACTCAAATGCCCCACCTAGCTTTGAACTAGAGGATCAAGGAATTTTCCAACCACCCCTCCAGAATGGCGATATTAGCATAATGTATGATGTGATGAGATCATACGAATCAAATTACCTGGCACAGGTCACCATCTCAAATCAAAATCCAGTTAGCCGTCTTGATAATTGGCACTTGAGCTGGGACTGGATGAGAGATGAATTCATTAACACCATGAGAGGAGCATACCCTTTCATTGTTGATACAAATGAATGCATCTATGGCCGGCAAGGTGAATTTTACCAAGACTTGGATTTTTCTGCAGCCTTGAATTGTGAAAGAAGACCAGTAATTATTGATCTGCCACTGGACAGGACGAACGATACAAATCTTGGAAGAATTCCATTTTGTTGTCGAAATGGGACAATTTTGCCACCTAATATGGATCCAACCAGGTCCACGTCAATATTTCAAATGCAGGTTTACAAAATGCCACCAGATTTGAACAGGACTCAGCTTACTCCACCACAAAATTGGAAAATTAATGGGACAAATAGCCCTAATTATCAATGTAGCCCTCCAGTTCGTACCAATCCAACGTTGTTTCCCAATCCCGAGGGATTATCTTCAGAAACTGCAGCAATTGCTAGTTGGCAAGTGGTGTGTAACATTTCACGTTGGAAGTCAGAGAGCCCGAAATGTTGTGTATCTTTCTCATCGTTCAACAATGAGTCAGTTATCCCCTGCAATACCTGTGCTTGTGGATGCAAATCGGATCCGAGTGATATGTGTAGTGCTACAACACCAGCACTTCTTCTACCATCAGAAGCTCTACTTATTCCATTTGATAATAGAACAAAAATTGCAAAGGAATTTAGTAGAATAAACAATTGGAAAATGCCTGATCCATTGCCTTGTCCGGATAATTGTGGTGTTAGTATCAACTGGCATTTACTCTCTGATTTTAAAGACGGGTGGAGTGCAAGAATGACAGTTTTCAATTGGGGTGAAACTGACTTTGCTGATTGGTTTGCTGCAGTTGAACTTGACAATGCGGTACCTGGTTTTGAACAAGCATACTCATTCAATGGAACAGCTCTCTCAGGTACTGATCAGACACTTTTTATTCAAGGACTTCCTGGATTAAATTATATTGTGGCCGAGAGACAAGGAAAGAATCCAAAGAAAGATCCTCGTGTTCCTGGCTCACAGCAATCGGTTGTCTCGTTTACCAAGAAAACGACACCTGGAATCAATGTGATTCGTGGGGATGGATATCCAAGTAAGGTTTATTTCAATGGTGAAGAGTGTTCTCTTCCTTCTATGCTTCCAAGTGATGGTCATGGTATGAGTGCAGCAACAAGTGTTTTAATATGTCTTATAGCTTCATTTGTTATTGTGTTACTTCAGCTATAGTTTAAACATATTCTCTCAAGGAGACCCAACATAAAATCAATTTCTTTAATTCTTTAAGCCTACCTTTGTATGGTTCATTTTTTGTATGGTTGATTTAAATCTGTCTGGACAAGTTTATAACAGAATCTAAAGACCAAATCTGTAATAAATAAACAATAAATCAATAAATAAATAGTTAATAGTGTAGTATATATGAGCATAACAAAGACAACTCGCCTTATTAAGGCCATTTAAGGGCCTTTCGTTTTTACTGAACCAGAGAGTCGCTATGGCCTACAAGTGAATCAGTATCATAGCCTATGAGTGAATCAATTTTTTAATTTGGTCTGGAAAGTGTTTAATTGCCTGTATAAACAAACGCCATTTCATCCAAAATTTTAATGTAATCTGACTTCCATTCATATATTCAAATGTACTCCCTGTAGTACTATCAAACCCCAATATCTCATCAACAGTAAGCTATCTAGTTTCTTCCTAACACTGACAATTGTAACAGCTAAGTGTATCTTCCTTCAACAACACTACTAGTCTTCCAAACAACTCTAGTAAGCAGCTATACAATTAGAAGATTATTTCCTTAAGGATTAGGAGTACTAGCATAATGAAGCACATAATAACAAGAACAGTCGCACACTTCACCATTCCCCCACTTTTTTGGCTTCTCTCGGCCTGTAAATATTGAAAAAGTGAGAGTGAACTTGTGTAATTGTAGTTCCACTTATATCACTAAACACATACAATACACACTAAACTTTATTAAACCTGTTTCTAAAATTGACGGAGCAGAAAACAAAACAACATCATTGAATTTCACATATACATATAGCCAAAAAAAACACATAAAGATACCTTCTCCAATTGTTTGAGGCCTTCCTCTACTGATGTAGCAGTGTTCTGAATGTTGTAGTCTATACGATCAACAATTGTTCCCTGAAGAAAGTACCAACTAAGTATAATCCTAAATAGCCACAATAAGTTTCTAAAGATTGAAAAGGATAGGACTGAAACCTGGTCTATTACAAGGACTGATAGATCCTTCATAATTTGGGCCAGCTCATTCACAGATTCCAAAACCTTCACATCAATGTTTTGTCTAAAAATGACAATCAGAACTATGTTAAAGTACTACCAACAAACGTGATGTGCAAACCTGGTTTATCTCTCTTTCCCTTTCAGCTGTAAAATGTTCACTTTTCTTTACTCTAGACATCTGATGTTCTGTAAAACCCTAATTAATCAAGCAAAATCATATTTTATGATTAGTTTCCCATGTTCCAATCAGCATTGATCTAGTACATAAATTAAAAATCACAGAATTACACCCTGCATCATACACCATATAGTAACGCACAGAACTTGTATATTGCAATTCACTAGACTTTTTGTAATGAGTACACAATTTCACATTCTAATAAAACCAAAAATAGCAAGATTAAATATACCACGTCACTGAATTCATCATCTGCTAATCTGGATTTATTTTCATTCATATTCATTTCCATGTCAAGCCCGTCATGTTCCTACATTATAAACACAAAAAGTTGTTAAGACTAGCAACTGACGCTTTCATAATGCTAAACCTGGCATATTGACATAATCACATGTGACATATCAAAGAGAAAAAAAAACACTTAAATCATGCTAAAATGTGCTCATTGTTTTGGCAGACAAACCTCTTTTTGCAGACGCAAACGATTCAAATAAGAGGAATGTTTCTTACGAAGCCCCACTGAAATATTTTGAAGATCTGTCGCAAGGGAACGCTGTATGAAAACAATCATGTCAGGCAGTTCACCCCACCAAAAACAATTTATAGCTCACATACACAACCATGGACCAGTGACATGTTAAGGAATGATCAAAATCCAACAATTGGACATGCACGATCACAAACATGCAAGCTAGTAAACTACAGTTCATATTCAAACAAATCTTGCTGACAGTTAAAGCAAAATGAAACATAAATCAATGAAACCACAGACCACAATACATAAAATACATTCTATCACCATACGTGATTATTTGTGTAACTAATAACCAGAGAGAGGCATCCCCCTCCAATAAAAATCAACATTTTAAACTATGGGGTTTAAGGTCTCATTTTACCTGAACGTTTTTCCGGATACTTGAATCCTCAGAAGGCCCACCATCAGAAAGTTTCTTTAGCTTCTTTTCTGACTTTCTTAGTAGAGCTGTAATCTCCTGAGTGAGTTCTTCAATCATATACTGATCTTTTTTCCCATCTCCAAAAGAAGGCGTTAAAGCTTTAGCATGAACCTTAGCTAACTCTGCCATTTTTTCTCGAGCTCTCTGTATATTAGAAGAAACTTCTTCGGAAACATCAACCCAATCTGGAGGGAGGCCTATAGTAAATACATCCGTACTGCTGAAAAAAAAAAACTTGCTTCCGCTAGTCAGATCATATGGAAACTTTCTGCCACTAACCAAACGAAGTGAAGATTTATAGTCTCATTTTGGAGGTCAGTTGTGCAGTATATCTATTGTGATGGAAAGGTTGATTAAACATATTAAGACAAAATTCAATGTGATATCTAGTAGGAAATACAACAATGTAAGCAATGTAAGGAAATAGCAAAATGCTATTGGATAAAGGTTTCCACACTGGTTAAAAGCAAATAAATTACTTAAATTCATGGCAATGCGCAACATTATTCTACTATCTGTCTTTTTGTGGTTAAAACTAACATGATTATCAAACAGCAACATAATGTGATTTCACTTGATAAGCAAGTGACAAAAGAAATACATACTTATCCAAACAAAAAAAGAAGAAGGTTATATAGGATAATAAATAATTACAACAATCATCACAGGAGCCCTAAATAGTATATATAAAAGAAAAATTCTAACAAGAAACAGCTCTCAAATTCACTACACATAGTTTTGTTTCAGCAATCAATCCAGAAACTGGTCGGAATTGGAGTAATTGTTGTAGAATAATGAGGTGTACAGTGAATAGAACATTTCAAAAGAAGCAGAAAAGAGGAACAAGGAACAGCAAGGATACAAAGCCATTATGCAATAATACTTCTACATGTCCAAAAAATGCAGTCATTCTTGCGTAAAGATCCCCCCCCCCCCCCCCCTCGCATATTGAAGTGTATGAGTCTCAAACTTTTGATTTTAAATATCACCTAATAGTACTACCTCTTGTCCTATATATAGGTTGTTTGACACTTTGACTTTTTGCAAGAAAATCAAAGTGCTTTAAACATGCAGTTAAAACTTAAAATATACATTGTTGCATTTCTCTCTTTTTTTGTAATCAAAGTATAGGTTTAATATTTTGAATTAGAAAAAAGAAGTAGATAAAAGTTATCATAAGTACAAACTGAAAGCATTTTAAGTCACACGCAACAAAAAGGATTCTTCAAAGCTCTCAACTGTATTTTATTTCAAAGCTCTCAACTGTATTTTATCCATTGAATGGAGATAAATATGAACCCATTAAATGCTTTAATCAAGCTTCCAGATCTCATTGGCATGTAAAAGTTCTGAAAACGGCAAACAAATAATTAAGCAAAATCCACAATTCAAGTTCATCAAGATGATATTATACACACAAACCCTAGAAAATGGAAGTCCCAATCTCTTACTCCAAAGAAATACATCACATTATCACATGTAAATTACACAAATAAGATAACTACCAGTAATATCTATATAGCTCACATCAAAGCAAGAAAAAGAGAACACAAAACCTAGGCCATAATTGTTTGGTGAAATTTGAACTAATTTGGAAAATGAAATGATAGTGATGCATCTCTTTTCTTGTGTTTAATAATTACATAGAAATTGTTATCCTATGTTTAGTATTACAATAAAATTGATATTGTCATCACAATTAGAAAATTGTGTCTGGATTGTATACCCAATTTAAAAATCGATCACTACCCAATCCCAAATTCTATATCGAGACCAAAACAATTACAATATATATAGTTTTATGATAAAAAAATTTAAACACGAAATGTATTATATAATACAAAAACACAAACAAACACCTATTCCAGTCGAATGTGAGCCAGGCACAAAACTATCCCCTCTGGAAAGCTCTGGAATGACGTAATGCTGGTGCGTTGATAGGGACGATAGGGTAGGGAACCTAAACAAATTAACTTTAGCTTACAGTCCATTATCCTGACTAAGGGAATTGCTTTCTTGGACATATATGCAAACAAACGAGAGAAACTGTTTTCCTAGATTTTTTTTTCCTGAAATGGAAATAAGCAGGGCCCTAATTTTATTTTAATAAAAAAACTTAACCTAACAACAGCATGAACTGGTATGAATCTAATTCGTCATCAAAATATTGTCTGACTGTAACAGCAATTAGAGTGAAACACTACAATTATTCACATAATTCTACACAAAACCTAGTTTCCTATATTAAAAAATGACCTAAACAGCTGTACAAATAAGTAAACCTTCTAACTACACATAACAAATCACCGAAACACTAAATAAATTCTACATAATTTCCGAGTTCCGACCAAAGAAACTAAAAAAAACCTTGTCCATATAAACCGTGCTAACAAGTAGAACTCTAAATCGTATCAACTGTAACTTGACTAAAAATATGTAGATAGTTTAGGAAAAAATTTGAAAGGCAATACAAACCCTAATTTGCTTGTTACACGAAAATCAACTTCAAACAGTTGTTCAAACTACTAAAAATCTAAATAATCGTTATAATATTGTCAACTGTAACCCCAATTAAATCGTGCCTGAGAGAGAGAGATGTAGAGAGATGTAGAGAGTACCTAGAAGGAGCAGAATCGTCAGTAGTGCTGAGAGGAGCATAAGAAGATCGATTAGATTTAGAGAAAGGAATGAGAGGAGACATTTGAATGACAGCAGTGTTGAACGTAGAGGAAGATGAAACTGGAACGCGATTGTTGTTGAATGTGGCTCTGTGTTTCTTGAATAAGATGCTTCGATTTCTAGTTGCCATTTCTCTTCAATTTTCAGACCCTCCTGGTCAATTGGATTACAAGTCTCGCCGTGTTTAAAAATGTTTTATGTCATTCAAATTTTAACACTCCAGTTTCACTTCTATGAATAATTATCCCTTTTTCAATACTCCATATTTATAAACTTAAATTAACAAATGATTATCACGACCCTGTCCAGGCCCAGGCCGAGGCCGAAATGTGTGTATCCATTCCCGACGTTTACTTAATATTTCTTCTCGTTCCTTTCATCTTTTCTTTTTTTAATTTTTTATATTTCTAAAATTTTCTAAAATAATAAAGTTCTATAATATAAAAATTAACTAAATCATCTATTTTCCCCCACTATCTTCACTTTATACATTAAATTACATTTTTTTTAACCTCCGTATCCAACCTCAATGTAAAAAATTGAATTGTTTATGTAAAATTTATCGTAGGCATCCCACTCGTGTAATTCGATAGTTAAACGGATTTCCGACACAACTTTACATGATGGTTTGTAAATTGTAGCAAGGTTAACCAAATGGTTTGATTTAGTGATCTAGTATAAATTAAAATAAAATAATATTTGTAAAAGGCGCCCCTATTCAAAATCAAATGCATGCCTTTCTTGATGCACAAAATAAAACACATGGTAATAACCAAACATAATGTATCCTTTCATAATTTAGGCACAGAAAATCTCTGTAAAAGTAATTATATTATGCAACTTTTTCCTTCAGTCCAAAACTGTCCATCAGAAATCTTCAAGAACGGAACACTGATGGTTTCCACCACAGCAATGACTGGCCACATTATCCTTTTTAGTATACAGAAGTATCAATCCATGTCTGGCGTTTTAGACCTCTAACAGTACCTCAGTGTAAGCTTTTTATTACACTTCCAAGTTTTCTCAACCATTCTCACAAATACCATATTTCAAATACCAACTTGAAACTCTCAACAAATCATGTGAGACTTGCCCATCACCACCAAGGCAGCAACACCTATGCTCTCCAGGTAATGAACCTGGAGATCTATCAGTCGTAGTATCTATCAGTCATAGCAGCTCATTAGAGATCTATCAGTCAACAATATCCTACCAAGTGTTTAAATGAACCTGAAGATTACAGGTAATGAACAGTCATAGTAGTATCTAGTCAACCAAAGGCTCTTCACATTTACTTTTGCCATCATCACATGTAAATAACTACTGTACATGATTGGATGTAGTACATGCAATCATGTGCAATTAAGCAAAGACAGATAAACAAAATATAATGCAAATTATATGCAACTCCTTTAAACTTCTCTTTCAAGGAGCATAACTTTCCTCAAAAAGATAACCTATTCTGTGATATTTTTGTATAAGTTTGTATACGCAGGCTAAGAGTTACAGATCATTCAAAGTTATCGTCATTATCACTGGAACTAATTGTCAAGATTCTCTTCAGACTGACTAAAAAGCCAGCAGTTTACCTGTATGCTATAGTCAGCAACAGTATGAGTCGCCCACAATGAAACAACAGAGGCCATACCGGATGCCTACTTGCAGGTTACATCAGGGCGCTGCTTCAAAACAACAGAGCAACAACATAGCAGCCCAGTAAAAGAACGCTGAACTCTGCCAGACAACTTGTTCATGTATCATGCCTACCTTCTGGCACATTAGGCATATAGCCTAGCTTAGGCCATAAGCATTTTTCCTAAATCTCTTGCAAATTAATGCTTTGGTGAGAATTTTACAAATAGGAAGATGAGAAGGCTTAAACAACATAGCACAACATTCAACCAGTTGGCTGGTTGCAGATAGGGTCAAGCCAATACTGTAGTCCAAACACTGACACCTTTTTAACTTTTGCATTACGAAGAGAGATAATGCGAATAAGTTTCCATGCATTATCATCTCCGTGAGTAATGAGAACGAAAAAACTGGAAATCAGGGAGAACAACATTCAAACCCTGAAGCCAGCTATTTGCAGCTTCCAGAAGTGAGTTCTCGTGCTCATAATCTTGAGGGCCACTGGGACTCAGAATTGAACCTTTGTACTTGTAAGAAGCAAGGCCAATGACTGGTAGAGAAATTTTTGAAGCTCCAGTACTAGCACCGATGACCTTTCCCACACAACTGGAACCATGAGAGAGTGACTGACCACCATCTGTACCATTTACAAAAGATCACAAAATGGCATACAAAAAAATTATGTGCATAAAGACCCACACGTGGGTGTGGGTGTGTGTGTTTGTGTGTGGGTGGGTGTGTGTGTGTGTGTGTGAGAGAGAGAGAGAGAAAGAGAGACTGTACTTTTAAAATGGGTGGAAAGGGGATGGATCGTTAAGAAAGATGCATCTAGGTCCTTCAGTGTTGAGCCCATAGGTATCCTATAAATTGGGTACCTGCGGCACAATTTCTTTAAATACCAAAATTGATATAGAACCTAAAAGCTCAACCTAAGAACAGGGAATGTTGCATATTCGCATGACTAGAAACTAGAAGTACCAAGCTATAGAAATCCAACTTGAAGGCAACAGGTCACAGCTTCGGTACGAACTCAGTTCTGGAAATTGAGATTCAAGATTCGAAATCTGTTGGAGGAAGGGGGGATGCATTACAATATTACTTTCTTGAAGAAGAAAATTTGTTACCAACCAGAATTTTTTATTCAGAAATTAAACTTGCCTTATCAGTTAAAGGTTTCCGAGAGTATGGTTGTTCACGTTCCAAATATTCAAACACAAGCAGCCCAGGAAAATTGCTACTCTCACCCTCATCACTAGAAGAATTCATTGGGTATTTGTCTCTCAGCGACAGACTCTTCAATCTCTGGGAGTTCGAATTCACCGCATTTTGGTGAGTCCCCTCTGCAACACGTTTTCGCCTGTCTGCTTCATAGTCACTGCTATTTGTCTCTCTTAAAGTCTCAGCGTCATTCTTCTCACCTACGTGCCTGACAGGAAATGTTCACATCACTAACATGCAGCAAACATAAGTTACCCAAAAAAATTGATCAATTATCCCAAGAAACAAGCAGCAAACGTACATCTTATAAACCTTGGGAGGGAACAGGTTTGCAATGCGGAACCATAAATGAAGTCTTACCTTGAGAATGTATTATAGAATGTAAATACATGTAAATGATTTAACATAGTTTAGAAAAAAAACATCAATATGAGAAAACCACCTAATATGGATAGCAACAGAATATTCCTGAATCGCATATAAGTTTCTATCATCACTTATCTTTCACTAAAAATATAAGGTTTGTTGACAGCTTTATTTTTTGACACAGGCACTTTTATGTATTGCAAACACCAAGAGGAAGCAGATCCTAGACACAAATGTTACATCTCCTTAAAGGCTCCATGCTTGAAAAAATAAACTACACAGCTATCAGATCAATAAACACTCCATCAAAGAGTAGCTCCTACAAGAAAATGTATACGCCAAGTGTCATCAAGGCAAGAAGGGCAAGAACACCTATCATCTTAAAATGGAAAATAAGTTCCACAAAAGCAAATAACTTCTTCAAACAGGGCTTGGAGCGAGAAATATCTTCAGTCACACTGTAGAATGTGATGATTTAAAAAATAAATAATACCAGACTACCAGGATAAATACCTGTAAACATGCAAACTTGAACTGGAGTTAAAATAATAATAATAATTATCCAAGTCAACCGACATATTACTGCAATTTCAACATGTCATTAATCACAAAATAGTGTATACTGTATAACCTTCACTTGGACATGCTTTATAGGTCACCCTTTCAATTTCAAAAGTTTCAATTTTTTAGTTTTCCAATTTGATAACACTAGAAGTAACATCGGCTTGTTAGATTACTATAGGGTTACAGTTTCACATAATTGGAGGACAATATGTAAGTCGTAAATCCAGAAGGTATCAATTCACCTACAAGAGAGTGACTGATGGTAGCTAGGAGGTTAGGTATCTTCCCTTGTACAAGGAGGTGAAGGTAAAGACATCAGCCAATCTTGATGTAATTATATAAGCATGGTCTACACTTAAAAACTGTGTTTCTAGTGCCATTTTAAAAATGTCTTGGGCCTTGTTTGGAACAACACTAGAAAAGATTGAAGACAAGCATCAAAACCATAGACATTGTTTATCATCAAATTATGAAGACAGCGTGAAGAAGAATCTTGACAATGAACTGTTAATAAGCTACCAACAACCAAGGACTGAATTCCACTAGATACCCGTTTCATATCAGTCCAGCCAAATTTCACCCGGTGCACCTTATGATTTAGTCTTAAAGTGACAATTAGAAACACGTGAATCACTCAGTCTGAAGGCTCATGACAAAATGTATGATTCAAAAAGGAAAATGAGAAACTTCCGTCCTATCCAAATGATAGAAATTCAGAAGAAAACATTAATTTAAAACCTCTATCAACAATAGCCTATCTACCATATCAAAGCACTTCTAAAAGATCTGTACTTGCCATCAATACACCATTAGGCAACCAATCATGTTAATTGCTGATGGTGACAGTAAATGCACAGTATGTCCAAATGATTAGGCTACCGAACTTAATGCCTCAAAAAATGTTGCAGCAAAGAGCACCTAACAACTTAAAATCATTCATTTCCTTTAATAAATGTACCTACACCATCATCTAATGATCAACTAATGTACCTACATGAGCAAGTTTCCATATTTTACACACTAAGAAACAACTATCACAAGTTAACAACACTAAAACTAATCAGCTCGCGTCATAGATGTCACTAAAAGAAGCACACCAACACATACAAAGGCCAATGCAAGTAACAATTAGAAGCATAAATATGTTTACCCATTATTAGTTGGACGTTTTGATGGATCAACGTACAACTGTAAACCAGACAAATACGGCACGTAATACTGCACTACTGAGTCAGTTTCTTTGATTATCAATGGCACTCCAGCTCCATACACACTCCATTCCTTCAACGACTCCCACAAATCACCAAGGGGATAAAACGGCCGTAAACCAGCTTCTCGACTTCTCCATCCCCTTCCATTCACCTGTGTTTTCCACACGCAATTTATCAACAACTTCTCCACTTTATTCAAAATACACACAACACATAATCTACGCACAGTAATTGGCTAAAAAAGCATAATTTCACACAAATTTACAGACATTAAAAAACGAAACATACGAAATGTTCAACAGAAATTAGCATTGACCAAACAATAAAAAATCTAAACTTTTTGAAACAACAAACCCTAACTAACTTAAATACCTCAGGACAATACTTTGCCGCCACAAACGGAGTCACCGCCTCCATCAAACGATCTATATTACTCTCCTTAGACACCTCCTTCGTCTCCGAAACACCACAATCAGACGCCTTCTTCAACAATGCACTTTCCGCACCATCCGACTCGCTCTGCTTCTCCGCCTCCACATCCGGCGGCGCCGCCACCGCCGCCTCCGATTTTTCCGGCTGCTGAAGTTGTTGCTGCAACAAAATCTGCTGGTGGCGCCGCATCGCCGGTGGATTGTAAAACCTATCGCCGCCGTGGCTCCGCGACACGGCGAAGCCTCCGATTCCTGCCATTACTGTGATTATATATACGTATGTATATAAAAATCTTGAAATTAACAGAAATGAAAAAGAAAATGGATCAAAAGTGACTTGAACTTGAATTTATATATGTTGTATGTATAGGTGTATGTATAGAATTAGGTTTTTGGAGGTAGTTTTGCAATGACTCAACGCGACTACTGGATTTTGCTAAAAAAATGATTACAAAAAAGTCTCAAAGCAGACGAAGAAGAAAGAGAAATTAAAAAATTAAAATTAAAATGAAAAATCATTTGTGAATTTACGCATGTGCCCTTTTAGTTTTATCTGACTCCTCAAGTACAGTAACAAAGATTGGCTTACACGTGCACAAAGGGATACGTATGTAGTTTTAATATTGTGACACGTGGGTCTTTTTATTTAACAGATTTGTATAAATTATAAATACCAACAAGGGATATTATAATAAACTTAATAAAAAGATTTATATTCCTAGAAGGATATTTTAAAATATTGTTGTTATTGTGTGAATCCAGATGTATCTTCGTATTCACTTTTTTTTGTAAAAATAAAAAGTGATGTAAAATTTTCGCAAGATTTCTTTTTGAAATAAATCAATAGACAAATTTCTCCAACTCCCGTTTGCTCAAATTATATTTGTTGGTTATTAAAATTCAAATTATAATGCTACATTAGAATCTTCTAGATTATTACTCTAGAACTATTAATCTCTTTAAATGATAAGAAAAATTCGGTCCTCAAAACTTATTTAAAATTTGATAATCTCTTTATTAGGATAAATATTATTGTTTAGAAAAATTGTAAAATTAAATAGCCATCTCAATTTTCATATAAAGTGATATTGTTGATAAAATATGCATTTTCATATATTTTACAAGTATAATTTTTTTTTATGATAATATTTTGTTAGAATTTTTTTTGTCTAATAACATTTAAACTATTCATTATCATATTCATTGTTTTTAATTGATCGCGGTGATCTTCGTAGTTTAAATGATAACTCTGTTTTTCGGGCTGGGCTTCTTCTCTACTGGGCTTGGGCTTGGGCTGGAATTGGACTAGCGTACATGATGGTGTCCTGCAAAACAATGTCGACGAGTGATTGCCATTCTGGGGAATCTCCGGCGTGAGAGTAAAGTTAAATTGCTCAAAGAAAAAGTCATTTTCGGAATACATAGAAATTCTTTAGAGAGTGTATGTATGTAAAAATTGTGAACCCCGTTCTCCTCTTTCTTCCCACTATTTATAAGGGAAGAATTAGAGTGAAGGGGTGCCACGTGTTACCTTCTGATTGGCTCGGACTTTTCTGTTTAGGGGAGACGGCGGAAGTTATGTTATTCCCAAACAATATGATCACAGGATTGTAGAGGGGGGTTGAATACAATCCTTTAAAAATTACTAATTCTTTGCAGACAATAAATACTTAAGAACAGAAATTGAAATTGCAATAAACAAAAATACAAAAATTAAAAATCCAGGTGGATTGATTGTTCCACCTGAGAGATTTTTTATTTGAAGAAATCTCCGTGTGATGTTTGGAATAAACACACAGCTGCAGTTACAATGTTTTTGCTTCAGCAATTTACAAGAGAATATTGTTTAAGCTCTAGAAAACTAAAAACAGATTTCTTACTCACAAAAACATTGTTACACTTGGTTATATACTCCAAGTTTACAATCCTAATTGAATTACATAAAATATTCAGTAGGTAAAATCCAAAATCTTGCTTTTCCACTCTAAGTCCAGCGGTCCTTGAAATGATTTGTTTTTTTTGCTGGATATCCTTCTTCAATCATCTCTATTGGCCAGATGAAAATATAATGCTTTCTTTTCTTTAGGGTTTCCCAAAATGCTGGTTTCTATGCTTCTTTTTGTTCCATCAACCCATGTGACTTGTCAGAACTGTCCCTATCACACTTTCAACTGCTAATTATTGGTCATGTATCGGTTGAGGTTGATTTATCAAGCATCCGTTGAAGGTATCTTGGTTGCATCCCTTGAAGGTGTATTGGCTGCATCCGTTGAAGGCTGAATAGTATTCGTTGAAGTACATTTCACTTATATAAAATTACAAGGCATCAAATATTTACAATTACACTAGTCTTCCTATTCTACATATCAATTGATAGTTAACATGACTTATTCAACCCTAACACTTATACTTTCAACTACTATTAAAACTAAAAGAACATGTTACAAGAGTCTTATCAATTGATAAGCTACCCTTCAACGGATATTGTATACACATGTTAAAACACTTATTCACCCCCCTCTAAGTGTAATCTATATAATTATATAATATACGAAACATTAAAATTTTGGTCGGTTGGTACCTCATACATCGTGTTTTTACATTTCTTGGTCCAGACTTAATAAAGGCCCTTAAGTTGACAAATATTTAGGTTAGTTATTGAAAAAAATTTGAAAAATTCTAAATTTAATTTAGAATAAAAGTTTTTGAAAAAAAAATCTGAATTTTTAAAAAAATGTTGATAAATTAAGATTAAATAAAAAGTGTGACAAAATCGAATAAAAAATTTGGATATAAATATATTTGTAAAATCATTTAAATACCCTCACATTAAAAAGACTACAGAAGAATTCGCCCAATGTTTTAAAATCCATGTAGTAATTTGGTTAAACCCGAATATTCAAATATCGATCTAGTATTAAAAATGCGGTAATAATCATTGGATTAAAGCAAATCTTAAACCGACTATTAGGATAAACTTGCCTATAAATACAAACACATATGTATCAGGAGACCCCCAAAGTTCTATAGAAATATTTTGGGAGGTTATTGTAGTTTCAGAAACATTCATATATTACAAGTATTCTGTTAACTAAGCGTGTTCTGTTATGGCAATTAAACGTAGACATTGGTCTCTTGATGACGCTCAAAGTTCTAAGAAAATGGAAACCGAAAGCGAGAAGCAATAGAGGATGGAGAGAAAGATTAATGAATATGATGAAGAGAAAGATTAAAAAAGTTTACATATTTTAACATTTCTACTTATTTGTTTTAACGAATATAATTAATAAAATATTAAAACATAAATAATACAATAACAATTCTTAAAAATAAATCGTGCATCGCACATGTTTTAAAGCTAGTTTCAATAAAGAGAGACTTCTAAAAGTCTTCATTTTTACCCATATGTATTTATTGTACTAATTTATTCTAAAAACCGAATTTATAGGGATCAAAGTCCTAGATTTCGCCCTGCTCTCTTAAAAAAGTTGTCGAAAGAAATTTTATTTCTTGATCCAGGCTTAATTAAGACCCTTAAGTTGACAAATATTTAGGTTAGTTATCGAAAATAATTTGGAAAATTCTACATTTAATTTAAAATAAAAGTTTTTGGAAAAAAAATTTGAATTTAAAAAAAATGTGGATAAATTAAGATTAAATAAAAAGTGTGACAAACTCGAATTAAAAATTTGAATATTAATAGATTTGTAAAATCATTTAAATACTCTCGGATTAAAAAGACCACGTGTTTTTGTAAAGAATTCGTCCAATGTAGTAAAACCCAGGTAGTAATGTTGTTAAACCATGATATTCAAAGATCGATCGGGTAATGAAAACACGGTAATAAGCGTTGTAAAAATTGTGCATTGCACGAGTTATAAAATAATAATGAAAAATGTAAGTAAATTTAAAAGTTTATAAAAATCGTAAAATTAAATAAAATTTAAAAAATATATATTATTCTTGACCCAGGCTTAATTAAATCCCTTAGGTTGACCAATGTTTGGGGCAATTACCGAAAACGTTGGATTAAAGCTAATAGACCGGATGGACTACGAAACTTGCCTATAAATACAAACACATATACCCCAAATGTTCTATAGAAATATTTTGAGAGTTTATTTAGTTTCATAAACATTCATAGATTACAGGTGTTGTGTTAATCAAGAGTAACGCTCAAAGTTCTAACAAAATTGAAACTGAAAGCGCAAGTAACAGAAGATGAAGAGAAAGATTAATGAATATTGTCAAAATTAATAAAAGTAAATTACATGTTGTATATAATTAATAACAAATTTGAACTTCTTCCACAAATTTTATATATTTATATATATTTGTTTTAACTTAATCTATAATCATGATTAAACGATTAAATTCAGACATTTCAGTAAAAAAAAAAGGTTGTATAAATATAAATGACTAGGACTGAAAACGCGGATATTAAAAACGCGGCGTTGGATTAAAGCAATTCTTAAACGCGGCGTTGCCTATAAATAAAAACACATAGGTACCCAATAACTCTTAAATGACCGGGTAATGAAAACACGGTAATAAGCGTTGTAATTTTTTTTAAAAAAATATGCATCGCACGAGTTATAAAATAATAATGAAAAATAAGTAAATTTAAAAGTTTATAAAAATCGTAAAATTAAATAAAAATTTGTAGAAAAAAATATTATTCTTGACCCAGGCATAATTAAATCTCTTAGGTTGACCAATATTTGGGTCAATTAAAGCTAATAGACCGGATGGCCTAAGAAACTTGTCTATAAATACAAACACACAGGCCCCAAAAGTTGTATAGAAATATTTTGGGAGTTTATTTAGTTTCAGAAACATTAATAGATTACAGGTGTTCTAGTAATTAAGAGTGACGCTCAAAGTTCTAACAACATCGAAATTGAAAGCGACAATTATGAATATGATGAAGAGAAAGATTAATGAATATGATGAAGCGAATTACTTGATCGACAATTATCGAACGAAGGCTGCGAAAGTTTGTAATAAGATGATAGAGAGTTCTGTTTGTTCGTATATGAATGGGTCTAATCCGTTTGATTATACAACGATGAAAAGCCACGGCTACGATTTAGTATCGTCTTTATCATACTCATTTCATAACCTAGGTTCGCGAGTACTGGTGTTTGAAGGAAGCTAGCTGTTTATTTAGGTTAGTTATCCAAAATAATTTGGAAAATTCTACATTTAATTTAGAATAAAAGTTTTTGGAAAAAAATGTGAATTTTAAAAAAATGTGGATAAATTAAGATTAAATAAAAAGTGTGACAAAATCAAATTAAAAATTTGAATATTAATATATTTGTAAAATCATTTAAATACTCTCATATTAAAAAGATCAGGCGTTTTTGTAAAGAATTCGTCCAATGTAATAAAACTTAGGTGTAGTGTGATTAAACCCGAATATTCAAAGATCGACCGGGTAATGAAAACACGGAAATAAGCGTTGTAAATTTTTTTTTAAAAAAATTGTGCATTGCACGAGTTATAAAATAATAATGAAAAATGTAAGTAAATTTAAAAGTATATAAAAATTGTAGAAAAAAAATGTTATTCTTGGCCCAAGCTTAATTAAATCCATTAGGTTGACCAATATTTGGGTCAATTACCGAATTTTCAGAAATTCTAATTTGATACAATGTTGGATTAAAGCTAATCTTAAGTCGACTACAGACCGGGTGGACTAAGCAACTTGCCTATAAATACAAACACACAAACCCCAAAAGTTCTATAAAAATATTTTGGGAGTTTATTTAGTTTCAGAAATATTCATAGATTACAGGTGTTCTGTTAATTAAGAGTGACGCTCAAAGTTCTGACAAAATCGAAACTGAAAGCGACAAGCAAGCAATAGAAGATGAAGAGAAAGATTAATGAATATTGTCAAAATTAATAAAAGTAAATTACATGGTTTATATAATTAATAACAAATTTGAACTTCTTCCACAAATTTTATATATTTATATATATTTGTTTTAACTTAATTTATAATCATGATCAAACGACTAAATTCAGACATTTCAGTAAAAAAAAGATTGTATAAATATAAATGACTAGGACTAAAAACGCGGATATTAAAAACGCGACGTTGAATTAAAGCAACTCTTAAATGCGGCGTTGCCTATAAATAAAAACACATAAATACCCAATAACTCTTAAACGACTGGGTAATGAAAACGATAATACGCGTTGTAATTTTTTTAAAAAAAAATTGTGCATCGCATGAGTTATAAAAATAATAATGAAAAATGTAAGAAAATTTAAAAGTTTATAAAAATCGTAAAATTAAATAAAAATTGTAGAAAAAAAATATTATTCTTGGCCCAAACTTAATTAAATCCCTCAATATTTGGGTCAATTACCGAAAGCGTTGGATTAAAGCTAATAGATCAGATGGACTAAGAAACGTGTCTATAAATACAAACACACATGCCCAATGTTGTAAAATCCAGTTAGTAATTCGGTTAAACCCGGATATTCAAATATCGATCCGGTATTAAAAACGCGATAATAAGCATTGGATTAAAGCAAATCTTAAACCGACTATTAGGATAAATTTTCCTATAAATACAAACACATATGTATCAGGAAAACCCCAAAGTTCTATAGAAATATTTTGGGAGGTTATTGTAGTTTCAGAAACATTCATATATATTACAAGTATTATGTCTGTTATGGCAATTAAACGTAGACATTGGTCTCTTGATGACACTCAAAGTTCTAAGAAAATGGAAACCGAAAGCGAGAAGCAACAGAGGATTAAGAGAAAGATTAATGAATGTGATTAAGAGAAAGATTAATTTTTTTTGCATATTTTAACATTCTATTTTTTTTAACGAATATAATTAATAAAATATTAAAACATAAATAATACAATAACAATTATTAAAAATAAATCGTGCATCACACATGTTTTAAAGCTAGTTTCAATAAAAAGAGACTTCTAAAAGTCTTCATTTTTACCCGTATATATTTATTGTACTAATTTATTCTAAAAACCAGATTCAGAGGTATCAAAGTCCTAGACTTCGCCATGCTTTGTCATGAAAGTTGTAAAAATAAATTTTATTTATTGGTCCAGGCTTAATTAAGGCCCTTAAGTTGACAAATGTGTAGGTTAGTTATCGAAAATAATTTGAAAAATTCTACATTTAATTTAGAATAAAAGTTTTTGGAAAAAAATGTGAATTTAAAAAAAATGTGGATAAATTAAGATTAAATAAAAAGTGTGACAAAATCAAATTAAAATTTGAATATTAATATATTTGTAAAATCATTTAAATACTCTCATATTAAAAAGACCACGCGTTTTTGTAAAGAATTCGTCCAATGTAGTAAAACTTTGGTGTAATGTGGTTAAACCCGAATATTCAAAGATCAACCGAATAATGAAAACACGATAATAAGCGTTATAAAATTTTTAAAAAAAAAATGTGCACAACACTTTTTATAAAATAATAATGAAAAATGTAAGTAAATTTAAAAGTTTATAAAAATCGTAAAATTAAATAAAAATTGTAGAAAACAAAATATTATTCTTGGCCCAAGAATCCTTTAGGTTAACCAATTATACTGCGTTGGATTAAAGCTAATTAAGCCGACTACACTACAGACCGAATGCCTATAAATACAACACACAGACCGGATGGACTATAGAAATATTTTGGGAGTTTATTTAGTTTTAGAAACATTCATAGATCAAAGAAAGGTGTTTTAAGAGCAACGCTCCAAGCAACCGAGGATGAAGAGAAAGATTAATGAATATGATGAAGCGAATCACTTGATCGACAATTATCGAACGAAGGCTGCGAAAGTGGAGAGTTCTGTTTGTTCGTATGTGAATGGGTCTAATCCGTTTGATTATAACGAGAAATTTGTTTGCGGAAAGAAGATTGAGTGTGATTTAGTTGAAGAGGGGATATGAATAATGAAAAATGTAAGTTAATTTAAAATTTTATAAAAATTTAAAATTAAATAAAAATTGTAGAAAAAAATATTATTCTTGGCCCAAGCTTAATTAAATCCCTTAGGTTGACCAATATTTGGGTTAATTACGGAATTTCAGAAATTCTAATTTTATACAACGTTGGATTAAAGCTAATCTTAAGCCGACTACAGACCGGATGGACTAAGCAACTTGCCTATAAATACAAACACACAAACCCCAAAAGTTCTATAGAAATATTTTGGGAGTTTATTTAGTTTCAGAAATATTCATAGATTACAGGTGTCTGTTAATTAAGAGTGACGCTCAAAGTTCCTGACAAAATCGAAACTGAAAGCGACAAATCGAAACTGAAAGCGACAAGCAACAGAAGATGAAAAGAAAAATTAATGAATATTGTCAAAATTAATAAAAACAAATTACATGTCTTATATAATTAATAACAAATTTGAACTTCTTCCACAAATTTTATATATTTATATATATATTTGTTTTAACTTAATTTATAATCAAGAATCAAATATTCCAATTAAAGAATTAAGAATCAAAGATTAAAGAACCTGATTCTATCGTGCTATATTCGATTCGAAAATCAGAGATTCTAATTTAAAAATCTATTGTTGCTGCTGCTATTTCTAATCAAGAATCAGAGATCAGTGAGGATTTAAATTACAAGTTTACAACAAAAAACATAAGGTTTTTTTTTATGAATTTCGGTTCTCAAAACCGAACCGAATTAACCGAATTATTTCGGTTCGGTTCCGGTTCGGTCCAGCACATAATTTCGGTTCGGTTCGGTTCCAGAAATATATATTATTCGGTTCTCGGTTCTTTCGGTTCGGTCTGGTTCTGGACCGAACCGACCGAATGCTCAGCCCTAAAAAGTTCTATAGAAATATTTTGAGAGTTTATTTAGTTTGAGAAACATTCATAGATTACCTGTTGATTAAGAGTGACGCCCCAAGCAAGCGAGGATGAAGAGAAAGATTAATGAATATGATGAAGCGAATCATTTGATCGACAATTATCGAACGAAGGCTGCGAAAGTTTGTAATAAGATATTGGTCTCTTGATGACGCACAAAGTTCCAAGAAAATGGAAATCGAAAGCAAGAAGCGATAGAGGATTAAGAGAAAGATTAATGAATGTGATTAAGAGAAAGATTAAAAAAGTTTACATATTTTAACATTCTATTTATTTAAACGAATATAATTAATAAAATATTAAAACATAAATAATACAATAACAATTATTAAAAATAAATCGTGCATCACACATGTTTTAAGCTAGTTTCAATAAAAAGAGACTTCTAAAAATCTTCATTTTTACTCGTATGTATTTATTGTACTAATTTATTCTAAAAACTGGATTCATAGGAATCAAAGTCCTAGACTTTCGCCCTGCTCTCTTATAAAAGTTGTTGAAAAAAATTTCATTTCTTGGTCCAGGCTTAATTAAGGCCCTTAGTTGACGAATATTTAGGTTATTTGTCCAAAATAATTTGGAAAATTTTACATTTAATTTAGAATAAAAGTTTCTGGAAATAAAATGTGAATTTTAAAAAAAATGTGGATAAATTAATATTAATTAAAAAGTGTGACAAAATCAAATTAAAAATTTGAATATTAATATATTTGTAAAATCATTTAAATATTCTCAGATTAAAAAGACCACACGCTTTTTTAAAGAATTCGTCCAATGTAGTAAAACTTAGGTGTAATGTGGTTAAACCTGGCTATTCAAAGATCGATCGGTTAATGAATACACGGTAATAAGCGTTGTAAATTTTTTTAAAAAAAATTGTGCATCGCACGAGTTATAACATAATAATGAAAAATGTAAGTAAATTTAAAATTTTATAAAAAATTTAAATTAAATAAAAATTGTAGAAAAAAAATATTATTCTTGGCCCAAGCTTAATTAAATCCCTTAGGCCGACCAATATTTGGGTCAATTACCGAATTTTCAGAAATTCTAATTTTATACAACGTTGGATTAAAGCTAATCTTAAGCCGACTACAGACCGGGTGGACTAATCAACTTGCCTATAAATACAAACACACAAACCCCAAAAGTTCGATAGAAATATTTTTGGAGTTTATTTAGTTTCAGAAATATTCATAGATTACAGGTGTTCTGTTAATTAAGAGTGACACTCAAAGTTCTGACAAAATCGAAACTGAAAGCGACAAATCGAAACTGAAAGCGACAAGCAACAAAAGATGAAAAGAAAAATTAATGAATATTGTCAAAATTAATAAAAACAAATTACATGTCTTATATAATTAATAACAAATTTGAACTTCTTCCACAAATTTTATATATTTATATATATTTGTTTTAACTTAATTTATAATCATGATCAAACGACTAAATTCAGACATTTCAGTAAAAAAAAGATTGTATAAATATACATGACTAGGACTAAAAACGAGGATATTAAAAATGCGGCGTTGGATTAAAGCAACTCTTAAACACGGCGTTGCCTATAAATAAAAACACATAGATATCCAATAACTCTTAAATGACCGGGTAATGAAAACACGATAATAAGTGTTATAAAAAAATGTTAAAAAAAATGTGCATAGCACGAATTATAAAATAATAATAAAAAATGTAAGTAAATTAAAAAATTTATAAAAATCGTAAAATTAAATAAAAATTGTAGAAATAAAATATTACTCTTGGTCCAAGCTTAATAAAATCCCTTGAGTTGACCAATTATCCTGCGTTGGATTAAAGCTATTAAGCCGACTACATTACAGACAGGATGCCTATAAATACAAATACACAGACCGGATGGAGTATAGAAATATTTTGGGATTTTTTTTAGGTTTCAGAAACATTCATAGTGTTCTGTTAATTAAGATTGAGGCTCAAAGTTCCAACAACATCGTAATTGAAAGCGACAATTAGGAATATGATGAAGAGAAAGATTAGTGAATATGATGAAGCGAATCAATTGATCGACAATTGTCGAACGAAGGCTGCGAAAGTGGAGAGTTCTGTTTGTTCGTATGTGAATGGGTCTGAGAAATTTGTTTGCGGAAACAAGATCGAGTGTGATTTAGTTGAAGAGGGGCCTATGAATTTGGAGAATTCTCATCTTCCCGTTAAAATTATGTATTCGGAGAGAGAAACAAGGGAAGAAATTGAGATGGTGAAGAGGAAAGAAGAAGAGTTGGTGGCTAGAGAGCGTGCCCTAGTTGCGTTTTTAAAGAAAAAACAAGGGCTTTATGTTGAAGCTAGGGCGCAGAATAGGCTTCTTCATCGTACTAATCGTATTGATGGTCTTTCTATGTGTTTGGATGAACCTTATTTGATCTTTGAGGAGTTGGAAGTAGAAGATATGGAAGATCTCCGCGAGGATATAAAAGTCTACTTGTATTTGGACAGGGCAAAACCAACTCGTGTACGTTTTTGGGAGGCATTTTTGGTGGTTTGTGATTGGGAACTAGCCGAGGCTAGGAAGAAAGAAGCCTTGGATATTGGGGAAGAAAGGGAATTGGACTCATGTGCTGAAGCAGATATCAAGAATCTCTTAGAAGGAAAGACCTATAATCAACTTGTGGTATTGCACTCTGACATTGAATCGCAAATGCGTTCTGCCTCAGCTAATCAAGTGGACTACTGGGAACCCATTCTTAAGCACGTCCAGGTTTACAAGGCAAAGGCCTTTCTTAAAGAAGAATGTCGTGTCAAGATTTTACGCACTGATTATGATGGAAACAATGATCAAACGGGGACTGAGGGGGCAGGTTCGTCTTCTTCTCCAGAGCTATTGTATGGCGAAGGGACTGGGGATAACTTTGAGATGAAGGCGACGGGAGTTATGGAGGAAGGCGATGCATTATCTGGAACCAATGGCGATGCATTATCTGGAACCAATGGCGATGCATTATCTGGAACCAATGATAAAGTAAACCTCCGATCTCCGGTGTACTGGCCGATTAACAAATGTGGTTGTAAGAAACCCAAGTACTTGAATCGTGAGGGGAATAACTACAATCAGATATTGCTTTCCGGATAATTAACAAGGAATGGAAGTGTTCTGTTAAAAGGAGTTCAAGTGCACCAGGGCACAGATATCAACTTCCCCTACTGTTGTTACTCTCATTAGTGGAAAATAACTTCTTTTCATTATTTAAATGTTGTGCATTTTGTTTTGTATTTTATACCTTTAGGAAAGCAGCTTTTAGTCTGTGTAATGTTAATATTGTTTTGGATTTGAAGATTTGATTCTTATTAATGTTCTTGAATTTTTGTGATTCTAAATAATGTTCTTGAGTTTTTGATTTTCCAATCTCTGCGACTCCGTCTTTACTTATATAGAATGAAGCCTATACTTGTCATTCTTCTTCTTGGCAAGGAGGCATTTTTGATGTGTGGATAACTGATTGAGTGTTGCTGGTTTTAATGTTCCTGTGTTTGCAAACGGGCAGTATCTTAAGACATCAGTACATGTACAGATTTGGACGATTCCAATTTTGGGATGCAATCTACAGGGAGATTTTAGATGTTACAACTCTTAAGAAATAGCTGAGGTGAACAAATGAGTGCACTGTATCTGTATATATATAAGCTGAAATTTGCTCAGATCTGGTTACAATATATAAGCATAAAATGAATTTTCTTATATTTGCTCTTCAACTTAGGTGTACAATAAAGATTAATGCACTTGTTAATTCTCCTCAGACTCGGATAATTGTAGCTAAGATGTATTAATGAACTTCTTCACTGAATCATGAAATGGGTTCTGGCTAAAGCTATTGCACTGGAGAAAAGTTTCCTAATGAGTTTCAGTCAGGTGTGTTATTAAAAATAAGTGATAATCATTTTTACAGCCAATGCTTCTCATCAGAGCCTGAATGTACTTGCCAGGTTATTGCATTGTAACTATATTTTCTCCATTCAAGAATATGTGCCCCGAGTCCTGAGATTATACGTGTCACATCTTTGTTTTCCCATGAACAAAATTCAACTGAAATTGTGGTAATAACATTGAAAAATGATTTCAACATAGTTGGGCAACTGTTTGGAGGGTAGTAAACTAGTGAGAGTTTTGGAGAAATCAGTTAGTTTTTTGATAGTTTTGGGCAACTGTTAGGGGAAGTCATTGCTGTTCTGTTAATATAGTGAAATGTTGCAGACTATTATAGTGAGATTCTCAACTATGCCATTGCTGTTCCAGAGACACTGGAATACTAATTAGTATGCTTAAGTTTCTTAAACCTCAATATTAATACACTATGTATTTTCTTTAAAAGACGTCCATGTCTTTTGAGTAAAAGAAGAAGCAACTTCTTAGAAATTAAGCTAAACAGGGCCTTAGTTGCAGTTGAGGTAGTATGGATATTTCTATATTCTATATTCACACTTGTCAATTGCATAACAGGTCCAAGCACCAAGCCTGCACAGAGCCCGGAACCTAAAGCTGATCAACTACTCTCGTAAGTTTTGGAATAGCCAAAAAGAAGATAACAACCACGAAGTCATACGTATCTTTTAGCCATTGATAGTTTTCTTTCTTGGTCTTGATAGAGATGTTATACTGGCTACTTCGCACATACGAAGTCATGTGCATCTGCAAATTGACTGTAGTGCTACTTACATGAACATAACTAATAATTAATATTATCAGACTGGGAGCGGAAAGACGTGTGCTTTGAGGGTCAAAAGAAAATGTATCAAATGAGGGTTGATCACCCCGAGTTTTCAAGCGACCTAATCAGGCATAAATGAGGTGCGGGTTGTGATTTCTATCATGATAGTTGATAAGTAGAGCCCTCTCTTGCTAATGGTTTAAGTTTTACTCCGTTAACAAGCAAACCAAGCATACTGACAAACAACCTTCCTATAATTGCCGTTGTTTTTCTCTAATCCTTTATTGCATTAACCAAATTTTGATTCATTTACTTATGTTCTACAGATGTGCAATGAATGAACCACTGATTTTGTGGACCTAACTAGAAACAACCTTTAGGTCACAGAAGGTGTTAAAAACTGGCGTATAGGAGAATAATTAAGGGAGGGCTCTGTTTGCAATTAAATAGTATTCATAAATAATTTAATTAAGTGATCTAGATGTCACACCACTTTGTAAGACATCTACAGATTTGGACGATAAATGACTCCAATTTTGGGATGCAATCTACAAGGAGATTTTAAATGTTAAAACTCTTAAGAAATGATTGAGGTGAACAAATGACTGCACTGTACATATATGAGCTGGAATTTGCTCCGACCTGGTTACAATATATAAGCATAAAAGTTGAAAAACAAGATCAACAAGAATCGAGATAACAACTTGGTATAAAGAAAAGAGAAATCAATTTAATTGTATGAACAAGGTGCATTCTGAAGCATGAGCATTTTTACCAGTTATTTAATGAGTTTCAGTCAGGTGTGTTGATAAAAACAAACATTACATAGGGGTTCGTAACTAAAGAAGATGATTTTTCTTATATTTTCTCTTCAACTTAGGTGTAGAATATTAATGAACTTCTGTACTGAATCATGAAATGGGTTCTGGAAAAAGCTATTGCGCTGGAGAAAAGTTTCCTAATGAGTTTCAGTCAGGTGTGTTAATAAAAATAAGTGATGATCATTTTTACAGCCATTGCTTCTCATCAGAGCCTGAATGTACTTGCCAGGTTATTGCATTGTAAACTATATTTTCTCCATTCAAGAATATGTGCCCTGAGTCCTGAGATTATACGTGTCCCATCTTTGTTTCCCCATGAACAAAATTCAGGGGTCTGAAAAATGATTTCAGCATATATAGTTGGGCAGCTGTTTGGAAAGTAGTAAACTAGTGTGAGTTTTGGAGAAATCAGTTAGTTTTTTGATAGGTACCATGTGGCTAGCATATGAGCGACTGTGTACATCTTATGCTCAGTGCTCTAAAGTTAAATATTCACACTTATCAACTGCATAACAGGTACAAGCCACCAAGCCTGCACAATGAGCCTCGGAACCTAAAGCCAATCAACTACGCTCGCTATTGGAATAGCCAAGAAGACGATAACAAACACGAATAAAGCTAGTGCAACAGAGCTAATACGAGATAACAAGACTCGAAATGCCAAACTGGCCCCAAAATTCCTATTTTTATGAACTCGCAGGCGAACACAATGCTCCTATCAACAGTCTTACCCACACTGTGCATCAAGTTGAATCCTGTCATTCTTGGCCTTCCATATATAACAAATCCTTGGAATGGGGGGTTAATATACAACTGTTGAATAACACCCTCCCAAGAAAATATTTTTGGGCAACGGTAGCTGTTGTATGATAATAGAATCAATCGATGACGTAAATGTTTCGAAGACAAGGAGATCATGGCTTTCATCAGAATCATTACAGAAAACGTATGTTGGTCAACATCAACTCCAAAACGAATATCATTGGTAAATGGTCAATAAGTAAACCACCTCTTTCTCAGAATCAACTGGCAGTTCCTCTGAGTCTCTGTTTATTAATATTTTGACAACAGAGTCTGTACTCAAATTCAAATCTAGAGGGTAATCTGCATAACAGACCTCTTGTTAGAAAGCTGATATAAATTCCTCATCACTAATGCATAATATTAACTTGATTAAATTACACTCAAATTTCTTTTTCATAAAAAATAAAGCTAACACATAAAGTAAAATACTTTATCATCACCCGCTCTACACTTGGCACTTGGCCAGAATTCTAGCACTAAGACAAGAGTGATAAATTATGTAACCAGCCCTCATAGTTCCTTGAATGTAGAAAATGGGTAGTAGTTTGTTTGTCCATAAACAAGGTGAATCAAGAATTGTACTCCTTTCCCAACATCATATACCATCAAACCGATTCTACTCCCAACCAAACTCCCCAACTGACTGCCCACAAGAAAGCCAATCCACTTCAATTTTCCTTCTCCATAAATTCCTCCAACATAAGCACCAAAAAAAGTTCCGATTCCCCTTGTAATTCCCTCCGAAAAGCTTCCACCAACATAAAGAGTTTCAAAAACATCCCACAGTGATGATAAACCTGGTGCAATTACATGTTTTAATTGCATGGACGCTTGTTTTGCAGCTGCGTTGCCTTCTTCTTTAGCGGACATTATGGCCTTGTCGAAATTCTGGTCTTGTGACATTGATTCCCTCATGGCTGCTTTCGTTGCCTCTGTTCGGATTTTATGTACATGAACAGCTCTGATGTAGTAGAGGTATAGCTTCAATATTTCTTTGGTTATGCATGCAACGGTTCCGTAGCTCATGTCGAAGCAATTCAAGAATGTGAACCTTTCAGTCCAGCTCTTTGAAGACGACTCCTCTCCTACTAGTTGGCGACATTTTTCAGCTGCAACATAAACAAAACAAAAGATCAAATCGGTTAGATTTTCGAAATTAGGGAAGTGAATTGACAGTGGTATAGATGTGAAATTTGCCTGTGAAACTAAGAACAATGGCTCCAAACATGAGGAGTAGATGCAGCCTCATTTTTAGATGTTTTTACCTTCCTGATTAATTATTACAGAATGAAGTTGCTCAACTTATGCTGTGCATTTTAGAGCAAGAAAGTTGAGAATGAAAGAAAAGAACCAAAGAAGGTGGAATAAAGGGCCAACAGAAATTGAGAGGCCAAGTAAGCATCAAATTCCAAGTAGCATGAGTCACAAGAATGAATTTTAATAGTTTGAAACAATTTGTAGGAAAAAATCAAGTTGTGCATTGCGAGTTTGTGACATGCCAAATTTTATTATTACATAGTGCAAATATTTACGCAAAAATTTGAAAAAAAAAATTAAAAGGAAAAACATTTATTCAATTTTAGACATTTTGAGCTTCATCCAGGTTGGTTAAACCGTTGATATTCACAGTTGTAGAAATTGAGGTCTAGGCATGTAGCGTATACTCCACTTTAATAGATTACAAGATATTTTCCTGGAATTTAGCTGACGTGTAAGGCCCTGATAGGTAGTTATATGATAAGAAATCAATGCTCATAAATCATTACTCCTTTCAATTATATCTGTGCTATTGCCCACACCATACCTGCCATTTCTCACAAAACCAACAATGGCTTCAGCTATGTCTAGTGTTAGCCTCTCATTAACTCCAAAAATCTTGGCCAAGGCCACGGACTCACCTAGTATCCGGTCTCCATGGCTCAACCAGCCATGGAAGAGGTCCGGTAATCGGTGGACGGGACAACGCATGTTGGTCCGTCCAATGGCTAAGAGTCCGGACCTCTCGGAAAAAGTGGCAGAGAGTATTAAGGAAGCGGAGGAAACATGTGCAGGGGATCCAGCTAGCGGAGAATGCGTAGCAGCGTGGGATGAGGTGGAGGAACTTAGTGCAGCTGCTAGCCATGCAAAGGACAAGAAGAAGGTTTCTGATCCATTGGAGGATTTCTGCAAGGATAACATGGAGACTGATGAGTGCCGTACTTATGAAGATTGATTACTTGATAGATCAAATCAATGAAATGATTATGATAATCACGTGGAACTTTGATATGAACTTTGCTAAATAAATGATTATTAGGTGTTTAATTATTTTTGCTTTGCGTTGATTTTTTTTTATGATTGAAGTGAATTGCTAAACCTGTTATTGTAAAAGATTCTGCATTGCTTCGGACAATTGCTGAACAATTATGAGAAACTAGCTCTTTAGCCCATCCTCGCTGAACAATTGCTTCATACACTTAAATTACTAATTTTTTGGGAATTTTTTTGTACGTTTGTGTATTTAAATAGTAATTTATTAATTATACGATAATTAATGACAATGCAAGTCTATATTATACTTATCTAAGAGCATCTCCAACGGTATTCTGTAAAACTGTTGGCTAAATATTGATTATGTAAAATTTGCTAAACCTCTAATGTATTTTACTCCAATGGAGTTGGCTATATTGATTGGTTATATTTTGAAAATGATATGTTATTATTATTTTAAGTTATTTGAAGTACAATATATTATTTTAATATGGTAACAATTGACATGTAATTTTGCTACAGGTCCCCGGAGGTTCAGCATATATAGCCAATATGATGAGGTTATCTAAATTTTTAGGTCCCCGGAGGTTCAGCATATATAGCCAATATGATGAGGTTATCTAAATTTTTAGCCAACAGTGATGCACCATTGGAGTGACAAAATTTTTACACATTCTCTATAATGATGGTTGGAGATGCTCTAACGAAAGGTTTTTTTTTTGTTATCTTTGTGTTGATTTGAACGTATGTGTGCAATCTAAATATAATACTTAAAAATGTCAGAGATTATTTATAGTTTGATTTATTAGAGTTATAAATAATTGCAATGCACATGCATGCATAATATTTAAATTTTACTTAAATGAATTTTTACAATTTTTAATTGACAAATATTTACAGTAAATCTAAATAATAGTATAATTTAATATATTATATGTTAGCGAGTAAGTTCATATATTATGATCGGTGTACATAAATGTATGTATATATGTATGTATGTATGTCTAAATAAATATGAAACCAAATGTATTAAAATTGTTAAATAAAATAGTATCACATACTCATATAAATATATGCACATGTATGTATGTATGTATGTATGTATGTATGTATATATACAACTAATAATATGTAATTAATATAGTGATATTAAAAATCCAAAATAACCGTAAAATGATATAATGAAATGGAGGATAAAATGGGCAATTTGAATTAAATTGCTTATCAAAAGCCATTGTTAGTGTATTATATATACTAGCCTACAACCCGTGCCTTGCACGGGCTATCAAAAAAGATTAGAAAATGACAAATTAAAAAACTTAATGAGAACAAAAAATATTAAATCAATAATAAAAATCAATATGGTAAATTATAAAATGAAAAAATTAAATATTAATTGGTACATAGAAAAAATAAATAAAGAATACACATGGGGATTATTAATATTATTTTATTATTTATTAAAATAATATTGATAATAATGACAAATAGAAAAGCTAATATGTTTTAATTAAAAGAAAAAGTAATTGTCCGTGATATTTTTAGAAGTGTTTTAATTAAATTAATAGTGTTTGTTAAAAAAAATACGTTGACATGTTAAAATAGGTAAACTTTTTAAATAATTAAAATAATTAAAATGGGTTTTAATAAAATAAATAAGTAAGTGTTGCACCTGATATTTTTGAAAAAGAGAGATTTTAGTGAGAACAAATATAAAAGGTAATATGTTTAAATTTAAAGGTAATTGCCCATGATATTTTGGAAAAGGAGTAGATTTTGTTAGAAAAACTGTTTTAATTATAAAAGTCAATCAACTAGTTACTATTTTTATATTATTTTATTATTTATTAAATAGAATAAATGACTGAAAACCGACCGAAAACCGAAAACCAAAACTTTCAATGTTTCGGCTTTAATAATATAGTATAGATAATAGATTAACAAATCTACATACTTTTTGTTGTTTTTTTTTCAAATTTATGTTTTTGTTATTTTTGTTAGATATAATTGCTGACGTTTGTTCATCAGTGTTTAAGCAACAGGTGATCATCAGAGTTTACATTGAAGCCAGTCAGAGTTTGTTAAAGTCTGACGTGGTGATAGTTGAATTAGCTGTCGGTGCTGAATTGAATATTCTAGAAGCAATATATTCTGAAGATGAAAAGAAGCAGAATATATTGATACAGCTAAGGAAACGGAATAGAAGATAAGAAGCAATCCTTGATTGATATGAATTGTATAGCTAACTTATAGGAATATCAATTAGAGATGGATTGTATGTAGCTGTGTACTATATAAACACAGATAGGTTGTCCCTAGAAGGGATGCGATTATTGATATATTATTCTTGTAACCTAGTAGCTCTTTGTGATTCATTAACATCACTAAGAGAGAATTATTTAATATAATTCAGTTTGTTGATTTATAAACTTGTGTTCTTGATTGTTATTCTAATACATACTTGATTATATATTGTGTATTCGGCCTAACAATTGGTATCAGAGCCAAGGCTGTTTAATATATACAGTTTTTCGATTCAAACACAGTAATAATCATGTCTGAAGAAAATCAAGCTCCTCCCAAGGTTGAACAGGTTAAACCTAATTCTGTGAGTCGATATGAAACAATCAGGGTTCCAATTCTCAGGCCAGTGGAGTATCCAATTTGGAAGGTGAAGATGACCATGTTTCTGGAGGCTACAGATCCAGAATATCTTGACAGAATCAATGATGGTCCTCATATGCCGACTAAATTGTCTCCTGTTGTTGATGGTCAAGAACAAAAGACTGTTCCAAAGGAAAAGAAAGATATGACTCCTGAGGACATCTCATCAATTGCAAAAGATGCAAAGGTTAGACATCTTCTCCACAGTGCTTTAGATAATGTTATGTCTAACAGAGTAATTGGTTGCAAAACTGCAAAAGAAATCTGGGATGCTTTGGAAGTCAGGTGTCAAAGAACCACTGCTATAAAGAAAAACAGGAAAACAATACTCACACAGGAGTATGAGCACTTTGATTCAAGACCTAATGAAACCTTGACTGAGACTTATGACAGATTTTTCAAACTATTGAATGATCTGTCTCTGGTTGATAAAGAATATGAGCTTGAAGAGTCAAATCTCAAATTTCTCTTATCCCTACCTGAAAGATGGGATTTAAAGGCGACAACAATCAGAGATAATTATGATCTTACAGATACAGATCTTGATGAGATCTATGGATTGTTAAAGACTCATGAACTTGAGATAGAACAAAGAAACAGGAGATCCAGCAAGAAGACAAAATCTGTTGCTCTCAAAGTTGAGGAGAAGCCCATCAAGAAGGAATCATCAAGGAAGAAAGCCAAGGGAAAGGCTTTAGTCATTAAATCTGAAAGTGAGTCATCAAACTCTGATGATGACTCAAACTCTGATGAAGCTTCTGACTCTGAGGATGATGAAGAACAGATGATGCAAATGGCTGCATTGATGGTGAAGACTTTCAAGAAGATGGGATTCAAGAACTTCAAGAAAGCAAAGAGATTCTCAAGGAAAGATTCAAACTCTGAAAGGAAAAGTTTTAGAAAGTCTGATGGAAGGGAGACCAAGTCTGGCAAGAAGGATAAATCTGAAATCCAGTGCTACAAGTGTAAGGAGATGGGTCACTATGCCCCAGAGTGCAAGAAAGGAAAATCTGAGAAAGCACTTATCTCTAAAGGCAAAGACTGGGCAGATACTTCAGACTCTGATGATGGAGTAAACTATGCTCTTATGGCAACTGTCAAAGATGAGACTGAATCATCTGAAAATAAGGTACCCCTAACTACTTATGCTTATGATACTGATAATATATCTGAGTTAAGAGTATATCTGAAAAGCGTTCATGTTAGTTATAGGGATCAGACTTTAGAGAATGAGAGAATTAAATCTGAGAATCTTAGCCTTAAAGATAGAAACAAGTTTCTTGAAGGAGAACTTGAAAATATGAAGCAGATTCAAAAAGAAAGAGATGATGTTGTTTATATTGAACAGGAGTTGACTAAGAGATATAAGCAGCTAGAATCTGATCTAGAAAAAGAAAGAAAAATAATCAAGACTTGGACAAACTCTGGAAGAGACACTCATCAAGTGTTTCAGACAGATTCTGTAGGTTTAGGCTATTGTGAAAATGATGAACTTAGGTTTAAAGACAAGGTTAAGGTTAAACCACAACTTAAACCTGTGAAATTTGTTCCAGAGTCCACTAAGTTAAAATCTGTTGTAGTAAGAGAAGCTGATATGGAATCAGATGAAACCTGTGAAAGACATGAAAACATTATAACAGAAAATCTTATGGAAATAGAAGCCGTTAGAAAGCCAGTAAAAACTTGTGAAAAACAGGTTAATGTTGGCTTGATGACTGGAAAACAGTTCAATCATAAGCTCAAAGAAGTAAAGTCTGCCATGAAACCAAAAGGGTCCAAGAAGAATAGGAATGGAAAGATAGGCATAAATAAAAGAAATAATCATTTGCCTACTGCTGCTGCTCCAAGGAAAACATGTTATAATTGTGGTAGTACTAACCATCTTGCTAGATTTTGCAATAAAAACAAAGATATTAATTCTTTACCTTCTACATCAGGAGTAAAGAATGATTATGTAAGGGTTAAAGCACAGACTTTATGCACACACTGTGGGAGCACTTGGCATTCTATTTATACTTGTAAGAGTTATCATGCTATTTATCACAACTACTATGAGCTAAAACCCAATCTGAAGTGGGTTAGAGCAAACTCTGCAAGTGTAAAGTCTGACAATGTTAGTTTAAACTCTGTTGATAGTGATTCCGCTGTAAAAGCTAACAATGTTAAGAAAGGCAAAGGATCCAAGCAAGTCTGGATCCTTAAAACTAACTCTTTGTAATTGGTTGTGATTGTAGGGCATAAAAGAGAGCACCCTTATCTTGGACAGTGGATGCTCAGGACACATGACTGGAAATAAAGCCCTGCTATCAGATTTTGAGGAGAAGGCTGGCCCAAAGGTTTCCTATGGAGATGGCAACATAGGACGTACTATGGGATATGACAATATCAATCTTGGAAGTGTCATCATCACAAATGTAGCTCTCGTCTCAGGACTCAAGCATAATCTGCTATCTGTGAGTCAAATCTGTGACAGAGGAAACCATGTAGATTTTCATACTGAACACTGTGAAGTTATCAGTAAATCTACTGGAAAAGTTGTTCTAGTTGGACACAGGCGCAACAACATTTATGAAGCAAGTTTGGTAACAAACTCTGATGGAAAAACAGTGTGTCTGACTGCAAGAATGTCAAATGAAGAGAGTTGGAATTGGCATAAGAAGCTCTCTCATCTCAATTTGAACAACATCAATGAGCTAATAAGAAAGGATCTTGTAAGGGGACTTCCAAAATCAATACTCAGTCTAGATGGCCTATGTGATTCTTGTCAAAAGGCCAAACAAAGGAAGTCATCTTTCAAGAGCAAATCTGAATCTTCAGTAGTGGAACCTTATCATCTTCTACATGTTGATCTCTTTGGACCAGTGAATGTGATGTCTATGGGCAGAAAGAAATATGCTCTAGTAATTGTTGATGAATATACTAGATATACATGGGTGTATTTTTTATCAAAGAAGGAAGGAACTGCTCAAAATCTGATGGATCATGTAAATCTACTGGACAAAGGATCACAGCACAAAGTCAAAATTATAAGGAGTGATAATGGAACTGAATTCAGAAACTCAATCATGGAAGCTTTCTGCAAGGAAAGAGGAGTGAAACAAGAATTTTCTGCACCTGGAACTCCACAGCAAAATGGTGTAGTTGAAAGAAAGAACAAAACTCTAATTGAAGCTGCCAGAACAATGCTTGATGAAGCAAAGTTACCAACCTATTTCTGGGCAGAAGCTGTTCAAACTGCTTGTTTTACTCAAAATGCTACACTGATCAACAAGCATGGGAAAACACCATATGAGATGGTGAAAAATAAGAAGCCAAATTTGAAATATTTTCATATATTTGGATGCAAATGCTTTGTGTTGAAGACTCATCCTGAACAGTTGACCAAGTTCGAGTTAAAAGCTGATGAAGGAATCTTTGTTGGCTATCCATTGTCAACAAAAGCATTCAGAGTCTACAATCTGAGAACTAAAATGAACATGGAATCCATACATGTGTCATTTGATGACAAGAAAATAACTGGACTTGAAGATGAAAATGAATATGATCAACTACGTTTTGAAAATGAAGCTTTATTCTCTGATGATGTAAACTCTGATGAAGCTGGTCTGACAAACTCTGACGAAGCATACTCTGAACCTCTACTGGTAAATACTGGAGAAACTGGAAATTCTCAAATTGAACAAAATAGAGAACCAGTTGAGGGGGAGCGTGAAGAAGCTCAACAAGACACAACAAGTGAGTCAGTTGAGGAAACTGATTCAAACTCTGACAGTTCAAACTCTGAGCCATCCAATTCAGGGGGAGCTTCAGATGCTGCAGAAAATCAACATATGAATCAGGAGAGCATGGATCAAGGGGGAGGATTCAATAATGATGCAAGAAACCACTTACCAACAGCAAGAAAGTGGACACAGGCACATACACCTGATCTTATAATTGGAGATCCTGATGCTAGTGTAAGAACTAGAAGTGCTACTACAAATGAATGCCTGTATCATGCTTTCTTGTCTCAAACAGAACCAAAGAAAGTGGAAGAAGCTCTTCAAGATGCTAACTGGATAACAGCAATGCAAGAAGAGTTAAATGAATTTGAAAGAAATGAAGTCTGGACACTTGTACCTAGACCAAAGAATAGATCAATTGTAGGTACAAAGTGGGTTTTCAGAAACAAGACTGACAGTGAAGGTGTGATTACAAGAAACAAGGCTAGACTTGTGGCTAAAGGTTATTCACAACAGGAAGGAATTGACTATGATGAAACCTTTGCTCCAGTTGCAAGATTGGAAGCCATAAGAATGTTTCTGGCCTATGCTGCACACAAGAAGTTTAAAGTCTTTCAGATGGATGTGAAAAGTGCTTTTCTCAATGGGAAGCTTGAAGAAGAAGTGTTTGTTGAACAACCACCAGGATTTGTAGATTCCAAGCATCCAGATTATGTCTATAGGCTTGACAAGGCATTATATGGACTAAAGCAAGCACCAAGAGCATGGTATGAAACTCTTGCTCAATTTCTTTTAGAAAGTGGGTTCACAAGAGGTACAATTGATAAAACTTTGTTTTATTTTAATTCTGGTGATAATTTGCTTTTAGTTCAAATTTATGTAGATGATATTATTTTTGGATCTACTAATGACAAACTTTGTAAGAAGTTTGCAAAGCTTATGCAGTCCAGGTACCAAATGAGCATGATGGGAGAGCTTAGTTATTTTCTAGGCTTACAGGTCAAGCAAACAGATGATGGGATTTTTATCAATCAAGCAAAGTATACCAGAAATCTTCTAAAGAAATTTGGTATGCTTGATAGTTCATCTGCTCCAACTCCCATGGCAACTGCAACAAAGCTAGACAAAGACACAGGTGCTACAGTGGATATGACAACCTACAGAGGCATGATTGGGTCTTTACTGTATCTCACTGCAAGTAGACCTGATATCATGTATGCAACATGTCTTTGTGCAAGATTTCAAGAAGATCCCAGAGAGCCTCATCTAACAGCTGTAAAAAGGATTTTCAAATATCTCAAAGGAACCATAACCTTGGGTTTGTGGTATCCTAGAGAATCAGAGTTTAAGCTAATTGGTTACTCTGATGCAGATTTTGCAGGCTGTAAGATAGACAGAAAAAGTACAAGTGGAAGCTGTCAATTCTTAGGTGACAGATTGGTTTCTTGGTATAGCAAGAAACAGAAGTCAATTTCCACATCCACTGCAGAAGTAGAGTATATAGCTGCTGGTAGCTGTTGTGCACAGATTCTGTGGATGAAGAATCAGTTGCTGGATTATGGTTTGAGGTACTCTAAAATACCTATTTTCTGTGATAACCAAAGTGCCATTGCTATGACAGGTAATCCATTACAGCACTCCATGACCAAGCACATCAGCATAAGGTATCATTTTATCAGGGAACATGTGGAAGAAGGGAACATTGAGCTTCATTTTGTGTCTACAGACCAACAACTTGCAGATATCTTCACCAAACCTTTGAGTGAAGCTACCTTTACAAGATTGGTAAATGAACTTGGAATGATCTCTGGTTTTGACTAGAGATACGGGTTAGACTCAAAATCTATACATGTTTGATTTTTATGCTCATGATTCCTTGCATGTATTAAATGTTATGAGTACCAGTGACATAAACTCTGAAAGTAAACTCTGATGCTAAACTCTGTTAGTCATAAAGTGTTGGTCATACTCTGATAGTTACAGTCTAATGCTATACTCTGATTGTAATTTTGTCTGAAACATATGGACCAATGAAGAAATTTGTATGAAGCATAATTCTCAGTAAGTAATTATGAATCCTTAAGAGTTGTATAGATTCTGATCTCAAATATGTGCAGTAAGTTAACACAGCATGATACTGTCTCTGTATTTATAGCATCTCTTAGTTTATTAATCCTATACACTGAGTCTGTATTAGCTGCTTGCACTTTCTCTCATAAATTAATTGTATTAACTGATGAAAAGTCTAAACTCTGCTAATTAATAGCAAATATTTCACCCTCATATTAAAAGATGCCAAAAAGAGCACAAATTCCTTTGAGATCATGCTGAGCCTAGGAAGATCCAGGAACTTATTGTATGAAATAAGGGCTAAAATCTTTGATTTTTGGTGACTAGTGCCAACCACTGATTACTGGAAAATATATATATATATATATATATATATATATATATATATATATATATATATATATATATATATATATATATATATATAAAGGGGGTGAAAAATAAAAGATATATCCAAATGAAAGGATATCAGAATACAGAGTTTAGATATAAAAATCAGATTTTATGTTAGATGAGAGTTTGAGCAATCAGTTTTTACTGTTTTAGTTTGTGGATTTTATGCACTTTGAGATGATCTAAATATTGATTTCGGTAAACTCTGCTATTGCACACACAATTATTCACACCTGTACAGTTTGAGAAAAGAGTTTATTGACAAAGAAGGACAAATGATAAACACTGATGTATTGTGTGAAATACGCCGAGGTAACTTTGTTTTAATCTCTGATGGTTAAAATGATTTCTTTGTTTCAGACATTTTATGATTTTGAGATTAGACATTTGTTTGGAAATTCGAAAGAGTATGATTACAAACGGTTCATATTTGTATTAAACAGAGGAGAGAGAGGTTGAGTGTTTTGAACAATGTGAAAAGCGGTAATTTTGGCTATTTTTACTGCGCGTGTGTATTGGAAGTTGTTACATACAGCTGTTATCGTATGCATGTTTGACATCTGTTCCACTCACACACTTTTCAAAGACGCCTGCTGTGTGTAGTAATGATTAAAACGATTGGGTTTTAATTTTAACAGTTATTATTTAAACTTACTACACATAAACGGTTCATTCTTTTACACAATTCATCTTTTCATAAGTTTTTACTCACAAACACTGTCTCAAACACTTTCACTGCATACATTCTACACTTTTCTCTGTCTTATTCCTTGCTTACTTCTAAACTTTTCTAATGGATACTACAATGTTTACTGCTACTGGGTTAGAATTTGTCCCTAATAACTATTCAGCTCCACTGGCAAATGAGAACGCACCGGAGGCGTTTCATTTGATTCAGGAATTCTTGTCAAACTCTGATATTGGCACTGCTCTCACCGCACCGTTGAAGCTGTCTGCATCTCAAATCAGAACTTTTTGGCAGACAGGAACTTATGATAATGGAGGAGAGTCTGGGTCTCCATCCATAATCTTTGAATTTCAAGACGAAGAATTTACAGTTACTCCAACAACTGTTCGTGATGCTTTGGGTCTTGAGGATTTCAATGCTTTCATAATCTCTGTTGGCGATTCTGAGTTGGTTAGAATGATGAGAGAAATAGGCTACTCTGGACCATTGACAAAGATTGGTCAACTGAAAAGGCCGTTTTTGCGCAAGGAATGGAGTTTCTTTTTCGATTGCATCACCAGGGCTTTTGGAAAGAAGTGCACAAACTGGGATGCAATTCCCACTGATAGTCTGCAAATCGGGTATTCTCTTCTTTATGGAGGTAATTTTGATGTTGCTAGGCTAGTTCTAAATAATATAGGTGAGAAAATGACTGAAAACAGAGGTGTAGTCTATTTTGCAAGATTCTGTCAATTGATATTCTCTGAATGTGTTTCCGAAGTAGAGATAGCTGAGAATGATGTGATTCCCTGTTTTAAATTACATAAACGCATATTCTCTGATCTAATTAATAAGGATAACAAGAAAGGGGATGTTGGTGTCTTGTTGCTACCTGAGTCTGTGCGACAATTTCAAGTAAATTCACAACAACAACAACTTGCAAATGCTGAAGCTGGACCTTCTGTGTCTCAATCACAGAGGTCAAAGAATTCTAAGTTGAGAGCTGTTAAGTCTGCAAGAATGAACCCATCAGCAAATGAAGCTGGGGTATCAATCACTGATGGTATGCCTCAGACGAAAAGGTTAAAGAAAAGAAGAGCCAACAGGGCAAAGACTGATGATGTTGATGAGGAGAGTGAAACTGATGATGAAACTCTTCATCAAAGAAAAAGAAGACTAGTGGCTGCACATCTGTTTGGTGCATCCAATGTAAATGCTGAAGCAGCACCTATGCCTGAAATGGTAAGTGCTGATATAGAAGCTCCTACGTCAAAGGCTGATGATGTAGTTGAGGAAGCTGCTGATCATTCTGACAGTAGAGTTTTTGAGAAAATGGATTTCTTTGTTGATGAAGATATTCCAGATGCACATCCTACTATCAGTATTTGTGATACTGAGGAGGTAGCAGCTGATCAAGCCACCTTGGTCATTGAAGACTCTGTTTCTTCTCACATAGAGAATCTTTCAGTTCACAATTTACATTCTGACAAAGATGAGGAGGTTGATCAGAGGATAACAGTTGCTACAGAGCCAATTCTTGATAAAGCTGTAGCAGAGAATGTACAAGAGGCTGCTGATAATCTAAACTCTGAGGATATTATTTTTCTTGAAGCTTTGCAACAATCTGTTGTTGAGATTGTTCAAAAAGAAGCAGAGTTTGATACTAATGTTCACTCTGATAATCCGGAAAGAATGGCAGAGAATGTTCCTGCAGAGAATACAGCAGAGGATGACAATGTTGAAGATAGTTCTGCTCATTCACATCCTGATATACCAGAGTTATCTGATATTCGATTAAACTCTGATGAGGAAAGAGAGGTCAATCGAGCTACTGCTGAGCATTTTCAGGATATGTACTACAATAGATGGGCTGCTGCAGATTGTATCTTTTCTGCACAGAGGGCTGCTGATTTTCTTAATGATTCTGTGAAGCAAATTTCAAATTCTGATGTTCTTACAAGTCTAAAGGCCACTGTGGTTCAAGTCAAAGCCTTAAACAATAGGTTTGATGAAACACAAACAGTGGTTACCAATCTTAGGAATGAAGTTGGTCTAAGGGATCTTACCTTAAAGACTGATAGGTCTTATTATTCTGCCATGTTCAAGCAGCAAGCCAAGGATTCTGATGAACTTAAGAAGAGGCTTGGGAAAGTTGAGGAGAATCAGATTGCAATGTCTGCACAATTGAATTCTATTTCTACTGCTATAGAATTGCTGACATCAGTACTACTTTCTGATGATGTCAAAAAGGGGGAGAGTGTACCTAATGACAAATGCAAAGACACTCAAACTCTGAGACGAAGGGATGATTCTACTGATGGTGGAAGCAAGGAAACTGAGAGGAAGCAAATTTCTGCTCAAGGGCAAAGAAGATCAAGATTAAATTCTGATAAGTTGACAAACTCTGGTAAAGGAATCTCAAACTCTGCCAGTGGTTCAAGACTTAAGTGTTTAATTATTTCAGCCAATCCATCTACTGATGAAGAAATTGCTACAAAACTGTTTCTAGAAGAACACGGTAATGAAGCTGCAGTTGAAGACATGGAAGCTGAAATGCTGAGTCTTGCTGAAGAGCATGAGAAGAAATTGAAAGATGGTACTTACAAAAAGAAAGCTGTCAAGGCTCCTAGAAAGAAAGAAACTGGAATTTCTATCAAGGAAAATACTCAACAGAGTATACAATACACTAGGAGGCCTGTAATAGCAAACGCTGATAAGGGCAAGGGTAAACTGATAGAAGAAAGACAGTTACCAAGGAAAAATTATTCAACCTCTGACATTGCTCAAGTTGAATCAAAATTTATTAAATCAACCTCTGACGCTGCTCAAGTTGATGTTTCTACTAAAGTTGTAACAACCTCTGACAATGCTCATGTTGTGCAAACTCAACTAGCACCTCAACTCCAAGATACTTTTAGAAGACCTATACTTCCTGAAACTCTGAAGCCAGAAACTGTTAACTTCTCAGAAACCAGAACTGTATTGGGTAAAGAATCTTATGATAAATCTGGATTAGGTTCACACAGGGAGAAGAGAATAAACAACAGGCCTGGAGATCAATCATCACTGGCAGTATCTGGTATTTTTACTCAAGAGAGTCTTGATATGCTAGAATCTGTTCAGATGATATTTCATAAAGTGTTAAAGAAAGAGTTCTTGTTGTATTTTATGGCTAATGGAAGAGTTTACAAGGTTGCAGAGTCTGACATCAATCTCAAATCTTATGAAGAATTGGAGTATGTTCTGTATTTGTTAAAAGTCAAAAATAGAAGTACTCATGATGCTTCTTTAGTTATCAGAGAAAGGATGCTGAAATCAAAGATAATGCTTGGAGGAGGAGTCTCGAGTGCATATATTCCTAAGTACAGAGATGCTTATGGAAAGATTGTAGAAATGAAAAGAAACAGTGCAAGACTAAGGACTGATCTGGGAGTTAAAGTCTTAGAATTCAATCTAGAATCTGATAAATCATATTTTATTAGGCTAGGGAATGAGATGAGGAAAAATTCCATCTATTCTTTGAGAGCTGCAATTTATCAGACTGGAGAATCTGATCCAGAGTTAAGAGAGTTGAAGAAAGTTATGGTTGAAGAGCTGGAAAGGGCTAAAAGAAGACTTCTCATGGATTATCTCAGAACTGTTCCTGATATTCAAGAAATCAAATAAAGTCTGACTGTAAGTTTTTTTTGTTTTCTATTCTAAGTTAAAGATAAACTCTGATATATTAAACACTGCATTTGTTATATGTTTTGACATCATCAATTATCTGTTTAACTTGTACATTTTTATTATGCACAAGTTGGGGGAGATTGTTAGATATAATTGCTGACATTTGTTCATCAGTGTTTAAGCAACAGGTGATCATCAGAGTTTACATTGAAGCCAGTCAGAGTTTGTTAAAGTCTGACGTGGTGATAGTTGAATTAGCTGTCGGTGCTGAATTGAATATTCTAGAAGCAATATATTCTGAAGATGAAAAGAAGCAGAATATATTGATACAGCTAAGGAAACGGAATAGAAGATAAGAAGCAATCCTTGATTGATATGAATTGTATAGCTAACTTATAGGAATATCAATTAGAGATGGATTGTATGTAGCTGTGTACTATATAAACACAGATAGGATATCCCTAGAAGGGATGCGATTATTGATATATTATTCTTGTAACCTAGTAGCTCTTTGTGATTCATTAACATCACTAAGAGAGAATTATTTAATATAATTCAGTTTGTTGATTTATAAACTTGTGTTCTTGATTGTTATTCTAATACATACTTGATTATATATTGTGTATTCGGCCTAACAATTTTCATTGCAATTATACTAATAAAAATAAAAGTTTTGCAAAAATACTTCATTCCTTTGTTCTTTTAGGTAATACTTATCTTTTCTTCTTTTCTTAATTGAAAGTTATCGATCCTAACTTTCATCTATCTATACTTTTTCATCGCTCTTGTATATCTATTCACATAATATCTTCAATTATACACACATAATATATACACATCAATTGTGTACATATATATCAATTTGAAAATCGATATTAGTGATTTAAAATACATATATGAAACGAATGACGGGACTTCATTGTCGACGAGTAAAGCGATTAGAGTTAAACTCGAAAGTTAATTCATGATTAACAGGTAAGAGTAAG
Source organism: Heracleum sosnowskyi (assembly GCA_030848705.1). NCBI lineage: Eukaryota > Viridiplantae > Streptophyta > Magnoliopsida > Apiales > Apiaceae > Heracleum > Heracleum sosnowskyi. The sequence continues at coordinate 118,173,869 of CM061236.1, read as the reverse complement.
AACATTATCGAAGTTGATTTTGGTTGATGTTAGTTGCTTCCAAGTTAATTCATGATTGGTAAGAGTACGAAGATTATCGAAGTTGATTTTGGTTGCTGTTGGTGATTTTTTTGTGAGATTCAAGTCGATTCGGGTTGCTATGGGTTGCTTCGAGTTGCTATTGGTTGTTACAGAGATTGTTTCTTCTTATATTGTTGTAATTGTTGTTTCGATACTTGAAAATGGGATGTTTGGTAGTAGTAGTTTGAGTCGTTAATTCGTGTAATTTGATCAATGTTATTGATTTCTGTAGGTAGAAGAATAAAGTTTCATAGTTAATTGGCGATTAACAAGTAAGAGCAAGACAATTATCGAAATTGATTCTGGTTGCTTCTGATTTTTTTTATGTGGAATCGGCCCCGCAGGGGCACTTATCTCAGAAGTTGTAAACATGGTTGCAGAAGTTGCAACTACTATTTATATATTCAAATGTTAATGTTGCATATGTGGTTGATTTTGGTTGATTTCAGTTGCAGGTATGGATTGATTGTGTTTTGGTTATCTTTTGTTATGGTTTTAGTTGATTTTGCTGAATACAAATTTGTTATGCAACCTGCTATGCAACCTAAAATATTCTAATTATTAAATTTTTATAAGTTGCATTAATGGTTAATTTTGGTTGATGCAGTTGCATCTAGTTGTATACCGTATTTTTACAAATATTTTCGAAAAGTTAGTATTTTTTCAAATATTTTGGTATTTTTGAAAATACTTAAAAACGATAGTATTTTTGCAAAAAAGTTTCTGGGGTTGGGTATTTCTGAAAAAAACCCAAAAATTATCTTCTTGTGTTGTGGTGTTTTAGATTATAGTTCGGATTCTGGCATACTGATTGTATAGCATATTGTACTGTGGTACTGTGTGCTTTCTAGCGTGTATAATTTTTCTTTAGCTAATTAGCTGTCTGAATTTAGTTACTATTAAAATTTTGAAATATAAATATTTCCCTATTCATAGCTGTGCGATTGTCTGAGTAACTGAACTTTAAATTGCTGCTTAAGCACCTTTACCTGACGGATATGTTCTCTCTACTTTATCTTTAAAATTCAACTTCTTAATGGAGGTACTTATGCTTAGTTGAATATATTGAAAAAACAAAAACGGGAAACTCTTTGTTTCTGGTAATAATCATTCAAATTTTAATTTTAGGAATGAGGGTGAAAAATATTAAGTTACAAATTCACGTAACAGAAGACTTGGATGAACAAATCTTAATCCTTAAGAACAATTTTGACTTCACAAACATGAATTCAATTGATAATCTGTGAAATCCAACAGAAAAAATAAGAAAACTTTCAAAAAATTTAAATTCAATAATAGATAAAAATAATTGTTCCATCACATGATGTTTATATAGAGATATGAAACCCTAAAACGCAATAAAAATAAATCATAATTAAAGTCAAATATAAAATTATTGTAGGTGTGAAACTCTAAGATTTCTATCATCTAGTAAATGTGAGACTTTAAACCCTCTATGAAATTATTGTATTCTTATTTTCTCTTTATTCCTTTCATCTTTATATATATATATATATATATATAGGCAAATGCTCAAATGAGACCCTTTCTTAAAATGAGAACTGAGACTTTATCTCAGCATTTTATTTATTTTTAATCTTAGCCACTCAATTAGATAATATACATACATACACATATATGTATCACCTCCACCTCCATTTTGTCTCTCTCCTAACATTTATTTTCGGCAACCATCATCCTCAATTAATCACCGGAATTCACTTTCTCAACCATCTACTCCGAGTATCTTTCTCATTCACTTTCTCTCTCTATCTTCATCTCTCTTCCCTATTTCTTCGATTGCAACTCTCCTTCCATATTTTGTCTCTCTCCTCCGTCTCCGCCATTAATCATCGGAATTCAAATCTACTCCGACTATCTTTCTCATTCACTTTCTTTTTCCATCTCCGTCTCTCTTCCCTATCTCTCCGATCGCAACACTCCGAGCAATGAACGATGTCAAATATCTCGACGATGTTGTTCATTTTTGATTTAATATCAAACAAACTAACCACCAACATCGTAACGATGCCGAATACCATCACTAATTCAGATCTGATGTTGTATTATAATTTCAGTTTCAACAATTTTTGGTGATTTTCTTTTAGTATTTGGTGATTCTGCCTGAAATTTAGTGATTTTGTAGCTGGTGTTTAAATTTTTAATTAGTTCAGCTTGATTTTTGATGATTTCAAGGTAGTGGTAATGGTTTTTATTTTGATGATTTGGTTTTAAATTTGATGGTTGTTATGTCAACGTGGTGATAATGATGTTAGATTTTAGTGATGGCGATGATTGTGGTGGCGGTTATGGTGGTTAATGTTGGCGGCGTAGAGTGATTAGTGGCAGTAGAGACGAAGGTGTGTCGTGGTGGTGGTGGTTGTGGTGGTGATTTGCTTTAATTGATTCTGGAGGTTTCTAAAGAAATTTAGTGATTCGTGTTAAGTTTTGGGTGATTGAGGTTTGAATTTGATGATTATGTAGGTGTTGTTGTAGTGACAGGTGATTTAAATTTTGGTGATTTTGCTTTAAATTTGGTGATTCAGATGATGTAGTGGTAGATTATGGCAGTGATTGTGGTGTTGGTGATGCTAGCGATGGTGGACTGATTATCATTGTGGTGGTGGTTATACATACAGTTATATATTATATATGTGTTTATATAATAATTTAGTGATTTGTTGTACAATTTTAGTGATTTTATGATAGACTCTCAGTTCTCATAATAAGAGAGGGGTCGCATTGGAGTAACCCTCTCTCTCTCTCTCTATATATATATATATATATTTGTACAATCAGAATTTTTTTTACTTATTATACAATTCAAATTATTTCCTTATTTCATTTCCCCCAGCAAACACACAAGGATACACACACACAGACACACGCATACATAAATACATATATACTTACACACACATATATATATACATACATACATACATACATACATACATACATACTAGGCAACCACCAATATTGCAAAAAATCCCTTGATTGTTGGTCGGAACTCGATGATATTACTCATCCTCACAATTTAAAAAAACAAAAAACAAAAAACATTTTTCGAGTCCATCATCCCAACCCAAAATTTATCTCTCTTCCGTTTTCTTGACCAGTTTACTATTCCTACATAAAAATATATAATCACTTGATTTGATGTTGAAAATAAAATATTAAACCAGAAAAATCTTATCAAATTTCGTTTCAGAAATTAGATTTTTAATTGAAGAAATTAAATTTTCTCTTTACAAATTAATGTGAAGTAGAGTGAGCTAAATATTTTCCTTTTTCAATTATCTAGACATTGAAAATGCAATTGAGTTATTGTTATTCTCTAGTATCAACTAGATTTTAATATTTATAATTTAAAACATTTTGTTAAAAGATTATTTTTCATAAATGGAGCTACAACAAGTCGATATATCCTAAATTTATGTGGGGAAGTTATAAAAAAATTTGTGATTTCAAATGTAACATGGTGCAATTCTACAAATCATGTATTATGTATGGAACGAATCAGACATACACACAATCACACTTATGACAAGGTGGTCATGGTTACTAATTATAATAGAAGCAGATGATGATATAAAGGCGTGGCATAATGTACAATAATAAATATATTTTTCCAGTATTTTTATATAATCTTAATTTTATAACAAAGTCTACGTCGAACAAAATCCTCCAACACTTAACAGTAGCTAGATGTTTAGCTCAAAATGTTGGACGTCTTAGCTCAAAATTGGGATAGATCCGCTTACACCAAATCTTTATTAGTACAACTGCATATAACAAAGAGAAAATATTCTTTATGTACTGAGGATCAAAAAGGACAACAAAATAAAGCAAAAAAATGACATTGAATCCTCAAAATGTTAAAAAAATTGCAGTTCCAATAATCTTCAATAATATTATTTAGTTAAAATATATTAGCTCATGAGAAAAACATTTAGTTGTTATAATGCATTTTACTCCAGAAAACCCAAGTTAAATTACTAGCATGTTCAAATTGACATCAATGTGAGCATTAGTTACCTAACTCTAATGAGTACTATCTGAAAGGCACCACTAAACAAATAATAAAATGTGTTAATTACCTATTCAAAATGTGTTAATTTCAAATTTCAAATGTCTTGGCACTACAATGTAATGTATACAATTAGGATAACGATCATATTATTTGGAAAGGATGAAAGAATATGTTGGCTAAAATCATTGAAAAGAAAATGATGAACCCTGATTGAAAATGAAAGACATGATGTACTTACCATTAACAACGTATGTAGCTTGTTCTTCACAGACTGATACTCCTCTTTAATTTTTGGAAGACATTAAGCCCATCTACACCAAAGACATATATGAGCCATCACATCATATGAATAACCAAAATAGGCTACAAATTACTTCTGACAACAAAACTAATGAATGACACTAGGAATAACATTATTTTTTTAAAGAAAATTGTGTATTTAATCTTTTATACTTTTTCATTTAAATATCGAGAACAAAATTCACAACTTATTGCATGTGTTATTTATCTCGCAAAATCAGAATGAGATCCAAATTCTAAAGTATGTCAATATTTTACAAATTGAGCTCTTACCATTTATTTTAGCTGGATTAAATCTTAATGTTTTAACAAATCAACTCTCTTTAATGTGCATAGTGGCAAACTTTTGTGCAAATTTACTATATCAACTCTATTTGAATTTATAAAATTGATTTATAATACAAGAAAGTTTGAGATATTGACACCGTAAAGAGTTATTATAGTCAGCAAGAAAGACCAACCTTTCATTGTTCTGAGCGTCATAATGATCTTGGAAGGCAATGTATAGGCCTATCACCTTTTTTGCACCGATGCTATTATTTATGAAAAGATATGATTAGTTAAAAACTTAAAAGATGACCAATATAATACAAAGTAGACATGTAGTCACCAAACATAATATACTTAAATATAACATGATGAGAAATTTGTAATGAATTGTGCTAGCAAGTATCTTTAAATAGAAACACAATAAAGTCTGCAAAAACCAAGAGTACATCATCATGTAGATTGAATCTCTATTATATTGTTAGTATCATTTAATATCTAGCAAACATAACGATGCATTTTCAAAACATGGAGTTGTCTTCTCGAACAAGCTAAATAATCAATAAATATGTATAACATATTTAGGCTTGCACATCAAAATAAAGTATATATAGACGTTTAAGAACCTTCAGAGAAATTAATTTGGTCAACTAAAAAGACTCATAATATGTAAAGAAAATATGATCGAAGATCATTAATTATCCTATTTCATGAATTGGAACATAAAAAATATGTGCAACATGTTATGTCAAAGCCGTATGTCTTATGGTAACTTCATATTTGTAGTTGTTCAAATTTCAATTAATATATATATATATATATATATATATATATATATATATATCTCCATATAACCGATTTTCTAAATTAAATACATATTATTCTAGGTGTTTCATTGAGTAAAATATCAAATTTATTAGGAAATAAAACACGTGTCTACAGTTAGGAGTAGCTATTATCAGTCCAACATTTACATAAAGAATATGTAACTATTTTATGAACACACAATTATTCTGAAAAAATAGATTCACAATGATAAGAAATCCTAAAGGTATTTAGCAAAAAAACCCTGAATGCTTAGTCAGTAATCTTTCAGTTTATTAGCTTTATTATGTTAAATTATAGAAATAAAATTTCTAATCACTATAATTAAATAGTATTGTACCTCATGCTCGCACCCTTCAACCAATAGAGAGTTTCATAGAGTTCCCGATCGACATTCTTTTGTTCACTGTTTAATTAAACAAACCCAAAGTAAATATATATAATTAAATTCATTCGATCATTACTTTTAATCTAAAACAACTAAATAAAAAGATATTTATACAAACAATATAATAGTCAGAAAGAACACTAACATCGCAATATCAAGCTTATGCAAAATTCTCTCCAAAGTATCGAATTAACAATTAATTAAAAAGATCCCAAAGAAATTGTGATTCATCCATACATTTTTTGCATCTCTATGAACTAGCGAATAACAATTCCTATATATACATCAGGAAAGCGACCATTCATTATTCTAAATCCTAGAGAGTATACGAATTAGGTAAATTCCACAACACCCGCATCAAATCTAACTTAGATAAGTGTTTTTAGGGTGTAAAATAAAGATTTAAAGAACCATTTTTTTAAAATATAGAAAATATGTAATGAATCGATCTCGCGGTAAAGAGACTCCACAAATCGAACATATCGGCGTTGTAACGGCTTAATGGAGTCCATACTCGCTTGATTTTTAATAAGTTACTAGCTGCTTACTTTGCTTTCAGTACGTGAATAACTAGTTCGCAACTCTAAACTGATATACTCGAAGTAGAAAATATACATTTAATTATGGAGCTAAAAGACGATATTGGGTCACATTTTTTTTATCACATATAATAAATGTTTCAGTTTTGCCTTCTAGAATTTTTAATGTATATAATATCTTTGCTCCTATATATAAAATGGGGTTTGGTGAAATATAATCACATATATGTTACAGAATTTTGTGGTTCATCCATTTGGAATATTTGTCAGTTCAAATATATGGTTTGATTATTAAATATATCACACAAAATAATCGGATTAAAACATAATGTTATGATAACAAATGATAGAATTTAAAAATAGAATAGTTGATTGTACATAATGCATAAAATACTATGATCGATTAGCCAAAATATGGACTACCTAAAAATATTAATGTACACCATCATTTATTTGAAGAGAATATACACAAAACATCATAATAAAAAGAAAAATGTAAAATAGGCATATAAACAATATTAAAAATGTCAAAAAAAAAATTAGAAAGTATTCTTTTACCATACATGACGTCACTTAGTTATTTGAAATTATAAATTTTCTAAACAATTACACTTTAAAATGTATAAGGGTTGCCAATATGTTATGATAATTCCGAAGTAGGGACTCCTTTATAAGATCTAAAAATTTAATACACCCGATTTCCCCCCATTTTAATATACGAGTCACCAATTATATTCATGATGAAGGTCAAAATTCTTGTTAAATTATTTTATTAGTCAAAATGATGCAGTTAAATATATTAAAATTTAGAAATTATAATAAGTGCTCTTATTAAATAGTAATAATAATAACAATAACAATAATAATAATAATTATAAGTATGCTTCTGATTTAAATTTTAAGTTCATATCAATGAAACTGAAAATTTATTTTAACATGCCTATTTACTTCATAACATACAATTTTTAATTATTTATTTTAATAATCTAGTTGGAACAAAATTTATGACAAGACATTGCATAAATTAAATAAAATACAAAAAGAATGTTACCTCAAGGTATGTGGGCAGATGGACGTGAAACTCAGTTCTTCGTGGAGCACGTTCTTCATTGTTTACTACATGTAATTTATAAAACATGTTAATTGTAATTCAAGAAAAAATGTAGTTGAATTTCACACTAGTTTGCTACATGATTTTTAAATATATATTATTTGATATGTGTAGTTTGAGGTGAAAATCATATCAAATAAAGTTGAATCATTTGTGCAATAATAAAACTATAAATGGATCATTTTGGACCGAATCGGATTGTTGTTAATCAAGATTTTGAAACAAATATTGAGAATCTAAAATTTATTCTCAAACATGTGTTTCATTCAATTCAATTTTATTAGATATATGATAAAAACTCAAACATATGCAAAATTTAAAACACACAACAAAAAATTAAGAAGGAAATATTTAAAACTTAGCTATTTCAGTCTAATATAAATTAAATAAACCATATTGAAATTGAAATTTTTATGAATTTAAATTATGATCAAATCTAGAGGTGTTTTAAAAATTATTTGAGAGAGAGAGAGAGAGAGAGAGAGAGAGAGAGAGAGAGAGAGAGAGAGAGAATCTATTGAACCAATGACTTACCAATCTCGGGATACTACAATTTTTGCAGCCACAATAAGGAAAGGAATACAATGAGACAGATCGGATAAAAACCAACAATCGAGGGAAAATTGGTATCAACCAAAACTTTTGATTTAAAATTTTACTATTTGTATTGCCGATGGTATTATTTAGACTGTAATTGAAGAGTAATGGAGGAGTTGCATTCGTAAGTGAATTTAATGACTTAAGAGTTGTACAATATTTTTGTTAAATTTAGAGAAAAATATGATCTTAACAAAAAAAATGAGGTGAGTTTTACAAAATAAGGGGAAAAGAGAAGTAAAGGAAGAGATGTTGGTATACATGTAAGGATTGAATAATCAAAAATGGGGATGAGAGATTTTTATAGAAGACTTTGATATGACATGGAAAGCGTGAGAAGCATCGAGAATAGATAATGAGGTGAGAAACTGTGTGAGAAAAATATGGGCGGAAAAAACATGGGTGGAAAAAACATGGGCGGACAATAATAGAGGATAAGATGGGATACAACCTGTCTCAATTTTTTTTAAAACAAAAATAAATTACAATTGGTTACTGAGACATCACAATAAAAAACTTAGGCTCACAAGGACCACAACTAAAAAGGAATTGGCCGAAAATATTAAAAATATATGTATAAATAAAGTAAAAGTGGTAAGATTAATGTTTCTAATTTATCTTATGATATACATATATAATCCTAAATGTGGATAAGATTCAGAGAAGATTATCATGTGAAGCTAGTCACTTTAAAATTAGATTTATCAATGTTAAATAAATTTATTATAATCGTTAATGTACATAAAATATTCGTATATTCTCGGGAATTGTCACACATAATTTGTGGGAGGGTCATAATGCGGATTATATTTATATTTAGTCATTTAACTCCATCAATATGAGACCTTTTATAATTTTGCCCAAATATAAATTTGTACGGACACTACCCAAAGCAGACAATATCATTTAAGGCATGTTGGCTCCCCAACAAGTGGTTCCATAACGATCTCAAGATTGGCTCCCAATTGGGCCTAAGAAGAGGCACGTGGGCTACCCAGAATAGCTTATGTTTGAAGTAGACGAGCCTTTGAGTATGGGCCTTGGGGGGAGTGAGGTAGCCATGTGGGCTTGTAGTATTGGTCGAGGAGAAGATTCGGCTTGTGTCGAGCTTGATGTTTAAATGGGAAGATTGTTGGGAGTTGGGCAACATCGTTTGTGGTTGCAATAGAATATTGTCGATGTATAAGTTGCCAGTGAACTTCATTAGCATGAGATTTTTGTTAGGATTTACCAAAAAATAATTCCATTCGTGCTTGGCACAAAATGAAAAATATCACCTATTATGGAATTAAGACATGTTTTCGGCTCAACAGACTTCTACCTCCTTACTGTGTGATATGGTTCACGCTCGGCGCATACGATAAGCCCCTAGGTTCCCTGACTCCACCTAAGCCCATATTGGAAGCCTATATGCCTCCTCTTTAAGCCCTTCCTAGGGTAGTCCACCTGCCTTTTTCTAGTCCCATTTTGGAGCCACTTTGAGATTGTTTTGGGCTGTTACAACTTCAAATTCAAATAATACTTGTTGGGCCTGCTAAACGAACCTTATCTCCACATAATGTCTGTTTTGGGCTGAACCCGCATGGATTTACTTTTGGGCATCACCCAAAAGATCTCTTACTTATGGAGTTAGCTGGCTCTTTATTAACTAGTGATTTCTCCTTCTCACAAACAAAGTGGGACAATTCCCAACATATATTTGTATGGATATGATAGAATTCACTCTAAATATATTCGCTATTATGCATAAAATATAAAATTGGTCATCCACTCTATCAGTTTATATAGAAATATTATTATTACTTAAAAAGTTATACGATTAAATTAAAAATTAATTAGAAAAAGTAAATACTTCATGATGTTCTTTTACATAATTCATATTAGTACCCGACAGTCGTTTAAAATTTTTAACTGTAATTGAGGCGATAGATGGGCCTACATATTTTAAACCAACTTATCGGTGTTGATTATTTAAAAAACTATTCTAATTAAAACTCGTTTAGCTATTCTAATTTAAATACATTTTCAACACCTTCTTATCTTAAAACCTCTAACTAGACCTAATTATTAAAAATCTATTTAGTGGGTCTAAATGTATTAATAATCTTTTCTAATTAAAAAAATATTGTTATTTTAATTTATTTAAATATCTAAAACTTACTTATTTTAAACACCTAATTTAATCGGTCTAATATTATTACAAAGTTTATTGTAAATAAAACACATATGACAGTTTTAATTTAAACAAACATCTAGAACCCAAACAAATATATGTTAAAATAAACACAATAATATACATAATAAGATAACAATATTAAAGGTGACTCGTTTATCGTAGATATATATATAGGGACTTACTCTGGTGAAAGCCAAATTAAAATAGTAATTAGAAACTGGTGTAAAACATGGGTGGATGATGTAATGATGATGTCAAGGTGAGCCCGGAGTGAAGGGTTTCGAGCACATAAACGCAACGGAAAACGTAAAAATAAATCAAAATTCGAAACCCCTCCGCAGGATCCATGCGAAAACAAAAGATTTAATTCAGAGATTAAGAACAAATACCTTAAGAAGCTTTAGCAGTTCATTAATGGAAGATTAATGGAGATCCAAAGCTTGTTCAATCACCACATATCCCGCTCTTGCGATCTACGCTCTACGGTATCCACACGAACGCTTTTCTTAAAGGATTGATGTGTACTAGCACCCGAAAACTGCTTCTTTCTCTCTCTCTTTTCTTGCTCTCATAAGCGGCTAGGGTTTTAATATAAAAACGTTTTTCCACATTAACATCAGCCCTCTTTTAGAGTTTATATAGAGAGGAAAATAAGTTTTCTAATTATAATCCAATTATAATAAAATACTAATCCGAAATTCCAATTTATTATTTAATTAAGTCGCACTTAATTAATTAATAACTAATTTCAGAATTAGTTTAAGTAATTCCATTTTCTATTTAAATAATTAATCAAGTCATACTTAATTAATATTATAAATAGAATAAATTACTTATTTAAATTTAAATTCATAATTTAAATTATTTCTCCTTCAAGCGTTCTTTGTGTGTGACCCTATAGGTTATTATTACGTTGGTAACAATTTTAATAACTAATTAAAATTGTAAACAATGAGCGGCATCTAGTAATACATCATTGCCACCCAAGTAATAATAATTAAATCGGTGATTCGATTAAGCCTTTCGTGAATAATGTTCCATGTAATATAATCCCTTTAACCTTAATATTATAGATTAAACTCGAGGCATGTAATGTGTCATCATCTTCATAATTTAATCTTAGTTTTCTTGATCGATGAGTAGACTAATAAATCAAATCAACATTTGAGCACGACCGTGCATTTCTTAGTCTCACTCAAACAAGAGACCAATAATATCGCTCCTAAAATTAGGAGGGTTAAATCTCATCTAGATCATTCATATTTCTCATACGATTCATAATATACCCAATGTCCACTTTTATCATCACCCGGTCAAATGTAACTTTTAATATAATCAAAGTATATTAATTCTCGTATAAAAATATAATGATTTCAGGTCTATATAAGGATCATTACACCATTATCACAGTGAGAATTACTTATGACACTATTAACATGTGTAATCTCATGGCGGGTCAATCCAATGTCATGTACTCTTACATGCACCTATGTTTTGACTTTAGTATCACCATAACTATGATCAATGAGATGTGGTTATCAGTCAACAAACATACTAGTCTCTGTGCATTATTATTGTCCTTAAATAATAACACTCGACTAGGGATATTTAGGAATAAAGATACTATTCATATAATCTCATTTTTAAGTCACATACTTAAAGATATCGAATACGTATCATAATTCCAAGGATATGTATTATGCTAACATTTATAACGCTTTAAATAAAGACATAATAAAATAATAACAATAATCAATAAAACATAATTTATAATAATAAAATGTTTTCTTTAAAACATAAAGTATTGTCTCTAGAGCACTAATACTAACACGGAGGTGGGACCAGGGTAGGGTGGGTCCCTTGGTGGGGTCACGGATGGGCGATGTTATCTTGGGGGTGGAAATAGTGGTTTTTAGTTTCTAGGCTAAAAATGGTTTCTATTTGTTCACTAGCATCTATATTATATTTATTAAATATGAAACATTAAAAGTTTATTCGGTTGGTCGGTACAACTTTTTGGTACTTCGTGTTTTTACTTAATTACCCTTACTTATCTATAAAAAATATTATTTAATAGACAAATATTCAATGTAAACCACTTAAAGGTTAGACATGTTAGACCAAAATTCCAGTACAATGTATTTTTGACTTATATACTCACACTAAAGTTGCAGTACAATAAATCTAAAAAAATTAGTACAATGAATTTTAATTTACAAAACAAGTTAATTTTGATTATGATTTTTTTTTGAAGTAAAGATTGTAGGCTGCCCGGATATATAATGCATAAAAGTACAATGTATTTAATATACATGTGTGGTCTAAGAGGTCAAAATTTAAGTGGTCTACGCTGAACATAACTCTTATTGAATAATAACCGTGCTTATTTATAACCAATTACCTTTTTTGGCTAAACACGTTATTCTTTCTATTTTTTTCTAACACAATCTTCTCCTTTTTCCAAATATATCATGGTTGCATGGGCAATTACCTTTTTCAACTAAAACATGCTATCTGTTTTTTAGTTTTTCCTTACTAAAACCTCTTTTTTTCTCGAAAAATATCACGGGTAATTACTTTTTTCAACTAAAACATGTTACTTTTTCTATTTTTGCTTACTAAATCTCTCTTTTTCAAAAAATATCACGGTCAAACCCTTACTTATTTATTTTAAAACTTATTTTAATACTTTTAATTATTTTAAAAAGTTTACCTATTTTAACATGCCTACTTATTTATTTTAACAAATGTAATTAATAAAATATTAATATATAAATAATAAATAACAACTGTTAAAAACAATCTGTGCATCGCACGGGTTTTAAGCTAGTACACACACATAAATATATTTTTACATAAAAAAATATTAATTTTAAATTAAAAACAATTATTCATAAAAAGTATTTTTTTAATAAAGTAATATATAATATATTCTTTTATATATAAAATAATATTAACAATAAAGTTAAATACGATAGAAAACAATACAAAGAATTTTGAATGTTAATGTGTACATTGTTGGGCTATAAACTTAAACATATATTTAAGTTTATAGCCCAACAATGTACACATTAATACTAATAATAATCTTTGTTATACTAAGTGATATCCTTGAATTTAGCAAAAAAAAAAAAAAAAGATATCCTTGATGATTGACATAGTATAGAGTATCGACTTGAATGAGCTTCTCTTTATAAAACATAATTGTTGTCGGAGGATTTTGGTAACAACACGGATCGGAGGTGTGATGGAATAATAGAGCATAATTTGTATATATGTGACTATTTTTAGGGATTAGGGTTATATAAAAAAAAGAGGGGGCTGGATGTTACAGCCAAAATTCGGTATCGGGTTTTTAGGGTAAATTCGGGTCAAGTAGGATTCAATTGGTAATATCCAAGATACAATTAGGGATTGAATTAGTACAAGGAAGACTCAGGGCTTGCCCTCATAGGGGAAAGGGTGCGCCCTCTAGCAGTCCACCCCTTGAGGGCGCGTTCTCTTGGTGTGGACTGATAACTTGACAATAATGGATGACTTGATAGAGAATAACAACTAAATTGACATGGAATTGGCATAGGGAAAACTTAGGGCTCGTCCTCGTAGGGGTAAGGGCACGCCCTCTAGGCCGTCCACCTCTTGAGGGTGCGTCCTCTTGATATGAAGTGACAATTCTACAATAAAGGATGGTTCTATTGGCACAGTATTGACAAGTTATTGAAGACTTATCCCTTAGGATATGTCCTAAAGGAGGGATGTCCATTATTGAAGGCCTCCAGAGGTTTGCCTGATGATTGAAGAATTCCCTCCTAGGATATGCCCTAGGAGGGGGATGTCCGTTGTTGAAGGCCTCCAGAGGTTTGCCTGATGATTGAAGGCCTCCTCTTGTATTCAATGGGCACGTCCTCATTGGGGATGTGGGGTTAACCTTGGTGTGTGCTTTGGGGGCTCTGTTCCTGTACTCAATGGGTGCGTCCTCATTGGGGAACTTTGGCGTAATCCTCCACTTTGTACCCGAACGCTTGGGATCACTTGTCCTGCAATCTGGTGGGTGCTTCTCATTCGGGGAACAAGGATACGTCTGGAAATTGGGGTAAGTCGTGGTTATACTTACGTCTATGAAATAAGAAAATAGCTAGTAACAGATAGGAGTAGTCCTCAACGGGGGAAGTTTCCTTATTTGTGAAGTCCTGAAAGCATAGACGAGCCTTGGGCCTTTGTGACTAGGCCTCATCGTTGGACATTCCTAAAGCGAGTCAAAGACCAATTCCAGAAGATGGACCAGGTATCCTAGTGGGCCTCAGAAATCAGAAACCAACCCATATGGGTTACTTGTTCCCCAAGAACTACGTAGGGCTTGATCCCCTATAAATATGGGGTATGTAGGCACATTGAAAGGGGTTGGAAGCGAAGAGCTCAGCGAGCCACCACCAAGAAAACCATTGCAATCTCAGCCCCCAATTCATCACAACCACCACACTTCGGCGATTTTCCGGCGAAGAACCACCATCATAGATCTTGATTCCGGCGACGATACCAAATTCTTTCGTCAACACTGGACTTGGGAGGTGTCTCGATTTGTCTCGTATATCGGATCCCTTTTGCCAAGATGCATGCGTACCAATTTATATTGGATCAAGCCCACGTAGTTCTGTGAAATTGTATTTATCCCTGAGAGACTTTAGGGATAAACTTCATTAATGTGGAAAATTACAGATTTTATCTTGCATTATCTTGGCGTTGTGATTCTTTCCTGATTTGAAAGAATCGTTTGGAGATATTCGTTGATTAAGATTGATTCTTTCCTCGTTTCAGATAGAGGATAAAACTTAGTGATCAAGAAATTATTATTAATCTGAATTAATAATTAATAAAAGGAGAAATTTGGGACTATGCCAAAATGTGGCATAACAACTAGCCCCCAGTTCTTCAGTGTAGCTTGCTGCAGTGGAGAACAAGCTACACTGAAGAACTGAAAGTTCTTCAAGCTTCCAAATTTCTTCGGTTGCTGAAAAAGCTAAAAATAGATTATTAGAAAATCATAGAGTACTACAGTGCCTGTAATTTTTATGCGGATGCGAGCATAACACCATGCGATGAACCATATTAGGATAAATATTTGCCAAGGTTTTCAAAAGTGCGAGTATAAATATTATCGTTTTGAAATCCATTGCGGTCTTCGTTGTAAAGTTAGGACCTTGGCGTTTTGTATATAACCCGAATTGGCGTACACGCTCTTCAAGTGTCATTATCCACATAAAGATGTGTCTTCATTTGCCCGGGAGCCGGGGCTTTAATGAGTTACCCAATTTCCCCTTAGAGAATAGGGCCTTCAATAATGTAATTTTTACCCAATTTCTCTTGAGAGAGTAGGGCCTTCAATGAATATAAGTTTGTCCTTGGACTCTCCTAAGAGATCAAGGCTTTTAATCCAGAGGGTCGCAGACTCCTTTCTTCAAGCGTGTAGTATTACAGGATTTAGAGCTTGCACAGGCTACCCTACTTGACAATTTAAGTTCGTAAATTTGAAATATTTTTGACATATATGTATTATCGCGATGATATATGAAAAATATTTTGAACGCAGTCGAAAAGTAAAATAAATATGTCATTTAAGAATGTCGCGATATTTATTTTCTTTGTAAACTAATGCATTGTTATAAGATTTTCTTGAAAATTATGCATTTCGCATAAATATTTTTTCTTTGAATTGATGCAGCTCGTTCGATATTTTGAAATATCCACAATTCTCCCAAATAAAAATATCGGACGATATTTTCTAAAATGTTTGTGCGAGTCTCGCAATAATTTTACAAGCACAATAAAATATTACTCGCACAAATTTTTGAAATAATAAATATTTTTTTAAAAAACAAATATTTAAAAATGATTTATGTATATATCATGACATTATTTAATTTTCAAAAAATAAATAAAATAAGATAAAGAAAACTTATCTTTCAGTTTGACCCTGCTGCGAATTGTTGTCGTGCAACGCGGTTTGTTCACGTTGCTGATGATATTCCTTCGTGCTGCTGCCAAACATCGCGGGCTCCAACTTTTTCTTTTTAATTACTTCTTCCATTCTTGCTTTTCTTCCTGCTTGTTACCCACGGCCATATGTATTTTGCTTTGTTGATTTTTTGTGTTTTATTATTGCGCGCGTACAAAGGCAGCCATGGTAATTTTTTTTTTATGTCACGGTTTGAACTGGTTGACAATGTTGGGCCAAATATTATGATTGGGCCAAGTATAGAGTTGGGTTATAGGTTTGGTCCGTCCCAATGACTTGGTATCTAGAGGAGTGTCACTACATATATATTGTACCTTCTTCTCCATTTTACGGTTATCAAATGAAATGAAATGAATATTTAATTTTTATCTTTATTTTTCTTGCATTTTCCTTCTTCTTCTTACTTTCTGTTCGTAGTTTAATTTCACAAAAAAACCCAAAAAAGTGTCAAGATCATGACAAATGGTATCAGAGCTAGTCTATCCTTGGACATGGCTAACACTTTTGCTGTTGATTTTCCAGTGGCTCAATATTCTTCAAATCTAATTCAAAACCATAATTTCTATCATCCCTGCCAGTATACGCCGTCACCGACGCCTCCTCATGTTTATCACCGTATTCAACCACCACCAGAGCCAATGTATCATTTCTACACTACTCCTCAAACACCTTACATTACCACAACCCCGATACTTATTTCTGATACTACCAAATGTTTCCTACACCAATTAAATAACAAGGTCACTCAGTTGGATGTAAAACTCAATCAACTCAGAATGATAGTCGAGGAGAAGAAGAAAGTTGTTGATCTGCCGATTCTACATGATGTGTTTGAAGAAAGTTCTGAAGCTTGTGAAGGTAGTGCTCAGTTTCATAATTCTATGAAAACTGAAGAAAATAAGGAATGAGAGGACAAACACAACCAAATTATTCAAATGCTAAAGAGGATGGAGAAGAGTGTTGTCAATGTGAATCCGGTTCTGGAGAATAGTGATGAAACTGAGGAAGAGAACACTCATCGAGATGAAATGTCCCCCATGGTAAATCATTCTTCTACTACACCTACTCCTGTTTCAATTGTCAATAATGTGGATAGTTTGAGTAGACTTGAGAAGATGATTGATGTTAAGGATGAATATTTGAAACAATTAAAAGTATCATAACCTTATGCCCCTCATGTGTTCGACGAAAGTCCTGAGAAGGTATACGTGGTACAAACTCCAACAATGCCTTTATACGTTCTTGACTCTATAGCTTCTCATGTCAAGTCAATTGAAAGAGCTTTGGAAACAGGTTTAGGTATTGAATTTGCTAAGAATGATAGGGAAATGGTTTATAAACTTCACGAAGACGAACTTGGTAAGTTTAGAATGAAAGAGAGATATAAGGAAAAAGATAAAAGTCGATATGATGGAAATAAGAGCCCTAGTACCTTTCAACTTGGTGAACATGAGCTGTATCAGGCTTATAAAGAGATGGTACATGAAGTGATAGAAATAGAAGAATTTCCTGTTAAAGATGGGGTTGTATGGATGATGAATTTGTTGGGGTCGGAAAATAGATCCAATAATGTAAGAGGATGGAAACAGTTTAACCATAAGCTTCATAGGAATTTAAAGGGTTGGGATGATGATGATGAAATAATGTGTTTTAAGTTACATGAAGATGAGCATGGTAAGGTTGAGGCTCTTACTGAAATTAGGAAATCTAAATTTGTTCCGAAGTTGCTTGACAAAGTGATAATGGTTTCAACAACAAGGGAACTTGTTGATCAAACGGTGGAGAGTCTCGAATGGATGCCAGAAAAGAAAATAGTGTTGTACATTGATTTGCTGGCAGGAATGTGTCAAATAAGAAGAGGCTTGATTGCTCTAGTTTTGTTCACAAAAATGGAGGGAATGGAGCTTAATCAAGCACTTGTGCGTACCTTAAAGACTGGTTACATGGAGATTAAGAAGGAATACGAAGAAGTGCCTGACATTGTTCCTTGGAACCTCAGTGTCCTGCCAAGCGAGTTGCAAGCTAGAATATTTGACATTGTTCTTCTAAGAAAGGAAAAGATGGAATTTGCAATCAATGATGTAGAAGAACTCTTTTCCAAAATTAACAAAAAAAAATGCAATTTCTTTAAACATTGAAAGTTCTATCTATTCTATTGAGTGGGATTCTAAGGAAGTGGTTAATTATCTTCGTGATCGGCAAGACAAAATATGGATAAGTATTGGGACTTCATTTTTACTTGTTTTTTCACTTTCTGAAGATGGTAATAACTTTCATGGAAACCATGTAACTTACGTCAGCACTAAAGGAGAACAGTATGAGAATATACCAAATACATATATGCAACTAAATGCTAAGTTCTGTCTTATGGAGCCTGCGTGTGTCAAGATTCAAGAACTTGAGAAAATTTCTCTTGGGGAAAAAGACTGTGGACTGAATCAAACACTTGGGAAATTGTTTGAGGAAATGCAGAGACCCTGTCAGATTATGGGTTTCCGTACTCTGGATTCGGATTTTCTTAGTACTGATAATAGTTTATCTCTATATTTAGATGTGCTCAACGCAATGGTCAACCTACCTGTATCTATTGCCGATTACTTGATAGTTGATAAGAATGTCAAGGATCTTCTTTCTTTTGATTGGGAAAAGGCCAAGCAAGTGATGAAGACTTGTCCAGCTAATACTAAGTATAAGATTACTGGACAGAGTGGAAAACTCTACAGAAATACTTTAATATATTTTTATAAGCAAGTTTTTGTGCTAGTTCAACTGTTGTCAGCATATGAAAAGGTGAAGCCTGATGTAGACGAGAAGTGTGCGAGGATATTACTTGCTCAAATGACTGAGGTGAATGCAGCAACAACGACATTGATGATCATTAGGTATGCTCAATTATTTTATCTTGGTAATGTTATGCGGTCTTTGGATATGATGGAAAATTTTCTCGTTCAAGGGGTCACCTTTGACGTAGTTATATAAAGATGTGCTGAGATAGGTAATCTTAATTGGATACTTGAATATAATGTCTTTGTAAAGCAAAAAGGTCCGTTTTAGTAGTGAAATCGCTGAGCCAGCAGTGTGGGATGTTCAAACGAATTCTCTAAAAGAGCCACCTGACAAGAAGAAACTTAATAAACCTACTAATATGTGGTTCAAGCTAAAGGAAGCTATACATACTTGTGTGATTAAGTTGCTGAAAGATGTTACTTATGATGATCTGATCAGAGTATTCTTGAGGTGTAGTAAAATAAAAGATAATCATCAAACGAAAAAGAATTATGAGGAGATATGTGTTAATAAGGGGACCAGAAGCAGGAAGTGGAATTGTTGTGATTCATATTTGGAGGATTCTTTGGTTCATCTGGTCTTGCAGAATTTGAACGAATCACCGCAAATGCTTTCTGGTAAAGATTATATGTTCGTTACTCTAGCTAAGTTTGAACAGAGAAGGGAAAACATTGTCTTAAAACAAGTGGACAGAGGGAAGGTAATGAAGATCGAGAAGGTTGAACACAAGATGCTTGTCTGGGATGGTCCTCAAAATTCAAAGACTTCCGCTGCAGTCAATATGGTTCATCATTTTATATTCTTCCCTGCAGAAATGAGGGTGGATAAAGATATACATGTTGAATCGCTAACAAATGGTACATAAACAGTAGCTACATGCCAGCATTGGTTAAAGCTAAGTACAAAATTTCTTTGAATTACATCCTTGAGGACAAGGATATTTTGAAGGAGAGGAATATGTCACGATTTAAACTGGTTGACAATGTTGGGCCAGATATTATGATTGGGCCAAGTATAGAGTTGGGTTATAGGTTTGGTCCGGCCCAATGACTTGGTATCTAGAGGAGTGTCATTGCATATATATTGTACCTTCTTCTCCATTTTACGGTTATCAAATGAAATGAAATGAATATTTAATTTTTATCTTTAGTTTTCTTGCATTTTCCTTCTTGTTCTTACTTTCAGTTCGTAGTTTAATTTCACAAAACACCCAAAAAAGTGTCAAGATCATGACATTTTGTTTTTCTAGAGCCACCTTAGTCCATAGCCCCCATTATCGTACATGTATTGATAAGACCCAAAATCCCGTATAAGTTTTTTTGTTAAAATTATCCGTTCTCCACGAATAATATTATAGCCCATCCTTCTAGCGACAATTGTTGTTGGATGATTTTGGTAACAACACGGATCAGAGGTGTGCTGGAATAATAGAGCATAATTTGTATATATGTGACTGTTTTTAGATATTAGGGTTTATAAAAAATAGAGAGGGATGGACTTGGGAGGTGTCTCGATTTTGTCTCGTATATCAGATCTTTTTTGCCAAGATGTCTGCGTACCAATTTATATTGGATCAAGCCCACGCAGTTCCGTGAAATTGTGTTTATCCCTGAGAGACTTTAGGGATAAACTTCATTAATGTGGGCAATTACAGATTTTATCTTGCATTATCTTGGCGTTGTGATTCTTTCCTGATTTGAAAGAATCTTTGGAGATATTCGTTGATTGAGATTGATTTTTTCCTCATTTCAGAGAGAGGATAAAACTTAATGATCAAAAAATTATTATTAATCTGAATTAAAAATTAATAAAAAGAGAAATTTAGGACTATGCCAAAATGTGGCATAATAATAATTAAGCTTGAAAATTTTCAAAACAATCACATTAAAAACTTATAGTCTTTAAAAGAGATTATCAATACGTTTAATAGTGTTGTTCTTTAGAGAAACTAAAAGGGGATAAATGTTAGGAATCAACGCCACTTAGCCCACAACACTCTTTTATAAAAGAGTAAATTGCATAATTGTGGCCATCCTTTACACCGAGTTTCACAAAAGTGGCTCAACTTTCAAATTTTCATTTTAATGGCCAGAGTTTGATTCCACTTTTTATAAAAGTGGCTCCCGTTAACTCCCCACTAACGGGAGTAACAGAGCAGGGGTAAAATCGGTTTTTTCAATCATATTCATAATATAAGGCACATATACTGTAAATATAACATTTACAAACTAGATTTTCGACATAGAAACATTTATAAACTAGACCAGTGGTATATGATGCTAAAAATTGAACAGAAGATAGTAGATAATAAACTGCAATCATAAGATAATAATTTGCAACCATACAAGAGGCTGTTTAAATTGCCAAACATAAGACTAGTTCTCAAAATTCTACCAAAAACAACAGCCCTTGTGCAAAATAATAATTCTTAATATAAGACTAGTTCTAAACATAAGACTAGTTCTTTACATAATTTGGTTCAGTCATGATATCTCTGGGTAGCCTTCTTCTCTCTCACACTCCTTGCCCTTAGTATCTCAGTTCTTGTTGTCACAGTTTGCTTCTTCTTTTGCCATGCTTTTGGAGCAACTCCACATGCAGCAGTTGTTCGTTTACCAGGTGGAGGGCCAAAGATACCTCCCTGGCTATCATTCACTTCAATTGTTGGCTGAGATGCACCAGGACTGAACTCATGCCTTTGCTCCTGCTCAACCTGATTTGGTTGATTTTCTTCAGCCCTTTGATATTGCTCACCTTCCTCTGCTTCATTTTGTCAGGTCTTTTTTCTTCACTTTTCTATAGCAAAAAACATAACTCATTTAAACTGTGTAAGGAGTGTAATACATAATTAAGTGTGTGCAGATTTATACCTTGGTTTTGCAGGTCCTACGATTGTGTCCCCATGCATCACAGTTCCCACATTTCAAGCTTGTTTTCACTCTTTTTAAACTGGTTGCACCAGGTGGTGCCGGTGTGTCATTCTTCTTATTCCTCTTCATTTTTGGTCTACCCGTGCTAGGTTTCACATTGGGAGGCAGGGGTTGTGTGTAAGCAGTTTTGGCCCATGCTTCTCTCCCATTGATAGGTTCAACAATATGAGCATAAACCTAAAAATAAATTACATTTAGACATACAAAATGTCACTAAAGAGATCAATATGAGCTAAGATATGAAGAAGATATACCTTCTCAAACATTGCAACTGTATAGCACTTATGTAGTCCATCTTCTAAATCAAGCATACCAAGCTGAAATTTTGGGTTCATCATGTCAACCTTCTCATTAAATTCTGGATAAACAACATCAGCCTCATCTTCACTACTTACAGCCATCTTCTCATCTTTACTCCCAGCAATACTCTCATCATTAAACTCAATTTCATTGTCATCCCATTTATTAGTCATGTACTCTGTTTCACCTCTGTTGACACTAGTCACATCATCATCCTCCTCATCTACCATTTCATCTTGTTTAGAGTTCCCATCATTTGAGCTATCAGGGTGCCAATCTTCATCTGCCTCACTATCTTCATTTACAGAAATCACTACAATTGGACTTGAGGGTGGTGCAGTTTGTGTGTTTCCAATTGGCAATCCCTCAATACCTATAGGCTCTGTGCTTATAAGCACATCAAACACTTCAACATACAGAATTTTTTCAGATATGAGACCAGTCATGACTAGTACATCGGCATCATTTTCAAACTTCCCAGTCTCCTCAATTCCCTCATTTGGGGCTTTAAAATACAACTCAATCCCTGCAGACTTACGACCAATACACTCGGACACCATTGAACCAACTTCAAATATCGACATCAAATCAACATTACAGAAATCAAAATAATCTATCTTGTAACCCACAAACTTCGAGTTCAGATTCTCAAAATGACCACCATAGTACAATTTTATAGTGAAAAAAGAGGGGTAATCTGCAATATACAAAACCATTTCAAAGAATGGTTTTTTATTACCATTTCAGTCGAAAGGGAGACACAAGGGACCATTCTAAACATATTCAAAAGAAAAAACCATATTTTAAACATATTCTAAACATATTTAGGACCACATGATGAATACAATACAATAAATCACAATCGATTAAGAAAACGAAGTGTTCGAACACATACCTTTATAGTTAGGGCACTCGACATCTCCATATTTATGCATATTCTCCTTGGATCGCCTAAACCATTCCATTTCAGCTTCACAATTAGGGTTTTCTTTGAGTAATTAGGGTTTTCTTCGAGTAATTGGGGGTTTTTTTGATAGAAGTAATTACTTTACTAAAGCCAGTGGTGTTATATATATATATATATAATAAGCTAATTGTCTAAATTACCCTTCTGACTTATACAAAATTTGTATTTAACGGCGAAAAATTAACGGGAGTTAACGGGAGCCACTTTTATAAAAGGCGAAATCAAACTCTGGCCATTAAAATGAGAATTTGAAAATTGAGCCACTTTTGTGAAACTCGGTGTAAAGTACGGCCACAATTATGCAATTTACTCTTTATAAAAATTGTACCATAATATATTCAAGCAACTAAATTTAATCTCATGCACTATGAACAAAAACATTTTTAAAACTCGAAAGATACAAATTGATATGTCCAGAATGGACATCAACATCTCTCAACTTTATAGTCAATATTAAGTATTTGCACATGAATCAATTCAAGTAACTCTATCTCTATAAAATACAGTCACAAAATATTTACGATTTTGCCCAACACAATATTACACTAATATTTTTCTAAAATGAGTTAAATAAAATAATCAAGAATATGTGACAAGAACATTTCATAAATAAAAAATATCCATAATCTCATAATTTTTGGCATTCCAAAACTAAGAATGCTTTAGTAAATAATCAAATAAGTATCGTAATACACATTAATAAGATGATCTCAACAATGATACAATCTCCAAATTGATTGATTTGCATACACACAATCTTAAAAGATCATCATCGTCTTATATGTATTGTATATTAAATCCTATTAAGTTAAGAACATTACACATATTTTGCAAGCATAAGGTTTTACTAATATTTGATTCAACAAATTCTTCTATCTACCAAACATATTTGATCTATCAAAATTGTCTACACTTATTTTTTGGTATAGAGTCTATTACTTTGTTTATTAATTCAAATTTGTCAACTATATGGAAACAAGATTCTACAATGTCACAATATGGACAAATTTAACAAAAAAAAACATATTATTTTAAGCTTCGTCAATTTTCACATGGGTTGTCGAGCTCCTTTAGCAACATGTCATTTTTCGCACATTTTCAAATTTTCTTTTATTAACATGCATGTCACGTCTTGCCTCTAACCAATTTTTGGATTTTCCATGTTCTCAATCTTCTCAAATATTAACACCACGATCATATTACAACATTTGTATGGAAAAGAATCGACGAAGTTATTGTAGTGTATTTATTAAATTGCTTCTAATTATCGGGTAAAAGAGATGGAGAGTATAATTGACAACTTTACATCGAAATTTGACGCTACCGAAGAAAACATAAAATGGGAAAAAAAATCAAAATATAACTTTGCTACAACATGTTTGAAACACAATCTAAGAGCAACTTCAACATATTAGTTATTTGTCATCCTAAGAAAAAGAAAAACGCTCTAACAGTCCCTTAGTGGTCCTTTATATCATGGCTAGGATCCTTCTTTCATTACTTATTGAGAGTATCTCTAAGAGTCTCTTTATCTTCACTTTTATCTTGAAATTTGAGGAAGAAGACTTTTTTTTTGCTCCAAGAGGATCTAGTTACTCTTAAATTAACTAAAAGTATCACCCCACTCCTCAATTTTATGAGCTATTAGAGCATTTCCAACGCTTTTAATTTTTCTCTAAATAAAATGTAAAACATTGAATCGTAGTGATTTAACGTGGGTTCATCTCTAACAATGCTTCTTATATATACTCACTATTTATTGATTTTTTTATTGAATGTAAATTGTATTCATATGAGATAAAAGATAGTGAAGAAACAAAAAGATTATTTTGATGGATATATCATATAAAATTAGTTAAAAGTTTGAATGGAGCTCTTACAGCATCTCCAAAACCTCTTCATCTAGACTCTTTACTTGAAATTTAAGAGGGTGACAACTTTTTTTGCTCAAAGAGACTCTTAGCGGCTCTTAAATTCACAAAAAATCTCATTTCTCTCCTCAATTTTAAGAGCTACTAGTGTGACAACCCGGGTCAAATGCCTAGTCTTTTTTTTGAAAATCGGGTCAAGTCCCGATTCCGAATCCGATTATTAGCCGAAGCATACTGGCCCAAAATGCAGCTAACTTGGGTAACGACTAGCCCACCACAGGCCCCCAAAAGATCATGATTTGTTGGTGCTTATTGATAGTAGTACTTTGCTTTGTAACACCTCAGTCACACATCAAGTAGATTTGGGAATTCCGTTCAGTTTATAAGGCAAAGTACTACTATCAATGAGCAACAACAAATCATGATCTTTTGGGGGCCTGTGGTGGGCTAGTTGTTACCCAAGTTGGCTGCATTTTGGGCCAGTATGCTTCGGCTTATATTCGGATTCGGAATCGGGACTTGACCCGATTTTCGAAAAAAAGACTAGGGATTTGACCTGGATCGTCATATATGGTAACAGAGCAAGGTTCTCGAAAGCTTGTTAACGCAAGTTGCCGGAGGTGGGGACACGAAGGCTGGTGGTATTATCCCACAATTGACAGAGGTCCAGAGGTGGTGACACGAAACCAGCCGGTATTATCCCACAATGGCTAGAGAGGAACGATCTTGGACCAATGAGATATCCGTCCAGGCCTGACGAGGACGTCAGAAGTTTAAGTGGTGGAATTTGTAACACCCCAGTCACACATCGAGTAGATTTGGGACTTTCGTTCAGTTTATAAGGCAAAATACTACTATTAATAAGCACCAACAAATCATGATCTTTTGGGGCCTGTGGTGGGCTTGTCGTTACCCAAGTTGGTTGCATTTTGGGGCAGTATGCTTCGGCTTACATCCGGATTCGGAATCGGGACTTGACCCAATTTTCAAAAAAAAGACTAGGGATTTGACCCGGGTTGTCATATAAGTATGAGTGTGTAGTTTAGTGGTTTAGAATGTCACTTTAATATGCAAAAACTTGGGTCAAATCCCAAGTCTTTTTCAAAAATCGGATCAAGTCCCAATTCTGAGTCCGAATAAGCCGGAGCCTACTGGCCGAAATGCATCCAACTTGGATAACGACAAGCTCACCACTGGCCCCCAAAAGATCATGATTTTTTAGTGCACTTAGTAGTAATTCTTTGCCTTATAAGCTGAACAGAAGTCCCAAATCTACTCGATGTGCGATTGGGTGTTACAACTAGTAATAATTAATAAGACAAACACTCTCTCTATACACTTTCTTCGTACTTTTATGAATGCAACATACTTTTAATAATATAAAATTAAATTAGGAGTGGAAATAAATAGTATTGTTGGAGTTGAATACACATTAAATTGCTAAGAGTCAATATTGTATATTATATTTTGTAATAATTTAAGAGACTCTTGAAGATGGAGATGAGAGTGAAGAAACTCCAACGTGATTGATTTTAAGAGCAATTAGGAGTCTCTTGTAGTAACAAATTTCATATTCTGCTTCAAATTTCAAGTCAAGAGCCAATTTAAGAGTTTCTTTTGGAGATGTTGAGCATCTCCAACACTTTCCTAGCATCCTTTTTAAAATAATGAATCTTAGTTATTTACGACACTATTATATTTTTTGTCTCCAAAAGCCTCCTTATCTTTGCCTCATAAATCAATTTTTATTAGTAAATGCATTAATAATATTTGAATAAGAAATGTTATATTGGTATAAAGTTGAGAAAAATGGTATATATTAATAAAAAATGAATTAAGGATAAGAGAAAGAGTGTTAAATATTAGGAGAAAAAGTTGGCTCTTAAGAATGCGAGGAAGACTTAAGAGATTGTTGGAGTTGAGTATTAGAACATTTTCTTCAAATTTTGGCTTAGGAGTTGATTTAGGAGTTTGTCGGATATGCTCTTACACACTCTTAACGAATTATAAATTAAAAAGATAAACACTCTTTGTCCTCTTTCTTTTGTAATTTTATTAATCCAACATACCTTTTAATAATATAAAACTAATTAAGGAGTGAATACAAAGAGTATTGTTGGATATTAATACATACTCCCTCCGTCCCATAGAGTAGTATACATTGAGTTTGGACACGGAGACCAAGAAAATGTATAAAAATTGAGTAAAGTTAGATGAAAAGTGGGTAAAGTGGTGGGACGTATCAATATTTAATAATAGATTTGAGATAGTGGAGGAAAATAGTGGGTGTAATAGTGTTTTATATTATTATAGAATAGAGATAGTGGAAAATTTTAGTGGGTGTAATAATATTTTATGTTATTAAAAGTTACTATTTTTGGAATGTATAGAAATGAGATGGACATTCCAAAATAGAAACTGTATAGAAATGGATGGGACAGAGGGAGTATTAAATTGCAGAAAGTCAATATTATATCTTAGGGTCATGTTCCTTGTAGAACCATTAACCTTAGAACCCTTAGAACTCTATCTTATTTTTTAAAATAATATATATTTATTATATGAAGGTCATGGGTAAAGTTGTCCAAAAACACAAAATACATAATTTAGAGCTAATTAATATTTTATTAACGATAATAATCATACATCGATATCGATCACAAAATTCTCCATCATCATCATAAAATGTTCCCAATTATTTTTATCATTTTTTGTGAAAATATTCAAGTTATTGTATAAACACAATATCAGATAACAGTGTTCAGCAGCTGAACATTTAAATACAAGTAAGTTCAGTTGCAGAACTTTAAAATTTATGTGTTTGATTTCAAATTCGATTGCATGACTTTTATGTTCAGTGGTAGAACATGAAAGTTATGGTATGAAAATAATGTGAATAACATTGTTCAACAGCTGAACATTATAAAAATAATCAAGTTCACTTGTAGAACTTTGTGGAAAAAAGTAAGTTCAGTTGTAGAACTTTGAAGTCCATATGCATAACTTTTAAAATTCAGCTGCAGAACACTGTATTTATACTATGAAACAAAATAGGTTCGGCAGTAGAATCCTTTTATTCCAAGAATACCCTTATAAGATTTTGTATATAAAAATGAGTTGAATCTGAACAGTTGATCTAGTAATAATCCAACGGCTTATAACAGTTCTAAAGTTCTTTTTTAGTGATTGGTTCTCTCTTGAGCCTAACCCTTATATCTTATATTTAGAAGTGATTTGAAAGACTCTTGGAGATACTTCCATAATAAGTAAGAGCATCTCCAAGTGTCTCCAAATTAACTCTTAAAATAATATAAAAGATTAAACTGTTAATAATTTGTTACATCTGTAAATGTGTCAATATAGACAATATTTTTCTTAATTGCTATCTATTCATATTTCAACTCTACTATGAAAAAATATTAAATTAAAATATATGTGTAGTGGAAGAATGAGAGGGAATTGAATATTTTTTTGATAAAAAATAAATCAGTAGCCAACCATATGCTTTTGAAATTGAGGAGATGAGGAACGCTCTAAGAGCAACTCCAACCCAACACTAAATAACCATAATAGTGATGTATATAGTGTCAAAACAACTCCAATGCAACACTAACATAGTGACCCAAGGACAACAAATGAGTTTTAGGTCATCAAATTTGGTGACAAAAGTACATTTGGTGATCTTTTGACACCAAATTTGGTGACTTTCATAATTCTCACTATACCCTTATGTTTGTTAATAAAACAAGTTTTTTCTTGTCCTATTGAACTTATTCTTTTGTACTTTTCAACTTTAGATTTTATTGACAATATAAAAATAAAAGAAAAGTTAGAATATTCCAATTTTAATGTGAAAGATTCCTTTTAGTGTCAAATTATAGTGTCAATGGGTTGAAGTACATTTTATGGATAGTATTTTTTTGACACCAAAATAGTGTTATAGTGACACTATTTTAGTGTCATGAATTGGAGATGGTCTTAAGATTTTTTTGAAAGTCTAATTTAAGTCATGTTCGTCATATTTTTACTTAATAGCTCATATAAAGAATTTCTCTCTAACCTTTCCCATCTCCTAAGCAGTAACTAACTTCTTTTTTAATAGTAAAATATAGGGAAATTCTAAATGGTAGAAGCACTCTTTTCTTCTCTTTATTATTGCACAATACATATTTAATAATGACCATCACTTTTTAATAATATAATATAAAAGAATGTATATGTTAACGGAGAAATTTGGTGATAACAAATTCGGGGAGGGTTGCTGGAATTGTGGTGGTGGTTGATGATGGTGTACGGTGTAGGGTGAATGGGTTAGGGTTTATGATTTGGGGATGGCTGAGATTGTATGTGAGAATAGGTCACGATTGAAGTTGAATATTGAATTCACTCTTTTCGCCAGTTCGCATCGTGCCATACAATGTGCCTATGTACCCTTATTTATAGGGATCAAGCCAAACATAGTTCTTGGAGAGCAAGCAACCCATGGGCCAAGTTTCCTTCTTTAAAGAGCGAAAAGATTGGGATCACTACCTTTGACACGTCACAATGAGCTGTCATGGTCTTGCTATTACCTCGGGATAAGGTGATTAAGTCATTGACCCGAGATTATCGGAGTCAATGCGTATCTAATTCATAAAGAAGAAATAGCGAAAGACTAGTCATGTGCATATCAAGGGGTAATGTCCTTCAACTCTCCTAATAAGGTGAGGCTTACTAGACTGGATGGACTCTAATCTCGTAAGATGAATACAATTTAAATAGTTTTATTTATTCTAGGCGAGACCTCTCAACCTTCTGGGCGAAACTATCTTCAAGCCTCTTGGGCGAAGTTATCTTCAAGCCTCTTTGGGCGAGATTGTCTACTAGACCCTAGGGCGAGGTTGTCTACCAGACCCTAGGGTGAGGTTGTCTACCAGACGGCAATACTTGGGTTTAGCCCAAATTGTGCCTATTCCGCAAAAGGGCGAGGTTAGTAAGTAAATGAATTAGGCCAAAATCGCATACCTCTTACTATACACTAGCTTACGGGTGAAGTTTTAGGGATATATGAGGTTTTAATAGGTATGGAGTAGGCCCATCAGAGATTCTTCATTATCACTAATGCTTTATTAAACTAGTCCTCCCTTTCTCGACTCAAAGGAGGTCGACGTCACCGTC
This sequence comes from Heracleum sosnowskyi, assembly GCA_030848705.1. Lineage (NCBI taxonomy): Eukaryota > Viridiplantae > Streptophyta > Magnoliopsida > Apiales > Apiaceae > Heracleum > Heracleum sosnowskyi. The sequence continues at coordinate 118,143,548 of CM061236.1, read as the reverse complement.
GAAAGCGAGGTCGTCATTTTGGTAGTAATAATTACCCCCCAATTTCTTGTAACGAGAATTCGTAAAAGAAAATTTATCTAGTCGAGCCCTTTACAGGTGTCGCCCTTCTCTGGAATTTTTCTTCCCTGAAGTGCGAGGTCGTTTTGTAATTCTTTCCTCTCATATTATTCACCTATTCTTCCCGAAGAATTTCAATGATTTCCCCAACTGTCACATCTTGACTAAAGAGCCCAAAAACCAATCAGAGATAGCCACGTGGCAATTTTCCGTTTGCCTATAAAAATCTCAAAATTTTCCTCATTTTTCCAAACTTTCTAAAAATCTAACGAAGTGCTGCTAAAATTTTCTCTGTACGAAGAAGACGAGGCTCCATATTGAAAGGCGAGATTTGTAAGTCAAAAGGCGACTCCTACTTTTTCCGAAGACGATCTTCTCAGCTTCACAAAGGTATGACCTCTTGTCTTTATTTAATTTTCATCATTGCATTATTTATATTATGAATAGGCGATACCCCTTCTTGTCCATTCTAGGATAGGTTGTAACTAGTTTTAGGACGTCTCCTTCTTATTTGGTAGGGCGAGGACATTTAACCCCTTTCTCCACTTGTTCCAAATAAAAATATCCTACTCCCTAAGCCTTCTTTCTAACCCTTTTTTTCTATAAATGTCCTCGCCCTTTATTTCAGATGTCTAACGAAGACTTGTCCTCCGGGAATCACTTGTCATCACCCTCAAAAACATCGTGCCTCAATCGGGAGGGCGATAACCTTCAAAAATATTTAAACCCACAATGGTTACGAGCCCATCAAAGAAATATAAATTCTACAAAGATTTCACTATGTGCCTCCGAAATCGAGACCTTTCCGAGGATCTAAACACAAATGAGGCTATTGAAGACCTCTCAAGCACATTCCATGCGGAGGAAATGGGAGAGGACAATGATGACGACCTCCATGATATGTTCGTAGATCTCGACCGCCCGCAAGTAGGCTCTTCTAGATTAGAAAAGGGACGAGGAAAAGACTTAGCTAAGTATGAAGCATTTATCCGCGATCAGCCTGATCCAGAGCGTGAGGAAGACCACGACGATGGCGAGGAATACGAATCATCTGGTGGCGAGACTGAAGATGAGGACGAAGTTCTTTCTGTATCGCCTATTCGATATGCTATGGAACTTCCTTCTCCTCAACACAATCCTTATAAAGATCCAATCTTTGAACACGAGCTAGATTTAGATTTTGGGGAAGAATTTACAGAAAAAGAAAAGGCAGATGCTCGTCAAGAAAGAAAAATCATTTCCTGTGCGGGTCTTAGATCTAGAATCTTGTCCGAAGAAATTATGTACTTAATCAAATATTACAACCTAGCAGGAAAGTGGCTAAGACCTCGCTCGTTTATGAGAATGCACATATTCGACACAGTAGGACTTCCCACTCCAAGGATGGTCCTGACAAACAAGTTAGTGGAATTAGGACTAGGATGGCCTTTGCATCCTTTTCTTCATGAACTGATAAATTACTACAAGATCGCTCCAATTCAGTTATCGCCCAATAGTTATAGAGCAGCCATTGGACTGTATATGATGTATAGAAACAATGGATACGAGGCCCCGTCAATGGGCGAGGTGAGCCATTTTTTATCTTTAAGGAACAGTGGTAAGGACCTTGGCTTCTACTACCTTGTTTTTTGGGCGAGACATAATAAGAAGGGTTTTGCCACCGGAAATCCAAGCAACATGAAAATCTGGAAAGATGGATTTTTCTACCTGTATGATGTTCCAAGAACGAGGACTCAGTTCAATCTAAAAGCCTGTAAGTATTCTACAATCCTCGCCCTTCAGTAAAAACCTTGCCTTCTTTCTTTTTACTACACATTTCGTTAATATTTTATTATCAATTTTGCGTATTCTAGTTAAGCCTTCCCAAGTAGAGCTCAAAGGCAAAGCCTTCCTAAGAGCTCAGGCGATATGAGACCTTTCCCGGGACGAGAAAGACTTGAATCTATTGGTTACGCCTAAAAAGCTTCTCGCCCACGGTTTCTATAATAAGGGGTTTGGACAACTTTCTCCAATCAAATTTGTAAGGAATTCATCAAAAAGAATTCGTAAAAAACAAACTGAAACTTTAACTGGTAAAGGTAATTTTGACAGCGTCGCCCTCCTATTAGCATTATCTACTTCACATGCCTGCTTGAATTCGCAGATATACAATCATTCTATATTGCATATTTCCTTGACTTATTTTTTTTTTTTGTCTTTATTTTCAGGACTAATGGTCGCCCTCCCTTTTGGTAAAAATCCTTTCTCCAAACCAGTTGCTACACCAGATGCCACTACCGCTAGTCAATCTCGCCCTTCTGCTTCTGCCTTGGCAAATTTTCCACCTCCTCCCCCTATTCAAACTGTTGACAAAAACAAAAAATGACGAGGGGCGGAAACTGTCCAAAATCCTCAGAAAAAACTCAAGACAATTGCTATAGAAGACGCGCCCATTGATTAAGTGGCCTCGCTCTTTGGCTCTATTGCATCGGACAATTATTCTGATCAGGATGCCCAGTTATGGCTCGCCCGTAAAGAAGAGGATGACGAACTAAATTTCAAAGTTGGTCTAGGCGACGCATTTGTTCATAATGTCTGTTCTCGCCCAGAAGAATGGTCGTATAAAAGAACAAGACAAAGCTTTGAAAAAGCTAAAGGGCGAGGCCTCCTCTTTCAACAACAGGCTTTCTGAGGCGCGGAAAAAGATTAACGAGGAAGCCAAAGCTAGAAAGAATGAAGTTGAAAAACTTCAGGCCTCGCTAGACAGGCTATCTTCAGAGGCAAAAGCTATGGGCGGGGCTTTGGAGAAAGAAAACACCACTCTGAAAGAAGAACTAGAAAGTACCAAAGAAAAACAGGACAAAGAGCTGAGTGATGCTTATAGCCTGGGATTCCTCGGTTATCTCCAAAATTTTCTAGCGGCCGACCCTGACTATGACTGGTCTACTCACTTTTCTCCTTCTACTCCCACCTACATGACCAAATTCAAAGCTGATAATATCAAAGCTATCAAGGAAGCCGAGGAAGACCTTCGAAAGAAGATATAAGCAAAGTTGGCTGCAGTTGAGACGAAAAAGAAGATCACAGGTGAGGACGACCAGGATAACAAGACCATGGCGTCGCCTTCTGAAACCGTTGGCTCCTGACTATTTGATCTGTTCGTAATCGCAAAGACTATTGGAGTATGAATGCTTCATTGATATAAACATTTTGTGTGTATTGATAACTTTTCTTTCAAGTACTCAGGAAGCACGCCCTACATTTATAGGCGTCGCACATGTATTACCTTCTCTGATTTTAATTATGCCGATTTCACTTAGTTGCCTTGTTTATAAAAACAAATGTCTTGAAATTTATATTTCAAAACAATATTGCATCACGTGCAGGCGAGAAATATGAGAGTACCATAGGCGAGATGTCGATTTAGAGTTTCACCCATATAGAAAAACGAATAATGACAACCTCGCCCACTTAAGTAGTTAAACAAATAAACTTAAAGGCAGGAATCAAGAACCTCACCCACCTACATACTTGAGCAAAAACAAAGTTTGAAGCGGATACTGACAACCTCGTCCACGTAAGTACTTGAGCAAAAACAAAACTTAAGGCGGATAGTGACAACCTCGCCCACGTAAGTACTTGAGTAAAAACAAAACTTAAGGCGGATAGTGACAACCTCGCCCACGTAAGTACTTGAGCAAAAACAAAGCTTAAGGCGGATAGTGACAACCTCACCCACTAAATTTTAGTTGATTTCCGTGAAAGCTTGTCTTCAATGTGCTATCAAGATGTGGCTAATTTCTTCAAAGATGATATAAATTTTGAAGTTTCGAGTTGTTCCATGCGTTTAATTGACTTACGCTTCCTGGGAATACGTATTCCTACACATCTTCTCCCGTAAAGGAGAGATTTCGAGCTGCTTCATGCATTTAGTGGACTTATGCTTCCTGGGGAATACATATTCCTACGCATCTTCTTCCTTGAAGGAAGGACCCTTCTCACCTATAAGAGGATGGACTCTTTTCTCTCCATAAGAGGGATGACTCTCTTCACCTTACGAGGGTGGACTCTTTTCTCTCCATAAGATGGAGGACTCTCTTCTCCATGAGAGGGAGGACTCTCTTCTACATAAGATGTAGGACTATCTTCTCCATAAGAGGTATGACTCTCTTCTACATAATAGGTATGACTCTCTTCTCCATAATAGGGAGGACTCTCTTCGCCATAAGAGGGAGGACTCTCTTCTACATAAGAGGTAGGACTCTCTTCTCCATAAGAGGGAGGACTCTCTTCTACATAAGAGGTAGGACTCTCTTCTCCATAAGAGGGAGGACTCTCTTCTACATAAGAGGTAGGACTCTCTTCTTGATGAGCTTCCCGGAAGTACGGATAAGCACCCCGGAAGTACGGGTTTACCAAGGTATTGTAAAACATATCAAGTAAAAAAGTTCCGTCAAGGATTGCAAAGATCAAAAACTTGTGAGAAAAACATGCATGTTTTATTCATAAATATAGGATAAGTTTTGTCAAATGAGGAGTACATGCACTACCCCCCTAGACTTTATTGCAAAGAAATTAAAAGAAAGTCTACATAAGTTTTGAGATAGTAGCATACACTACTGATAGTACTTCTTAAGATGCTTCATGTTCCAAGCACGAGGGATGTGCTTCCCATCCATATCTGCAAGATAGTAAGTCCCACTCCATAACACAACTCGGACTTGGTAGGGTTCTTCCCAGTTTGCTCCAAAGACTCCATGATTGTGAACCTTAGTATTTGGCATAACCCGGCGTAAGACATAGTCACCTACTTTCAAAGGTATGGCCCTTACCTTGGCATTGTAGTGATTCGCCACCCTCCGGTGATAGGCTGCTAATCGGGTTTGAGAAGTATTTCTGAGTTCCTCCACCATGTCTAGGTACAGTCGATGATTAACCTCATTAACTTCCGGATCAAAATGATCCCTCCTAAATGATCCAGCCCCAAGTTCAACCGGAACCATAACTTCACACCCATAAGTCAAAACGAAAGGAGTCTCTCCCGTGGTGGTTCTAGGTGTAGTGTTGTAACTCCACAAGACGTTGGGAAACTCCCAGGGCCAATTACCCTTGCTTTCCTCCAGCTTCGCCTTAAGAGTATGTTTGATAATCTTGTTAACTGCTTTAGTCTGTCCATTAGTTTGGGGATGACTAACGGCAGAGAAACTCTTCATAATTCCCAGGTTATCACACATCTCTCTCATCTCTTTGCTGTCAAATTGTTTTCCATTATCTGAAATGAGTTTATAAGGGATTCCAAATCGACAAACAATGGACCTATACACAAACCATATTAGTAACATATATATATATATATATATATATATATATATATATATATATATATATCTCCTAAGTTACTAGAATTTAATATTTTGTATTTAAACATATTAAATGAACCAAAACTCTGTAAGAGTTGCTCTATAAAAACAAAAACAACTTTTTCGAGAGCAGTCAGATATCTATACTATTATATTAAAAATGAAACATTGAAAGTTTTGTAGTCTGGTCCTCAAAGTTTTTATAGTCTGGTCACTCCATTCATAGTCGTTAGATATTTTTGATCAAATCGATGAGAACCGTTACATAAAATATTAAAATTATTATATAGAATATCTTTTCTGTTTTTCTTAACTAAAACATCTCATTTTCCAAAAATATCGTGCAGGTAGTTTCATTTAATAAAATAACATAATAAGGTTATAATTGTCAATAACTAACACATTTTTAGCCAAAGTGTATATTCTTTTTTATATTTTCTAGCTAAAATTTCTACTTTTCTATTTTTCCTAAATAAAACCTCTCATTTTCCAAAAATATCACGAACAGTTCTATTTAATAAAATAATAATATTATAATTATTAATGACTAACCGATTAGTTTTTTTTCAAAACTTATATTATTTTTTATATTTTCTAACTAATATTTCTCCTAACTAAAACCTCAAAAATATCACGGGCTATTCCATTTAGTAGCATAAAATACTAATATTCTAAATCTATCTATCTATACTATATTATTAAAGACGAAACATTGAAAGTTTTGGTACCTGTTTTTTGGTACGGTACTTGCATTATTTAATTATTTATTTAATTATTATAATCAGTTACCCTTTCAGTAAAAATGCATTACCATTTTTTCTAAAAAATCACAGGCAATTTCCTTTTCAGCTAAAACATGTTACTTTTTCTATTTCTCTTACTAAAATCCCTCATTTCCCAAATATATCACGAGCAAACCCTTACTTATTTATTTTAAAATCTATTTTAATAATTTTAATTGGCAATTACATTTCCCCTCTTTTTCTAGAAAAATCACGGGTAATTACCTTTTTCAGCTAAAACATGTTATATTTTCTATTTTCCTTACTAAAACCCCTCTTTTTCCAAATATATCACGGGAAAACCCTTACTTATTTACTTTAAAATCTATTTTAATAATTTTAATTGACAATTACCTTTTTCAACTCAAACATGTCACATTTTCTATTTTTCTTACTAAAACCTCTCTTTTTTCAAAAATATCACGAGTAAATCATTACTTTTATATTTTAAAATTCAACGAAAACATGTTACTTTATGTTTTTCTTATTAAACACCTTTTTTTCCAAAATATCACGGGCAAACCGTTACTTATTTATTTTAAAATTTATTTTAATACTTTTAATTATTTAAAAATGTTTAACACGCCTACTTATTTTTTTAATAAATGCAATTAATAAAATGTAAAATATACATAATAAAATTAAAAATTATTAAAAACAATATGTGTATCGCACGGGTTTTAAACTATATTATTAAATACGAAACATTAAAAGTTTGGTAGTCGGACGGACGGACGGACGGTACTTAGTGAGTTTACTTAATTACCCGTACTTATTTTTTTTTTTTAAAAACTATCACTAAATAATAACATTATTTATAACCAATTACCTTTTCAACTAAAATACATTACCTTTTTTTATATTTTTTTCGATAAAAATCCTCTTTTTTTTTCTAAAAAAAAACACGGGCGATTATCTTTTTTAACAAAAACATGTTACTCTTTCTATTTTTCCTTACTAAAACCCCTCATTTTCCAAAAATATCACGGCAAACCCTTACTTACTTATTTTAAAATCTATTTTAATATTTTTAATTATGAGCACTTTTTCAGCTTAAACATGTTATTTTTTCATTTTCTAAAGAAATTATTATAAAATAATAACATTTTATAACCAACTACCTTTTCAGCTAAAATACATTACATTTCTATTTTTTCTAACAAAATCCTCTCTTTTTCTAAAAAAATCACGGGCAATTACCTTTTTCAACTAAAACATGTTACTCTTTCTATTTTTCCTTATTAAAACCTCTCATTTTCCAAAAATATCTCGGGCAAATCCTTAATTATTTATTTTAAAACCTATTTAAATACTTTTAATTACGGGCACTTACTTTTTCAGCTAAAACATGTTTTTTTTTCTATTTTTCCTTACTGAGACCTCTCCTTTTTCAAAAATATCACGGGTAAACAGTTATTAATTTATTTTAAAATTTATTTTAATATTTTTAATTATTTAAAAAAGTTTAACACACCTACTTATTTTTTTTAGCAAATGCAAATTAATAAAATATTAAAACATAAATAATAAAAATAATTATTATTGGTAACAATTTGTGCATCACACGAGTTTTAAGTATAAATCACACACCAAAGACTCTTATTTCACTAGTTTTATCAACATATAATGGGCGTGTTTGGGTTACCAAACTTATACATTATAAGTTGATAAGAGCTTATGAGGGGTGTTTGTGTACACAGCTTATTTGATAACTTATAAGTTCATAAGTTGAATGTTAGAAATCACCAACATTTTACTTAACTTATCAACTTATTATTTGATTTCTTTATTTTTCTAATATTTTATATTTTTACATTTGTGTTTTTAAATATTTTTTTAATTTAAAATACAAGTGTTGAAATCATTGTATTTAAAAATTATTTTTTTAAATTTAATTTAGCAAATTATTCACTAACTTATAAGTAAATTTATCCAAACACCCGTATAATTTATAATAATTCATCAACTTATCACTTATATAACACTTACTCATTTTAATCTATAAATCAACTTTTTTGAGATACCCCAAACACACACAATATAAGATGTATCTTCAAAATTAATGAGAAAACTTCGACCTAAAAAAGTTACAAATTCAAACAAAAAGTCAGAAATATATCACATAATATACCATTTGTATAATATTTGATAATATTTCATTCTTGAACTCGCTTTATTCGCAACATAATTCATAAAATAAAAATCACATTATAATCAAAATAAGTTTACCCAGAAAAAATCCAAAATTACCTGTTTCTTGAATTTTGTGTTGAACTTATAAAAGCAAGTCCAACAGGTTTTAAATTTTAGAGAATTTGATATAAAATTATTATCCAGCAGCCTCTTGGTGCTTCCATGAAAAATTAAGATCATCATCACACTACTTATGTATCTCTAAAGAATGTAGAAGACTTCCTTATTTTACTCTTTTCGGTAAAATATTATTTTTCCTCCTTTAGTCCCACTTCTTTCTAGAGATGTTCAAAAAAACTGAAACTCGAAATTCGGTCCGATCCGATTCGGAAAAAAGCCTGAAAAACCCGGCCTGAAAAAAACCCGGCCCGATTCGCCCAGCCCGAGATAGGGGTGTGCATTCGGTTCGGTTAACCGAAAACCGTACCGAATAACCGAAATAATTTCGGTTCGGTTAACCAATTATATAATTTCGGTTCGGTTTTCGGTAGCATTTTTTTTACTATTCGGTTATTCAGTAATTCGGTTATTAACCCCGGTTAACTGAAAAACCGAAGAAAATAACTGAATTATATTTTACTAATAATAAATATTAATATTAGTGCATATATATGTTGTTTTTTATATAATCGCAGCTTACGGACTCTTGTATACCCTATACATTGACTCTACACTATATTTGATAATAATTAATTTCATTAATTAATTTTATTATTAAAAGTAAGGCCATTGGTCCTCCTTGTTCAGTGTTTACCAGCCCTCTCCTGGGTAACTGCCGCTTGCTCCAACATCCAAATAATGAGAACAACTATAGTACTATAGTGTGATTTAATGAAAACTTAGCAGTGACTTATTTAAATATCAAAATAATTTGAAAAAAGTTGGTGTCAATAAATACATGAAATGTTAATCTGCTAGTCTGTAGATTTGTATCATCAAAAGATTATTCATGTGCAGGTGCATAACATTCAATCTCTGTTAATTTCAAAATTATTATATTAAATTTTTCTTTAATTTCTAATATTGCTTAAGAAATTTATGTTTCTTTTTCCAATTTTCCAGAAAATTTCCATAATTTCAAGAAATTTCGGTTTTCATCTTCGATTTTCGGTTATTATCGAAAAAAATAATTCGGTTTAGTTTATAACCGAATTAATATCGGTTCAGTTTTCGGTAGCCATTTAGGTACATTTCGGTTTCAGTTAACCGAATTAAAATTCGATTTCGGTTAACCGAATGCACACCCATGGCTCGAGGGACTTAAATGGACCTACTATTTTTCATCAAGTCCGGCCCGAAACCCGAAAAACCCGGATAAAGCCCGGTTCGGCCCAAATAAAAGTTCGGGCTTTTTGAGAGATCCGAATAAAAATCCAATTTTTTATAGATAAAATCTGAAAATTTATAATATTTTAAATAAATTTCAAGAATATTAAACTTAACAATTGAAGAAATGTGAAGAATCATGAGCTTAAGAAGAATCAACAATATATTGGGCAAACCCTTTTTTTCCGGAATATTTATTGAGTGTAGTGTATGTGCTTCTTGACCATATACGAGAAGATTTATATGGCTCACGGTCATGTTAAGTTCAATAACGTGCATTATGAATAGAAAGTTATTGAGTTGCACTGATATTTTATGATAAAACATTAGGGTAATAGTTTTTTAGTATTAGGTATCGTGGTGTCTTTTATTATATATTCTTGATTCTAATAGTTGAGGGGGTAACTCTTTAGGGGTTGTTTTTTTTGTAAAGCTTTGCTTTTTCTGTATAGTAATATATTAACTTTGTAATATATATATATATATGCCAGGGCTCTAGAGAGAACTCTCTTAAAAAGAGAACCAAGGAACTTTTTTTAAAAATTAGTTTTAAATTAAAATAAAAATAAAAATAGTTGTATATCATCCTAATAGTCCCAAAAAGTTAATTACTTACAAACAAAGATTCATTTTTAAGTTTAAAAAAATATATGAAAAAATTATGAATCTATTTTTGAATCTCTAATATATATATAAGAGATTCATAAGCAGATTCATAATTTTTTCATATATTTTTTTAAATTTAAAAATGAATCTTTGTTTGTAAGTAATTAACTTTTTGGGACTATTAGGATGATATATAACTAATTCTATTTTTCTTTCTATGCTAAAATGATTTTTTTAAAAAGTTCCTTGGTTCCCTTTTTAAGAGGATTCTCTCTTGAACCTTACTATATATATATATATATATATATATATATATATATATATATATATATATATATATATATATATATAGGCTTTTGTTCAACTAGAAACTAAAATTAAAATAGAAACTAAAAACTAATCTAAGCCCTTAGATTAATCTAATCTAATCTAATCGCTCTCTACTGCACCACACACAGTTAAAATACACCCTCACATACACAATCCCACCTAATTCCCTTCATTTTTAATTTGATTATTCCCGTGAATCGGTGAACTTTTTTTGAAATACGACTTCAATATATTTTTCTCCATCTTCCAACGATCAATATGCATACCATATGTGCTATATTACGGAGTACTAAAATTTTAGTGGTTTCTGTAATAATAAATAGTGATTTCAGCATAGATCTAGCGATTTATTTTTATATACGTATAAATTTAGTGATTTTGCAGTACAAAATTTGTAATTTACGTATAGGTCTGGAGAAAAAATCACAACATTTACGCAGAAATCACTATTTATTCTTACATGAATCACCAACATTTTAGTGATTCTCGCAAGCATAACTAGTGATTTATCGTCGAAATATATCAAATATGGTATGCAAACTAATTGTTGTGAGATGAAAAAAAATACAGTGAACTCAGATTTCAAAAAAAGATCACCAATTAACGGGAAAAATATAATTACGAATGGAGGGGATTAGGTGGGGTTGTATGTGAGAGGGTGTATTTAACTGTGTGTGGTGCAGTTTCTAGTTTTTAATTAATACATGTTTCTAGTTGAATAATATATATAAAAAAAAGTCCGGATAAAAGTCCGACCCGATCTGACCCGATCCAACCGGCCCGATTTAAAAAAAAAACCCAGCCCAATACTATTGTTAAAAACAGAGGTTTTTAAAGTCAGAATAAAAACCTCTTCCCTCTCTTTTTCTCGTTTCCTCTTGGTAAGGAGGATCAACTAAAAGCAAATTTGTTGGAGTTTGACACATAATACAATATCCTAAGAATTTAGAATTGAATTATATTATATCCTATATATAACTGGCATAAGAGAGTTTAGGTGGTTTGGTCGTCAGGGCTAAATTAGTAAATTTATAATTATTATTATAATTAAAAAGGAAAAACATTATATGTAAAATGCATGGTGGTAGCAAAAGACTACACACGTGAAAGGAAAAGGAAACGTATTGTGAACAAGTTTGTAGAAAATATATAAAAAAAATTGTTATGTATGGTATCTAAATATTATAAAGTAAAACTCTCCTTTCTATAATTTGGCATTTCACCGTAAAATTCACCAATTTAAGTAACAAATTAAACATATTATATATTATAAAATTTATATTTTTAAAATATCTTAATAGAGGTTGAATATTCTATATAATTAGTAACATTGTAAGATTGTAAATGAATATTTTTAAAGTATTAGTTAGCAGATAAATTTTACTTTGAAAAACTAAATTGAGATAAATATTATGTAACATAATAATAATAATAATATAAAATATATAAAATTATATAAAAAATATTAATAAAAAATTGTTATGTATGGTATCTAAATATTATAAAGTAAAACTCTTCTTTCTATAATTTGAAATTTCACCGTAAAATTCACCAATTTAAGTAACAAATTAAACATAATATATATTATAAAATTTATATTTTTAAAATATCTTTATAGAGGTTGAATATTCTATATATTTAGTAACATTGTAAGATTGTAAATGAATATTTTTCAATTATTAGTTAGCAGATAAATTTTACTTTGAAAAAATAAATTGAGATAAATATTATGTAACATAATAATAATAATAATATAAAATATATAAAATTATATAAAAAATATTAATAAATCATTCCGTGCATCGCACAGGTATAAAGCTAATAATTTATAATATCAATAAGGGACATGAGATTGATTCCGTTTATATTATTGTGGCAATAATAACATAATTGTTTGATAAATTTCAAAAATAAATTTTTTATAGCATTTTTTGACTAAAAAATTTACTTTTAAAGAAAGTACGTGTCACTGATTTCAACATCAAACCTCAAAAAAATTAATATTATATCACAAAAAATGCACATATAAAATATATTACCAAATAATTATATAATTTTCGTAATAACACTTATTTTAACAATAATTTTTTCAATAGCACAACTATTTATCTCAAATAAAGCATAACTCAACTCATTTACATATTTGCATACCTAATAGAATTTAGAGAAATTACAACCTATAAAAAATAACCTAGGACAAAAAAAGAGGCAAATGACTCAACATTCTACCATATGCTATTGTTGTACTGCATAAACAAAGAATCTAAAGTACAGACTAGTGGAACTTGGCTTTAGTAAAAAACCTGACCTCTCCCAAAGTCCTCCAGTCATGCGACTTCACAAAGTATATCATCGCTTTTCAATCTTCTCATCTCTCCCCACTTCCCCTCTCTCTTTTCATCACTCTATCTCTACTTACAAAAAACTTATCTCTATACCAATTCGTTCTCTTTCTATTCACCACACTCATACTAATTCACTAAAGCCCACCACTCATTTTCTTGGAAAACCCATTAAGAAAATGTCAACCCATTCTAATTTTCATGCTCTTGCTGCTGAAAATGTTGGCCCAGATGGCTCTGCTGCTTTACCCCCAACTCAAACATATGAAGATGATGGTGCGTTTAAATATGTATTTTTCATGTTGTTTATTTGTTTGTTGTCTAATTTGTTTGCTTCTTTTTGAAGTTTTGATTGTTTAGGGAGGTGATTTTTAGTTAAGTAGAGATTTTTGAAGTTATTGTACACTTGGGTTTTTTAGAACAATCAAGAATTTGTAGTTTTTTCGTGCTAAATTTTGATCTTTTTGATAATTTGGGAGAAGGGTTGTTAAGAATTTGAAGTTACAAGCTTAATCAATGATAAAAATGCTATCTTATGGAGTTTCATAAAAACACATATTTTATACTTGTGTACTTTGATGTTATGATATGGTGTTATTCTTTGTTTATGATTGTGTTGAATCAGCTTTGGATGGCGGATATCGGCTACCTCCTCAAGAGATTAGAGATATAGTTGATGCACCGCCTCTTCCTGCGTTATCATTTTCTCCTAAGCGTGACAAGATACTATTTCTTAAGAGGAGGTCTTTGCCTCCTCTATCAGACTTGGCAAGACCAGAGGAGAAGCTTGCTGGTGTACGAATTGATGCAAAATGTAATACGCGGAGTAGGATGTGAGTTACTCTGGATTTTGGTTTTTTGCATTTGCTAATAATTTGTGTCCGAATATGGTTTTGTTTGTCTATTATCTAACCAACGGTGTCTTCTATCATTTGCGTGTTGCTTCTGCGTGTAAAAGGATCTATACATTTGTAAAATGATCTAGATATTTAATACGTAGCACATCTTCCATTTCACAAAAAGCATATCAACTTTAATGTATATTCTTTTTACCAAAAATAGAGTTCACTTTCAGTCAGATGGTAATTCCAATAGATACTATTTTTCAAGTTTCATATTATGAGTGCGTTATTATGCCATCAATTCTTCCCTTAAACTCTTATCTGTAAGAATGCAAAGACAAGTACATGGCAATGATAAATCCTACAGTTTACTCTTGATTTTGACCTTTAGTTATCTTCGGCTGTGACAATATCCTGTTAAACTTTTTCAATCTCTATTCATTAACAGGTCATTTTACACTGGGATTGGAATCCATGAATTGCTTGCTGATAGTACACTAGGACCTGAGAAAGAGATTCATGGCTTTCCAGATGGTGCTAAAATCAACTTTGTTACCTGGTATATTTTATTACCCTATCTCCATCTTTATGAACTCTTTTGGCTTTGAAAAACCTTTTAGGTCACTGCAGCACTACTGCAGTAGTTATCCTTGTTGCTCTAAAAATTTAAAAATCATATATCACTAGTATGAAAGTTTACCAACTTAGTTCTGAAAATAACATCGGGGAAAGAAAAGAAAGATATATATGCAATTATTTTGATGCAATTCTTGGGATGGCTGATGACTTGGCGCCCGTCCAGAGTGTGCCCAGCAGAAAAGTAAGAGATGGGAGAATCTACTGGTTACAAATTATTTAAAATTTTTCTTATATTCATGGATATTTTTTGTTGTTGCACTCTCTTCCGATTTCCGTCGAAAATCTTAGTCTCTCTCTTTTATCCACTGATGTCCTCGTGGACTATAAGATTTTATCTTTAAATTGTTATTATGCTGTAATGCTAACAGATTTTCTGAATCTGATTTTATCTGTCTTATGTCAACCAGGTCTCCAGATGCCCGTTATTTATCATTTTGCATTCGAGTTGGTGAGGTAATGTCTCCACTTACCGAAACTAATTGTCAGTTTAATGTTATTATTTCTTCAAAATTTGACTTTAGATTGTTATGTACCATGTAATGGGACCTCTTGGTTTCGGAGCACACCAAAGTACAAGGTGCAGAAAATAGATGATCTTTGTTGGACTAGTTGACACAATGCATGTTAAGGGCAGTGTTCTTTCATGCCTACATTCTTGAAAAGCACAAGACCCAATTTTGAAGCGCGACCCGCAAAGCGCCTTTAAGCGTGCACTTCTTACCAAAAACACTAATTAATCACAAAATTAACAAGAAAATAGTACTTGACCTATTCTTAACTTTCAAACATAGAAGTGTATCTAACATGATAGAAATGTCAATAAATAAGCATCAGAGATCAATCAATAATATTCAACAATTTAAAATCTTCAGAGTCATTTAGCTCAATCTCCCGCCCCTCAAATTTTTGCTGTTCTTCTTCATCATTTTCATCTATTAGAGTTGAAGAAGATGCTCCATGAGTTGCATTTAAGGTGGATGTGTGCCTTTTTCCCCCCCTCCCTTTTTAAGGATTTTTTGTCTTTGAATAACTATGTGTGCTTTTAGCCCCCCCCCCCCCCCCCCCCCCCCCTTTTTGTGCTTTTTAGTGCTTAAGCACGCTTCATTAATGTTTTTTGACCAATTTCAAAATTGCACTAAACCAATCATGTTTCAATTCAACACCTGTGGGAAACGCAATAAATAGCACAATTAAGTGCGCCTTTATCAACACTGGTTAAGGGGATAGAGAAATGGAAATACGAGTGTTATCTAAGTTCTGAATGTTCTGACCTCTGCTATATGACTATATCAAAGGGGACCTAATCGTAAAATACTTCACCTTTTCAGATTTTCTTGCTGAACTTTCAACATCTAATTTTTTTTACTATTATTTTGAAGAAATAATAAAGAATTTAGACAACTTATCACTCTAAAAAGTCCTACCTTTTTCAGTTGCCTTTTCTCACAACCATTTCATACAACAGGAAGATGATAGCAGCAGTAAGCTCAGAGTTTGGTTTGCTGATGTGGAAACAGGAAAAGCTAGACCCTTGTTTCAGTCTCCAGACATCTGTCTAAATGCAATTTTTGATAAGTATGCTCTGGTGTCTACTGTTATATATAATCATCAGTATATACTTTTCCTCCTTGCAATGTTGACACTTCCAACATCTCTTTTCTTATTTTCAGTTTTGTATGGGTGGATGATTCAACTCTCTTGGTTTGCACCATCCCTTTATCACGTGGCAATCCACCAAAGAAACCTTTGGTCCCTTTTAGCCCAAAGATTCAAGCTAATGAGCAGAGAAGTGTCGTTCAAGTTAGAACCTACCAAGATCTGCTCAAAGATGAATATGATGAAGATTTATTTGATTATTATGCTACGTCTCAGCTTGTTTTGGCTTCCCTGGACGGGACAGTGAAGGAAATTGGCCCACCAGCTCTATATACATCAATAGATCCCTCTCCAGATAGGAAATACATTTTAATTTCCTCATTTCACAGACCTTACTCTTACATTGTTCCATGTGGACGATTTCCCAAGAAGGTTGATTTGTGGACATCTGACGGTAAGCTTGTCAGAGAAATTTGTGATCTGCCCCTTGCTGAGGACATTCCTATTACATCCAGTAGTGTCCGCAAAGGAATGCGCTCACTTAATTGGAGAGCAGATAAGCCTTCAACACTCTATTGGTAGGACATCTACACTGCTTTGTTTTGCTTTTTGATGCTTATTTGCTACTTCTCTGAAAATGGGAGACATCTACACTCTATTGGTAGCCCTTTATCTGTTTTTAAATTATTTATAGGGTGGAAACACAAGACGGTGGCGATGCTAAAGTAGAAGTGTCTCCTCGTGATATAATCTATTCAGAACCTGCTGAGCCCCTTCAAGGTGAAAAGCCATCTATCATGCACAAACTTGATCTTCGCTATGGGTATGCAAACAAGAACTCTCTATCTGTCAAGAATGAGTCACATGCATAATTTGTAATTTGCTATTCTGCGAGGACTATATTGCAATGCAATTGTATCTTGCTAATTTCTTACTTTTTAAAGCAATAATCAATATGTAATGTGAGAGACCTGTAATCATTTCAGAGGGATTTCATGGTGTGATGATTCACTTGCTCTCGTTTATGAATCCTGGTACAAAACACGGCAAATAAGAACTTGGGTTCTGTCTCCTGGGAATGTTGATATGAGTCCACGCGTACTATTTGATAGGTCCTCAGAGGATGTGTATTCTGATCCAGGATCTCCCATGTTGCGGAGAACACCTGCTGGGACTTACGTGATTGCAAAACTAAAGAAGGAAGGTGACGACAGCACATACGTTTTGCTCAACGGAAATGGGGCAACTCCAGAAGGAAACATCCCGTTCCTGGATTTGTTCGACATGTAAGTATGTGATTATTATTATTTTTTTTGGTTAACAATTTAATTACAGGGAACAGTTGTCTTACACATTCATTCGCAGAAAAACAGGGAGTAAAGAACGGATATGGGAGAGCACAAAAGAAAAATATTATGAGACTGTTGTTGCATTAATGTCTGATCAAGATGAAGGAGATATTAGACTCGACAGCTTAAAAATACTCACTTCTAAAGAATCTAAAACGGAAAACACCCAATATTACTTGAAGAGTTGGCCAGAAAAAAAGGCAATTCAGATTACAAATTTCCCTCATCCATACCCTCAGTTAGCATCGCTGCAGAAAGAGATGATTAGGTACCAGAGGAAGGATGGAGTGCAACTTCAGGCAACCTTGTACCTTCCACCCGGATATGATCCCGCAAGAGATGGACCTCTTCCATGTCTTGTGTGGTCATACCCTGGCGAATTTAAAAGCAAAGAGGCTGCGAGCCAAGTTCGTGGTTCACCGAACGAGTTTTCAGGCATAGGTTCAACATCGGCCCTGCTTTGGCTTGCAAGAGGGTATACATCTTTCATTTACCATTTCCTATTATGTAGATTCGAGTTATCTTTGTCAAGGCCCTGTTTCCAGTATTCCGTCCTTTCTTGGAATATATATTCTGGACAACTATATTGATTGAGCTTAGTCTTACAGGTTTGCCATCTTGTCCGGACCGACAATTCCTATCATTGGTGAGGGTAAAGAAGAGGCAAATGATAAGTACGTGATAACAATTTGTTTAATTGAATTCATTTGTTCAAATTATATAATAATGTTTCCTTTTTGTGGATCAAAGTTGAGCTCTGTATATTTGATCCCCAATTTTTATATGTATAGTTTCTGCCATCTTTGGTTGATCATGGATTTCCTCTTAAATCAAGATTCTTTGATATGGATTTTATAAGTTAATATTAAGAGTTAACTTCTAGGAGGCATTACCTACTATGCTGTGAATAAGAGGAAGTCTGAACAGCTACAGTGTGTGATCAGTACCCTTCTTATATAACAGTGACACACAGTAGAAGATATTTGAAACTGGATCATCTATTCTTACCTCACATTTTTTTGTGAAGGGGGTTATTCAAAATTGATTATCCATTATCTAGCTTAAGAACAGCACAAGTAAATTAAACAAGAACAGTAACCAAACATGTCTATTTTGGAGCCTGCATATTTCTTATTAAGTAGGCTGTTAACATTGGGAAGGAGTTGTTTGCTTTCATGATTTCATCCTACGGAAATACCAGGTTTCCAGCTTCCTGTTGAAATCTTTGGGATTTTCCAAATTCATTTATTAAAATTATGTGCACCAGGTACGTGGAGCAGCTAGTTGCAAGTGCTGAGGCTGCAGTGGAAGAAGTTATACGCCGTGGTGTAAGCTCCCAATTCCTTAAATTTAACTACTCTAATTTTGACAGCAACACTTGCTCATTCAGTGCCACACTTTGATAGGTGGCTCATCCAAACAAAATTGCTGTCGGAGGTCATTCCTATGGTGCATTCATGACTGCAAACCTGCTGGCACATGCCCCTCATCTTTTCTGCTGTGGAATTGCTCGTTCTGGAGCCTATAACAGAACACTTACACCTTTTGGGTTTCAGGTGGTGTTCTACTTGGGATTGAAATATAGATGTCAAATGCTCATTGTTGTCTTTCTTCTCAATTTTATTTTACTCTTTAGTTCATATTTAAATATTGTAGTGGTCAAAAATCTAAAGTTTATAAGAATCCTACTTCCACCATGACAATGCTATTTCAATCTATCTATAATGGACTGTTGTACCCATCACGTGTTAAAACTAAATACTGTGGAATTTTATCCTCCGTTGCGGGGCAACTAATCCTTTAACTAGTTTTTTGTGACTCTTTGCATATTATGATAACTATATTCTCTCCAAATTTAGAAATGGACACTAATAATATTCTTACAAGGCAGTTGGTAAAATGTAAATAGAATAAAAGGCCAGTCATTAGTTATATATATACTTGTCAATGATCTTTAGACTAGAGTTACATTAGATATACTTGTGGCTTATATTCAATTGGTTCCTTAGTTTTATATATTTAATATTGTAAGGTCCACCATTATGTTGATTAATCAATGTAATCATAACATATATCTCAAACACAAAATTGAACCACAATTTGACCCCTTTGGTGTATTAAAGTTGTCAATCTCCAAAGCAAATTATAAAAATGCGAATCAATAATATTCAGTTGGTTTAAAATTTAATGAACTGCTTGTCGTAGGATAATAATCCACGATAGTGTTATTAACTCTATGTTAGTGTACTATTATGTAATTGACTAGTGCTATTAATGTAGAATGAGGACAGGACACTTTGGGAAGCCACTTCAGTTTATGTTGAAATGAGTCCATTCATGTCGGCTAACAAGATAAAGAAGCCTATCCTACTTATCCATGGAGAAGAAGACAATAATTCAGGAACACTTACTATGCAGGTAATACACTGAGCTCTTGTTTTAGGACTTCATTTGTAATATTCCACATCAATGTGTGTTATTCGTTAAGTAACACTAGTACCTGGTCACATATATGATGCTAGTGTTATTATGTGCTTCGACTTGTTTCAATTTTTTTTTTTGCTAAGTTCAATTTTTAACTGCTCCTACTTATTTAAGTGGCCTAGGTTTTTGGAGGGATTACTAATATGCTGATTTTCATTTGAAAAAATACAGTCAGATCGTTTCTTTAATGCACTAAAAGGTCATGGTGCACTCTGCCGCTTGGTGATCCTACCTTTTGAAAGCCATGGTTATGCAGCGCGAGAGAGCATTATGCATGTCCTCTGGGAGTCTGATAGATGGCTTCAGAAATATTGTGTTTTAAACACTTCTGATGCAATAGTAGATTCTGATTCAAGTAAAGATGTAGGCAAAGAATCCACTGATTCAGAAAGCAAAGCAGTTCCTGCTGGTGGAGGAGTGAAGGAGCTTGACCATCTTGAATCTGATACATTTCAGTCAATCAGAAGATCATCATTATGGTAACATCACTCGTGCAGTTATATATGTTGTATACTTGCATTTGACTAGAAGAATACAACATTAATCAAATGACATCCTCACAAATATTAGAGTAGTTGGTACTGAACTACTAAACAAAACATGCCAAAGGATGGCCCTAGTGTGAAGCTCCTAAGCTAAATAGCAGTGGAGTTTCCGGAAGGCGACACAACCATAGATGTGGTGGAGGGCCTGCAGGCTACCATATTGTAGGAATGAACACTCGTGATCGAAACTAATGTGGGGATGGGGGCTTTTTGCTGGGAGGCTGGATAACTTTATAGGCCAATCTTAGTCCACACTCCATTATGTGGTGACATGCGAGTAAAGCTAGATTGCACAACAAAATATAGCTGCGAAATTAAATACACGGCAAGGAGATCAACCTAATGAAGAAACACTTGTATATGAAAGGACAAAATATCACAGGACACAGATAACGAGGTTAAGAAGCATCCTCTAGATAGTAAATGCTACTACAAGCATAGAGTTTTAAAGAATGGTTACCGTCTGGATCGCTACTCAATATGACACTCATTTTAGGTTGATAGGGGGTAAAATGAAATATTGTAGAATTTCAATGCAAATCATCTTTGTCGACATACATGAGCAGCTTCAGTTAATGTGTCATGAATATATTTGTTTGCGACTGCAACTTCTATCCTTGTAATTTTAATAAGAGAAGATAACAAGCGAGTCCTTCAATCCTCAAACAGCCATTTATGCATTTCCTTCACCACATAAAGTGCATGTTTGGTCTGTTCATAGATTGACCTGTGAGAATATGTTCATTTTATTTCATTCTACCATATTTCGCAGATTTACAAGATCTTGGAGAACAGACGCATCAAGAGAGCTCTGTAGTGGATCATCAGACGGGGTTCAGGAAAAAAAGTATAGCTACACCAAAAAGGTTTCTGGATTAGAATTCTTAGGGGTGGAAATTTAAACAAGGCAAACATCATTTCCAAGACCATTGCTTGCTATCTTGGGTATTAAAGTAGAGGGAAGGATAGTATACAATATAGCCATTTGATATCAGAGCCTGAATTCTGCCAGGCCTCTTTACATCCCAACATTTTCTCTCCTAGAAGATTTTGTAACATCAGATATCATCTAGTCTTAATATATGAATTCCCATGAACAAAAAAGCAGTGGTCTTTAATTGTGGTAATTAATTGAAAGATGATTTCATCATGGTTGTGCAACTGTTTTGGATACTGGAATGTAGAGATTTAGGAAAATTATGAGCAGTACCATTTAAAAGACAAGAACTCAATTTTCAGTTTTATAGTTTAAAATGATAGAAAATAGAGTTATAGACTTAACAAGTGAGAAAGTTTGCGATTTTTTTATTTTTTTGTAATGTAGCGCCATGTAATTGTTAAATGGGATTATGGTCAGTCAAGTAAATTTATAAATTAAATATATTCGTACGCACGTTGTTACAGATGCATGAACTATCAATCTCTTATTACGATGGGCGTTTAATCTTGCAGATGAGCTTGCAAATTCTTTAGGCATGCACAATGAACTTGCTTTTAGAGATTTGAGATCATGCAAAGTGAAAACTGAGGCCGTAAATGGAATTGTTCGGTTCGAATTTGATTGGGTTTGAACTCAATAAGTTTGGTTTGATCTGTTATTGAACTTGAGTTCGAACAAGAAAAAATGTTCAAAAGTGCCATCAAACATTGTTCAATTTGTTAAGGAATCACTCCGAGCTCAAGTTTGATAAGAAAAGACTTGGTCCCTTCATGTATAAGGCTGAAAAAGAATCGAAATGTTCGATTAATGTCAATAAGTTCAAATTCAATAAGTTCAGTTCTGTGTCATAGAACTCGAGTTTGGAGAAGAAATACATTTGATACTTTTATTGTTCATTCAATGAAAAATTGTTACAGTTCAACAAGAAATTGTGTAGTCAGTTCGATTCATTCACCCTACTGAAAATGAAAAACAAGACAAATGCAATATCATGGAAGTTTGCCTACAAGATCAGACATTTATTGTGCAGTCACGAAAACTACCGGGTGGTTCTGATGAAGATTAATTGTTACTGAATATATTATACGCTAATTTGATTAAAAAAAGTTACAGAAAATAATAAAAGGGGATTAAAGCCCCAAGTCCAGGCGGACCAAACTGGCACTAATAATAAAGCGGAAAACTAAAGCTGATCAACCATGCTCGCTACTGTTGGTGGAATAACTTCTTATCTTTTTCAACAACGATAAAATTTCAGAGTATATAGTATCACAATAGCAACATTGAACAAAGTCTTAGAAATCACAAACGATATTAAGAAAACAAGCAATCACAGTTCAATGAATTTATTATTCAATCTTGATGAGAATATGCTAATTGACTTGGTCAAGGCAATCTTTAAATACCAATTATGCTGTCAGGTATTTATTCTTCGACAACCACACCGATCTTGCCTTTCTCAAGCAGGTCGTAGAATGTTCTAGTTTTCTTCTGTTCATTCCAATGATGCATCTTCCATAAACCACCTGCACCCAATCCAAGCACAGTTGCAATAACAATCTCCTTCACCACACTTGGCCCTGTCAAAGTAGCATGAGCAACCCTGCCGCCTGCCATCTTACTTCCCAATTTGAAACCTGTAAACACAGGAACCAATAACTAACATTATTCATCACATTTCCAGTACCAAAGTGGTAACAAATAAAACATCTGAGCTGTGTGATGCACCAACAGCTTGTAGAAATAAGTGAATAAATTACACACACTCGAGCAAATGTATTCTAAAAGATGTAGCATTATATACCCAAGACCTTAACTATAAAACTGAACCATAAAAAACAAAGGTACCAGCTAATCCTAATTCTACTGTCACAGCACAGGACAGAAAGGTATACAACACAAACTTTGTAAATATATTGAATTACAACAAAGCATTGTGTAAGACTTCACTCTTAATAACATAACATTCAATTTAAATGCTGGTACTGCAGTCTCCGGCCCCTCTTTCTAATATGACGGCCTTACTCAAACAAATCCGCAATATTGGTGGATAATAATGAACAGAAGAGTGCAACATACTGCCATAGTATTCATGAACTGATGAACTACATCTACGATCTCACATTAGCAGAAAGCTAACAGTTACAAATAACACCATGTTCTACAAAGTTAATTTAAAAAGCATACGAATACATTTCAATCGAAAAATGCAACTGAAAAAAGTGATCTGCTAATGCTAAATATTACTAAAATACATTGGTAAACAAAAATTGAGTTAAAATTGCAAAACTAAGGCAAGGATAAACAGGACGGACATAAACATAGAAAAACATGAAGCTTACAAGGTCGTAAATCCACAAAAAGAACCAGTCAAGAACTAAATTCTGGTATAATTCAATTCAACAATACTTATAAAAACAGATCAGTTTCCTTTTAAAAATGTTCCGGAGAAACAAATACAGTAGTAATACACAAAATCAAATTAACAAGTCATGGCTAAATCAGATTCCAATCAATCTAGATAAAAACTTCAAGAAATGATCCTAAAGTGAATCTGGAAACACAAAACTCTTGTTAGTATACAAACATACATACATACGTATAAGCAGAGCAAGAACAAATCTAGAAATGAATCGATATGTGTGTGTATGAGAGAGAGAGAGAGGGAGAGAGCAAAACAAAAAGGGAAGAGAGAAATGAATGGAAATAGAAGCTACTTACATAAACAGAGAAGCGCATGAACAAAAAAATGGTGAAGAATTTTAGTTGAAATGGGGGGAGAGAGAGAGAGAGAGAGAGAGAGAGAGAGAGAGAGTTGACCTTTGGAGAGGAAAAGCAAACCCTAGCCGTGAGCGTCGAGACCGCAAGAAAGAGGGGAATTATTTGTCGAGCTTTGTTAGACTGTCCTACTTGCTTTTAAGCGGTGTCCGCAACGACTGCGGTTATTATTTCGATATATGTATTCCATTTTGTTTTCCTCATTTTTCTTTTATTATTTATCAATTAAATTAAAAATTGAAAATCAAAAAATTAAAATCTTCAATATTCCGGTTATTATATCTTTTATAACTAGTCGATAAAATTGCGCTTCGCAACGACGTTATAATTTTTATAAAAAAAACTATATATATAAAATTAGAACAATTACTCATTTCTCCCTAATAAGTCATTCTCCCGTTAAACGGATTTTCGTTGTTAAGATCGAAATTATAAATTTTATATATTAATACTTGTCTTACCTATTAATTTTCATGTTAACATACTCCTTTCTAACGAGTCTTTCTCTCGTTGAAAAAATATTTATATAAATTCGTATTCTTATTTTACTTTCGATATAAATTTTAAATATACATGCCTTACAAACACCAATTGTACTTTTGATAAATTTTTTATATGTATGAAAAACGATTTATATAAATGAAAAGCAACTTATATAAATTCGCACTCCTATTTTACTTCTAATAAATTTTTTAATTATATATGTTTTACAAACACCTATTCTACTTTTGATAGAACTTTTTTATATGTATTTCTTATAAATTCGAACTCTTCTACTCTATAAATTCAAAAATCTATTCTACTTTCAATAATTTTTTTAATTATATGTCTTATCTATTATATGTCTATAATTTTTTAATTATATGCGTTATAATTTTTTTTTTTTTTTAAACTGTATCTATAAAAATCATTCATTTCTCCCTAATAAATCGTCCTCCTGTTAAACCGTAACTATAAGGTGTGTGGATGATTTTGTGGTGTGAATCGTGTGATCATGGCAACACAAATGCAACGAATTCATAATAATTCGAAAGTTAAAAATATATAGGGAGAGTAGTAGTAGGAAGTCTCATAATAATTCAAAAGTTAAACATGTACAGGGAGAGTAGTATTACGACGGGTGATGTTACGAAACTCCCATGGCTACACCAAAACACTTTTTCATTTTAGATTGAGATATACAAGTATGTTTGGTTAGAAGACTTGCGTTTTATGCAGACATCAAGTGCAAACTATTAACTTTCTCTGTGGTACATGAATTCATCCTTTTCTGTTTGAGCCATGGACAGTTTCTGTTCTTTACAACTTTTGTGTTTACAGTCATACAATATCTTCCAAATTTTCCTATTTCTTATAAAATAAATTAAACAATAAGTGACAAAGACACATTATCAAGAAAAACTCTGAAATTGGGGGTTTGCTTCGTTTGTCAAACTTGCTCATAGAATTTCTGGCCGCTACAACTGCGGATTTTTTATATTGCTGAATTATACTCCTACTACTTTTCTAATTTCATTTTCCAGTTCTTATTTTTTAATTTGTATTTAAATTCATGTCCGTATAATTTTATCCAAACTCTTTGATTTTACAAAGGGTCATGGTTCCATTCCAACAATGGCATGTTACAACTATCTATCCATTAATTTTTTTGAAAATTGATATGAATGCAGATGTTACATCATCTTATTCGCGTTGTTAATTACTTATGCACAAATATTTTAGGTGCGCTTTTTTATTTTTTTGGGTTACACGATATGCAGTATGTGAATTTAATTCAAAAGCTGACAACTAAGAAACAAGGAAAGTAACGATGAAAATGAAAATGAGGGTATTTGGCTCCAGCTTTATGCTGATTTTTTATTTTAAGTTGAAAATGTTTGTTTGTATAATAAATCAGAAAATGACTTAAATTTAAAAAAAACAGTTTAAAGCTAGAAATTGTTATGATGTACTTTTTTAAACAATTTATTTTATTTTGATAATTTTATTTGATAAAAGTTAATATCATCGTTCAAATATATTATTTATTAAATTTATTTTAATTATTACAATTTAATAACTCATAAGTTATGCATTATAGAAAATTACCTAAACAGATTTTAACTTAAAATATTCACATTTTACTTATCACTTTAAGCAATTTTAAGTTATAAATAATAATTTTAAATTTAGTCAAACGAGCTCTATGTTTATTTTATAGTATTGCATGCCTGTCACTAATCAGTAATTTAAAATTCTATGTTTATTTTATATTATAGATGAAAAGTATCCTAAATTTTGGTTTTGATAGTTAGATTTTTTTTTAAAAAGGTAAATATTAAAAATTCGATTGTTAATAGAATTATATTCAAATATTAAATAGTATATATTAGTAATTCAAATCAAATTTAAATAATTTTTTTAAATTAAATAAAAATTTCAATGTAATAATTTGCAACTTTTTTTTAAATTCAATTTCTTCGAAATTTTAGTTGAATAATAATTTTTAAAACATTATCAAATTAAAAATTTATTTAGTTAGTTTCGTAAAATCACCTAAGTCGAGATTTCAAGATATAAAGTTTAATAAATATTTAATTAATTAATTTTTATTTTAGCTCCAATTTAATTATTTTTACGAAATTTAGAAAATCTTTATTTGCCCCAGTTTAAGAAGAAAAAAAAGATTATAACTTATACACTGCATATCATTGATACCAAATACAATATCATTGATTTACCTCCTCCATTGGGTGATTGTCATTGTCTTTACCGGTTCCTAGAGTCGGAACAACGGTGAACAGGTACTGGCGAAGAAATTACAAAACGTACATGAATTGGTCTCGCGTAACAAGCTAAAGTCTTTTTATTCGCGGCAAATTACTGCGGACAAATGATTTGTCAACGTTATTGTGTTTTAAGTCTGCCTTCTGCAATTTGGTTTCCATGGACCTACTTTATATCAATTTATTCGAGTGCAAGATTGAAACAGCAAAAGCTGGAACAATTATAAAGTCGTCGTTCTTTGATTAAGAGTTAAAAGTATTGAACACATGAACAGAAATTAACTACCAAACCTCGCGAAAGTTTCAAATCTAGAAATATCTTGGAAAAATCAGATTTACGACTAACAAGTCGTAAAGATGCACGGAAATATACTAGTATAATCTTTATCTCTACCTCTATCTTTATTCCACATCTATAAATACTAACCAAAATGTTTCAGTGCAACAAATCACACACACACACACACAATGGAGACATGGTTGATAATCATTGTATCAGTTTGCATAACAATAGTCATCAAATCTATCCTCACAATCATCCAATCTTCAAGCACTAGTAAGAAACTTCCGCCTGGACCAACCAAAGTTCCGATTATAGGCAGCTTTATATGGCTACATAAATCATACTTCAACCTCGAACCCATCCTCCATGATCTCAAGCTCAAGTATGGACCTATTTTCACCCTCAAAATCGGCTCACGTCCCGTCATCTACATTGCTAGCCACTCTTCCGCTCACCGTGCACTTGTTCAAGCTGGTGCAATTTTTTCTGATCGGCCTAGAGAACTCTCCACTGGCCATATCATCAACAGTCACCATCGAAATATCATAACTGCCTCCTACGGCTCTACCTGGCGTCTCTTCCGCCGCAACATGGCTGAGAACATGATTCATTCTGTTCGTCTTAAAACTTTCTCAGATGGCCGTAAATGGGCGCTCGGGATTCTCCTCCAACGATTATTTTCGGAGTCCGAGTCGGGAGGCATAAAAGTTGTTGATCACTTTCACCATGCTATGTTTTCTTTATTAGGTCTCATGTGCTTTGGGGAAAAAATTAAAGGTGAAAAAATTAGAGAAATAGAGATGGTACATAGAAAAGTGTTGATGAGTGTGGCCAAGTTTGGTGCTCTTTATATTTGGCCTAAACTAGGAAGGATCGTATTTTGGAAGCAACGAAAGGAGCTTACAAAGATTCGTGAGGATCAAGATAGTGTGTTGATTCCGATGATTAATGCTAGACGTGAAAAAGTGATGAAACAAAAAGTAGAAGAAGATGATGTGATGGCCTATGTGGATAGTTTGGTTGATTTGAAGTTGCCAGAGGAAGGGAATAGAAAACTGTACGATCAAGAGATTATTGGCTTGTGTGAGGAATTTCTTAACGTAGGGACTGATACTGCTACGACTAGTTTGCAATGGATTATGGCTAATTTAGTGAAGTATCCTCAAGTTCAAGAGAAGCTTTTTCAAGAAATTATTACGGCTGTAGGACTAGGTGTAGAGTTGGTGGTGACAGAGGAGGAGCTGCAACGATTGCCATACCTAAAAGCAGTTGTGTTGGAAACTTTGAGGCTTCATCCGCCTACTCACTTGGTGGTCCCACATTCGGTGACTGAGGAGGTGGAGTTGGATGGGTATTTGATTCCAAAGAATGCTGAGGTGAACTTTATGGTGGCTGCAATGGGAAGGGATGCTGAGGTGTGGGAATATCCTACGGAGTTTAGGCCTGAAAGATTCTTGAATGGGAATGGGGGAGAAGAGGGGTTTGATATAACATGTAGAAGGGAGATCAAAATGATGCCTTTTGGGGCAGGGAGGAGAATATGTCCTGGCTATACAATGGCATTGCTTCACTTGGAGTATTTCGTGGCTAATTTGGTTGTGCATTTTGAATGGAAGCCTGCTATTGGGAATTATGATGTTGATCTTTCAGAAAATCAAGAATTTACTGTTGGCATGAAAAATCCTTTGCTTGTTTGCATCTCTCCTAGAGTAAAACTTTTAGAACCATGTTCCTCAAACTGATATGGTATCAAAGATTAGTTCCGATAGTACTGTTTTCCTCCAACTACAACAGCAGCTTTCCCTCCAATATGTTCAGCTCTCTAGGCCTGTAATCTGTAATGTTTCCATTTTTTAATAAATAACGATCAGTTCTTTAAGGATACTTACTCTGAGTATCCATCATACCCGTCCCAAAGCAGGTTCTGGTTCTGGGTGACATTTCGTACGACTACAAAATCAAGAGGCGGAGGCCCCTTGCCACTGTGTAGAAGGTAATAGTCTATTAGATGGATTTGTGAGGATACCAATAATCATTTGTTATAAATGCCAGTCTATCCGAGTTGAGAATAAAAAATGAAGGAACTAAAAGCAAGAGGATTAGTGAAAATAAGTGGTGCAACTCCATAGGGTGAGATGCTAAGAATCTAGTTTGACAGTACTGAATGAAAATACACACCATCCTTTTACTAAATGATGCAAAGCCAGCAAGTAGTAAATATAGTGTCTCTTTTATATGCAACATATTAACATGTCATTCTCTTTTTGGTGTTGATAGATAAATAATTTAACGGAATGAACAACTCTTTCTTTCAAGTATGCAGGAGTTTGTATTTATTATTTTACTCCTTTGGATGTTTATCCTCTTCTACCGAGAAGGGGAGGGGTGTGAGTGTGATGAACTTTCCTCAGTTGAACTTCCATGCTGAAACAGAATAAATAGGTGTTCTCTTCCATCCAACAATTAGAGACTTGTCATTACTATCAAGGGTGCAGGAGTTTTCCCTGGAGCATTGTGCTTCAAGGGCCAAGTTTGCATCAGATAGAGATAACGTGTTTACTCCAGTTTCTTCCATTCTAAACCTTGCAAAGAATTCTCTCCACACATTGATCTTCACACTTCTTGTAACCCTTTCCTCTCCCTCAGTCGCAACAATGTTCTGGATTCCTTTGCTGAAGTGATTTTTCTCAAGTATCACCCTGTATTGATTGTCTCGATCCATGCAATCTTCCAAGCAATCAAACCATGCACTGTAGAAGAACAGTGCCTCTATGAAGCGATTAACAAATGAAGGTGAGTTGTGATTTGCTTCCACTTCTATAACCACCATAATCGATGGTTTGAATCTTCGAATGACTCTCATTAGAGCTTCTACGCGTTCAGGTTTCGAGATCATTGTCGTTAGTACTGTTGGAGAGTAAACAGCCACACTTTCACCTGTTTTTATATCAAATAATTCTTCTTTGATATCTTTCATGTCTGGAACAAACACCACCTTAAATGAAAATGGTATGTTTAGGAACTTGGCATATCTTTGTAATCTCTTTCCAGTTTCCTCAATGTTCTCCCTATCCGTTGTGGCAATAGCAGTTATTTTAAGAAGTTCAAGTGGACAACTATTTCGTTTTGAAAGTGCTTGCATTAATGCTGTCCACTGGACTCCGCTCCTAATCTGGAGATCAATTATATGTACCTTGACATCCATTGCAACACTATCAATTATGGTTTGCACTGCTGCAAACTGCGTAACCTTAGTGAGAGGAAGTTCTTGATCAGAAGAATATAATGTATCCAAGTCAGTTTTTGAGGTGAGACCTTTGGGGCCTCTCTCTTGGTCAGTAAATCTCCCCATTTCTCTATTTATCCTTTCACGTAGAGCTGCAGAAAAATAATAAGAAACTCTTTGTACTGGATTACCTGTATCAGATGCCATGGATTCGGACTGAGTAAGCGATCTGCTAGCACGATCATAGTGCTTGTAGGTCACATTCTCAGCAGCAGTCAACAGAAGGTAGGCAAGATCTGCTCCATTTGCTTCTTCTGTTGACAAAGCTGATAAGGAAGAACTGTATGGGTGGACAAACATGGTGATGGCGTCAAGGTGGTTGTTGGAGAACTGAATGTATCTTTCTCCGGCAACCCTCATTATGTCTGCTGTTGATAACGTTTGTCCTTTATGTTCAAGGCTGGCAAGAGGCCGATAATCTCCTTGAATACGATTGTTTCCATCTGCAGGGAAATTGTATGCCATCGTAATAGTTGTTTCACTGTATTAATGCAAGACTTGTCTAAGTTTTATATTAGTGCAAGTAGACAGAATTGTTTGCTCTTTGTTTTGTAAAAGATATATCTATTATCTATTACTATTGTGGATTCTTGGATGAGGGGAATGAAACATTTGTCAATTTGAGCGTGTCATTACCCACTAGTATATAAATCCAAGTTCCTGAGAAGCTCAGCCAGGCCAGCTCATGACAAACTCTAAGTGACAGAATAAATAAACTTAAAGCCAAATGCATATGACAAGCTGAACTGCTCCTTCAACCTATGTCATTCATCCTATTAGTTTGGTCGAGTCTTATTTATATCAGAATATTCACTTTTACTTCTACAACTTTTTTTTGTTTTATTAGCTTTAAGTCATGTGACAATATGTTTTGTGGTAGGAATAGTCGGATTATGTTTCCAAGATCTAATTAGCCAAGTAGGGTCTGGCAGACTACAAGACATAAAAGAATCATAAAACGTTGAAGGTATATTACTGAATTTTGAGAGGTGAAATTGAAAATCTTCTAATGGTTAACAGAGGTATTCACGGAAACAGCCTATTTACGTAGATTTTATATTAATCCATTCTTATTCAATTAGAATGATCGAGTAAGATATACGGGATATGTTTGGTTTAGTTTTAAAAGAATAAACAAACAAGAAACAAAGAAGAACATAAGATGCATGTCAATTACCTTCAGATTGAACAAAATAGAACAATGAAAGAGATAAAATTCACTCTTGAATATGTCAATTATTGTTGAGAACATAGATCATGTGTTGGTACTGCTAGTGAACATCGATGTTGTCATCAGCATGCGTACAGAAAATGATGGGGAGTGATCTGTCTAAAAGTTTGTGAATATCTTTATGTATTGAAAATTGAAAAATTAAAATGCTTAGTCTCTAAGTCTTTGTCACTGTTGTTTATATACAAGGATGAAGTAAAACAAAACCTCTTGCTAACTTCTTGGCGGGAAACTAACTATTATGTACAATATAAATGTCAAGTAATAGCACGATCTTTGACTCGTTCTTTGACTTGCTCTGACTTTGACTGTGATGTAGAATTACTATTACCCCCTCAAGTTGGGAGATGAAGAAGGATGAGACAATACCAACTTGGACAGTAACTCTTTGAAATGTGGCGAAGGAATGATCTTTGTAAAGACATCTGCAAGCTGATTTTGAATAGGTAGATAAGACAGTTGCAAAAGACCTTCCAAAACCTTGTCACTTGTGAAGTGACAATCAATTTTAATGTGCTTTGTTCGCTCATGAAATACTGGATTCTTGGCAATATGCAAAGCAAATTGATTGTCACAATGATGCTCTACAGGCTTGAGATTATTAACACAAAGTTCTTCTAATAGACTGACAGTCCAAACAACCTCAGCAGCTGCAGAAGCCATTGCTCTGTATTCAGCCTCTGAAGAAGACCTGGAAACAGTGGATTGCTTCTTTGATTTCCAGGTGACATGAGATTTCCCTAATAAGAGTATATAACCTGTGACAGATCTCCTAGAATCTGGACAAGATATGCCCAGTCAATCAGAAAAAGCTTGAAGTTTTAAGTAAAATGTCTTGTCCAATAGTAGCATGTACATATCTCAGTGTATGTAACAAGGCATGGTAATGAGTAACCCTTGATTGTAAGAACTGGCTAAGGACTTGGACTGTGTAGCTCAGATCAGGTCTGGTATTGGTCAGAAAATTTAATTTTCCAACCAAGGATCTGTATAACTCTGCATTAGCCAATAACTCTCCATCAGAAGCATTGAGTTTAAGATCAATTGGTAAAGGAGTCAATGCCTTCTTAGTTAAATCAATATCAACAAGATCAAGAATCTCCTTTGTATACTTTGTTTGACTAGTAAATGTACCTTCTGAAAGATAAGAAACTTCAATACCAAGAAAGTAATGTAGGATTCCAAGATCCTTAATAGTAAAGGTGGAGTGTAGATGCTATTTGAGAGAAGTGATTTTATCAATATTACTGCTTGTAACCAGGATGTCATCTACATATACAACCACAATGGTAATATCAGTCTTATCTTTACAAATGAATAGACTATAATCCAATTTAGACTGATAAAATCCGTGATGTATGAGCTCATCAACCAGAGTTTCATTCCACTCTCTAAAAGCTTGTTTCAACCCATAGATTGATTTGTTAAGTTTACAGACCTGATTTGCAGAATGAGAAATACCATCTGGAACCTTCATATAAACTTCTTCCTTAAAAGTTCCATGAAGGAAGGCATCATTTACATACAACTGATACATTTTCCAGTTTTTATGAGCAGCCAATGCAATCAAATATCTGACAGTATTCATCTTTACTACTGGAGAAAAGGTTTCTTGATAATCTATCCCATACTTTTGTGTGAATCATTTGGCTACTAATCTAGCTTTACATATCTCAAGAGAACCATCAGATTTCAACTTCACTTTATACACCCATTTACACCCTATAGGCTTCTTTCTCTTAGGTAGATCAGTTAAAGTCCATGTTTGATTATCCTGTAATGCCTGAATTTCTTTATTCATTGCTTCCACCCAAAGAGGGTTTCCAGAAGCCTCCAGATATGAGGATGGCTCAATAATTTGTACACTATTACTGATAAAACTATAATGACTATCAGGGAGCATATTAGTTGACACAAGGTTACACCAATGAGAATTATGAGTTAAGGTATGTTTACTAATATGACACTGATAATCTAGTAGATAAGCAGGAAGATTTATGGTTCTAGATGATTGCCTTAGAGGTGCAGTAGCAGTACTGGTTAAATCAGATTGACTTTCAGAAACATAACTAAGATCTACAGAATGAGAAATAACATCTGTAGAATTATCAAGATCTCCATTGGAACCAAAAACATGAAAAGATGGAGAATGAGATGAAAATTTAGTATTATGATTGTATAAAGGTGGATGAGATTCAAAATAAGAATCTGTAGAATAAGAAGTTTGTAACACCCCCAGATCCGGGGTCAGAGATCCGGGTTGTCACGCCCTCAAATCCCAACAATATCACTTGAACTTGAATGACAATAAGTATAAACAACATGTTGTGACCCCACAATACAATCCACAACACTAATTATAGTCTCATAGATGAAATTGAAATAAGTATCGAGTCATTAATCCACAAGATAAAGTTATTACAACCCAAAATGATTACCAAATAAGTTAATTGTTTCTGGACATAGCCTTACTTAAGTCATACATATAAATAAGTCTGATACACAAAAGCTGATAACCTAACTAACTGGTTATCCCCACCTCAGTCATGGCAGCTAGTATCTGAGCGTGGAACCGACGGGCGTTTCCCACCCGCTTGCGAGTAGTGTGCCTCGGCCTACCATCTCTCCTATTTGTTGTTGTGTGATTTATAAAACAAAGCAAGAGTGAGTAATAAAGCCCCACAATATAATCTGTAATGAAATCTGTACTATGTCATAACCATAGTAAATATTTATAAAATACTGAAAAGCCTTTACTGCAACATAAATCAGCTTTTGAAACACAACTTTTATATACAGCTAATCAGGTAGCTTATTGAAAAATAAGAGTTTTGAATATTTCTCAAAATACTGCCAACATTATCGGTAACTGAGCTCCTAGGCTTTTGTTACAATGTTGCAGACACAAGTCCAATTGGAAGATGGGGGCTATACCGGAAAACACCACGATACGCGCTGATCAGTCGCTGTACCGCATAGTAACACTTTTTCTACTAGTAGAAGGACGACTTTCTGTTTCGGTTATCACCTTGGCCGCATCTGGGCCCTTCATGCTATACGGGCACCTATTTCATTGCCGAGCATGGAGTCATACCATACGGGTACCTATTTCATTACCAAGCATGACTTCGTACCATACGAGCACCTATTTCATTGCCGAGTACGACCTCGTACCATACGGACACCTATTTCATTGCCGAGCACGAGTTAATTCCAGTCCCCGGATGAAAATCAACGTCACGGGAAATGGAAGTTAATCCTGTTTCCCCAAGTATGTGATACCTGTCCCTCTTTTAAAACATTTCTTGGTCTCCTTACTTCCGGAATAATAGAGGAAGTAAGTTACCATGTGGGTTGACCTCTGTCAACAAAATTCGGATCAGATGAGAATCCTCTTTAAAAGGATTACGACCAGGGAGTGAAACTGTTTAGAAATCTTTAAGGGTATTTCCGTCCCATTTGAGTGGTCAGCGAATATTTAAATCATCTCTTAAGATAGATTTAAATTAAAATAATATTTGGGAATCCCTACTTTAATTATAATAAAGTTTATAAAGGTCAGAAATATTATTCATAATTATTGGAGGTCAAAGATAACTTTTTAAACAATATAAATCACTTTTTAAATTGATTAAAATAATAATAAATATTCAAATAATCTCCATCAAATAATAATTGATTAAATAATAATCATAAGCTCAATAAATATTTAATAATCAATCTAAGTGAATATTAAAATAATATTCCTTTTAATAATAAAACAATTGAATATATCTATTCAATATATTTATCAGAAAATAAACCTCAACGGTCTAAAGAAAATATACCGACTCCCGGTCTAAGTTCAAAATACGATTCACATGCTCTACACTAAGAGCCTTTACAAAATCCGGCTTATAACTATCATAACACATAGCTTATAAACCAATAATAGTTCAAAAGATTCAAGTACAACAACAATATTATATTTGCAAAATATAACCGAAAGCACTTTTCATCACAACAACAATAGTAAGTCATAGGTTTTGAAAACTTGCCTGGAAATCCTGAAGCAATGGTAAATCTCGGGTTGGTCCGATAATCTAGAATCAACACAAGGTTCAAGATTAATAACTTAAATGCTTTCACCATACTAAGTATATTTTATCTCAAGTACAAGGTTCACTTTTCAAGTTAACTCTTCAAGAACCTCTACTCGAGCATGCTCGCTTACGCATTTTTATAAAATTGAGATTTAATCCTTTTAACACGAAATCTTTTTGAGGGTCTTCCTAAACGTACCTAGCATGTTAACACAAAGTTTCACATTCCAATAAGGTACTTAAGGGGTTTGATCATTGCCTCAAAGTTGGTTAAGTGGTATAGTTTGGTTTCTCGAAACATCCTTTACTAAAACACTTGTTTCTCCTAAACCGTAAATCGGATTCACATGATCTTCGCACCAAAATGAACCTTGAAATAAGACCTACACTATCATGGCAGTGGTGATCCTTGGGTAGAAGTTACTAGGTTATAATATCATAAGCAAAACAAGGTTAAGGAAAATCGGGCATTATAACGGCTATGTTTTAATGATTCCAAAGTTTAAATCATAAACTTTACATGATCAACCAACCAAATCATCAAGTCAATCCTTCAACATCATAACTAATCAATACTCACCATCAACCATAGTCAAAACCAACATCTACTTATTCACCATCAAAACAACATCCTACTTTCATCAAAATCAACCATTCATCTTTATGATCATACTAACTAAACTATACTTAAAACTAACCATATAAATAAATTTGTAACTAAGGGTTTTTTGCGTAAAATACAGATGTGCAAGTGTACACAATCGCAAGCAAGTAATATAGTAGTGAATACCAGATATCGTTCATCAAGGACTGCAAATTTGTATTAATCGCAAGTGAAGTCTCACAATTTAGTTATAGAACAAAAGATTAGAGTTTTGGTTTTTCTACTAAAACTAATTAATTAACTAACTAATATTATACTAGCAAAGAGAGTTTTCAAATATGAGAAGATAAGTCAGGATAATTACTTCCCCCTAACACATTAGAATCAGTAAAATAGTTGCGTAGCACTATAACAATTCCACAGTTCATTAGCTAGAATTCCATGGTCATAGGTTTCTCTTGAAATCACTATGGTATAATTCCTACCAAGTAAACTAACATATGTCTATGCCAATTTAATCCTCAGAATACAATTAAGCATCCATTCACAAAGCTATGCATGGTCACAATATATGTCTATACTGTAACAATATTATAATCAAAAGATATAAGCGTGCACCATCCAAGTTGTATGTCAATTAACTATAACTCTCTCGATATTATAATTAACTCGTTAACCCACTAAAGTTGATCAGACAATAGCAATTATTAGCATGAAAACCACTTGAATGAATAAACCGTAGAGCTGCATACAATACTATTTAACAAAACACCAAAAATCCCATGCTAGGGTTCCATAAAAATCCCAACTTTATAAAAGTTAGTTCATAATCAAGATCTCAAAACAATCCAAACATAACCAACACATATTCATAAGAAGAGATATAAAAAGATAAGAGAAAACAAAGCCAATTGAATGTCTTCAATGGCTGAATCCTTCTTCGTTGATGGCTTCTCCTCCTCCCTTGTGCAGCTTCTTCTCTCTTGCTTTTTTATCTCCATCTACTAGGTCTGATGTATATCTAATAATATCTATATTAAAAGTGTTTTTAATTATTTAATACAAATACAAGGAAATTTCCCAAACATAATTGAATTCCAGTAATAGAAATTTGTAGCTGACTGTTGAGCTCTTTTTCTGGACTGATACGGCTAGAGTTTGTTAGATCATGATTCAATGATCGTCAGGATCTGAACTACTGATCAGGATTGTTGACGTCATCAGTATTGCACGAGCGTCAGTATCAGGATTGCTATCAGGACTGTGATCAGGATTTATCATCAGGACTGGAAACTGATCAGGATTGTTACTTCAAGATAACTATCAAGTTCAGAAAATAAGGAAAGATGATTTGTCGGTTTCTTAGCTTATGGAAAGTAACTGTCGGTTAGATATGTATCAATATTATTTGTAATTGATTTGGTCTTATCTTGTAATCGATAGAGCAACTATGTGTAGTATATAAACACAGTTTAGGTTTTGATTTGTAATCAATCGCATACACGAGTATTATTGTACCTAGCAGCTTTCAAGAACATAAGAATTTCTTGAGAGAGTATTGTAACAGTTTTATATCAGATTTAATAAAGCTGTTATTATTTTCATATTTGTGTTTATAGTCGAGAATCTTATACAATTGTATTCAACCCCCCTTCTACAATTGTTAATTACTATGCAACAATTGGTATCAGAGCAAACTGATTTAAATCTAAATCAGAAACGATCTAAGATGTCGACAACCAAGTATGAAAGCATGAAAATTCCCATCCTGAAGAAAACTGAATACCCTACATGGAAGATAAAGATGCTAATGTACCTGGAAGCCACAGATCCTGATTATTTGGACAGGATTCG
This sequence comes from Heracleum sosnowskyi, assembly GCA_030848705.1. Lineage (NCBI taxonomy): Eukaryota > Viridiplantae > Streptophyta > Magnoliopsida > Apiales > Apiaceae > Heracleum > Heracleum sosnowskyi. The sequence goes on along the minus strand of CM061236.1, from coordinate 118,105,295 downwards.
TGATGGACCATATATCCCTACGAGAATTGTTGGTCAAACAGATACTGTACCTGAACACTACGTGGTCAAGGCAAAAAGTGAGTGGACTCCAGAAGAAAAGGCTCACGTTCTCAGGGAATCAAAGGTAAAGAATATTCTGCATAATAGTCTTGATGTTGTCATGTCAAACATGGTGATTGCATGCAAGTCTGCAAAGGAAATTTGGGACACCTTGGAAACTCAATGCCAAGGATCTGCATCTGTCAAGAAAAACAAAAGGGCTCTACTGATTCAAGAGTATGAACAATTCGATGATAGACCTGATGAGAGCCTTACTGACATGTATGATAGATTCCTAACACTACTAAACAATCTATCTCTCGTTGGCAAAGAGTATGTAACTGAGGACTCAAACACCAAGTTTCTGAGAAGATGAAGTTCAGGAAGGCTAGATGACAAGGCAATTTCCAGAAAAAGACCTTCAATGTTGACAGAGACAAGTATAACAAGAAGGACATCAAAATCACCAAATTTGACAAGTCAAAAATAAGGTGTTACAAGTGTAATGAAATGGGGCACTTTGAAACTGAGTTCAAGAAGGCTAAAGCACTCATCACTTCAAGCAAGGATTGGATGGATTCTTCCTCAGAATCTGATACTGAGGTGGTCAACTATGCCCTAATGGCCAATACTGATGAAAAGGTATCAAATACTGTTTTTGATTTTGATACAGATGAGATAATGCCTCTGAGTTAAGATGTTTTCTAAAGTCATTGCATATTAGATTTAGAAGTCAGTCTGCTAAAAATGCTAGGATTTTATCTGAGATGTCTGAACTTAGGAAAATGAATGAGCATTTAGAAGCTGAATTTTCTTTTATGCAAGAAGTACAAAAAAAGTGTGATAATGCTAAACACATGAAACTAGAGATGCAATTTAAATGTACTGCTCTTGAAAAAGAACTTGAGTATGCTAATGAGAAAATCAGAACCTGAACAGATTCTGGAAGGAAATTTTATGAAATCAATACTTCTAAGAATTGGAAAGAATGTCTAGGATACAAGTCAGATGAAGATAAGAAATTGAAAAAGAAAGTTGTTATAGATGAGACAGTTAATCCAATGACCTATATACATGTTATAGACAATCCCAAATCAAAGATTAAGACTGTCAAATTTGTATTTGGTAATGATCCCAATTCTACTTTTGAAAAGGGATCTACTTCTGCTCAACCAGTCTCAGATGCTAAGTCTAAACCTGTCAAGAAAACTGAAAAGAAAAATATAGGCTTATTGTCTCAAAAACAACTTAAGGATAAAGTCTGTGAACAAACAGGTAAACAGAAGTCACCTACTGTCAAAAGAAACAGGAATGGTAAAGTTGGGATTAATAAAGAGAATAATTATAAGTTTATCCCAAATGCACCAAGAAAGTGTTGTTATACCTGTGGTAACTCTAATCATCTTGCTATTGATTGTAGGAAGAGTAAAAAGAAGGTTACTGAAATTCCTAGATCTGATGTTAGGAATAAATTAGTACTTTATAAAGTAAATGGCATTCTATTTATACTTGTGAAGAATACCATAATTTGTACCATAACTTTTATGATCCTTTACCTAAGTTTAATAAAAGTGCAAATTCTGATAAATCTAAGAATATCAATGTGAAGCATGCATCTTTCAATACTGATACTGACAAAGCAAATCCTGATGGATACTATCCTGTAAGGACTGCTAAAGTCAAAAAGTCTTCTGCTACTAAATTTAGTAAAATGCATGGTAAAAAAACCCAACAGGTGTGAGTTCTTAAAAATACTAACTAGTGTATTTTTGTCTGATTGCAGGGTAAAAAGAAAAATTTGTTAGTCATAGATAGTGGATGTTTTGTACACATGACTGGAAACAAAGCCCTGCTATAAGGATTTGAGGAAAAAGCTGGCCCAACCGTGTCTTATGGAGATGGCAACATTGGACAAACATTGGGATATGGCAATATAATCATTGGCAATGTCATCATTGAAAAAGTAGCACTTGTGAATGGACTAAAACACAACCTCTTGAGTATTAGTCAAATCACAGACAGAGGTTATCATGTCAACTTCTATTCCACACATTGTGAAGTAGTCAGCAAAACATCAGGAAAGGTTGCACTTACTGGCTACAGGCATGGTAACATTTATGAAGCCAACATTCAATCAAATACTGATGTCTCCTCTACTTGTCTCATTAGTAAAGCATCAGTAGATGAAAGTTAGAATTGGCACAAGAAGCTTTCTCATCTCAAATTCAGCAATATCAATGAGTTGGTTAAGAAATATTTGGTTAGAGGATTGCCTAAAGTTTGGTATACTCCTGATGGACTCTGTGATGCATGTCAAAAAGCTAAATAGAGAAGGACATCATTCAAGAGTAAATCTGAATCCTCTATTAGTGAACCATATCACATGTTACATCTTGATCTATTTGGATCAGTCAAAATTATGTCCATCAGTAAGAAAAGGTACACTCTTGTAATTGTTGATGAATACTCTAGATTCACCTGGGTGAACTTTCTGCACAGAAAAGATGAGACTCCTGAAATACTGTTGGACCATGTGAGAATGATTGAGACATGAACAAAGTATAAAGTCAAGATTCTAAGAAGTGATAATGGTACTGAATTCAAGAATTCAAAGATGGAAGAGTTCTGTAAATACAAAGGAATCACTCAACAATTCTCTGCTCCTGGCACACCCCAACAAAATGGAGTAGTTGAAAGAAAGAATAGAACTCTTATTGAAGCTGGTAGAACTATGTTGGAAGAAGCTAAATTACCTACATATTTCTGGGCAGAAGCAGTCAATATAGCATGCTATACTCAAAATCTCACACAGATAAACAGACATGGTGTAACTCCCTATCAAATGCTCAAGGAGAAGAAACCTAGTTTGAAGCATCTGCATGTGTTTGGCTGTAAATGTTTTATTCTCAGAACTCATCCTGAACAGCTAAGGAAATTTGAAACAAAGGCCGATGAGGGAATCTTTATAGACTATCCAGCCTCAAGAGCTTTCAGAGTTTATAACTTGAGAACAAGGACTGTCATGGAGTCAATACATGTATCTTTTGATGATAAGAAGATAACTGGACCGAATGAAGACTCACATGATAGTTTGGTCTTTGAAAATAAAGCTACCAAGGAACCTGAAGAATTGGAATTAGATACTGATACACAATCAGATACTGATGGGTCACCAAATCCCGGTGATGCACCAAATCCTAATGACGCACCAAATACTGTGCGTTACCCATGTGCTTTACAACATGCTTCTTATGTTGCCAGTTTAATTGAGAATGAGGATATACAGAATCACTTGAAGGCTACAACTCTTTTAAGCAAGAGCCTCAAGGATGAGATTGATTTTGTGAAGGCTGCAAATATCTTAGCGAGGGCAGACATCTCTCAAAGTTTGGCAAAGGCACCTACTGCTCTTCAACTCAGAGTAGTGGATTCTAAAGTCAAAGATCTTATCTCTGCACAGTCTTCCATAAACAACAGAATTGATTCTTTGGATTCCAAGGTAATTGATATTCATGCCTCTCTCTCTTTGATTTTAAATTTATTGTCAAATCCTGATGCCAAAAAAGGGGAGAAGGTAAGTCGGTCAAAATGTACACCTGATCTAGTATTAAGAAGAGATAATGATGATGATCATACTGGAAATGATGGTGATGACGTGGTAAGACAAGGTGAAACCTCTGATGCTGCAATGGTGAAGTCTACAAGACAAACTTCTCAAAGTCAATCCATGCAGTCAACTCATGTTTCTGATTCTGGAGTTAGAACAGTAAGAACCTTGGTGAAGTCTCAGATCCTGACGGAAGAGAAAATCCTGACAGGTGATCAAATCCTGACCGTTGCCCAGTAAATAACAATTGTAGAATGGGGGTTGAATATAATTGTATAAGATTCTCGACTTAATAAAATATGTATCACAAATATGAAAGAATAATAACGGCTTTATTAAATCTGATATAAAACTGTTACAAACTCTCTCAAGAAATTCTGATGTTCTTGAGAGCTTCTAGGTTACAAAAATACTCGTGTATGTGATCTCCGATATAAATCAAAACCTATAATGTGTTTATATACTACACAGCTTCTCAATCAATTACAAGATTAGTCCTAATCAATTACAAACTAGATTGAAACATATCCTTAATTGACAACTTCATTCCTATAAACTAGGAACCGACAAAATAACCTTTCCTTCTTTAACTAGACTCCATGAATAACTCGAAGTTGTAATCCTGATCAGCTTCCAGTCCTGATAGAAATCCTGATAGTAATCCTGATACTGACGCTTGAGCAAATACTGATGACGTCAGCAATCCTGATCAGTTGAGTCTAGATCCTGACGATCATTGAATCCTGATCTAACAATCTCCCTCAATCTTATACTCTGTAAAATAAAGTATAGATTCCTAGATTCAATGATGTCAAAAACTTATTTACAAAATGTACAAGTATTTACAATAACAACTTATCTGTTCAGATTCTTTGATAGAATAAATTCATCTTCAAGAAGTTTGACAGTAGTCTTTCTTCTTTGTCTTCAAGAATTTGAATTAATCTTTCTTTAAGATCTTTGAGTTCTTCAACTTCCTCATTTATCTGAAAGATAGCTGCTCTGAGATTCTGTATAGAGCTTCTTTGTAGACTGTTCTCTTCAAGCAAAAGATAAGCAATTTCCTTCCCATCAGGATTAAGAGTAAGCTGAGTCATGCCAAAGGTCATTTCTTTAACAGCAGTGCCCATTTGCATTTGCACATCTTGACCTCTCAGATTTAAGTACATGGGAGTATAATCACCATTGAAATTTCTACCTCCATCCAGTCTTCTTCTAATTGTTGACAAAATCATATCACTCCATACCTTGCACACTTCATTCTTCCATTTTAGCAGATAATGAACATATTTCAGTTCCTTTGTAGTCTTCACCAGTAAATCTTGAATGGATAGAATCTTCACACTACCATCTTTCATAAAGTACAGAAGCTTCTCTTTCTTTTCAGTACCATCATGACAATCTATAACTATATCAACAGCTAATAAATTGTTCAGGTGTTCAGAAGTTAAAATACCTCCAATTTCAGTCAAGGCATGAGGATCAACATGTGGTATATTCAGAAATTCAGCATCCCTGTGTCCAATACCTCCTCTTGAGTTGTTTGTCATTTGCCTTAGATTTGAAAACATCTGTAACCAGAGTGCTTTTGATCTAAATGAATCAGAAAAATCAGCAACACTAGAAGCACTTGTTATAACTCCACCAGACTGAAAGTTGATAGGTCTATCACACCTAAGTGTGTCAATGTTCTTCCACTTCTTGTCTTTTTCTTTCTCAAGAACATAGCTTCTTTCCAACTCAGGTTGTTGTCTACTTGAATTTCTCCACAACCTTCTATTTGAGAGTTTAAGCCTTTGTACATAGAGATTGAAATCTCTATTTGTTGTTCTTTTTATCACTCTTCTTCTTGCTTCTTCTTCTTCTTCTTCATCAACTTCATAATTATGAGAATCAACCACAATAGATAAGATTATCAAATCAACCTCTTGTAGAATTTCAGATTCATCAGGATCTTGAACAGTGTCAGGAACAATGTCAAGATTAGAATATGGAATTTGAGTTGTATTACTGATGAGTGTTGATTGTCTTGGTCTTCTTCTCAATTCAGGTGCTTTTTCAATAATTCCATGTTAGATATAATTGCTGATGTTTGTTCATCAGTGTTTAAGTACCAGGTACACATCAGAGTTTACTGGAAGCCAGTCAGAGTTTATTAAAGTCTGACGTGGAGAAAGTTTACCTTAGCTGTCGGTGCTAATATAAAGATTCTAGAAGCAATATATCTTGAAGATGGAAAGAAGCAAGATATATTGAGACAGATAAGGAAACGGAACAGAAGACAGAAGCAATCCTAATTTGATATGATTTGTATAGCTAATTTACAGGAATATCAATTAGAGATTGATTATGTAACTGTGTATTATATAAACACAGATAGGTTAACCCTAAAAGGGATGCGATTATTGAAAACATTATTCTTGTAACCTAGCAGCTCTCTGTGATTCCTTAACATCACAAAGAGAAGAGTTATTTATATAATTCACTTGTTGATTCATAAACAATGTTCTCAATTGTTATTATTATACTTATCTTGATTATATATTGTGTAATTCGGCCTAACATTCCATCATCACCAAAAGTAGACATGTCAGGAACTACTAGAATTTGAGTAGGCTCAGGAATTTCTTCTATTCTTAGACTTCTAGACCTTGTCTGTCTAGGCATATGTTGAGTTGATGAGCTTCTTCCTTTGTTTGCACCTCTTCTTGCACCTCTTCTACCTATGCCTCCTCTACCTCTAGCAGGAGCATGATTCTTAAAACTCTCCATCATTTCTCTCTGTTGATTTAGAAATTCTTCATGTGAGAGATCATGATATTCTTCACTAGCTGTAGAAAGTGTCTTCCTTGCAAATAACTGTTGAACTCTCTTATCAGTGTGATAAAGAGTAACAACATTACCATCCCTTGTTGTGAACTTCTGAAATAGATTAGTTGCATCTTCAGGATTATCAATGAGCACATCTTCATCACCTTCAGGAATTGTAGCAAGTGTTTGTCCATGACCAGGCGTCAGGATTTGATGATCCATCATGATTTGATCACCTGTCAGGATTTGTTCTTCCGTCAGCATCTGAGATTGTACCAATGTCCTTACTGTTCTAATTCCAGAATCAGAAACATGAGTTAACTGCGTTGTTTGACTTTGTGAAGTTTGAATTGTAGACTTCATAGTAGCAGCATCAGAGGTTTCTCCTTGTAAAACTTTGTCATCACCATCATTTCCAGTATGATCATCATAATCATTATTTCTCAATACTAGATCAGGTGTACATTTTGTTTGACTTACCTTCTCCCCCTTTTTGACATCAGGATTTAAGAGATTTAAAATCAAGGCAAGAGAGGTTTGAATGTCAGTTACCTTAGAATCAAGAGAATCAATTCTATTGTTGATGGAAAACTGTTCAATAATGACCGACTTAACTTGGGATTCTACTATTCTGAGTTGAAAAGCAGTAGGCACCTTTGTAAAGTTCTGAGAAATATCAATCCTCACTTTTTCAGTTGTAGCTTTGACAGAATCATTTTCATGCTTGAGGCTTTTGGATAAAAGAGTTGTAGCCTTCAAATGATTCTTCATATCTTCATTCTCAATGATTCTGGCAGCATGAGCAGCATGTTCCAATGCACAGGGAAAACTAACAGAATTAAAAGATCTGTACCATTCATTTTTCCATTCATCTTTTCTCAGAAGCTCAGCTGGATCGATTGGTGAAGGACCAGAAAAGTCTTGTCAAAAATCCTTTTCCTTGCCAGTCACGAAAGTGCTTGAAGAACCAAAGTTGGTTCCAAGACTAGATTTAAGTGCTGTAGCAAGCTGATCCTTCTCATCTTGATTATCATCATCACTATCATCAGCATCAGAATCATGAGTAACATCAGGATTAGGAATAACAAAACCTTTAAGTTTGTCCTGTGATAGAATCTGTCATTGGTCTTGAGCTAAGTGGTTGTATCAGGATTGGCTCAGCATCAGGAGCACCACTAGCATCAGGAGCAACACTGTCATGATTTGAATGGCTTGCATCAGGATTTGTTATTGATGGTTCTTGTGGAGCCTGAGGTTCAGAAGCTGCTTAAACACTTTGAGCTGAAGGTTCTTGTGTACTTCCCTCAATGACAGTGTCCTCAACCAATCTTTCAATTTCATCTGCACCAGAAACCCCTTGAGCTTTGTCAGGAAATTCCTCAGAAACTGTAGCTTTTTGGCATGCATCTTCACATTGAGAAGATGGTTCTTGTGTGACTGGAATGTTGATGTCTTCATTCTCCCTTTGAGAAAATGGTTCTTGTGTGACCATTCCATCAGCTATGCCTTCACCCAAACTTTGATTGAGTGGTTCTTGTGGGGCAGGATCTTCAGTATTATCTACTGAACCACTTTGAGGTCCAGGTTCTTGTGGGCTAGATCCTTTCAGCTTCTTCTGTCTAGTGAAAACAAACTCTTCGGCCTTCCTTTTATTATCCATAGGATGAGAAAATCCAAGTTTGTGGCTGGAGAGTCTGAAATAGATACCACTTGACTTGGTGCAGCATCAGGATTACCAATGTCAGGATTTGCTGGAGCATCAGGATTTGACTGCTCATCAGGAATTGAAGTGTCCTGTCCATCAATATCCTGCTTCTTCAAAGGAATATGATACCTGCTTTTTGTCAACTTTCTTTTCTTTTGTGGCTTAGTAGATTGGGCCACAACTTCAATAACAGTATCAACAACTTCTTTGTTGATCTTAAACTTAGAGGATATAGGCATATCATCCTCAGAATCATTCTCATCTCTTAGCACTAACTTTCTTTTCACTGAAACACCCTCAACAACCTTAGCATCCTTCTTCACCAGGACCCCTTGTACACCCCCTTTTATCTTCTTTTGAGTGAGTGGTGTAGATGAAAAATCCTTTGAACCTGATTGCCTTCCAGACACATCAGTTCTAGCTGATTTCTTAGATTTTACAACTAAAGTCTTCTGGGAGACAATAGAGGTGGCTGTTGACTGTTTGAAGTGTTTGGGTTGGATGCTTGGGTCAGGAACAAGGTGTGATTGGCCTTGCCCCATAAATCAGAAACTGATCCATAATAAGTAGGCATATTCTCTTTCAAGAAAAGCCTGACCTCATCAGGAATATAGGCATTGCTTGAAAAACCATTTGCCTTATCACTGTTGACTAAGGACTTCAAATTATTCTCTGTAATTCTACAAATAGGTAGAATCACATCATTCTCAAAAATAACATCAGGACAGAAGTGATTAAACATTAACTGAAAAAATCTAAGGAAACAGACATAACCTAACTTATCTGATTTCCTATCACTTAAAGCTTTTAAGATAAAATTACCATAATCAAACAATGTAGTATGGATAAGAGATTACCCAATTTTTAGAGATCCTGATGGAAGAGCATCAAAATTTGATGTCTTATTCAGGAAACAACGGCTGATTGTGTCAAAGAAGAAATTCTATTCCTTCTTAAGCTTTGTTCTGAAGAGGTTGCCATACCTCTTTACTTCTCCGTTGTAGCCAAGCTTTGAAACAAACTCAAAAAGAGTAGAGTCTGTAACCACATCAGGAACACTATCACCCAGAATTGGCAAATACAACGCCTCTTCAATAACAGCATGGGTGACATTGTAAGTAACACCATTGACTTCAAACGTCATCAACAATGTTCCTGATGGCCCTTTTCCAAACACAACTGAGTTCCATACCTGCATCACAGACTTAAACGATACACTAGCAGGTTATGTTAGAGCAAACTTCAATGGACTTGAAGCTAGAAAATCCTGAATAATGTGAAACTCATTGGGCAAATCCTAATGAGATAAAACGGCTACAAAATTATTAGTGGCAAAAGTAACACCACTAATTACTGTCTGCTTGTTCATGAATGATGAAGATGCCATTATTACTGTGTAAAAACTTGAGAATTGAGATTGAAAAATTAGGGTTCTTGAGCACAGAGAGAAATAAGATGAAAAACTGATGATATGAGATTAAACGGTAATTTAGAAAATCAAATGTATTTTGTTAAAACAAAATATTACTCTCAGTGACAGGTGGCATGCTGTGATTCGTGCATAAATGATTAGTGGACAAATTACGTGCGTAATTAAACATAACTGCACCGCTTTTTATGTGTATCTATATGTATATATCTATCAGTGTGACACACGCACGCATACAGTTGTCCAACTAAAACTCAAACGTTTCTCATTAGTAACTGACGAAAAATCAGGCACAAATTAAGCAATGAAATACTGACCTGTACATCAGGATTGACCAGTTGACTTCCTGTCAAGATTGTGTCCTATCAGGATTTGATCAAAATTACATACCTTGCAGAATGACCATCAAGATTTGATAGTCATCAGGATTTCCTCTCTGTAGCTTTCCTCAGAAATTCTCAAAATTCATCATTCCAAACTCATTCACCAACTTGTTGAAAGTAGCTTCAGGAAGTGGATTGGTGAATATATCAGGTAGTTGTTGATCAGTAGGAACAAAGTGAAGTTCAATTGTTCCTTCCAGAACCTGTTCTCTTATGAAGTGATATCTAATACTGATGTGTTTAGTAAGAGAATGCTGAACTGGATTACCTGTCATTGCAATAGCACTTTGGTTATCACAATAAATAGGGATTTTTGAGTATGATAGGCCATAATCTAACAACTGATTTCTCATCCACATTACCTGAGCACAACAACTTCCTGCAGCAATGTACTCAGCTTCTGCAGTTGAAGTAGAGATAGACTTTTGCTTTTTACTAAACCATGAAACTAGTCTACCATCCAAAAACTGACAACTTCCTGAAGTACTTTTCCTGTCTATCTTGCATCCTGCAAAATCAGCATCTGAATAACCACACAACCCAAAATCTGATTCCCTTGCATACCAAAGGCCAAGTGAAGGAGTGCCTTTGAGATATCTGAATATTCTTTTGACTGCAATCAGATGAGGTTCCCTAGGTTTTGCTTGAAATCTTGCACATAGACAGGTTGCAAACATGATATCTGGTCTACTTGCAGTGAGATACAATAAAGAGCCAATCATTCCTCTGTAGTGAGTTACATCTACCTCAGCACCTTGATCAGGATCAAGTTTGGTAGCTGTAGCTAGGGGTGTTCATGGGTTGGTCAACCCGACCAAACTGACCCAACCCAACCCTATTTTCGGTCGTTCAAACCGATAAAAAAAACCCGAAACTTGGTTGGGTTAAAAAAATTTCAACCCGAATTAAATGGGGTGGGTATGGTTTCTATGTTTTTTCAGCCAACCCAACCCGATTTAAATTACAAATTTTATTCGATAATTTAAAATTATATTTATATTTTATATATAACTATACATTAAATGTTATCCTCCTTATATTTATTTATATATGATTACCTTTTGTGCATATACGTATGACCTACGACATAATTTACATTAATAAATTTATAATTTTAATTAAAAGTAAATATTAACACCAAGATCGTAAGTTATACGTAATTTATTTTCATTTAAATTTTCGAAATGAGCAATGTTATATAATATTGAAACTTTTTTTTTATTAAACATTCAACCCATCCAAACCGACCCAACCCAACCCAAACCGATGTACGATGGGTAGGGTTGGGTTACAAATTAAAATTTTATGGGTTGGGTTAAAATTTTACAAACCGATTTAAATGGGTCAGGTTGAAAAAACGCTTCCAACCCGGCCAACCCGACCCATGAACACCCCTAGCTGTAGCAATAGGAGTACTTGCAGTAGCACAATCTTGCATGTTAAATCTCTTCAATAAATTCCTTGTATACTTTGACTGATTGATAAAAATACCATCATCAGTCTGTTTAACTTGAAGACCAAGAAAGTAACTCATTTCTCCCATCATGCTCATTTGATATCTTGACTGCATAAGCTTAGAAAACTTTTCACACGACTTATTATTTGTTGACCCAAAAATGATATCATCAACATAAATCTAAACTAAAAGCAAATCCTTACCATGATTCAAATAGAATAGAGTTTTATCAATAGTACCTCTTTTGAATCCACTTTCCAGTAAGAATTGAGCTAAGGTTTCATACCATGCTCTTGGAGCTTGCTTTAGTCCATAAAGTGCCTTGTCCAATCTGTAGACATGATTTGGATATTTAGGATCAATGAAACCAGGAGGTGGTTCAACATAGACTTCTTTCTCCAGTTCACCATTTAAGAAAGCACTCTTTACATCCATCTGGAAAACCTTGAATTTCTTGTGAGCTGCATAAGCCAGAAAGATCCTGATGGCTTCTAGTCTTACAACAGGAGCAAAAGTTTCATCATAGTCAATTCCTTCTTGTTGAGAATACCCCTTTGCAACTAGTCTTGCTTTGTTTTTGATTATTACACCATCTGAATCATTATTATTCTTGAAAATCCATTTTGTACCAACAATTGACCTATTCTTTGGTCTTGGTACTAGTTTCCAAACATCATTCCTTTCAAATTCATTCAATTCTTCTTGCATTGCAGTAACCCAATCAGCATCTTTGAGTGCATCTTCAACTTTCTTAGGCTCCTTCTTAGATAGAAAGTTGTGATATAAACATTCATTCTGAGTTGCACTTCTTGTTTTAACACCTGCATCAGGATCTCCAATTATCAAATCAGGAGTATGATCTCTTGTCCATTTCCTTGCTGGTGGTAAATTATTCCTTGAAGTAGATGCTCCCCCCGGATTGGTGTTATCTTGATTAGATGAATTTGCTTCAGTAGAAGCTCCCCCTGAATTGTTGGTGTCACCTCCTGATGATTTATCATGATTGTCACTTGAATCAGTATCTGAAGTATTTTGCCCTGATGATTGAGTAGATTCAGTATATGTAGTAGTTTGCTGTTGCTCCCCCTCAACATTTGCACTACTAGATGTGTCACAATTATTTGCAGCATCAGTATTAGCACCATCAGTATTTGATGCTTCATCAGGATTTGGCGTGTCATCAGGATTTGATGTGTCATCAGGATTTGATGACCGATCAGTATCTGATGATATATCAGTATCTGATTCCATTTCTTCAGGTTCCTTGGTAGCTTCATTTTCAAAAATTAACCTATCATGTGAGTCTTCATCAATTCCTGTTATCTTCTTATCATCAAAAGATACATGTATTGACTCCATGACAGTCCTTGTTCTCAAATTGAAAACACTAAAGGCTCTTGATGCAGGATAGCCAATGAAAATTCCCTCATCAGCCTTTGTTTCAAATTTCCCTAGCTGTTCAGGATGAGTTCTGAGAACAAAACACTCACAGCCAAACACATGCAAATGCTTCAAACTAAGTTTCTTCTCCTTGAGCATTTGATAGGGAGTTACTCCATGTCTGTTTATCAATGTGAGATTTTGTGTATAGCATGCTGTGTTGACTGCTTCTGCCCAGAAATATGTAAGCAATTTAGCCTCTTCTAACATAGTTCTGCCAGCTTCAATAAGAGTTCTATTTTTCCTTTACACTACTCCATTTTGCTGGGGTGTGCCAGGAGCAGAGAATTGTTGAATAATTCCTTTGTATTTGCAGAACTCTTCCATCTTTGAATTCTTGAATTCAGTTCCATTATCACTCCTCAGTATCTCGACTTTATACTTTGAGCCTGTCTCAATCATTCTCACATGGTCCAACAGTAATTCAGGAGTCTCATCTTTTCTGTGCAGAAAATACACCTAGGTGAATCTAGAGTATTCATCAACAATTACAAGAGTGTACCTTTTCTTACTAATGGACATTATGTTGACTGGTCCAGATAGATCAAGATGTAACATGTGATATGGTTCACCAATAGAGGATTCAAATTTACTCTTGAATGATGTCCTTCTCTGTTTAGCTTTTTGACATGCATCACAGAGTCCATCAGGAGTATACAAAGCTTTAGGCAATCCTCTAACGAAATCTTTCTTAACCAACTCATTGATATTGCTGAAGTTGAGATGAGAAAGCATCTTGTGCCAATTCCAACTTTCATCTACTGATGCTTTACTGATGAGACAAGTAGGAGAGCCATCAATATTTGCTTGAATGTTGGCTTCATAAATGTTACCATGCCTGTAGTCAGTGAGTGCAACCTTTCCTGATGCTTTGCTGACTACTTCACAATGTGTGGAATAGAAGTTGACATGATAACCTCTGTCAGTGATTTGACTAATACTCAACAGGTTGTGTTTTAGTCCTTTCACTAGAGCTACCTTTTCAATGATGACATTTCCAATGATTATATTGCCATATCCCAAAGTTTGTCCAATGTTGCCATCTCCATAAGACACAGTTGGGCCAGCTCTTTCTTCATATTATGATAACAGGACTTTGTTTCCAGTCATGTGCACAGAACATCCACTATCCATGACTAACACATTTTTCTTTTTACCCTGCAATCAGAATAGAAAAATACTAGTTAGAATATTTAGGAACCCACACTTGTTGGGTTCCTTTTCCATGCATTTGTCTAAATTTAGCAGCAGAAGACTTTTTGACTTTAGCAGTCCTGACATGATTAAATCCATCAGGATTTGCTTTGTCAGTATCAGTATTGACAGATGCATGTTTCACATTGACATTCTTAATGATACCAGAATTTGCACTTTTATTAAACTTAGGTAAAGGATCATAAAAGTTATAGTACAAACTATGGTATTCTTCACAAGTATAAATAGAATGCCATTTACTACCACAATGAAAACATGACTTCTGTGGTTTATAAAATACTGATCTACTCCTAACATCAGACTTAGGAATTTCAGTAACTTTCTTTTTACCCTTCCTGCAATCAATAGCAAGATGATTAGAGTTTCCACAGTTAAAGCAGCATTTTCTAGGTGCATTTGGGATAAACCTATAGTTATTCTCTTTTTAATCCCAACTTTACCATTCATGTTTATCTTGACAGTAGGTAGATTTTGTTTACTAGTTGCATCACTAACTTTTTCCCTAAGTTGTTTCTGAGACAATAAACGTATATTTTTCTTTTCATTTTTCTTGACAGGTCTAGACTTCACATTAGAGACTGAGTTATCAGAAGTAGATCCCTTTTCAAAAGTAGAATTGGGATCATTACCAAATACAAATTTAACAGGCTTAATCTTTGATTTGGTCTTGTCTATAACATGTCTATAGGTCATTGGTCTTACTGTCTCATCTATTACAACTTTCTTTTTCAACTTCTTATCCTCATCTGACTTATAACCTAGACACTCTTTCCAATTCTTAGAAGTATTTATTTCATGAAATTTCCTTCCAGAATCTGTCTAGGTTCTGATTTTCTCTTTAGCTTCCTCAAGTTCTTTTTCAAGAGCAGTACATTTAAATTTCATCTCCAAATACATGTGTTTAGAAAGAGAATTCAGTTTCTAGATGCTCATTGGCCTTTTCCTAAGTTCAGACATCTCAGATAAGATCCTAGTATTCTCAGCAGTTTGACTTCTAAAGCTAATATGCAATGACTTTAGAAAACGTCTTAACTCAGAAGCATTATCAGTATCAAAATCAAAGACAGTATTTAGTACCTTATCATCAGGAACAACAAATTCATCAGTATTAGCCATTAGGGCATAGTTGACCACCTCAGTGTCAGATTCTGAGGAAGAGTCCATCCAATCCTTGCTTGAAGTGATGAGTGCTTTAGCCTTCTTGCACTCAGTTGTAAAGTGCCCCATTCCATTACACTTGTAGCATCTAACCTTTGACTTGTCAAATTTGCCACTCTTGCTGTCCTTTTTGTTGTACTTGTCTTTGTCAGCATTGAAGGTCTTTTTCTGGAAGTTTCCTTGTCTTCTAGCCTTCCTGAACTTCATCTTTTTGAAGCCTCTGACTATCATAGCAACCATATCTTCCATGTCTGAGTCAGAAGAATCATCATCAGTATTGGTATCATGATTGCCATCAGTATCTGATGATGAGTCATCAGGATCTGACTCAACTATTCTTGATTTCCTCCTAGAGACCTCCACAGCTTTTCGTTTTGATTTAGCCTCAACTTTCAAGGCAATGGATTCTGCATTGCTGTTTTTCTTATTCTTCCTTTGTTGAACCACTAGTACAGAATGGATCTACAGCGTCGCACCTATGGCGTCGGTTCTTTAGAGAACCGTTGCTTTTTCATGTTTTTGGCGTCAGGTTCCAATTTAACCGACGCTGTAGGTGTTTGTGAAGGACTTTTGGCGTCGGTCTTTCACTTAACCGACGCTAGTACATGACCTTTGGCGTCGGTCTTTCAATTAACCGATGCTAGTACATGATGTTTGTGTATCCCATTCTTCTGGTAAAGCTCTCAGAAACTTGGTATTAGAATCTTCAGATACATACTCTTTGCCTACTAGTGATAGATTATTCAAGAGTGTCAAGAATCCATCATACAAGTTAGTAAGGCTCTCATCAGGTCTTGCATCAAATTGTTCATACTCGTGTATGTGATCTCTGATATAAATCAAAACCTAAACTGTGTTTATATACTACACAGCTTCTCTATCAATTACAAGATTAGTCCTAATCAATTACAAACTAGATTGAAACATATCCTTAATTGACAGCTTCATTCCTATAAACTAGGAACCGACAAAATAACCTTTCCTTCTTTAACTAGACTCCATGAATAACTCGAAGTTGTAATCATGATCAGCTTCCAGTCCTGATGATCAATCCTGATCACAGTCCTGATAGAAATCCTGATAGTAATCCTGATACTGACGCTTGAGCAAATACTGATGACATCATCAATCCTGATCAGTTGAGTCTAGATCCTGACGATCATTGAATCCTGATCTAACACTGACGCATGGTCATGGACAAACTTTATCTACAATTCCTGAAGGTGATGAAGATGTTCTTATTGAAAATCCCGAGGATGCTGCAAATTTATTCCAGAAGTTCAAAACAAGAGATTGTAATGTTGTTACTCTTTATCACACTGATAAGAGAGTTCAACAATTATTTGCAAGAAAGGCACTCTCTACTGCTACTGAAGAATTTCCCGATCTCTCACAAGAAGAATTTTTTATTCAACAAAGAGAAATTATGGAAAGTTTTAATAACCCTGCTCCTGTTAGAGGAAGAGGAGGCAGAGGTAAGAGAGGTGCTAGAAGAGGGAGAAGATCAACTCAATCTATGCCTAGACAGACAAGGTCTAGAGGTCTAAGAATTGAAGAAATTCCTGATGTCATTCAAACTCCAATAGTCCCTGATACTCAACTTGTCAGGACTACTTTTAATGATGAAGGAATAGATGAAGATGATGAACCAATTTTGAGGAGAAGACCAAGACAATCAACTCTCATCAGTAATACAACTCAAATTGAAGATTCTAATCCTGACAATGTTCAAGATCCTGATGAATCTGATATTCTACAAGCGGTTGGTTTGTTAATTGTATCTACTGTGGTTGATTCTCATAACAAAGAAGTGGATGAAGAAGAAGAAGTTAGAAGAAGAGAAATCACAAGAACAACAAATAGAGATTTCAATCTCTATGTGCAAAAGCTTAAAAGCTCAAACAAATTGTTGTGGAGAAATTCAAGAAGACAACAACACAAGCTAGAGAAGAGCTATGTTCTTGAAAAAGAAAAGGATAAGAAGTGGAAGCATATTGACACTTTAAGGTGCAATAGACCTGTCAATTATCAGTCAGGTTGTACTATAACAAATGTCTCCAGTGTTGCAAACTTTTCTGGCTTACAAAAATCTAAAGCACTCTGGTTACAAATGGTTTCAAGGTTAAAGCAAATGCCACACAACTCAAGAGGAGGTATAGGTCACAGAGATGCTGAATTTCTGAACATGCCACATGTTAATCCTCACTCACTGACTGAAATTGGAGGTAACTTAACTTCTGAACACCTGAACAATTTACAAGCTGTGGATATAGTGCTAGATTGTCATGATGGTGTTGAAAAGAAAGAGAAGCTTCTTTACTTCATGAAGGATGGAAGTGTGAAGAAGATATCCATTCAGGAGCCGCTGGTTAAAGCTACAAAGGAACTGAAATATGTTCATTATCTACTCAAATGGAAGAATGGAGTGTGCAAGGAATAGTTTGATATGATTCTGTCAACCATAAGGAGAAGATTTGATGAAGGAAGGAATTACAATGGTGATTATACTCCCATGTATCTAAATCTGAGAGATCAAGAAGTTGAAATGCAAAGAGGCAGTGCTGTTAAAGAAATGTCTTTTGGTATGAAAAAATTGACTCTTAATCCTGATGGGAAGGAAATTTCTTACCTCCGGGTTGAAGAATACAATCTACAAAGAAGTTCCATTCAGAATCTCAGAGTAGCTATCTACCAGATTAATGAGGAAGATGAAGAGCTCATAAATCTTAAGGACAGACTGATTCAAATTCTTGAAGAAAAAGAAGAAAAATTATTATCAGACTTCTTGAAGATGAATCTGTTCTACCAAAGAATCTAAAAAGATAAGTTGTTGCTGTTATTTCTTGTACATTTTGTATATATGTTTTTGGCATCATTGAATCTAGAAATCTATACTTTATTTTACAAAGTATGAGATTGGGGGAGATTGTTAGATCAGGATTCAATGATCGTCAGGATCTGAACTACTGATCAGGATTGCTGATGTCATCAGTATTGCACGAGCATCAATATCAGGATTGCTATCAGGACTGTGATCAGGATTTATCATCAGGACTGGAAACTGATCAGGATTGTTACTTCAAGATAACTATCAAGTTCAGAAAATAAGGAAAGATGATTTGTCGGTTTCTTAGCTTATGGAAAGTAACTGTCGGTTAGATATGTATCAATATTATTTGTAATTGATTTGGTCTTATCTTGTAATCGATAGAGCAACTGTGTGTAGTATATAAACACAGTTTAGGTTTTGATTTGTAATCAATCGCATACACGAGTATTATTGTACCTAGCAGCTTTCAAGAACATAAGAATTTCTTGAGAGAGTATTGTAACAGTTTTATATCAGATTTAATAAAGCTGTTATTATTTTCATATTTGTGTTTATAGTCGAGAATCTTATACAATTGTATTCAACCCCCCTTCTACAATTGTTAATTATTGGGCAACATAGTTTGATATCAAGACCACTTCTGAAATAAAGCCCTTCTCATAAGCTTTCTGTGGGGTGTAGAATCGTCTGAATCGGACTTTTGAAACTCCGGTTATGGTCCAAACAGTGTGGACTGTGCAAGTGGGTCATAAAATCCGAATTTTAATCAAATTAATCTCCAACTCTTGCCATTTAAGCTCCAAGTCTTCCTTTATTAAAACTCCTTCATACCTACAATAAAACATTAGAATTTATTAAATAAAAATCCAAATCAATACAAAATAACTAAAATATAGGGACAATATTATGATAAAGCTCACACTTATCACATCCCCACACTTAGTATTTTGCACGTCCTCGGGCAAAAATAAAGAAAAAAACTAAAACCTAACTAACTAATACCACTTCCGTAGGTGATCACGGTTGCATTTGGCATATGCAACAAGCCCTTTAAACCCCTAGGCAGCCCTAATGGACGAGTAAGGTCTCATGAGGGTTTATAGTAAATCTACCCACAAAATCTTATTTGGGTTGACTGCCAAGTCTCAAACATGAAATATATCATAGCACACCACACATGCAAACTTAATCATATAATAGCTCTTAGATGTCATATAATGCAATTCCTCAACTTTACACACCAACACAACTATTCAAGTACACACACATAGTCTGAAAGACTAAAATATATCATGAATAACATCAAAGTCTCAATCAACAAGATAATAACAAGCTTTAGATGGAAAAATAACCTCACAAACACTCAAATCACACAAGTGTTAAGGTGCAACTGTATCACTCAAGTTCAATCAAATGCACATATGCTACCATAAGCTTAATTGTCCACCAAAATCTCTAGACTTCGTGTTCGTATAAATCAAAAGGTCTTTGTCAAGGGTTGTAACGAGGCTTAGGTGAGGGGTAGGAAAATGAAAAGGCGGTAGTTGGCTAAACTTGACAACTAATAGAGCATATTGTTCATATACACTTGAAGCACTCAACATGAAACTAACTTTGAGATATCATCACACATTCAAATATAAAACCCGTAAATTTCACATTGTAAAAACCATTGAACATACACTCTCTTTTCTTTCTTTTTTTCTGATAGAGAGATTTCCTTTCTTTTCTTTTCTTTTTCATTTTTTTTTCAAGTTCATTCTCACTCTTTTCTTTTCTCTTTCTTTCTTATTGACCTTTGTGACTCTTTTTGAGGTGTCACAGACTTGAAGTAGCCAAACCAATTCAAATCCCACCAAAATTCACACATTAACAAAGATATCCCCACACTCAATATTTTACCAATCTCAAGTATATATCACAATACTCTACTAGTCAATCAAGACAAGAACAAATAAATAAGCTCAAGATTTAAATGGTGATATACAAATAAAAAGGATATAGGCTCAAGGGGGCTCACTAAGGATTATTTTTCAGGGTACTGTTTGGGACAATACGGTTAATCCTAGTGCCTTTATCAATTTTACACAATACACAATATCAATATACACACGACCTGGTTTAAAGCAAGTTCTAGAGCAACATGCACAATGACGAATAACTCACCACAAAAAAAATAGATTGATAAAAAGATGTATCAATCGCATATTAAGGCCCAAGATCTCACAGGTGATAGCATGCTAAACTCATTAAAATTGACTATGACATACATTCAAGTTTTGAAATTTCGCAAGCACATACAAGACATCATCATGTATAAGGTATTTTACGTCAAGGAGACAAATACATGACACTCGCAAAATAAGTCTACATGATGTGTACTTATCCTTATTTACATGCTATATTGACAAGGCAATCATTTTTTAAGCTTATTTAATGTTGGAAATCCTTCCCCACACTTAAGCGGTTCATTGTCCCAATGAATAATTATATACATTAAACTAATAAGGTCCTAAATATATATATATATATATATATATATATAAAGGAAAAAATATATACAAATAAAGGTTAAAAATACTCCCCTAGTGTCCGCATGAAGGTCCTCCAAATAAAAGCTCCAAGAAATGAGTCCTCAACTTGTGATTTACTAAAAATTATGGGTTGCCTCCCACGTAGCGCTTTTCTTTAAAGTGTTTGGCTAGACATGGAACCGATCTTTTCATATAACAATTTCACTTCGTAATGTAAAATTCTGCATCACATCTTCTAGTGGCCATTTAATTATCTTGTTCGGGGCCACATCTCTGACGACAAATTTCAGCCTACCATGCTCATCAAAAGTGCCTTTAACATTGTACTTATGCCATATTTGCATACCCAAAGAATAAGTGATATCTTGAATATTTGAAATCATCAATTCACTACCTGACTTCGGCTTTTGTAGAACCTCTAAAAACAATTCTTCCTTGTCAGGTGCTAAATCTGCTGAGATAATAATGAACGAATTTGGAGATGTCAACCTTCCTCGTTTCTCAAAAGAACCCATTACAATGTCCAAAGGGCACACAATATCACGAAAATTTGACATAACGCTTCCAAAGAATGTCATGTTCTTCTGTAAAACCTCAATTAAATTTTCTTTCTTGTCCGGAAGTAATTCCGCTGAGATGATGATAAAACATGTCGCAGATGAGCTCGAATAAATTTCTTGAGAATGAGAGGACACCAACTTCAGTTCCAAATCAGGTGGTTCTTTAACAAATGCTTTTGGGAGTTTGACTTCTGCAGATAGCACTTCCAATGACTCGAAACAATGCACTATTTTTGCATCTTGTGAATTAAACTCCAACAAAGTTAGATTCTCCTCTTCATTATTTTCATATCCGGAATCTAGAATCATGGGCTGCTCCAAAGGATCTTCATAAGAATTTTGCTCTAATTTATCAGAAACTAGAACATCCTCTACAGATTTTGTTGAAGATTCCTCTACATATCCTTCATGATCAGATGTTGTCTGAGAGACCTTCACCTCTTTTTCGCTTTCTGCAATTAGACCTTCAGAATCCTCTATCTGAACTTCTTCATAATTTTTAGTATCACATGATAGAGAACCTGGCCTTTGATTTCTTAACTCATCAACTAGATCCCCAACTTGATTCCCTAAGTTCATCAATGAATTTGTCTGACTTTGGACAACATCTAGATTTTCAATAGCTTTCTTCAACAAAGCTTTTACAGAACCGTATTGATCTTCTTCATCATGCTCTTGATGTTGAGGTTGCTGAAAATATGGATAATTAGAGCTCATTAATGAAGTTCCAAGATAAGCTACTTCATTGATCCATGAATAATTCGGAGGTTGACTCCATGACAGTTTACAAGAATTGGAATATGGGTCACTCCAATTTTGGTTACCAGCAAAGCAAATAGAATTTGGATTGGATGGACAATAGTAGTAGGTATGAGCACCACAACAATACACACACGAAACTCTGTCATCTTGACTTCGTGGTGGACACTGTTGTTGCCATTTAGGTTGATCTATTCCCATGCTCAAATTCTTTATCATCTCTGACACGGAAGACAATCTAGCCTGCAAGGAAAGAAATTCTTGATCTTGTGCAGCACACTCTTCCTCATACCCCATATCCATCGCTTGTGGAAAATACATAACTCTATGTTGTTGACCTGACAAACAACTATAATTCCACGTAATAACAAAAAAACAAACCAAACAACAAGATAATAAACTTTGCAATAAACACTTTAACAGTCCCCGACAGCGGCGCCAAAAACTTGTTGCGTAAAATACAGATGTGCAAGTGTACATAATCTCAAGAAAGTAATATAGTAGTGAATACCAGATATCGCTCCTCAAGGACTACAAATTTGTATTAATCGCAAGTAAAGTCTCACAATTTAGTTATAGAACAAAAGATTTGAGTTTTGGTTTTTCTACTAAAACTAATTAATTAACTAACTAATATTATACTAGCAAAGAGAGTTTTCAAATATGAGAAGATAAGTCAGGATAATTACTTCCCCCTAACCGAAAGGATAATGTCAACTTGCTTTACTTAGAAGACAAGTGATAGAATCTGAACTTGTTGAGTTGAAGTCAGCTATATACACATTACCTTTTCGGTATCCTGTCAACACCACATTGTTGTTTTCCTTGTTGGATACAACACAGGCTCCTTGATTGAATGAAACTGAGAAACCTTTGTCACACAGTTGACTAATACTCAGAAAATTGTGATTAAGTCCATCAACCAGTGCTACTTGATCAATGATGACATTATCCTTTGAAATCAAGCCATATCACTTAGTAAAACCTTTGCTGTCATCTCCAAAAGTAATGTTAGGGCCAGATTCCTCCACAAACTCTGTGAGCAGGGTAGAATCTCCAATCATGTGCCTAGAACATCCACTGTCTAAGTACCATAGATTCTTCATGTATCCCTGCACACAAACAAAACCAAATCAAGTTGATTTTGGTACCCAAGTTTCCTTGGGTCCTCTCCTGTTAGTTTTGCCTTTCTTGTCATTTTGCACCTTAATCTCAGGTTGAGTTAAATCAACCTTGACCCTGGGTGTTGACCTCTGAGAGACAAAATGCTGAGGATGTTCATATTCAAACATGTTTGACGCAGGCATTTGTGCATTTTTGTGCATACATAGCATTCAAGTGAGGCATGCTCCATGTCATTTGTGGCATTGTGAATGCATTCATATGAGGATTTGAAACAAATGGCATGCTGGTAGTGTGTGAAAACATGTTATGCATAACAGGCATAGACATATTGGGTACATGCATTGGCATTTGAACAGATGGAATTTTAACAGATTTGCAATTTGTAGAAACATGATTAACACTCCCACACTTCACACAATTTTTCCTAGGGGCATACTTGTCAGGAGTATAGTTGTTATGTTTGTTAATCCCTACCTTACCATTTATGTTCTTTTTCTTTTTAACCTCAGCCTTAACCTCTATATTCTCAACCTTTTCCTTCAATTGCTTGTTGGAAAAGTGACTTATGTTGACATACTCAGCTTTGGTTTTGCTACCTTTTCCCTGAACAAAATTCTTGTTGGTTGGACCATACTTTTTGTTCAGCTTCTCAAGTTTCTCTTGACTAACACTAGATGTACACTTCTTTGGACAAGTCACTTCCGTAGAGGTGTTGTCCAACAACGGATGCTTGTTATCCGTAGAGGCATTACCCTCCAACGGATGCTCACTATCCGTAGAAGTGTTATCTCCTAGACTCTCAACATCTAGTTTCTTTTTATCTTTTCTTGTTGATTCCTTTTAGAATGTATCCACACCTTGAGCTTTAATAATGTTTGTGGCAACATTCCTGGAATCAGTCCATCTTGCTATTGTTTCATGTTCTTTAGCTAACTGTGCTTTGATAGATTCTTCTTTTTTTAAGCACAATCAGCAAATCATCCTTGGCAACTCGACACTCTACTCTCATTTTCTCAAACTCAATAAATTGAGTTTCCAGAAGAGCATTCATATCACTTAACAACTGATTAGAAGTTTTAATCCTGGTGTTCTCATTAGTAAGTGATTTAAGAGAAATATGCATATGATACAATTCAGTGGACATGTGATTAATTGCACAATTGCATTCCTCGGTAGAAAGCTCAGAGAGATTGGTGGTGATTACCTGATTGGATGATGAACTGGTCTCCTGCTCGCTTGAATCAGCCATCAGTGCAAGGTTCACGAATTCAGTGTCCTCCTCAGGATCATTCCCATCTTCAGCCCAGTCATAATCCTGTGTTATGAATGCTCTACCCTTTTGCTTGAGAAGATCAAAGTATTTCTTCTTGTAGTCAACAGGTTCAAACTTCATGTCACTCTTGTTAGGTCCAAAGTATCGTAGAAGGGGGGGTTGAATACGATACTCACAAATAATTCAATTTCGTTCGCGGATTAATCATTCAGTTCTATAACGAAATCAAACACACCAAATCAAACCAAGAGTCGGGGAATATATCTTTTTATAAATATAAACCTCGAGGGGTGCTACAATTTCTAATCTGTAGATTAGCTTCAATGAGTTTAAGGTTACACAAATTCAATACAATGATCAAATTCTGAGCACTATTAATTTCTCTGAATTTCTCCGGCTCAAACTTCTCTCTCAGTAATGTCTCTATGTATTTTGCTTTAACTGAAGAAGACACTTCTTCTCTCTGATAGTAATTGTAGACTTAGATTTGAAAACTATCGAACCTCAATTGTAGAAACAATCTTGGCCGTCCATCTTCAAAATCAACCTGTAAAACAAGAATACTTTTCACCTGCTCCTAATTAAAAAACCATCGAATGACTTAACTTAATTTACCATTCGATAGTTTTTAAATAAAAACTATCGAATACCAAAATAAGTTAAAGTGGTTTTCAATGAATCACTTTTTATATCATTCGATAGTTTTCTGAATTGAAAAACTATCGAATCATTTTTCTTGTCTTTTATCTTTTAATAATTACTCCTGAGCTCCTGGGTGTTTAAGTAATAGACTGTATCACTTTCTTCTGAGACGATAAAACAACTTGATCTTTTTAGTGCCGTCAACTAGTGCAACTGGTCTGGTTCACAGATGAATAACACTTGATCAATTCTTCTTCTATGTCTTGAATTCAATGCTTCTGATAAGTCCCTTGTCGTTCTGGTTGCTTCAATTAAATCACTGGAATACCGTGGTACTAACCCTAAATCATTCACATACTTCTGTCGTCTTGAAAGTCTTGTTTCTTTTGCTGTCACTGAGGCTTGAACATTTTCATGAACTTCTTTCCGTGACCTGTTTACGGACTTCAAGAATATATAACGTATTTTGATTTTTTGAGTTTACCTTATCTTCTTTGATTCTGGATTCCTGTGCTTCTGTTAATATTATTGTCTGTCTTGTCCTTTGTTGAGTTGTAGTTATCTCTGTTTCATCTTATGTTACATTATGCTTTACAACTCTTCTCAGCCTTTGGTTTCCTGCACTCATTGGCAAAGTGACCTCCCATTCCACAATTGAAACATTTAAATTTGGACCTCTCAACAAAGTCCTTCTTGAATGGTTTGGACACATCAGGATTTCTCTTGAACTTGAGCTTTGAGAATTTTCTTGACAGAAAGGCTAAATGTTCATCTAGCTCATTCATCTCCTCTTGATTGGAGGGCTCACTTTCTTCAATCATTTTTCCTTTGCACTTCTTTGATTCAGCTCCACCTTCACAAACACTTTGGCTTGGTGTAGTTTCAGCAGCTTCTTTTTTCATGTCCTCAGCCTTTTCAACACTTGCTACTAGAGCAACAGATCCAGTTTTCTTTTGGACCTTCTCAATTTCTTCATCCTGCTCTATTTCCAGCTCATATGTTTTTAGGGTTCCATACAGCCTCTCAAGAGTAAAGTCCTTATACTCTTGAGTGTTTCTCAAGGAGACAGTCATGGGATTCCACTCCTTTGGCAAGGCTCTGAGAAATTTAAGATTTGAATCCTTGAATTGATACATCCTTCCATACAACTTCAATCCATTCAGCAATTTTTGAAATCTACTAAAAGTATCATTCAAAGATTCTCCACTCTTGAAGTGAAAGTGTTCATACTGTTGTATGAGAAGTTGCATATTTTTTTCTCTCACCTGCTCAGTCCCTTCACATATGGTTTGGACAGTGTCCCAAATCTCCTTAGATGTAGAGCATTTAATAACATTGTCGAACATGTCAGAATCAAGACCATTGAAGAGGATATTCATGGCCTTCTTTTCTTTATGAACTGCAATGATGTCCTCATGAGTCCATTCTGAACGCATCTTTGGGATTGTGCTTGGAGCTCCTGCAGGTTCCTGAGCTATTGAGGTGTTTGGCTTCATCGGTACATGAGGGCCATGTTCTATGCACTCTACATAAA
The DNA here is from genome assembly GCA_030848705.1 of Heracleum sosnowskyi. Classification (NCBI taxonomy): domain Eukaryota; kingdom Viridiplantae; phylum Streptophyta; class Magnoliopsida; order Apiales; family Apiaceae; genus Heracleum; species Heracleum sosnowskyi. The sequence goes on along the minus strand of CM061236.1, from coordinate 118,078,795 downwards.
TTTCATCCATGGACATAAGATGTAGACACATTTTTACTTTCCAGTGAAAGTAGTTTTCTCTATCAAGAACTGGTATTTTAACTCCTTGATCCTTCTGACCCATGATTCAGTTGTCTTTGATCTTTAAACTTCTTGTATGTTAGAAGCTTGCTCTGATACCAATTGTTATTCCCAGACAATGAATCAAGATTGTAGAGGGGGGGGGGGGTTGAATACAATCTTTAAAAATCTTCTTGATTCTTGATAGTGAAAATAAAAATAAGAACATAAACACAAATAAGATGACACAAGAATTAAAAATTCAGGTGGATTGTTTTTGTCCACCTGAGAGATTTTTATTGACGAAATCTCTGTGATGTTTATGAATAAACACACAGCTGCAAATACACAACTCTAGCTTCGGCAATTTACAAGGATATTGCTTTCTGCTCTCTAAATTGCCTAACTTGATTTCTTAGTTCTAGAGTTATGCTACTACTTGGTTATATAACCCAAGTTTACAAAGATATTTGAACAGCTAATAATACAAAAAGTACATCTGTTCAGAATCCTTGTTTCTCCATTCCGAGCAGTGGTCCATGTGTTGGTAGTTTGCCCTTCTTGGCTGATTGTCTTTTATAGAAATGCTACCTTTGACCATGCAAACAGAATGCTGCTTTCTTCTCGTGACCTTTCCAGACAAACTGACTTCCATGCTCTTTGTAGTCTGTCAACCCATGTGCTCTGACTTAACTGTCCCTTTCATAAGTACAGTGTGTATCCGTAAAGGCTACTTGAGTTGTATCCGTTGACAGTTTCTTGATCAACCAGTACTGTTATCCGTAGATAGTACAATGTCCATATCCGTAGAAGGCTAATTAAGCTATCCGTAGACAGTCAATTTCACGTATGCAGAATTACAAGGCATCAACTATTTACAATTAGTCTCCCTATTCTACATATCTATTGATAGTCAACATGACTCATTTAACCTATCAAGACTACTTCAACTTCAACATCAGAAATACACAAGCATGTTACATTGAGTCTTATCCGTAGATAAGATTCCCATCTACAGATACTATAAGAGCATACTATCCGTTGATAGCTACATTTACCTATACAATTTTTACTAAGTTAATTTTGTTATCATCAAGAAACAACATAGTTCCTAACACATTCTCATCTTTGATCTAATATTCAAGCATGCTATGATTCATGGATGAAGCTAGGAATTAGAGAATACCTTAGTCTAGGAATTATGAAACTTTTGAATCCAACATCATGATTTATGGAAGCTTGGAAGATGATCTTTGAAAAATGATCTTACTTGGAATAAACTGGCCCGAATGTTTTCTTCAAGGGGGGGGGGGGTTCTTGATACTTGCTTAATCCTTGATATTTTGGCTAATAAAACATGTGCTTAAAGTGATTTTCTAAGCTTGGAAAATGATGATGTAATGGTGCTTATGTGATCCTTGCCACATGTCGTCCTAAGAAGTGTTTCATGGAAGTATGTTGCTTGGTGGCTAAGTTTGGTTTCACATGGATGATCCAAATGTTGCATTCCTTGAATTAATATTGTTACATGTTACTTCCATGCTTGTATTTAATCCAGTAAGTGTCGCGTTGTTCTGTTACCGCTTAATCTCGTAGAACGTTTGTAGGGCTTTCTTAAGTGTTCTATCGAAGTGGTTTACCCTAACGTTCTTGATATTAATAATACCTTTACTAAATCCATATCCATGGAATTGATAATTTAAAGTCCTCCAATATTTTTAAATAATGATTAATCCTTCAGTATCTGGTGGAATTTCGAAGAAAACAGAAAATGCTATTCTTCTGATTCTGACAGCTTCTGCATTCACTCATTTTCATAGTAGATCACTAATACGACTTTAAAAGTTCATTATACCGTCTCATACATAGTGTGTTGGGATTTGTCCCACATCGTTTGTGGGAGGGGCAGATTGCTAGTTAATAAATAGCTAGATAACTCCATTAGTATGAGGCCTTTTGGGAGTGACCCAAAAACAAACCCGTGCGGGCTCCGCCCACAGCGGACAATATCATACTAATGTGGAGTTAAGGCTCGCTAGCGGCCCAACAAGTGGTATCAGAGCTATGGTTATAACGGTCCATAACAATCTCAACCAAGGAAGAGGCAGATGGGCTACCCAGGTTGGGCTTTAGGGGGAGGCAGGTGGGTCTTCCAGTATAAGCCTAGGGAGCCAGATGGCCAGAAGATAATTTACAGTTGGGTCTAGGGGGAGCCAGATCACACAGAATGGTGGCAGATTCGACAGGTGTCAAGCCCGATGTGTGAAGAGGGAGATTGTTGGGAGTTGTCCCACATCGTTTGTGGGAGGGGCAGATTGCTAGTTAATAAACAGCCAGATAACTCCATTAGTATGAGGCCTTTTGGGAGTGACCCAAAAACAAACCCGTGCGGGCTCAGCCCACAGCGGACAATATCATACTAATGTGGAGTTAAGGCTCGCTAGCGGCCCAACATAGTGTAGTCTGAAAACTTTATAAACGATAAAAGTTACTATTCATTAGTGGTTTTTAACAAAAGTTACTATTCATCCATGGTTTTTAAATAAGTACAAAATTTGGGGATATTACAAAGTTGTTGTTGGCAAAAATATAGTAGATTGATAAGGATTATGGACTGGATATTTGATTAAATAAAAAGTAAAATGCAACTCATGAAATTGAATGTCTCTAGAAATAGTAATATTATTACTGAATAAATCAAGAACTTTTTATCCTTTTTGATGTACATGATACCCTAGAAAAATAGCAGGAGAAGCTCTTTGATCAAATTTAGATCTGTGAATTTTAGAAGTAGAAATATAACATAGACAGCCAAAACATCTAAGATGAGATAAATCTGGATGAGAATTATACAATTTATAGAAAGGAGTATGGAAGGCAATACTCTTTAGAGGCATTCTGTTAATCAAGTAAGTTGCACATAAAACACAATCCCCCAAGAATCTAGATGGCACTTTGGATTGAAGATACAAAGACCTAGCAGTCTCTAACAAATGTCTGTGTTTCCTCTCCACAACTCCATTTTGTTGTGGAGAGTAAGCACAGGTGGTTTGATTAATGATACCCTCTCTTAGATACAGATCTTTCATTTTTCCAGCAGTTAGTTCCAAGGCATTATCAGACCTCACACAAAGAATTGAAGTGTGGAACTAATTTTTGACAAATTTTATAAAGTTTTCAAGAACATATGGCACATCAGATTTGTGTTTTATAAGATGAATCCAAGTAAAATGACTGAAATCATCAACAATTGTGAGAAATTGATTACAAACAGTATGAGTTTTGACCTTATAAGGTCCCCAAACATCAAGGTGAATTAACTGAAACACGATAGTACTTTTAATACTACTAGAAAGAAAGGGATTTCTAGTTTTCTTTGCTAAAGGACAAACTTGACATATATGATCAAAAGTAAAATATTTCACATTACATGAGGGAAGAATGTGCTTCATTTGAGGAAAAGGCAAATGTCCTAGTCTCATGTGCCAAAGACTAGCAGAATCTTGAAGAGAAGAGCTAAGACAGGCTTGAATAGGTGGAGGAAAAATTGTAGAATGTTGCTCCAATCCAGCCTTGTCCACACTATAAAAGACATTATACAGTTTACCAAGAAGAGTTGGAGGACCTTTCTGAGAATGGTCCTGAATTATACAAGATTCAAAATTGAATATTAACTGACACTGAAGATCAAGACACAACTTATGAGTTGAAATTAATTTGAACTAAAAGCTAGGGACAAGAAGAACATTCTTTAGGAGTATATTATCATGTAATAAGACTTGACCAATGTGTGTAACTTTGACTTTGATACCATCAGGAATAGTTATAGCATTTTCTGTGTCAGAAATAGGACTATAAGAGCAGAAATCATCCAAATTATTAGTAATGTGGTCTGTAGCTCCACTGTCAAATATCCAGAGTGATTTTGAACAAGAAAGAAGACAGGTTTTACCTGTGATAAGAGTTGTATGAAAAGTATCTGTCACTTGATCAGTAGTGTTGTTATCAAAAACCTGTTGTTTGTTGAGAATGTCGATTAGCTGATTGTATTGTTTCACAGAAATATTGTTTGGCTGAATGTAGGAAGAATTGTCCCTATTATGTTGTTCCTCTGAGAAAGAGGGAGTCTCTGAAGTACCCTGAGCAATAGCTGCAACTTTGGTTTCCTTATTAACCCTGAAATTAGCTGGGAATCCATGGATTTTGAAGCATCTATCAACACTGTGAATAGGTACCTTGCAATGTGTGAAATAGTAATTAGAACCTGGTTTTGTTCCAAACTTCCTGTTTCCAGAATTGTTAGACCTCATATGAGAATTCCCTGAATTATTGACCTGATAACCACCTCTATTGTCATTCCTTTGAGTCATGTATCCTGATTATGGAGCAAACCTTCCGGTGTCTGCTACAAAAGCCATAGACTCTGTTTGATTAGAAATCTGAGAAAGTTCCTTATGTCTCTCTTCTTGTGCAAACAACCTATAAGCAGCTGAAACATTAGGCAATGGATGCATCATTAACACATTTGCCCAGACTGCAACATAACTATCATTCAACTTCATCATAAATTGAAGTAATTTATGATCCTGTTGCCTTTCTTGAATCCTTTGAGTTAGATTGCAGGTGCATTTCTTACCAGTATAATATGGAAGTGGATTAGCATCTGCAATTCCATCCCAAATTGTCTTAATTGCAATAAAAAATTCTGATATGTTCTGTGAACCTTGCACAATCTCAGACAATTTATGTTTCAAAGAATACACTTCTGTCATAGAAGCATAGCCATAACGTTCCTCCAGATCAGACCAAATCTCTCTAGTAGTTTGCAAAAATAGCACACTCTTTGCTATAGTTGAATCCAGATCAAAAATGATCCAAGAAATGACCAAATCATTGCATCTTGACCAAAACTTATATTCAGGTGAAGTTTTATCAGGAACAGATATAGTTCCATCAACGAAGCCAATCTTGTTCTTAGTAGAAAGAACCAACAACATTGACCTTTTCCAATTATTGAATCCATTGCCATCAAACTTAACAGACACAAGTTGAGTTAAGGATGCATCTGATGGATGTATGTAATATATGCTAGACGGATCATGATTCTTATGAACAATACTAGCACTAGAAGAATTAGACATGATTGTTCACTAATCAACACAAACAATCTCTAAGAGTAATTTTGACAAACAGTTGACGTGCATAAGAAATCTGTATACTTCTATGAGTATATCGAATGTGTGAAACACCGAAGATTCAGTAACAAAGACTGGACAATACAAAACTCGATCGATTCAATAATTTTTAGGAATGAAATCAAGAAATTGACACAATTTCAGAACAATCAACTGAATTTCAGAACAAACGCAGAACAATCGTTAAAGAATCAAACAATCAACTCAATTTCAGAGTTAGACAAATTAGTTTAATTATCTCAATATCAAAATTTCAATAAGAAGTAATCACATATCGATTTGTCTACAAATGTGTATATAAAACCTGATTTTGATTGTAGATAAATGCACTGATCGACTCAAAAGAATCAAGATGGAGAAGATGACATCACGAACATGAACACTTGAACGCGGAAGATCAAAACACCGCAGCTCTGATTCCATAAAAGTTTCTGCGAATTTCTTTATGTATTGAAAATTGAAGAATTACAATGCTTAGTCTCTAAGTCTCTGTCACTGTTGTTTATATACAAGGATGAAGTAAAACAAAACCTCTAACTAACTTCTTAGCGGGAAACTAACTAACTATTATGTACAATATAAATATATCAAGTAATAGCACTATCTTTGACTTGTTCTTTGACTTGCTCTGACTTTGACTATGATGTAGAATTACTATTAATGTCCTCTGCTAATTGACAAAAGCAAAGTTTCTTTGTTGTTTCACTACTAGTTTTTCAGGAGCGGCAACAATCAAGTTAATATACGGAAGTTGTGAGGTTGATAGTTTTTGTGAACTAAAGATATTTTATTTAATTACCGGTTTGCAATTAGGAAACCATCTTATGTAGGACTTGAGGGAGGAAACGCCCCTGTAAAGATCCAGTACTACCTTATCAACTTCCTATCTGTTGCTTGTAATGTTCGAAATACACCTGATTAAATTTCTTGTAAATCATGACAATCTGTTTAATATTATTCTTACTAAATGGATTAACTCCTACTCAGAGCAACCATAGGGTCACAAATATGCTAATTTGTTCCAACTTCTGCAGATGCTCAGTGAGCAATGCACTAGAAGGGTAAGATAGGCTTCTATACAAAGGCTCATGGTTTTGCAGCTGAGATTGAGGTAGGGCGGTCAAAAAAATTCAAAAAATTTGATATCCGTTCGAAATATCTGTATCCGTATTCGAAGTTAAGCGGATATTATCCGTATTCGAAATTAAGCAGATATTATCTATATTCGTATTCGACAATTTCGGATACAGATATGGATATAGGTCCATCCGTATCCAATAATATCTGAATCCGAAAATAAATAAATAATATAAAAAATTATATATAGTTTTGGAACTTAATTTAGGAGGTTTATAGTATATATATATATATATATATATATATATATATATATACAAGCCTATAACCGGTGCAACGCACCGACGACTTTAATATTAATTTTTAAATTTTTTGAGATTTTAATACTTCTGAAAATGCTACCTTTTTAAAAAGAATTAAAAGTACTACTTTAATACTTTAAATCTAATTTTTTTTTATATAGATTTTATAATAGTTTATTAGATTAGTAAACATGTCAGTAAAGATAACCGTCAAAATTATCAATATATTTTGTTTTAATATATATAAACATGGTTGTAGATTTCGGAAATCGGAACAAATCGGTTGAGGTACCGTATAGCAATTTATCGGAAATCGGGGATTTATCGGAATGATAAATCGGAAATTAATCGGATATAATTTAATAATAAATTCAATAATATTTAGTAAAAAAAGATTAGGAGGGCTACCCATGTTACTACTACCTAGTACCTACCAACCCAGGCTACCATATGTATTGTACTCTATTCACTTTCACCAACCCCAAAGCATTTCATATATACATATACCACCGGCATACATATAGACATCTATATATTCAGACATCTCCAGTGTCGATCACGGCGTCGGAGTACAAATATGCAGAGGGCTTCTCACGACCCCAGATATAGAGGTGTTTTAACTGAAAATCAGACCTTAAAAAGTAGCTTCTGGGAAACTGCCGCACCCCTTTTCGCGCACCCCTGCGATTCTCTTCTCCGATTTCTTCAAATATTGATCCGATTCTTGCCGATTTTGATCATTTGACCGGAAAATTGATTTTTCAGGCGATTTCATCTTATCAGATCGGAAGGTTACCGATTGTCGATAAACTGGTCGATTTATCGAAGAAATCGCCGATTTCTGGAACCATGTATATAAATATAAATATAAATATTTTCTAAAAAAAGATTGTGTTTCTGAATTATAAGTAAAGTATAATTAAAAGAGTTTGTAGTTATGTTATATATGTGAGAAAATCAAAAATCAAAACTTTCAATGTTTCGGCTATTATATAATAGTACAGATAGATAGATTAAATAGAATAAATTATCGAAAATTGAAATCAAAACTTTCAATGTTTCGACTATTATATAATAGTATAGTATAGATAGATATCGTTTGCGATAATTTTAGAAAAGGAAAAATTTTAGTTAAAAAATATATAAAAGATTATACGCTTTGGTTAACAAAGGTAATCGGTTAATTATTAGTATTTATAATATTACTATTTTATGTTACTAAATGAAATGACATGTGATATTTTTGAAAAATGTGAGATTTTACTTAGGAAAAATTTTAGTTAGAAAATATAAAAGGATACACGCTTTGGGAAAAAAAGCTAATCGATTAGTTATTAGTAATTATAAATATTATTATTTTATTTCATTAAAAAGAACTGCCCGTGATATTTTTGGAAAATGAGATGTTTTAGTTAGAAAAAATAGAAAAGTAAAAATTTTAGTTAGAAAATATAAAAAAGAATATGCACTTTGGCTAAAATAAGTAATTAGTTAGTTATTAACAATTATTATTTTATTATTTTATTTTAATAAATGAAACTGTCTGTGATATTTTTGGAAAAGGAGTAAGCAAAAATAAAAAGCTTATATGTTTTAGTTAAAAAAGGTAATTGCCTGTGATATTTTTGAAAAAGTAAGGGAATTTTTCAGAAAAAATAAAAAAGTAATATATTTTAGGTGTAAAAGGTAATTGGTTATAAATAGGTAATATTATTATTTAATAATATTTTTTATAAATAAGTAAGGGTAATTAAGTAAAAATACGAAGTACAATTAAGTAAGGGCAATTAAGTAAAATCACAGCATACTAAAAAATATTTAGTATTATATCCAATGGCTCTCATTAATTTAATTTAAAATTGTCTAACAAAGGTAATTGGTTAATTATTAGTATTTATAATATTACTATTTTATGTAACTAAATGAAATTGCATGTGATATTTTTGAAAAATGTGAGATTTTACTTAAGAAAATATAAAAAAGAATATACGCTTTGGGGAAAAAAGGTAATCGATTAGTTATTAGTAATTATAAATATTATTATTTTATTTCATTAAATATAATTATCCGTGATATTTTTTGAAAATGAGAGGTTTTAGTTAGAAAAAATAGAAAAGTAAAAATTTTAGTTAGAAAATATAAAAAAAAATATAAACTTTGGCTAAAATAGGTAATTGGTTAGTTATTAACAATTATTATTTTATTATTTTATTTTAATAAATAAAACTGTATGTGATATTTTTGGAAATGGAGATGTTTAAGTAAGCAAAAATAAAAAGCTTATATGTTTTTGTTAAAAAAGGTAATTGCACGTGATATTTTTGGAAAAGTAAGGGAATTTTTCAGAAAAAATAAAAAATATATATATTTTAGGTGTAAAAGGTAATTGGTTAAAAATAGGTAGTATTATTATTTAATAATGGATTTTATAAATAAGTAAGGGTAATTAAGTAAAAACACGAAGTACAGTTAAGTAAGGGCAATTAAGTAAAATCACAACATACCAAAAAATATTTAGTATTATATCCAATGACTCTCATTAATTTAATTAAAAAGATCTAACGGTTAGAGATTGGATGACCAAACTATGGAGGACCAGACTATAAACCGACTACAAAAACTTTTAATATTTCGTCTTTAATATAATAGTATATATATATATATATTATAATTTAATAATATATTTATATAAGTTACGGGAAATTGTAAGTATTATAAACATATAATTGAAAATATTACTATAAATTTTATATTTTTAAGAAATCAAAATTATTAAAAATACATTAAAGTAATATTTTGAAAATGATAAAATAAAATTTAATAAATTTAACTTCTACTTAGTTTAAAAAATATTACTTTTTAAATATCTTTTAAATTTCTTTTGAATTAAAATTCAATTTAAAAATTAAAAAATTTGATTAAAAATCTGATTCGGATATTATCTGGATCCGGATAATATTCATCGGATACGGATTCGGATAATGTTATTTAAATATTTTCGGATTCGGATATGGATTCGGATTCAGATTCGGATTCGTATACATGCATATTCATATTCCAATTATCCATTTGACATCCGTAGAATGAAGCAAGTATTTGATGTTTGCAGTTTTAGCTCGTGAGCAGATATGAATATCTATATTTTGTAGTTGGAAGCACTTATGTAATTATGTTTAATCTTTTTCTCCAGGTGGAAGGTTGGAGTACAGACCAGTTCAATTTATAGATCTTATGAACACTAGATCACATAGATGTTCAACACGTTTAATATATATCTCTTTAAACTTAAGTTTAAGGTCTGCGGATTACTTGTGGTGTGACGATAACAACACTAATGCATCATATCTCACCATAATTCAGAAGTTAAACATGTGTAGGAGGGAGTAGTCGCTACTAGAAAAACTAGATTAGACATCACACTTTAGACATCGGTTAGAAAAGTCACTGATGTTAAAAGTATCTCTTACATCGGAAAAACTAAAACTGATGTCTAACAATAATGTACACATCGCTTACTTGAATAAACGATGTCTGATCTGAAGGGTTTTATTGCATACGCGCAAGCATGGATAACAATTTATTACGTATAAAACCCGTAAAATCACATACGATTCATGGATAAAATTAACGAATCGATTACTAACCTTTAAAAGCGATCCATGGATGATGTAAAGAGGCTCCTTAGCAGCTGCTCCTCAAGTGTGAAGCACTCCACAAGTATCCACCAAGAGAAGATGATTCGACAGAGAGAGAAAACGACTGAGAGAGAATTTGGGTTGCCTCCCTTTTTTCTTTTCTTATAAAATTATTATGGTTAAGGGCTTGAGGGTTTATAATAGTATATTTATAGGCAAAATACTCAGCTGAATATTTGTCCCATAAATTATTATTATTATTAACCATTTAATTAATTAATCTCATTAATCAATTAATTAATAATTAAAACTCTTTTAATCATTAATTCTTTTTCTAAACTCTTTAGAAAATAATTCTCTCACTTAATTTAATTTCTTAAATTAAATTCTTAATTAATAATATTAAGAACTCTTCTTATTTAATTTATAATAAATTAAATCATATTTAATTGATTATAAAAAATGCTAATCAAATATTTATTTCATAAATAAATAATGACTAGCCATTATTAATTATTTCCTTCACCATCAAATCATTATCTTTTATGGTGTGACCCTGTAGGTTCAATATTAAGCCGGTAGTAGAAATAAATAATAATAAAACTATTTTATTATTATTTATATGAATTATTCTAATTCATTAAATACGATTAATAAATTAATCATATTTATTCTACATCGTGAGTGATACTTTTCAGCATATCGCGACTATCCGGATAATATGAATTCACTGCTTAGAATACCAAGAACCTATTCAGTGACTAGTTACCGTTCAATGAATTCCTTCTACCCTACAATGTCCCGATTAAATACAAGGCATGGATCTCATGTCAAGCCTATCTAATTTAATCATATGCTTTCCTATTCACTATGCTTAGTTCCGATTAATGCAAATTAGAAACTTCTTTCTAATTTCATTCACTCTGGCCAGAGATTCCTGAACTAGCATAAATGGAATAACATAGGACATACTCTTCCTTCACTGGAAGGGGCAGATCATTTATTGATCATTCACTATCTTCGTGCACAAATTCCTATACCCAGAAGAGCACTAATTATTGTCCCTCGAGACTAGAAGCTAAACCAAAGTATAGTTCCGTGTACACAAGATGACTATGATGATCTCAAGTCAAAGGACACTTGTACAACCATCACTATATGAACAACTACTGACACATGAGTGAACTCCATTAGTTGTTCAACTGATCGAGTCATGTTCAGTGAACTTATTCCTAATAAGCACCTACATACTAGCTATAGTGTCACCACACAAATGCCTATGAGAACAGACATCCTTCACAATGAAGCAAGCATAGTATGTACCGATCTTTGTGGATTAATTAACTACCAATTAATTATCCTACGACCATGAACTATTTAAGTTTAGAGTTATCATCTTCAAGGTCTCATTATTATGATCTCATCATAATCCATAAAAAGCTTTACTCTAAACAATGGATCATCTAATTTAAACACTTTAAATAGATAAGCCCGTAATAAAACACATAACTATTTTATTAATTTAAACAAACTTGAATCAGATTGAACAAAATGTCTCCTAACTCATCATCCATGATTGGATTTAGGACACACATCTTTCATGATCCTCATTTTTCAAAAAATAAACCCGCTCCTTCCCCCTCTTTCTTTTCCCATTTAGTAAAATATTCCCCCTTAATCAAATTCACCTCCCGCGTCCCTCTTTTTCCCGTAATACTAAAAAAATAAAAATAAAAAAACATAGAAATAATTAACCCCCAACCCAAACAAAAACCTAAAAATCAAACACACACCTCCCGCTTTTTCCCTCTTTTCTTCAAGAACCCTAACCCCTTTTCGACAAAAAACTTCAATTAGCCCCCCAAATTGTTCGATTCTCTCACTCCCCTTTTAATTTATTCAATATTAGTTTGATTTGTTTAACAGATCTGGAGCGTGATGAGAATTACTTCATTAGTGGCTCAATTGATGGAAAAGTCCGAATTTAGGGAGTAGCTGAGAAGCGAGTAGTTGATTGGGCTGATGTGCGAGAAGTAATAACTGCCATATGCTACCATCCAAATGGCACGGTACATAAGTTTGTACTTGAACAGATTCTCATTTGTTTTGGTACTAGAACCATTGATTGAGTTTGTACCTTGGGCCTATAAATTTATAAAATTCTTTCTTTGTTTGGAACAGAGCTTTGCAGTCGGTTCCCTCTCTGGTATTTGTCATTTCTATGATGCATCAAGTACATAGAGCTTTTATTATATCTATGCTTTATTTATATTTTGTTAGGGTTGTCCCTAATAAAAAAGTCGTGATTCTGCAGGCAATGATCTCCTACTTGCTGCTGAATTTCATATTCATGGTAGGAAGATATGCACAATCAATAGAATAACTGGCATTCAGGTTGCTAACCGGAAAAGTTGTCACCACTAGTTTTCCTCTGATTAATCTAAGTAACGTTGTTAAATGAAGAAGCATTTCTTTCTTGCAGTTCCTGGAGGAAGATTCCCAAAGAGTTATGGTAACATCAGAGGACTCCAAAATTCGTATTTTTGATGGGCTTGACATAGTCCAAAAATACAGAGGTACTTGACTGACTTGATTTGTTAGCTTTGTAAATACTAGAGTTTTTTTGTTACACGGAGATCATCTGCTTGATTTGCTCTTACATGTTCTACAATTTAGTTATGAATGTTTAATTTTTTGGTATAATATATGTATGTTCTTAAACAAATATCAGTGCATTCTTCATTATGAAATTGCAAGAGATAAAATTTCTTGCTTTAAACAAGTGATTGCCATTGTAAGTACGTATGATCCTTGCTGTAGAACGGTAATAATATTAAAATAAATACATGTTGCCCAGTAATAATCTATTGTAGAAGGGGGGTTGAATACAATAGTGTAAGATAATCGACTTCTTAATGTATATATCACAAATATGAAAAGAAAGATAACAGCTTTATTAAATCTGATATAAAACTGTTACAAACTCTCTCAAGAAATTCTGATGTTCTTGAGAGCTGCTAGTTTACAAAAACTCTCTCAAGAAATTCTGTTCTTAAGAGCTTCTCTCTTGATTCCCTCGATTATGTTCTCTCTCGAATGAATACATAAATCGAAACCAAGACTGTGTTTATATAGTGCACACAGCTTCTCTATCAATAACAAGATAAGTCCTAATCAATAACAAAGATAGAAACCTATCCTTAATCGATAGCTACATTCTACAAACCAGGAACAAATAGAATAAACTTCCATGTTTATCTAGACTCCAAATATAACTCGAAGTAGGAATCCTGATCAGCTTCAAGTTCTGATGATCAATCCTGATCATAGTCTGAGTAGGAATCCTGATGATCAATAAGATACTGACGCTTGATCAAATACTGATGACCATGCAATACTGATGACGTCAGCAATCCTGATCAGTTGAGTCTAGCTTCTGACGATCATTGAATTCTGATCTAACAATCTCCCCCAATCTCATACTTTGTGAAATAAAGTATAGATTCCAAATATTCAATGATGTCAAAAACATGTATCAAAATGTACGAGTATCTTCAGAAACAACTTATCTGTTTAAGCTTTTTGATAGAACAGATTCATCTTCAAGAAGTTGGATAATAAACTTTCTTCTTTTTCTTCAAGAATTTGAATCAGTCTTTCCTTAAGATTTCTGAGTTCTTCATCTTCCTCATTAATCTGGTAGATAGCTGCTCTGAGATTCTGTATGGAGCTTTTCTGTAGACTGTGCTCTTCAAGCAAAAGATAAGCAATTTCCTTCCCATCAGGATTGAGAGTAAGTTGGGTCATACCAAAAGTTACTTCTTTAACAGCAGTACCTCTTTGCATTTCCACATCCTGACCTCTTTGATTTAAGTACATGGGAGTATAATTACCATCGAAATTACTGTTTCCATCCAGTCTTCTTCTTATAGTTGACAAAATCATGTCAGCCCATACTTTGTACACTTGGTTCTTCCATCTTAACAGATAGTGAACATATTTCAGTTCCTGTGTAGTTTTCATCAGCAGATCTTGAATAGATAGAATCTTCACACTACCATCTTTCATGAAGTACAGAAGCTTTTCTTTCTTTTCAAAACCATCATGACAATCTATAACTATATCAACAACTAATAAATTGTTCAGGTTTTCAGAAGTTAAAGTACCTCCAATTTCTGTCAAGGAGTAAGGATCAACATATGACATATTCAGATATTCACCATCTCTGTGTCCAATACCTCCTCTTGAATTACTTGACAATTGCTTCAGATTTGAAAACATCTTTAACCAGAGTGCTTTTGATCTAACCATCTCAGATAAATCAACAACACTTGAAGCGCTTGTAATAATTCCACCAGACTGAAAATTGATAGGTGTATCACACTTCAGTGTACTTATGTGTTCCCACTTCTTGTCTTTCTCCTTTTCATGAGTGTAGCTTCTTTCAAGTAAAGATTCTTGTCTGCTTGGATTTCTCCATTGTCTTTCATTTAAAACTTTAAGCCTTTGTAGATAGAGATTGAAATCTTCATATGTTCTTTTTGTAATATCTCTTCTTCTGGCTTCTTCTTCTTCATCTACTTCTTTGTTGTGACAATCAACAACAGTAGATAAGATTATCAAATCAACCTTTTGCAGAATTTCAGATTCGTCAGGATCTTGAATATTGTCAGGATTAGAATCTTCAATTTGATTTGTATTGCTGAGAGTTGATTTACTTGTTTTTCTTCTCAATTCAGGTTCTTCTTCAACAAATTCCTTGTCTTCTTTCTCCATGATATCCTTGATAACAGGATCTGTTAGATTTTGTGAAGCTTCAGAAATTTCTTCAATTCTTAACCCTCTAGACCTTGTCTGTCTAGGTACTGTTTGAGTTGAAGAACCTCTTCTACTTCTTCTTCCTCTACCTCTAGCAGGAGCAGTATAGCTTTCCATTGTCTCTCTTTGTAGTCTCAAGAAATCTTCATGTGAGAGATCTGGATATTCTTCACTTGCTGTAGAGAGTGCTTTTCTTGCATATAATTGTTGAACTCTTTTATCAGTGTGATATAGAGTAACAATTCTGCCATCTTTTGTAGAAAACTTCTGGAATAAATTTGATGCATCTTCAGGATTATCAATAATTACATCTTCATCACCTTCAGGAATTGTAGCAAGAATGTGTCCATGACCAGGTGTCAGGATTTGATCTTCCGTCAGGATCTGAGATTGCACCAATGTTCTTACTGTCTTAACTCCAGAATCAGAAACATGAGTTGACAGCGTTGTTTGACTTTGAGAAGTTTGGATTGTCTTCATAACAACAGCATCAGAGGTTTCTCCTTGTATCACTTTGTCACCACCATCATCTCCAGTATCATCATCATTATTTCTTAATACTAGATCAGGTGTACATTTTGTCTGAATAACCTTCTCCCCCTTTTTGACATCAGGATTTGACAATAATTGCAAAATTAAGGAAAGAGAGGCTTGAATTTCAGTTACCTTAGTATCCAGAGAATCAATTCTTTGATTGATTGAGGTTTGTTCTGAAACAACAGATTTCACTTGGGATTCCACTACCCTCAGTTGTAAAGTAGTAGGCACCTTTGTAAAATTATTAAAGATATCAGTCCTCACTTTTTCAGTTGAGCCCTTGATAGAATCAATCTCACTTTTCAGACTTTTGGATAACAGAGTTGTAGCCTTCAGATGATTCTTCAAGTCTTGATTCTCTATAGATTTCACTGCATTATAGGCATGTTCAATAGCAGAAGAAAAACTGATAGATTCATCAGAATTGTGCCATGAATTATTCCATTCATTCTGTCTAAATGCCTCTGCAGGATCAAAGGAAGGAGTAGAAAAATCTTGTCTCTGATCTTTCCCAGTGGAAGCATTGCTAGCCATATATGTACTTGATGAACCAAAATTAGTTCCAAGACTAATTTTGAGTGCTGTAGCAAGCTGTTCCTTCTCTTTGCGATTCTCATTATCATCATCACTATCATCATCAGAATTATCATCATCAGAACCATGAGATATATCAGGATCAGGAATTGCAATACCTTTCAGTTTATCCTGTGATTCTGAGATAGGATGATCCATTGGTCTTGAACGAAGTGGCTGTATCAAAATAGGTTCATTATCAGGAGCACCACTAGCGTCAGGATGAACATCGTCAGGATTTGATATGCTTGCATCAGTATTTGCTACCAATGGTTCTTGTGGAGCTTGAGGCTCAGAAGCTTCTTCAACACTTTGAGTTAAAGGTTCTTGTGTGCTTCCCTCATTGACAATGTTCGCGACCAATCTTTCAACAGAAGCTGTAGCTTTGCCTGCATCTTCACTTTGAGAAGATGGTTCTTGTGTAGCTGGAATGTTGATGTTTTCATTCTCCCTTTGAGAAAATGGTTCTTGTGTGACCATTCCACTAGCTAAGCCTTCACCCAAACTTTGATTGAGTGGTTCTTGTGTGGCAGGATCAACAGTAGCTGCTGAATTACTCTGAAATTCAGGTTCTTGTGGGCTTGATCCTTTCAGCTTCTTCTGTCTCTGATAGACTAACTCTTCTGCATTCCTCTTTTTCTTTGATGTAGGTGTAAGACCAACCAAGGAAGCAGTTGTAGAAACCTTCTCCCAAGAAATTTCTCTAATCTGAGATGGAGAGGCTGGAGAGTCTGATATAGAGACAGCTTTTGTTGTTGTATCAGGAATACTAACATCAGGATTTGCTAGAGCATCAGGAGTAGATGACTCATCAGGATTTGATGTCTGAATATTAGTATCCTTCATTTGCACTGTCAAAGGAATATGATACCTGCTCTTTGATAATTTCCTTGTCTTTTGTGGTTTTGATGATGGTACCACAGCTTTAGTAGCAGTATCAGCAACTTCCTTGTTCACATTCATCACAGAGGATATAGGTAAGTCATCCTCTGAATCACTTTCATCAATCAACCTTATCTTCCTTTGCACAGGAACATTCTTAACAACCTTATCAGCTTTCTTCACCAGGACCCCTTGTACACCCCCTTGTATCTTCTTTTTAGTGAGTGGTGTAGAGGAAAAATCCTTTGAACCTGATTGCCTTCCAGACACATCAGTTCTAGCTGATTTCTTTGATTTTACAACTAAAGTCTTTTGAGAGACAGTAGAGGTGGTTGTTAACTGTTTAGACTGTTTAGGTTACATGCTTGTGTCAGGAACAAGGTGGGTTGGGCCTTGCCCCCATAGCATTAGAAAGTAGTCCATAACAAGTAGGCATTTTCTGATGTAAGAAAAACCTAACCTCATCAGGAATAAAAGCATTTCCGCACAAAATATTTTGCCATATCAGGATTGAAAAAAAATATTCAATAAGATTAAAATAAAATTTTATTTAAGAAAACAAAATTTATTTTAACAATCCTGAATAGCGTTTTGGTTTAAGAAAAATAACCAAATTAATGGTCATAGAATTAAAACACGCTTACCAGCAAACGAGGCAAAAATATTTATGGAAAACTGAACCGTCTCATCGAGATTGTAGAAATGACCTGCACCCTTAATACACATTCTCTATAAAAGAGAACTGTTAAGCATAACATCATTTATTTATTAAAAGCACAAACCCTTTCCAGAGAAAAACTTACGAAAACCTTCCACCTTCTTCGTTTTTCAATGGCTGCCAACAATCAAAACGATTTACCTGATGAGGAATATGATGATCTCGCATTAATCTGGCAAGAGATGGATGAGGCTCTGGCTGAGATTGCAGAGCACGAAGAACCACAACCTGTTCCTGACCCTCAGGAGCATGAAGCATTTATCAACGCAATGGCTGAAGTCCTTCTCCATAACTTCCAGCAGGTTGATCCTGACTGGAATCCTCTTCACAACTTAGTCATCGTCGATGAAGAAGAGCCAGAAGACGGTGATGATGAAGATGATGAGGAACTCGAGCGAGAGCTTGAGAGAAATAAAAAGATCCGTGATGCTTGTATGTCTTGCAAGTTAGAAGCACGGAAAAGTTCCGGTGATCAAGGGGACGAGCCACCTTCAAGTGCGTCTGCTCCTCTTCTTGTCCTTTAAGTATGGACATAGAAATCTTCCAATCCTGATGGACTGTGAAGCTGCTCAGGAGCATTCATGCTAATTTGCAGGGCACGTGTTCATGCTTATCTGTAAAGCACGAGTTCCTGAGTAGAAAATAGACTAGGAAAACAAATATGTAATTTCCAATTTTCATTTGTAATTGATCTTCAAGTATTAATGAAATTTGTCCATTTTCTCAATTGTTTTCTTCCTGTATATGCCTTTCTGAATAACCATCAGGATTTGACAGTTATCAGGATTTCCTCTTTGTAGCTTTTCCTCAGAAATTCTCAAAATTCATCATTCCAAGTTCATTCACCAATTTATTGAAAGTAACTTCAGGTAGTGGCTTGGTGAATATATCAGCTAGTTGTTGATCAGTAGGAACGAAGTGAAGTTCAATTGTTCCTTCCAGAACCTGTTCTCTTATAAAGTGATATCTGATACTTATGTGTTTAGTAAGAGAATGCTGAACTGGATTTCCTGTCATTGCAATAGCACTTTGGTTATCACAATAAATAGGGATTTTTGAGTATGACAGGCCATAATCTAACAACTGATTTCTCATCCACATTATCTGAGCACAACAACTTCCTGCAGCAATGTACTCAGCTTCTGCAGTTGAAGTGGAAATAGATTTCTGCTTTTTACTGAACCATGAAACTAGTCTTCCACCCAAAAACTGACAACTTCCTGAAGTACTTTTCCTGTCTATTTTGCATCCTGCAAAATCAGCATCTGAATAACCACACAACCCAAAATCTGATTCCCTTGCATACCAAAGGCCAAGTGAAGGAGTGCCTTTGAGATATCTGAAAATTCTTTTGACTGTAATCAGATGTGGTTCTCTAGGTTTTGCTTGAAATCTTGCACATAGACAGGTTGCAAACATGATATCTGGTCTACTGGCAGTGAGATACAATAAAGAGCCAATCATTCCTCTGTAGTGAGTTACATCTACCTCTTCACCTTGATCAGGATCAAGTTTGGTAGCTGTAGCTATGGGAGTTGAAGCAGGAGTACTGTCTTGCATGTTAAACCTTGTCAGTAAATTCCTTGTGTATTTAGACTGATTAATAAAAATCCCTTCATCAGTCTGTTTAACTTGAAGACCCAGAAAGTAACTCATTTCTCCCATCATGCTCATTTGATATCTTGACTGCATAAGCTTGGAAAACTTTTCACACAGCTTATTGTTTGTTGACCCAAAAATGATATCATCAACATAAATCTGAACTAACAGCAACTCCTTACCATGATTCAAATAAAATAGAGTTTTATCAATTGCACCTCTTTTGAATCCACTTTCCAGTAAGAATTGAGCTAAGGTTTCATACCATGCTCTTGGAGCTTGCTTTAGTCCATAAAGTGCCTTATCCAGTCTGTAGACATGATCTGGATATGTAGGATCAATGAAACCAGGAGGTTGTTCAACATAAACTTCTTCCTCCAGTTCACCATTTAAGAAAGCACTTTTAACATCCATCTGGAAAACCTTGAATTTCTTATGTGCTGCATAAGCAAGAAATATCCTGATGGCTTCTAGTCTTGCAACAGGAGCAAAAGTTTCATCATAGTCAATTCCCTCTTGTTGGGAATACCCCTTTGCAACTAGTCTAGCTTTATTTCTGATAATGACTCCATCAGAATCAGTCTTGTTCTTGAAAATCCACTTTGTACCAACAATTGATCTATTATTTGGTCTTGGTACCAGTTTCCAGACTTCATTCCTTTCAAATTCATTCAGTTCTTCTTGCATTGCAGTAACCCAATCAGCATCTTTAAGTGCATCTTCAACTTTCTTAGGCTCCTCCTTGGATAGAAAGTTATTGTATAGACATTCATTCTGAGTTGCACTTCTTGTTTGAACACCTGCATCAGGATCTCCAATTATCAAATCAGGAGAATGATCTTTTGTCCATTTCCTTGCTGGTGTCAAATTGTTTCTTGAAGTAGATGCTCCCCCTGGATTGGTGTTATCTTGATTGAAAGAATTTGAATGATTTGAAGCTCTCCCTGAATTATTGCTATTCCCTCCTGATGTGTTATCAGGATCTTCACTTGAATCAGTATCTGAAGAATTCTGTCCTGATGATTGAGTTGACTCTGAACTTGTAGTTGAATGCCGTTGCTCCCCCTCAACATTAGCACTACTAGTTGTATCACTATTGTTTGCATCATCAGTATTAGCACCATCAGTACCTGGTGAGTCATCAGGATTTGGTGACCCATCAGTATCTGATGAATTGACAGGATCTGATTCACTTTCTTCAGGTTCCTTGGAAGCTTCATTTTCAAATAACAATCTATCATGCGAGTCTTCAATGATTCCAGTTATCTTCTTATCATCAAAAGATACATGAATTGACTCCATGACAGTTCTTGTTCTCAAATTAAAACTCTGAAGGCTCTTGATGTAGGATAACCTATGAATATTCCTTCATCAGCCTTTGTTTCAAATTTCCCTAGCTGTTCAGGATGAGTTCTGAGAACAAAACATTTACAGCCAAACACATGCAAATGCTTCCGACTTGGTTTCTTCTCCTTGAGTGACTGATAAGGAGTGACACCATGCCTGTTTATCAATGTGAGATTTTGTGTATAGCATGCTGTGTTGACTGCTTCTGCCCAGAAATATGTAGGTAATTTAGCTTCTTCCAACATAGTTCTGCCAGCTTCAATAAGAGTTCTATTCTTCCTTTCTACTACTCCATTTTGCTGAGGTGTGCCAGGAGCAGAGAATTGTTGAATGATTCCTTTGTATTTGCAGAACTCTTCCATCTTTGAATTCTTAAATTCAGTACCATTATCACTTCTCAGAATCTTGACTTTGTACTTTGTGGTTGTCTCAATCATCCTCACATGATCCAACAGAACTTCAGGAGTTTCATCTTTTCTGTGCAGAAAATACACCCAGGTGAATCTAGAATATTCATCAACAATTACAAGAGTGTACCTTTTCTTACTGATGGACATGATGTTGACTGGACCAAACAGATCAAGATGTAGCATGTGATATGGTTCTTCAATCGAGGATACTGATTTACTCTGGAATGATGTCCTTCTTTGTTTTGCTTTTTGGCATGCATCACAGAGTCCATCAGGTGTATATAAGACATTAGGTAATCCTCTTACTAACTCTTTCTTAACCAACTCATTGATGTTGCTGAAGTTGAGATGAGAAAGCTTCTTGTGCCAATTCCAACTTTCATCTACTGAAGCTTTACTAATGAAACATGTAGGGGAGCCATCAGTATCTGAGAGAATGTTGGCTTCATATATGTTACCATGCCTGTAGCCAGTTAGTGCTTTCTTTCCTGTTGCTTTACTGACTACTTCACAATGTGTGGAATAGAAATTGACATGATAACCTCTGTCAGTGATTTGACTAATACTCAACAAGTTGTGTTTTAGTCCCTTCACTAGAGCTACTTTTTCAATGATGACATTTCCAATGATTATATTGCCATATCCCAAGGTTTGTCCAATGTTGCCATCTCCATAAGACACAGTTGGGCCAGCTTTTTCCTCATATTCTGATAACAGGGCTTTGTTTCCAGTCATGTGCACAGAACATCCACTATCCATGACTAACACATTTTTCCTTTTACCCTGCATCAGAATAGTAAAACACTAGTCAGAATGTTTAGGAACCCACACTTGTTGGATTCCTTGTTCATGCATTTTATTAAATTTAACAGCAGAAGACTTTTTGACTTTAGCAGTCCTGACAGGATTTACTCCATCAGGATTTGCTTTGTCAGTATCAGTATTAACAAAAGCATGCTTCACTATGACATTTTCAGTTCTATCAGACTTTGTACTACTTTCAACCTTAGGCAATGGATCATAAAAGTTATAGTACAAATCATGATACTCTTTACATGTATAAATAGAATGCCATAGACTACCACAATGAAAACAGGAATTCTATGGTTTGTAAAATACTGATCTATTCCTAACATCAGACTTAGGAATTTCAGCAATTTTCTTCTTACTCTTTTTACAATCAATAGCAAGATGATTAGAGTTACCACAGTTAAAACAACTCTTTCTAGGTGCATTTGGGATATATTTATAACCATTCTCTTTATTGATCCCAATTTTACCATTCCTGTTTCTCTTAACAGTAGCTTCCTTTTTCTTATCTGTAACCTCACAGATTTTATCTTTAAGCTGTTTCTGAGACAATAGACCTACATTCTTAGTGACTTTGTTCATGACAGGTTTAGACTTTATAACTTTAATTCCTTGAGTAGAAGAAGATCCCTTTTCAAAAGTAGAATTGGAATCCGTACCAAAAACAAAATTAACAGGAGTAATCTTAGATTTGGTTGAGTCTATAACATGTCTATAGGTCTTTGGACTGACTGTCTCATCAATGACAATTTTCTCTGCTAATTTCTTATCTTCATCTGACTTATATCCTAGACACTCTTTCCAATTCTTAGAGGTATTAATCTCATGAAATTTCCTACCAGAGTCTATCCAGGTTCTGATTTTCTCATTAGCATATTCAAGTTCTTTTTCAAGGGAAGTACATTTAGATGTCATCTCTAAGTGCATGTGTTTAACATTATCACATTCTTTTTGTACTTCTTGCATACGAGAAAATTCAGCTTCTAATATCTCATTCCTCTTTCTAAGGTCAGACATCTCAGATAAGATTCTAGTATTCTCAGCAGTTTGACTTCTAAAGCTAATATGTAATGACTTTAGAAAACGTCTTAACTCAGAAGCATTATCAGTATCAAAATCAAAGATAGTATTTAGTACCTTATCATCAGGAGCAGCAGTTACATCAGCATTGGCCATTAACGCATAGTTGACTACCTCAGTATCAGATTCTGAGGAGGAGTCCATCCAATCCTTGCTTGATGTGATGAGTGCCTTTGTCTTGTTGCATTCAGAAGCAAAGTGACCCATACCATTACACTTGTAGCATCTAACCTTTGACTTGTCAAATTTGCTACTCTTGCTGTCCTTTTTGATATACTTGTCTTTGTCTGCATTGAAGGTCTTTTTCTGAAAGTTGCCTTGTCTTCTATTCTTCCTGAACTTCATCCTTCTGAAGTTTCTGACAATCATAGCAACCATCTCTTCCATGTCTGAATCAGAAGATTCATCACCAGTATTGGCATCAGGATTGCCATCAGTATCTGATGAAGAGTCGTCAGGATCTGATTCAGCTACTCTTGATTTACTTCTAGAGACCTCCATAGCTTTTCCTTTTGATTTAGCTTCTACATTCAAAGCAATTGACTTTGCCTTGCTGCTTTTCTTGTTCTTTCTCTGTTGAACTTCAAGATCATGAGTTCTTAGCATCCTATAGATCTCATCAAGAGACACAATGTTCAGATCATACTGGTGTCTAATGATTGAGGTCTGAGTATCCCATTCTTCAGGTACAGCTCTAAGAAATTTGGTGTTTGAATCTTCAGTTTCATATACTTTGTCAACTAAGGATAAGCTATTCAATAGAGTCAGGAATCTATCATATAGATCAGTCAGGCTCTCTTCAGGTCTTGCATCGAATTGTTCATATTCTTGAATCAATAGAGCCCTTCTGTTTTTCTTGACAGATGCAGATCCCTGGCACTGAGTTTCCAAAGTATCCCAGATTTCTTTTGAAGACTTGCATGCAATCACTCTGTTTGACATAACAGCATCAAGACTATTGTGCAAGATGTTCTTTATCTTTGGTTCCCTGAGTACATGAGCTTTTTCTTCTGGAGTCCATTCAGCTTTAGCTTTGACCACATAATGTTCTGGTACTGTATCTGTTCGTTCTACGAACTTTGTTGGTATATATGGTCCATCACGAATCCTGTCCAAGTAGTCAGGATCCATAGCCTCCAGGTACATCAGCATCTTTACCCTCCATGTAGGATATTCTGATATCTTTAAGATGGGAATCTTCATGCTTTCATACTTGGTTGTCGACATCTTTAGATCGTATCTGATTCAGAATTAAATCAGTTTGCTCTGATACCAATTGTTGCCCAGTAATAATCTATTGTAGAAGGGGGGTTGAATACAATAGTGTAAGATAATCGACTTCTTAATGTATATATCACAAATATGAAAAGAAAGATAACAGCTTTATTAAATCTGATATAAAACTGTTACAAACTCTCTCAAGAAATTCTGATGTTCTTGAGAGCTGCTAGTTTACAAAAACTCTCTCAAGAAATTCTGTTCTTAAGAGCTTCTCTCTTGATTCCCTCGATTATGTTCTCTCTCGAATGAATACATAAATCGAAACCAAGACTGTGTTTATATAGTGCACACAGCTTCTCTATCAATAACAAGATAAGTCCTAATCAATAACAAAGATAGAAACCTATCTTTAATCGATAGCTACATTCTACAAACCAGGAACAAATAGAATAAACTTCCATGTTTATCTAGACTCCAAATATAACTCGAAGTAGGAATCCTGATCAGCTTCAAGTTCTGATGATCAATCCTGATCATAGTCTGAGTAGGAATCCTGATGATCAATAAGATACTGACGCTTGATCAAATACTGATGACCATGCAATACTGATGACGTCAGCAATCCTGATCAGTTGAGTCTAGCTTCTGACGATCATTGAATTCTGATCTAACAATACAAATACTCGATTCTCTAATTTGCATATCTCTTCAGAAAGAGCACATTAAGAGTTTCCTACAACACAAAGTTGTCTAAATACACTGTTCATGATCATTGGATTGTTCAACCATGGTGGAATCCGCTAAGTTGACTTAAAAATGTCAAAGTTTGAACCTCATCCAGTTAGCTATACATAGATTCACATAATATAGTGGATATGCTAGTTGATAAGCTGTATATAGTTATCTATATTTTCATGAGGCATTCATTTCTGAACCTGAATGGAATTAAATATGGAACTGACTAATAAGTTCTATCTATGTGCAATATGAATTACCTCAGTTATAGTTAGTTACTAGTGTCTTGCAATTTTTTTTATCTTTACCTTGGTAGTATTTTCTTGGAACTTGACTTTGAAGATCATGTGTAAGGGCTTCTACTGATGCTATTTCTTGGTTTCAGATTAATTAGAGTGCTTAAAGGGTTTTAAACCCATTCCGGATGTATTTTAAATAATTTAGTGTTGATTAACTTCCTGTTTTTGGCTTTTGAATTGGAAGGCTATTAATAAAAACATGATATGATAGTGATGTTAATATTCTGCTCTGCGACGGTCTAATGGGATAGGTAATATGTCTTTCATGGGTGTATTTCATTCCTTTGTTTTAGTATAGTAGCCCTCTTGAGCTGTTTACATTTTCACACTAGGCCCTAAATAATACTTCTATTAGTAGTGTTATATTCGAATTTTGGAAATGCATGTTCACCATGTTCTTAGTCTAAATAGGTAGCACTAGATTACATGCATATTAGCAGGACCCTAAGGGTAACTGAAGGTTACCTGGTTCTGGTGTTTCTTCTATGTGACAAGTGACCATCTTTACGTTCTACCCTATAACTGACACCTTGGCATTATAATACATGATATTATTTGTTAAGACTTAGTTGTCACTAATGTGCATGTAGTATGACCAGTGTTTAACAGAAGTTAGCGTTCTTGAGTATACTCTGTTTGAATGATATAATTGATAGCTTTGGCTTTCTGTGGTCCATAATAATAGCACTTTAACAGATGCAGCTCAACCTTAGAGTTTACGATAAAGAAAGCTTCTCAAATTAGTTAATGCATTTTGTATATCATGTACAATCTATCTTGACCTCAAATGACGTAGGTGTTTTATGTCATATTGCCTTTTCAATGTAATAAAATGCTTGTTGTATGGTTCAGTGCATTGGTGCTACAACACTTGATGAATACAGAAAGCACATTGAGAAGGACCCTGCACTAGAAAGGCGATTTTCTTTTTACTAGAATTTTATTTTTACTCATTTGGTGATATATCTTTATACCAAGTCCAAACTCATTTATCACTTTTTGGCAAGACGGTTTTATAAATTATATATGAGGCTTCTGGCTGTGTTTTGCACAAGCTCAATCAATATTTATGCTGGTATAAATGGTCTGGAAGTTGGGCAGACAGTCGTCATTGCATCTGTTACAAGCACCAATTCGTGTAAGGGTTTTTAAAGTCTGATACCTACACATACTTTAGACAGGGAACTTGAGTTGGATACATTTGTTCTTCAGTGTTTTGCATTTTATCAGGTCTGACTTTGCAATTCGAATATTAAATGTGCAATAGAAAGATTTCATTTCACGCATAATCATCACAAGCAAATCTACAGATCACTTGACAAGCTAAATTTCTTCAACATACCTTGCCTTGGTGGCTTGGTGAGATCACTTGATGAGATCCAATTTGAGACTCTTAGCCATATTGATAATTTTTTGTAAATAGGACACACGATTTGGTTTTGGTGTAGTTGTATTATTGACTTTGATACTCAGATGGTTTGGATTATGTAGTAGTTTCGATATGAATTGGATAATGTAGTTGGTCAATAGAATTTAATGTTTGGCTATGGTACATATTGCCTTTTTGATTTCGATATTTGGTTTTGGTTTGGCTTTTTGATTTTACTCATTTGGTTTTTGTTATCTTGGTTTTTGGTTTGTGGGCATGTTATATACATGACATCTATATATTAAAAAAACAAAACTACATCACTTTCTCAAAAAATTAATGTTAAATATCACAAGTAACATCAGCACAGTGATTAACAAAGCAAAGAACTGATGTCTAAAGAATAGAAAGACAACGATTATTGTATAGAACTGATGTAAAAGAGAAACATAGACATTAGTTCCTTATTAAGAAACCGATGTTAAAAAGGAACATAGACATCAGTTGATTATTAAAAAATCGAAGTTAAAGATTAACATAGACATCGGCTAAAAACCGATGTCAAATACCCCTACCTTTCTCTACACATGTGTTATAAGGAGAATTTCGTATAACAGTATATTAAAGGTTTTATGGTAAGTGATGGCTGGACTTGTATGATGACTCCTCAGAAATTGAATAGATAATGGGTTCTTTCTCTTGCTCTTGCCGAGTGTCAATCGTGTATTATACAAGGTGCCTACGTACCCCTTCATATAGGGATCAAGCCTCACGTAGTTCTTGGAAAACAAGTCATTGGATAAACCCATTCAGTCCAAGCCCATAAATAGTCAGGAGTTATCCATCCACGTCACGTTCCCATAAATAGTCCGGATTTATCCATCCATATCACGTTCCCATAAATAATCCGGATTTATCCATCCATATCACGTTCCCATAAATAGTCCGGTTTTCACACGTTTTCCTACAATCTCATGGCATCTCCGCATTTCTTTCCATGATCGTAGGTCTGTCCCGTGTCAACCAAGAAACATCCATTCCATAAAAAAGGAATTACCATATTTGGGCTTCACCCATGGTGCGAGCTGGCGAGGCTCGCACCGCACAAGTTAATATATAAAAAAAATACTTAATTTAGATTTTACCTTTCCATAAAAAGTAGTGTGAGCTCACTTATGTTCAATCATTTCTACTTCTGATAAGTAGTGCGAGTCCATTATTTCATAATAGTGAGAGCCCATTAGATTATGGTGAGAGCCTATAAATCATGATGCGGGCTCATCATGGTGAGAGCTCGTGCGAGCTCATCATGGTGAGAGCTCGTGCGAGCTCATCATGGTGAGAGCTCGGCTCATCATTGTGAGAGCTCATGCGGGCTCATCATGGTGAGAGCTCGTGCGAGCTCATCATGGTGAGAGCTCGGCTCATCATGGTGAGAGCTCGGCTCATCATGGTGAGAGCTCGTGCGACCTCATCATGGTGAGAGCTCGTGTGAGCTCATCATGGTGAGAGCTCGGCTCATCATGGTGAGAACTCGTGCGAGCTCATCATGGTGAGAGCTCGGCTCATTATGGTGAGATCTCATGCGGGCTCATCATGGTGAGAGCTCGGCTCATCATGGTGAGAGATCGTGCGAGCTCACCATGAGAGCTTGGCTCATCATGGTGAGAGCTCGGCTCATCATGGTTAGAGTTCGTGCGAGCTCATCATGGTGAGAGCTCGGCTCATCATGGTGAGAGCTCGTGCGAGCTCATCATGGTGAGAGCTCGACTCATCATAGTGAGAGCTCGTGCGAGCTCATCATGGTGAGAGCTCGGCTCATCATGGTGAGAGCTCGTGCGAGCTCATCATGGTGAGAGATCATAATGAGAGGAGCCCAACATGCATAGATGGTGCGAGCCCATAATACTTGAAGGAATCATCTTAGTTCAACATAAAACTCATGGTGCGAGTCGAAACCCAGTTCACACCAATCTTTCCAAAACATGACTCATTTCTTAGGCCCAAATCACTTATTGACCTGTTTAGGGCCCATTATCGAAAATCCAGTATAACAACTACCCCAAAAATTCCTTAGTAATCTCAAATAAGGAATTTTCATTTTCTTCAAATAATACGGTGTGAGCCCAATGTCCAGCTCGCACGTCACTGCCAGGTGTGTGTTCATTCATAATCGTTTACAGCTGTTCGTGGGAATGAGTGCCGTCCATTCATACACAGACACGTATCCCCGTACTCTCTCTCCTCCCCTCTATAAATACCTCAGAATTTCTTTCCATAAAGTTATCTTATCAAAAACAATAATGAAACCCTGTCCATTTTGCTCAAGGATCAAACACAGCGAAAATTATTATCACCTCCCGGAATCATCATCGACAAACATCCTCAACTTCATCAAGTTCTTCAAGTTCATCCTTCAATTCTTCACAAAGTAAGTATTTCGATCTCAAAAATCCCTTTTTACATATTTTTTTATGTTTCTGCGATACATATCATTTGTTCGAACTGAATGAGTTGCGAACTGAGTTCCCTTGTCAAGGCGAACTCAACCCTCAGTTCGAGCTGAGCCTGGGTTTGATACAAAAGCAAGATCCGTGTTCGCATCGAACACAATAATTTTGAATTTCAATCATCTGTGCGATGCGAGGACACTTAGCAATTTTTTACTTCCTTTTCCTATTTTAGGGGAACACACTAATTTTCACCATCTTTTTCAGATGTCGAGTGCGAGCCCATCCGTGTCTGTCGGTTCGATTTGTAGCACACCAATCCCAGCTCGTTATTCAACTACTCCGTCTCCCTTGAATCAATACCCTCCTGAACTTAGAGGTTCCAAAGAATTCCAGCACGAATTGACATCTATTTATGGTCGTCTAAGCCAGCCCATTTCCCCCAACTCAGCCATCACTCCTGAAGGGGCAGCCAACATAGCAAGGATAGAGAGTGCGATGCGAGCTAGTGGATCCAGCTCGCTTGGACTTCAGCTCGATCCCAATTCTGCCCCAGAAAACTATACTAAGGAAAAAGATCTATACTCATGGAGGGACAAGAAAACAGGACCAAGCGTTTCTAGCTCTCTTGGTCTCGAAGATTTATTCGATTGTTCGGTGCGACCTATAATTGAAGAAGAGGCCAGTGTTCGTTTGAACCAACTGCTTCAAGAGAGAGATGCGAGGCTTTACCTCGCACCGTCTTTTGCTAACCATCCAATCAATATTTCTGAGTCATCCACAGATAGTTCCCTAGGGAGCACCTTTTATGACAAACGCAAAGGGAAAGCGGTGGCTCGCACCCCATCTCCTCAGGATGAGTACGAACAGAACGATGAAGATGATGACACCAGCTCGCACTGGTCGTATGATAGTCCTGCTAGCGAGGAGATGGCAGACGTATCAAAAGACGTATCTTTTGTGCCAATGAACTACCCCCCGAGTGATTACCACAAATGCCTTCATGGACCTCCCTCGGTATATAGTTGTATTCTTCTCCATCAACACATTTGAGTAGGGGCACATTGAAGCCTCTCCTATATAAACCTCCATCATATATTGCATACATGCCTGCCATATACCGCACTCATCGTGCTTCATTATTATCATCTGGTAAAGCACCATTTTTTTATATAAGCCAAAAAGGGAGACATCCACGTTACTCCTTCTTCCACCATCATAAGCTCTCTTCCTCTGGCATGCTAGGCCTCCTCTGTATATCCAAAGGTATTGAACCTAACAGACTTGTCTCACGACGATAATTGAACTTGTCAAGTTCGTCTGCCGTCTCATTCTGGCCCCGAGGGATGAGTTCTAGGTTGACCTCATTAAACAACCTGATCAACCTTTCCGTACAGCACAAATATGGCCCCCGTGCTTGATATCCTCAATTTATCTGGTATACCACTATCATGGAGTCACTGAAAGTGTTAAGGTTTTTCACCTTTAGTTCTAACACCAGCTTGAATCCGTTAATCAAAGTCTCATACTCAGCATCATTATTTGTTGCATGAAAGGTGAAGTGGACAACCCTCTTCACCCTACACCCGTCTGGGCTCACCAACTCGAATCCAGCTCCATCTCCATTAGACGCCCCATCAACATATAAGCTCCACCAAGGGGCACTATTCTGATTTTCCTCCGTTGGCATCCCTGGATAAATTTGCAACGCCCTAGAGTCCTCTTCTGTTTGAGATGAAAATTCCAACACAAAATCTGCTAGTGTTTGTCCTTTAATCGCAACCCGAGGCTTGTACTCCACATCGAACTGACCTAGCTCGACAGCCCATTTCAACATCCTTCCTGAAGTTTCCGGTTTATGCAACACTTTTCTAAGTGGATATGTTGTTCTCGCCTCAACCTTATGAGCCTGGAAGTAAGGACGGAGCTTTTTTGAAGCGAGAATTAGAGCATACACCAGATTTTCCATATTCAAGTACTGAGTTTCTGCACCCACCAGCATTTTGCTCATATAGTATATCGGGAGCTGAGCTTCGCCTTCCTCTCGAATTAGTACCGCACTCACCGCATATTCAAAAATAATATCTTCGAATGTTCCAGTTCCGTCCGGCAGGGGAGGCATCATCGGGTCCAAATCAACATTGAAGTTCTTATCCGTGCTAGGCTCCCTTGTTTCGGTGACACCAAGATGATCCCCATTATTGATGGACATGTCTGGTGCTTCCTGTAGGATGTTCCCTTCTGTTGTTATAGTGACTTCTCGGGAGATTCCAGTTGGCAGGTTTATCAGAACTGAAGTCTCTTTCCTCACCCACTTACCTTTATTCAACCTGGCAGCTACCTGTTCTGGGCTCTCTTCATCATCACTTGCCTCCTCCACTATGCCCTCTTGTAACGTCATTATGGGTTGAGAGGGTTCCATCATTAGGGCCTCGGGCCGAGGTTCCACCTCAATTCCCAGACTTTCAAAGTAGTCATCCGGGAGTTCCTCTATAGATATCATGTTACAGGCATCTGGCATGGGAATATCCACACGCTTCCTTTTCTTCTCTTCACCATCTTCCACGAACTCTCGTTCCCCAAGGTCCGCCACTTCTCTTGGAACATCTATCTTTTCTGCCCCTTTCATTGCTTGGTTATAGCATACCCTTGAGTCATATTGGCATCCCTTCACTTGTCTGACACCTGTGGGAGTTGGAAATTTCATGGTTAAGTGATAAATAGAAGTGACTACCTTCATCTATTTAAGGATTGGTCTCCCAATGATGGCATTATAAGAACATGGCTGATCCACCGCAGTAAAAGTGACAATTTGTGTGGCCACGTGGGGGTTGTCTCCTAAACTGACCGGGAGCTGTACTGTGCCTCGGATTCCTACTGAAGCCCCTGTGAAACCGTAGAGCTGATTTCCATTTGAGACCAACTCTCTGTCTAGGAATCCAAGCCTTTTGTAAGTGTCGTAGGTCAAAATATTTACAGCGCTCCCGTTGTCTACCAATACCCGATATACATTGGTCGACCCAATTTTCATCCTTACGACAAGAGCATCAACATGAGGGTGATGCACCCATTTGGCATCTTCTTCGCTAAACATAATTTCATCTCTTTCTTTCTTGAACAGATGAGGAGGCCTTTGTTCAAGATGATGAACATTGGTTAGAGGACGATCCTTTGCCTCTCGAGCATATCTTTCCATGGCTTTCTTGCTATCTCCTCCCACGTGAGATCCTCCAATAATAACATGAATGTTATTAGCCCTAGCAGTCCTCTCCGTGTCATCATCCTTTGCTATTGGAGTGGAGGGGGCACCTGGTGGTACTCAGCCTTATATTTCCGTACTTCCTTCACAACCCATTCAGTTAGATTTCCCTGCCGAATCAAAGTTTTCAATTTCATCCTTCAACTGACAGCAATCTTCCGTGTGATGTCCCGTGGATTCATGATAAGCACAGTATCTGGAGGTATCCCTCTTGTTATATTCTATCAAAAGAGTAGCTTTCTTGAAAACTCTTTTCCCAACATAAGTGGCGTGTATATATGATTCGGCCACTACTTCTTAGATCCCTCATGGATTTCTCTACCCGCTTGTGAGGTTCCTCCTGCTCATAAAACTCGGCCAAAGTTTCTGGCTCCTTAGCTTATAGGGTTTTCCAGAATTTAGAGCTTTCTCTTAATCCAACAATTAGAAAGTTCTTCTGAGCCTCTTCTGTTGCTCCCCGAACTCTGGGGACTTCAGCATTAAATCACATGAAATACTCTTGCAGGGACTCTCCCTGCTTAATATTGGCAAGGGTAGCCACCGGGGGGGGCATAATGAAGAGTGGACTGAAATTGCCTTAAGAATAGATCTCTCAGCTGCCTCCATGTGCTAATGTTAGCTGGTCCTAGCTTGGTAAACCATTGTTGGTCACTTCCCCTTAACGAGGCAGCAAATAGTCGACAACGAGTTAGATCATGAACCTGGTAGACCTCCATCTCGGTATTGAAACGGGCCAGGTACTCAGCAGGATCTGCATCTCCATTGAAGGCAAGTTCGAGGTTGCTCCTGAATACCGGGGGCAGAGGAGACATCCTTATTGCAGGAGTAAAAGGAGATGTGGCCGTAGCAGGGGGTGGCGCCTTCTTCTCGTTTTCCATTTGCACCAGCAGGCGCCTTAAATCACCAACCCTCAAGTCTCCAATCCTTTCGTCAGACCTTTCTTCATTGTGGCGGCTCGAATGGTGAGAGGGAGTCCTCTCCCTACGCTCCCTTCTATGAGTTCGAGGTGGAGTCCTCTCCCTATGTTTTGTTCGAGGTGGAGCCCTCTCCCTTTATTCTGTTCGAGGTGGAGTCCTCTCCCTTCGTTTTGTTCGAGGTGGGGTCCTCTCCCTTCGTTCTGTTCGAGGTGGAGTCATCTCTGGCGCCTCCTTCCGCGTCTTAGATTTTTCTAACCTAATCCTTAGATCGTGTTCAGTTAACTTTTTCCCAATCCGATCTAAAAAACTAGTAGAGCTAGCCTCGGACGAAGCTGGCTCATGTCGTGGCTCACTCGGAGCATGGCTGCCTCGCTCCTCCTGGCTTGGAGATATCTCGTCGGTCTCAAGAGGCCCTGTCTTCTTTAGCCCATCAGCTACCTCGTCGAACTCATGTATGAGTTTCTTAAGGGGTTGATCCTTCTCTTGCCGCGTGATCTTGAGTCTTCGAGCCTTCCTCTTCGCATTCTTAATTGAATTATGTTCGACCTTAGCCAGGCGAGCGTTCATAGTCTTGAATTGGTGCTCGATACCCTCGAGGTAATCCAGGATCTTCTTACCGTAAAGCGTAACTGGGGCGACTTGAGGTGTGACAGGGGTATTTTTACTTGGTCCTCCATCTCCATGGGATGGTGGATCCGTCTTTACTCATTGTGGTGTGACGTCCTTCTTGTGCTCAATCTCCTTGTCGCTATGCTTGTTGTTCTTCGACATCCTTCTCCTTAAGATGTAGCATCCCCTCCTTCTAGCGCCAATTGTTATAAGGAGAATTTCGTATAACAGTGTATTAGAGGTTTTATGGTAAGTGATGACTGGACTTGTTTGATGACTCCTCAGAAATTGAATAGAGAATTGGTTCTTTCTCTTGCTCTTGCCGAGTGTTAATCGTGTATCATACAAGGTGCCTACGTACCCCTTTATATATGGATCAAGCCTCACGTAGTTCTTGGAAAACAAGTCATTGGATAAGTCCATTCAGTCCAAGCCCATAAATAGTCAGGAGTTATCCATCCATGTCACGTTCCCATAAATAGTCCGGATTTATCCATCCATATCACGTTCCCATAAATAATCCGGATTTATCCATCCATATTACGTTCCCATAAATAGTCCGGTTTTCCCACGTTTTCCTACAATCTCGCGGCATCTCCGCATTTCTTTCCATGATCGTAGGTTTGTCCCGTGTCAACCAAGAAACATCTATTCCATAAAAAAAGAATTTCCATATTTGGGCTTCACCCATGGTGCGAGCTGGCGAGGCTCGCACCGCACAAGTTAATATATATAAAAATACTTAAGTTAGATTTTAACTTTCCATAACCAAGTAGTGTGAGCTCACTTATGTTCAATCATTCCTACTTATGATAAGTAGTGCGAGTCCATTATTTCATAATAGTGAGAGCCCATTAGATTATGGTGAGAGCCCATAAATCATGATGCGGGCTCATCATGGTGAGAGCTCGTGCGAGCTCATCATGGTGAGAGCTCGTGCGAGCTCATCATGGTGAGAGCTCGGCTCATCATTGTGAGAGCTCATGCGGGCTCATCATGGTGAGTGCTCGGCTCATCATGGTGAGAGCTCGTGCGAGCTCATCATGGTGAGAGCTCGTGCGAGCTCATCATGGTGAGAGCTCATAATGAGAGGAGCCCAACATGCATAGATGGTGTGAGCCCATAATACTTGAAGGAATCATTTTAGTTCAACATAAAACTCATGGTGCGAGCCGAAACCCAGTTCACACCAATCTTTCCAAAACATGACTCATTTCATAGCCCCAAATCACTTATGGACCTGTTTAGTGTCCATCATTGAAAATCCAGTATAACAACATGCAAAGACATCGCTTCTCTTTTTCAATAGACATCGATTTTTAGCCGATGTCTATTGTAGTTTTTCTAGTAGTGAGTATTTCAACGTGTGACCTCGGTAGTCCTATTGCTGCACCAAAAACACTTTTCCATTTTCGATTGAGATATACTAGGTATGTTTGATTGATAACTTGAGTTTTATGCATACAGCAACTGCAAATATTATTAACTTTCTCTTTGTACATGAGTATTGTGTATTTTTCTGTTTGACACTACTAGAAGAACTGCAAAAGACATCGGCTAAAAACCAATATCTAAAAAAATTAAGACCGGTGTCTTCGCATGTGTAGAGAAAGGTCAGGGTTTTAGACATCGGTTTTTAGCCGATGTCTTTAATGCTCTTAGACATCGGTTCATTTAAATATTTCAATGTAATTAATTATTTTAGACATTAGTTCTTTGTAAGCGACTAATGTACTAGCTTCTTTCATGACATCGTTTTGTTAAATTTATTGATGTTTTTAGTACTTTTACACATTAGATTTTTATAATAAATTGATGTCATTTGTTCTTACAAACATCAGTTTAAAATAAATACATGATGTAACTTTGCTTGTTTATATCATTCTCGTATTGTATGCATGTGATGTTAATTTTGCTTGTTTATACCAAATCATAAAGACTATGGCTCCGTTTGGCATTGTTGTTGCAGACAGCAACATCAGCTTTTTTCTGAAAAGCAGCTAAAAAGTGTTTGGTAAAATTTAAAAGCTGCTTTTCTGAAAAGCGCTTTTGGCTGAAAAGCTGCTTTTAGAGAAAGCAGGTCCCCCCATGCTTTTGAAAAAGGCTGCTTTTCAGCTTTTGCGGGAAGCAGCTACTGGTTTTAACATCAAAACTCACCAAAAACATTAATTTTTTATATTATACACCAAAACATGCACATATCAAAAATATTATTAAACAGTTATCTGATTTTCACAACAGCACTTATTTTAACAGCACTTTTTTCAATAGCACAACAATTTTTAACAGCAATCCCAAACAGAGCCTATATATTGCACCAAAATAACAAAAGGTCAACTATATCATTCAAATAAATTCATCTACATGTAAATAGACAACGGTTACCATTTTAACTGATGCACTGTAAAATCATTTTAAAACAACAAACCGATGTCAGTGGCTTTTCTCCCCGGTTGTGAAGGGGGCGATGTATTTTGCACTTTTTCTAGTAGGGTGAGTTAAGTACTTTACAACTTTTCTGTTTAAATAGTCATACAATATCTTTCGAATTCTCCTATATGTTATAAAAATAAATGAAATAATGCATTGATACATATCCCAGAAAATGTCAAAAATTTAGACCCTTTCATCATTTTCGCTGTAGTCATTAGCAATTTTTTGTGCCGTACTGGAAAGCAACACCAAACCAACCCACATAAAACTTCTAATCAACCTGACTATTCCGATTGTAACAGTTAGGTAATACAACCACCAGCTAACAAAATCCGCCAAGTTAGCATTGATCAACAGCTCTTCCTTAACCTCAGCTACAACCACTAGTGACACCACCTCGTCGTTGAGTCTCCACCACCATAAAGTACTAAAGCTAGCAGCCATGATCATTCTCTCAACCCACCTTTCTTCCCTTGTAGAACCAAAAACTGTATCATCAACCACCGGCTTCACAACTGTTCTAGACCAGTAAAGCATCGTCTCATGCAATCCGATGAAAAAGAGAATTTTACTCAATAAACCTCTCTCGTAACCAAAATTAAAACCATCAGCTCCTGACCCTATGCTCCCCTCAATCCCCAAACCAACTAAAACTTGCAATGTGCATAGGAAAATCCAAGCTGTGTATAACCGGGGACGTAAAATCGCCTCCAAAGGCTCGCTTGAAGGTGTTATCGTGATTCGTTCTTTGCTCAAACCATGAACAAGAGATAAAACACAAACAATGGACACAAGACCATGTAGAAGAGTTGGATTGGTGTATAAAAATAGAGAGAACGGAGTAGACAAAGGTCGGGAGTTGGAACTTGAATCAAAATCTATTAAATATCGGGCTGTTGTAAGCCGCGCAGCAAGGAGAAATGAGAGTGGCAGCAGAAGGCTGAGGAGGGTGGTAGTGAGAATTTGGAAAGACTGTCTGAAAGTTTTAGAACCAAACATTGTCTTCTCATTTTGTTGCCATATATTCAAACCCATTTGATCAGAGAGATGCCGAAAACAAAACAGTTTGCTTACAAACAAATATGAAATTGAGGACTATATAATTAAGTACAAAAGATATGTATCGTAAAAATGGTTGGCACGACTTGGATGGATGCTTGCATCATAAGACTAGGTCTACTCTCAAGGCTTTGTCAAGAACATTGTTTATAATTTAGTTGCACAAAATCAAATTATATTCGAATAATCCATAATTTATATTTTATTACGCATGCATACAAGGTTGGTATTATACAAGTCATCTTAGTTGTTATATATCATTGTCTTGATGGTAATCTTATTATGTAGGTCATACAATAAAGGGCGGTTTCGAGATTTTAATTTTTTTTTCCCTCTAAATATGTGCAAGATTTTCGCTGAATTTAAATTTTTACAATGAGACACATGCCTTCACTAAAATTTGATGAATAATCTTTGTTAGGGACCATGACAATATATTGAAAAAAAAGGGTTGTTGCAAGGTCAGGAAGAGGCTTCAACTTATAGTGTTTATATGAATTTAAAATTGATGTAGCATCTAACAAAATAAAGGGTGATCATCAAGTCGTGACAAGGACAGAATGATGTCAGCTTACAGATTTTAAGTGTTTTTTTACCTAGACAAGAACAGAGTTTAAAAATAATTACGTCAGTCAAACTTAGTAGCACAAAATGGTTTACGTTTAAAATTCGAGATACAGTGAAAAATTCGAGTTAGAAACTTTGTTCTCATACAGTTTCCCAAGATTCCTAAAAGATTTATACTAGAAAAATAAAGATGATAATATTTAGTTGACTAATTACACTTTTACTGTGCTAATATTTGCACCCTAAATCTAGGGTTGCACACCAAACTATCCTAGCTGTTTAAAGACTTCTTCTGATCTTATTTTCATTTTCTAACAATTATGATAAATAGATTACATTTGTTCATTAATTAATTATATTTTACTTAGTAAAATAATTAATTATTTGTATTTTCACTTCTAATTTTGCAAAGAATATATTATTAAAATTTTACAAATCTATAAATTAAAAGAATAATTTGTTTCTTTTTTTTATGAGTAATAAATTTAGGATTAATTTGAATCATTAAGTTGGATTAGGAATGTGAATGAGATTTTAAAACAGAAAGACATGGTTTTATTTTCGTTTTGATCAATTAAATTAAGATCTTATAATTTCACTGTAATTTTTTTTCCAATTCATTTTTTGATATATATTTTGTTTGACATATTAATGAAAATATGAGAGTAATTGGGTCCAAAAATAATTTAGTATGTTCAATTATAAATTTTGGGTGTGAAAATATTAGCACACAACCTTTATTTTAGTTACCGTGCGAGCAGATAATTGATTGAGTTCGGTGAAACTTGATTTTTAAAGGGCATCAAGTTATGCGAATACATGCTTTAAAAATAGATTATGCGAAAATATGATAAGGGACTGACTTTAATTTAATTGATTAATAATTGATACACCGATTGACTATGATTATGTAAAGAAGAAGTGCAACATTTGTTAATGATGAATGGTTATCTACTCCATTATTTTATGTATTACTACTAGTTTGAATACATTTCTGGAAAATATTATATCACAATTATTTCATAGATGTCGTTAAAATTAGCCAAATTTTGTTATTGTATTATGGTATAGCGTATAATTGAAATTTGAACCCGAAAATATAATATTACATGGGAAATTGTACTTGCATTTTAATAGTATAAAAGTACCATGGAGAAAGGACATTGGAACCATTTCAGACAACAACAAAATTAAAGTAAATACATTAGAGAAAGCTAAAAATATATGACTAAGCTAATTAACACCGTTTCATTAGCACTAATAAAAAGCACAATTAACGTCTCATAAACATGACGTAACAAAGTTGGGCTAAAGCTTTCGAGGCAAGAACGAGTTTTCTTTGGGTGTTGGCCCTTTCTATCATAATTCAGAGTAAAATGGTCCAAAATATCACAATTCACAAAAATGGCCCTTTCTATCACAAAAAAACGCAACAGTAACATGCGTTTTTACAAAACGCAATCTGACGATGCGTTAATGCTGAAAAGTTTTTGAAAACGCAAGTTTCAAATGCGTTTTTGGGAGAAAACAGAAATTCAGAAAAGAATGTAAACGCATACTCTTCATGCGTTTCTTAGAAAAGCAACAAACTCAAACAGTACTCTCTTTCAGGACCAATACTGCGGGCCCATTTAACATCAGCGGGTTTGAATTTTTTAGAAAACGCATGTAAAAGTTGCGTTACAGAGTGATAGTAAGGGCCATTTGTGTGAATAGTGATATTTTGGGCATTTTAACTTAAAATTGTGATAAAGAGGGCCTTTTCTCCATCTCCATCTGAAACAATAAAAATTTATTTATAGCAGGTCTAACTCCATCCAAAACCAACTAATCAAGGCAAAACACAGTGCTGCTATTTACCTTGAAATAATGTATTGATCCCATTGTCTAAAGTTGTGATTTTAAGCCCTGTCTCTTTTACTCAACTGCAGTCGACCTATTTCTGGTATTTCGTGTTTCAAGTCATCGCGGATGGTGCTCATGCTCAAAACCCATCTGCCATATAACATAATACTTGAGAAAATCATATGCTGTACACACGTATTGTTGGAAATACCAAGTACTACAGCAACATGAAAACAGTTATATAATAGATATATCATTGACAGACCAAGACCAAAGTTAACAAAACAAAGCATGAAGGTCGAAAGCATGCATATCAGAAACTGATAAATAATCAGGGAGACAGAAACAGTACCTGTAGCCATAGATTAACAGTGTATAAGAACAGAAATAACGAAGCAACAGCTGAGTCGTCAGGACTTCGAGAAACTCTGACTGTTCTTGAAGAGTTATTCGCCCCCACTTACTGTGTCAGGTTGTCGGCAAGATACTACTTCCAGGATAAAACAGCTCCGAGCAAGGTGTTCACAGCAACAGCAGCGCTCAACTACGACCAGAACCTCAGTCGCCGGAGAACCAGTAAACTACAGGGAAAACTATATGGAGAGGGAGGGCAGAGAGAGAGTTTTTGAGAGAAGTGTATTTGTAAACTTATGTGTGTTTCAACTGAGCTACAAGGGCCACTATTTATAGTGGTTCCTTTCTGTAACTGAAGCACACACATTAATTTTCGTAACAGCTGATCATATTAAATAAAAAATCAAAACTGACCAATTAATTTTATTTTATTAATCTTTTTAATCTTGAATTATTTTGACTTGGTCAACTGGTCCATCTGATAAATAAATCTGGTCCAGCCCATCAACGGTCCATCTGATTTAATTTAAATAATTAAATCTAGCCCAGCCCAATAATAATTCAATTAAAATATTAAAATCATAGAACAAAACCCCTCGCCGAGGTCGCCTCGCGTACGCGAGACGCCGAGACATTCGCCCAAATCGCCCTTCGACCCGGTCCGGTCCGGTCCGGTGCATTGCGTTGCGTGGCAAGGCGGGCGGCGGCGGCGCGCGCCTGTGTGTGTGCGCGCGTGAAGCACACACTAACACCATGCACCATCACACACCTTAGTAGTTGTATACTACTCATGTGTGTAATGCTATATAAAGCCACCAAGTCCCCTTATTCTTTTCTATGTGGGACAAATAAAACTTCATTTTAACAAGCTTTTTTCAAGCTACTACCTTCATCTCAATTTCTCTTATGGATTTAAACAAGAAAATTATTAAACCCATACATGAAAGTTTAAGTTCCCATAGGAAGGAACAACTTCCAATCATTAGAAATTTGAATTAATATCAAGAATATATTTAATTATATCCTTAAACTATCAATTTTATAACAATCCCCCACAAATCCATATAGAAATGTAGACAGGTTCTTAACATGACTTGGTTTTTCAGAGTCGGTACCCTTCCGGGTTTGAACCCTCCTAAGTCCTCTACTTCGATGGCTACCGGATTCAGATGGAATTTTTTTTCACCTTGAATCTTAATCCGTTAAGTGTAACCATTCTCCATAGACGACGACAAGTCAAAGGCTATGGTGCCAATCTACGGCTTTGAGACATTAAT
This sequence comes from Heracleum sosnowskyi, assembly GCA_030848705.1. NCBI lineage: Eukaryota > Viridiplantae > Streptophyta > Magnoliopsida > Apiales > Apiaceae > Heracleum > Heracleum sosnowskyi. The sequence continues at coordinate 118,037,379 of CM061236.1, read as the reverse complement.
GGTCTTGTCTCGAGCCTGTTCGTCGAATGCTTCAAGGAATAACCCTTTCCTCTAATTGCGACCTCACAATCACATTCGCTTAGCTGGGCATCTCCAGAGATGTACTGCAACCATCTCGTCAAATGACTTGACCCCATTCAGAGTTTTTAAACTCTTACTATTCAGCAGTTTCAGTACCTTATAGGTTTACAGGGGATAGACTCAGATACTAAGTATCATCTATGTATCAAGGTACTACCAACTCATCCTTACAGCTTGTTATTACCACATTGAATACACTTCGAGGGATCTCCTCTCTTGTGTATTGGGTTCCCACTGTTGATGAGTCGTGATGGGTTGTTAGTCCCATCCCCAACCTCGACTTAAGGACCACTGCAGGTTCCAGTCCTTTAGTCAAAGGATCAGCTATATTTTCCTGAGTTCCAATGAACTCTACAGCTATAATCCTATCAGACACTAATCCCCTTATAGACTTAAGTCTAACTTGGATGTGTCTTTTTGTTTTAGCATTGTACCTTTTACTGCTAATCTTGTCGATAGTTGTTCGACTATCACAATGAATAGCAATAGAAGGAAGCGGTTTGCTTACTACAGGTATCACGGACATCAGTCCGTGTAACCATTCAGCCTCCGTCCCAGTGGCATCAAGTGCACACAACTCAGCCTCAAAAGTAGACCGAGTTACTATAGTCTGTTTTGTCGACTTCCAGGATATTGCTCCACCCCCTAGGGTGAACACGTATCCAGTCACTCCTTTGGAACCAGACTTCTTAGCTATCCAACTTGCATCACTGTACCCTTCAAGTACACCAGGAAATCTCCTATAGTGTAATCCAAGGTACATTGTGCCTTTCAGATATCTAAGCACTCTATCAAGAGCATCCCAATGAGTTCTGTTCGGACAGCTTGTATATCTAGCTAGCTTAGACACAGAATATGATATATCTGGTCTAGTACAGTTAGCAAGATACTGCAAGCTTCCAATAATCTGAGAATACCTTAACTGAGACACAGGGACTCCCGAACTATTCTTGACAAGGGCAACTTTAGGATCATAGGGTGTACTAGCGATTCTACATTGTGAATAACCATATTTCTCAAGTATAGATTTCTCTATATAATGAGATTGCGATAGGGTTATTCCATCAGCTGACTGAGTTAGCTTGATACCAAGAATCACGCTAGCTTCACCCATATCCTTCATCTCAAAGTGCCTTTTCAAGAAATCCTTTTTCTCGTTAATAATCTCAATATTGGTTCCAAACAGTAGTATGTCATCCACATATAAGCATAATACGACACATTCACTACCTTTAACTTTTGAGTAGACACACTTATCGCTATCATTACTAACAAAACTAAATGTCACAATCGTTTCATCGAACTTCTTGTGCCAGTCCCTGGGACCTTGTCTTAAGCCATAAATAGATTTGATTAACTTACATACTTTCCTTTCGTTGCCAGATGCAACAAACCCCTCAGGCTGATCCATATAAATCTCTTCTTCAAGTTCACCATGAAGAAAAGCTGTCTTTACATCCATTTGATGGATGATCAGACCATGTACGGAAGCCAATGCTACAAGCATTCGGATTGTTATCATTTTGTCAACAGGAGAGTATGTATCAAAGAAATCAATTCCTTCCATTTGCTTAAAACCCTTAGCCACCAGTCTAGCCTTGTACTTCTCTATTGAGCCATCAGGGTTCAACTTCCTTTTAAAGATCCACTTGCACCCAATAGTAGAACACCCAGGAGGGAGATCAACTAACTCCCATGTTCCGTTAGAAACAATAGAGTCAATTTCACTCTTTACAGCGCCCTACCAGTGCCTAGACTCCGAGGAGTCCATAGCCTGTCGGAAAGTTAAAGGTTCGTCCTCGACATTGTAAGTGATGAAATCACTTCCAAAGTCCTTGACTACCTTTGCACGCTTACTCCTCCTAGGTTCCTCTTCCTCCATAGGAGTAGAGCTACTACCAGGTTCCGCCCCCACATTTGTCATCTTTTCCACATGATCAGGAATAGAACTTGATGTGTGAGTGAGATCTTCCTCAGAAGTACCTTGAGGTATACCAGTCTTCATAGGGTAGACATCCTCAAAGAATGTAGCATCACGAAAATCAACTATCGTGTTAGCCACTATACCATCTATGTCAGATTTTATTACTAAAAATCTCATAGCTGTAGTGGTTTCAAGATAGCCCAGAAAGATACAATCAACCGTCTTCGGACCTAGTTTCTTCCTCTTGTGTTCAGGGACAAGTACATTTGCAAGGCACCCCCACACTCGAAGATACTTGAGACTAGTCATCTTGCCTTTCAATAACTCATAAGGTGTCTTATCCATGTGTTTCAGATGGACTCTGTTCAGAATATGTCAAGCCGTATTCAGAGCCTCTCCCCACATGTATTTAGGCAACCCAGAGTTAATAAGCATACTGTTAATCATATCTTTGAACGTTCTGTTCTTTTGCTCAGCGACCCCATTAGACTCAGGTGTGTATGGTGGAGTAACTTCATGAACTATTCCATTGCTTACGCAAAATTCATTAAAGGAGTTACTCGTATACTCACCACCTCTATCTGATCTCAACCTTTTAAGTACCTTACCAGTTTGTTTCTCAACTTCAGTTTTATAAATCATGAATTTGCTAAGTGCTTCATCCTTATGTCTAAGTAAATAAACATAACAGTATCTACTACTATCATCTATAAAAGTAATGAAGTATCTAAAATGGTCCTTAGTTAACATACCACCAAATTCACAAATATCAGTGTGTACTAAATCTAACAAGTCTGAATCCCTAACAACATTATGAAAAGGTTTCCTTATTTGTTTAGCAGACACACATACTTGACATTTAGAATTCTTTTCTATAGTATGTTTTGGAATCAACTCTAAGTTCATCATATTTTTAAGAGCACCAAAATTTAAGTGACCAAGTCTAGCATGCCATAAGTTGGATGATTCTACACAGTTAACAGAAGGAGTAATTTCATTAAAGGAAGTGCCCAAAACAGGCTCAGCATTTATAACAAATAAACCATTTGACAAGTAACCCTTGCCAAAGAAAGTACCAGTGTGAATAAGAACTACTTTATTACATCTTAAGGAAATTTCAAAACCATTTGTAACTAAACGGCTTCCACTTATTATATTTCTACGCATGTCGGGAACATGATGAACTTTTGTCAGGGATAGAATACGCCCCGAAGGAAACTTCAGGTCCACGTCTCCCACTCTATGAACTTGAGCGGCACTCACATTCCCCATCGTTACTGTCATGCTATGACTATGTTGATAAGATACAAACAAACTAATATCAGCACAAATATGCACATTAGCTCCAGTATCAATCAACCATTCATTTGACAGATAAGTGGAAAATAGTACAGGGTTGTAGGTTACATACCGGTTTTCGTTGGTTTCAGAAGCCGAAGCCTCACCAACAACCATGTTCACTACAGGCCCACTTGTGGTTCCAAGCACAGCATTCGCTTGAGCTACCACCTCGGTTTTCTTCCCTTTCTTTGCAGGGCAGTCCTTACTCCAGTGCCCAACCTGCCCACAATTCCAACATGGTTTGTTTGCCCTTGGTTTCTTGGCCTTATCCTTGTCTATCTTAGGTTTATTAACATTACCCTTCCTAGCAACAGCCTTTATTTTATGTCCTACGGTTACTACATTCACCTTCGAGCTACCGTGTTCAGATGGCATCACATGTCCCTGTTTGGACTTGTGTTGTTCTTGCACCGAGATGTCCAGCATAAGGTTGGTCCAGGTGATCTCTCCTTTCTGTCTTTTCAGGGAGAGAGCGAACTCTTCCCAAGACTTCGGAATCTTTTCAATCACGCTCATAACCTTGAACTTATCAGGGAGATCCATGTCGGATTCCTTCAAAGCATGCACTATCATCTCGAACTCATGCACCTGCTCAGTCATGGATTTGTTGTCTACCGGCTTAAATTCAAGGAACCTCGCTACATAATACTTTTCCAGACCTTGAGAGTCAGTATTGTGAGTGAGGTCCAGCTTCTCCCATAAGAGCTTAGCACTATAGGCATCAGATGAATAAACATCAAACAGAGTGTTCGTTAGGGATGCCAGAATGGCTGCCCTAGCCACCCCATCCTTTTCAGCCCACATTGCATAAGCCTTAACTGTTTCAGCCTTTTCTTGAATCACCACCGGTTTCTCATACTCCACAACAGGCCACAGACCCTTTACAGTCAACCACAATTTCATCCTTTTCTGCCAGCGAGAAAAGCCGACACCACCGTTGAATTTCTCAGGTAAGCCCGTTAGTTCAACGGGTTGTGGGAAACGGTAAGTGGTCCAATCAATGACCCCAGCAGATGCACCAGAACTACCACTAGCAGGAACTTCACTCTCGTTAACCATAATGCTAAATAGTATATAACAAAATAACTCTTCAAGAATGTTGGAAATACCAAGTACTACAGTAACATGGAGACAGTTATATAATAGATATAGCATTGACAGGCCAAGACCAAAGTTAACAAAACAAAGCATGAAGGTCGAAAGCATGCATATCAGAAACTGATAAATAATCAGGGAGACAGAAACAGTACCTGTAGCCATAGATTAACAGTGTATAAGAACAGAAATAACGAAGCAACATCTGAGTCGTCAGGACTTCGAGAAACCCTGACTGTTCTTGAAGAGTTATTCGCCCCCACTTACTGTGTCAGGTTGTCGGCGAGATACTACTTCCAGGATAAAACAGCTCCGAGCAAGGTGTTCACAGCAACAGCAGCGCTCAACTACGACCAGCACCTCAGTCGCCGGAGAACCAGTAAACTACAGGGAAAACTATATGGATAGGGAGGGCAGAGAGAGAGTTTTTGAGAGAAGTGTATTTGTAAACTTCTGTGTGTTTCAACTGAGCTACAAGGGCCACTATTTATAGTGGTTCCTTTCTGTAACTGAAGCACACACATTAATTTTCGTAACAGCTGATCATATTAAATAAAAAATCAAAACTGACCAATTAATGAATAAAACGTTTTTGATTTAAATTTAATAACCTGTAGCTGTTACATCTTTTTCATGTTTATCCACATCTTTGTTACAGATTTTATTTTATTAATCTTTTTAATCTTGAATTATTTTGACTTGGTCAACTGGTCCATCTGATAAATAAATCTGGCCCAGCCCATCAACGGTCCATCTGATTTAATTTAAATAATTAAATCTGGCCCAGCCCAATAATAATTCAATTAAAATATTAAAATCATAGAACAAAACCCCTCGCCCAGGTCGGCTCGCGTACGCGAGACGCCGAGACATTCGCCCAAATCGCCCTCCGATGCGTGGCGAGGCAGGCGACGGCGGCGGCGCGCGCGTGCGCGCGCGCGCGTGAAGCACACACTAACACCATGCACCCATCACACACCTTAGTAGTTGTATACTACTCATGTATGTAATGCTATATAAAGCCACCAAGTCCCCTTATTCTTTTCTATGTGGGACAAATGAAACTTCATTTTAACAAGCTTTTTTCAAGCTACTACCTTCATCTCAATTTCTCTTATGAATTTAAACAAGAAAATTATTAAACCCATACATGAAAGTTTAAGTTCCCATAGCAAGAAACAACTTCCAATCATTAGAAATTCGAATTAACAAGAATATATTTAATTATATTCTTAAACTATCAATTTTCTAACACATATAATAGGGTAGATATTTGATCAACTTCTGGAATTACGAAATAGACTACTACACAAGTTGTGTTACAAAGTTCTAGTTTTGGTTAATAACTGGGTACTATCAAGTCAGAGAATTCTAAAATCCAATATGCTATTGGTGAATATAACAAACCTCACATATCTGAAAAAGACGGATGTTAAATTTCACCAATGTGCTCTATCTCTACTTTATTATCTAGTGTCGATTCACCTCTACCAACGATAGATTTAAGAACTTGCAACTTCGTAAAACATAGCCGAACATCAAGAGTTCGGCATAACATTGTACTATAAAAACCATGATAGATATTGGTTCAAAAAGAAACAATTATGCAACCATGAGATAATTTAAATCAAATAATCTTTAATATGTTGCATCATATGTTCATAGATTAACAAAACATTATAAAGAGGTGATGGTTCTTGAGTCTCAGCAAGGCTTTTTCGTACTGAACGCCACCTTCAAGTATTCATCTCAAGAAACATTTTCTCCTCTAACAAATTGCTACAAAAACGCATCATTAATTTACTATCGGCCTGAATTGTAATAAAATCGCGCATTACAAATAAAAAAGAAAACCATGGTGCCAAAATAACAATAGAATTCGTGTGATGATAAAAATCGAAACTCACTTTCTCTTTATCTAGTTGAATAGATGAGACCATCTTAAGTTTATCTGGAAATGATTACGATTGTTAAGCCAAAATTAAAGATACACAAGTTGCAATAAACACCGATCACTATTAAATATAATCTTATTCGAAGATAAATTAGATTACGAATGATTTGGGGTTTATGATCGGGGTGATCAAATGAACTGTATCGAACCTGAGTTGAGTATAGAAGACACCTTGGTGTGGAGCTAGTTTCATGGCTTGTTCAAGATGGTCTAACATTTCAGCCAGATAAACCAAGTCACAGGACTTAACTTTGTAGCCAAGAACTGCCAAAAGCTCATCAACGCCATCGTCTTGGTCGCAATTGGTACCTGGAAGATTTCGTGTCTGGGAGGAGTACATGTCGCCTGTGATGCTGCTGGGGCTATCCTGATGGTTTCGTTTCATGGTTGCTTTTTATTTCTTTTCGTGCTTTTTTTCTTTAGAAATATTTGGCTTCGGGGAAATGGGAAAGTTAGAAACAGGAGGAAGAACCTGGGCTGCTGGGCATAGGATAGGACAATCATATCCTGACGTCATAGACGAGCCTTGGGCCTTTGTGATTAGGCATTATCGTTAGACATTCCTAAAGTGAGCTAAAACTCTAAGTAAGGAAACAGATGAAAGTCCTACTTTCAAGTAAGGAAAGATAAAGAAGACATATGTTTAAGTATGGAAAGAATCCTATACATGGAAGGCGGTGGAAAAGTCTTACGTCTAAGCATGGAAAGGCAGCAAAAGACTTCGGATGGGCTCCGAATATCAAAGACCAAGCCCATGGAGGAAACTTCCTCCCCAAGAACTACGTTGGCTTGATTCCCTATAAAAAGGGATACGTAGGCAAATTGTAAGGGGTCGAATGTTGAGAACTCTGAGGCAGCCAACATAAACCCTAAGCAATCTCAGCCACCAATTAAACACAACCACCAAACTCCGGTGAATTTACCACCTAAGGGCCACCGTTGTAGATCTTAATTCCGGAAACGAATCCCAAACTTTGTTAATACCAAATTCCTCCGTTAACAAATTAGTTGTTATAGCCAAAATTCGGTAACGGGTTTTTAGGTTAGGATCGGGTCAAGTATGGATTCAATTAAGTTATTTAATTAGGTTTAAGTCTAATGTAAGAGATAGTTGGGACTTGCCCTCATAAGGGTAAGGGCGTGCCCTTTTAGGCCGGCCACCCCTTGAGGGCGCGCCCTCATGGTAAAGACAGCTTGATGGATGGTTTGACGGGGGATAACAACTATATTGATACGGCATGACATGAGAGATTCATGACTTGTCCTTTTAAGGGAAACGGTGTGCCCCTTTTGTCATTCAACCCCTATGGACGCGTTCTCTCGGTGTGAACTGATAACATTACATGGATGGAAGACTTGACACAGAATAATGACTTCATTTACTTAGAAACTGACACAAGGAAGATCTAGGGCTTGCCTTCATGGGGACGAAGGCGCGCCCTTTAGGCCGTCCACTCCTTGAGGGTGCGTCCTCCCGGTTTGAAGATGCAACTTGATAATGAAAAATGGTTTCTTTGGTTTGGTATTGACTAAATATTGAAGAATTCCCTCCTAGGATGTGCCCTAGGAGGGGGATGTCCATGGCTGAAGGCCTCCTCCTGTATTCAATGGGCGCGCCCTCATTGGGGATGCGGGGTTAATCTTGGTGTGTGCTTTGGGAGCTCTGTTCCTGTACTCAATGGGCGTGTCCTCATTGGGGAACTTTGGAGTAATCCTGCACTTTGCACCCAAACACTTGGGATCACTTGTCCTGCTATCTGGTGGGTGCTTCTCATTTGGGGGACAAGGATGCGTCTAGCATTTAAGGTAAGTCATGGTTATACCTGCGTCTATGAATTAAGGAAATAGCTGGTAATGGATAGGATTAGTCCTCGACGGAGGAAGTTTCCTTATCCATGAAGTCCTGACGTCATAGACGAGCCTTGGACCTTTGTGACTAGGCCTTATCGTTAGACATTCCTAAAGTGAGCTAAAACTCTAAGTAAGGAAACAGATGGAAGTCCTACTTTCAAGTAAGGAAAGATAAAGAAGACATATGTTTAAGTATGGAAAGAATCCTATACATGGAAGGCGGTGGAAAAGTCTTACGTCTAAGCATGGAAAGGCATCAAAAGACTTCGGATGGGCTCCGAAGATCAAAAACCAAGCCCATGGAGGAAACTTCCTCTCCAAGAACTACGTTGGCTTGATTCCCTATAAAAAGGGATACGTAGGCAAATTGTAAGGGGTCGAATGTTGAGAACTCTGAGGCAGCCAACATAAACCCTAAGCAATCTCAACCACCAATTAAACACAACCACCAATCTCCGGTGAATTTACCACATAAGGGCCACCGTTGTAGATCTTAATTCCGGCGACGAATCCCAAACTTTGTTAATACCAAATTCCTCCGTTAACAAATTGGCGCTAGAAGGAGGGGTGCTAATTAAGATCTAAGTCTTTGGAGGAAAAGATGTCACACCACCACAACGAACGTCCTAGGGATGAGGTCGTTTCAGACGATAGTGAAGGGCATGAGGAGTATGTTCCTCGTAGTGTCCCAAATCCATCTTATGGAACGCCTATCGTAGGGGGACAACCACCGGTACTCATAAGCAATTCAGACTTGATGGAACAACTCTATCGCATGGGTGATGCCTTGAATGGCTTCGAGGCAAGGCTGGATACGGTCGAGAGAAGCGAAGGAAGGGGAAGGGTCAGGCGACAACCCCATAATCACCATCGTACAGGTAGAGGCACCACAGGTCAGGGGAGGTTTCAGAATGTTACCCCAAGAAGGTTAGAGTATCAAGAAGATGGAGTTCCTATCGTTGAACTTCCTGATGATGAGACAGACAGTCAGGATCGACCTAGGGGAGACCAACGTCCATCCCCACACCCTCATAGGTCAGGGCGATCTGAGAGTGAGATTCGAAGGGCTGATGAACTCCACCGAGATCAAGAACGACGATTGAACAGGTTGAAGGATCATCTTGGTATAAGGCTTAACAACGATGATCTCCTGTTGTTCTTGGTCGAATGGCAAAGGGACAGAGAAGTAAGAGGAGAACAACCTCTTGATCCACAGCGTGAGCCCCCTGTTGATAGGTCGAGGCCCCATGGACAAGATCATACTCAACCTCGCAATAATTCAAGACGTAACTTAGAAGTGCAACCTCGTAATCCACAGCGAGAGCCCCCTGTAAACAGGTCGAGGCCCTATGGACATGAGCGAGCACCTTCACGAGATGACCCACGTAATGATCAAGATGCGAGGCCCCGTGATTCATAGCGAGCGGCCCCTGATCTCAGGTTGAGGCCCCGTGATCATGAGCGAGCCCCCCGATCAGGAGGGTCAGGAAGGAGAAGGGATATGGAGCTGGATTAGATATGATGCCCCTTACCATGGAGGACCCTCTGGAGGAAGGGATCCGCACATAACACCTGTTTCGTCCCAAAGTAGGTCAGGAGGACGACAGGAAGAGCTAGGGACGCGCCCTCATAGTCAGGAGGAGAGGACGCACCCTCACAATCAGGAGGATAGGACGCATCCTCATAGCCATGAAGTAAGGACGCACCCTAATAGTCATGAGGGAAGGACGCGCCCTCCAAGTCCCAATCCAAGGATGCAAGAGACTCCTGCAACCCAAGTAGAGATCCAGCCTCCTCAACCACCACCTCAACCTCCGCCTACTGGTAATGCTCAGACTAATGTCCAAACTATCCCAGGTGTGGGAAGCTTCAATGTGGATGACCTGAAAAAACTCCTCACACATCTTGAGGGAGGAAGAGTCACTTCAACGGCTCAAGGTCCTTCTCCATTCTCTGCAGCAGTAAGGGAGGCACAACTTCCAACAGGATACAGGAATACAACCAACGACTTACGCTTCTATGGGAATGCCGACCCTGTTGAGTTCTTGGGAAGATTCAATATAGAGATGGATGTATATCAAGTGCCTGACTTGGCTAGATGTCGTCTTCTGGCAGCAACTTTTAGAGAAAGTGCGCAACAGTGGTTTCAAAAGCTTGGACCAGGTGTGATTACTTCATGGGAAGTTATGAAAACTTTGTTCTTGACAAAATTCCAAGCTACTGTGAAGTATGCCCCCCCCCCCAGTGACTACTTTGGCCAACGTCAAACAGAAGGAAGGAGAAAGCTTGCAGTCGTACTTCAAAAGGTTCAATGCTGAGTCTACCATGGTCAGAGGGGCAACCGATGAGTCACTAAAAAGTTTCTTGATTGCGGGACTCCAAGTCGGAACTGACTTTTGGAAGCACTTGCAGGGGAAGGACCCAGCAACCTTAGCAGACCTCTTTGCCCAAGCTGAATACTTTAAGATCGTTGAGCAATCTCTTGCTGACAATAAAAAGTCCGACTCCCAAGGGAAGGGGAAAGGTTCTAAGAGGAAGGATAGGTCTCCAAGCCCTGACTACCGGAGGAGAGGGTATAGTCCGAACAGGGTGAATGTCACTAATGCAAGGAGAGGTTGGACTCCACCAGACTATGATAGATTGAATAGGTATCAAACAGGGAGTTATACACTAGCTGCCTCGGTTGAGCATATCTCTGAAGTAAATAAGGACAAGGGTTTATTCAAGAAGCCAGCACCGTTATCCTCATGTCAGAGCAAGGACAAAAAGAGGTATTGCTCATATCATGAATCTACTGGACATAATACCCATGAGTGTCGACAGCTAAAGGAAGAAATTGAAGAATTGATCAAGGCTGGATACCTAACTGACTGGATTGTCAGAGAAGTGAAAAAGCATAAAGACGAAACTGACAGGAGGATGGAAAGAGAACATGCTCCTGAAAGGGATGATGACAGATCTAAGGACGTTCAGTTTGCCCGGGCCGGAAGCATTCATACTATCTTTGGAGGATGCCATTTTGGTGGTAACAGTAACAACGCACTAGAAAGGTATGCCAGGGAAGCACTTCATAAACCCTTAACTAATGTGAACAGCTTGGAACTTAAACCTCCCAAGTTGTTCAGGGGGGAATCAGTAGACATTACATTCACTGAGGAAGAGGCAAGATGGGTACATCACCCTCACAGTGACGCCCTAGTTGTTGCCATACAGATTGGTCCTATGAATGTACACCGAGTGTTTGTAGACAATGGAAGTTCGGTGAATATTCTCTACTACAACACTTATAAGAAGTTGGGTTTGCCTGATAAAGATATTGTCAGAGAGGATGCTTGGATTTATGGTTTCACGGGAGAGGCTGTCAGAGTTATGGGTGCAATTAAGCTTCCGGTTACACTTGGTGAAGGTCCTCTATCTGTGACTCAAATGATAGAATTTATGGTATTGGATCAAGAATCTGCCCACAATGCCTTGATAGGAAGACCTTTGCTGAAAGAGATGAAGGTAGTTACTTCCGTTTATCATTTGATAATGAAATTCCCCACTCCAAATGGGGTTGGTTCAGTTCGAGGGTCACAATATGATTCGAGGGAATGCTACCATAGAACTGTCAAGGGTTTTCGTCGTAATGGACTAGGAGGACGCGCCCTTCCCCAAGAAGATGCTCAGGGATTGCTCAAAAATTCTAAGGGAGAGATTCATGTTCATTACACAGTTCAAGAGCCAGAAGATGATGTCCCTCAGCCGAGGGCGCGCCCTAAGATGTTACTATTGGAGGCGCCCCCTCTAATTGATGAACATCAAGAAGGAATTGTTGAGGAGATGTCCACAGAGGATGGAGAAGATTCAATTTCTATACAAGGAAAGCGGCAGCAGCTTTTTGAGAACACCTATATCCTACAGGGCGCACCCTCAAAGAAGGAAGAGCTTGTTGAAGATGCACCCTCGAGGAGGGAAGAATTTGCTGATATCTTCCCAAGGGAAGAAAGATATGTGGAGAACGCGCCCTCAAGAGAGGATGAATTTGTGGAGGACGCGCCTTCAAGGAATGAGATGCCTGTTGAAGATCCCCGCCTTTTTGACCTTGATCTTGATCCAAGAATCCCCATCCCACATGAGAAGACAGGTCCGACGGAAGATACGATCTCGATCCCGGTAGACGCAGCAGATCTCAGCAAGGTTCTAAAAATTGGATCACAGCTGAGCAATGAGTTGAGAACAGGCTTGACTAATTTTCTTATGACCAACCTGGATGTGTTCGCTTGGAGTCATGCCGATATGATAGGGATTGATCCTAATATCATGTGCCATCACCTAAACATATATCCTAATAAGAAGGGAATGCGTCAGAAGCGGCGGGCAATCAGTGGAGAAAGGGCAGTGGCTTTAAAAGAAGAGGTCGACAGACTCTTGGATGTGGGTTTGATCAAAGAATCCTTCTATCCCGAGTGGTTGGCAAACCCAGTGTTGGTGAAAAAGCCTAATGGGAAATGGAGAACTTGTGTGGACTTCACAGATTTAAACAAAGCTTGCCCAAAGGATAGTTTCCCACTCCCCCGGATTGATCAGTTGGTGGATGCTACGGCCGGACATGCTCTCTTAAGTTTCATGGATGCTTACTCAGGGTATAATCAAATTCCCATGTATGGACCCGATCAAGAACATACATCCTTTATCACTGACAGAGGTTTGTATTGCTATATTGGAATGCCCTTTGGTCTTATCAATGCAGGGGCAACATATCAAAGATTGGTGAATATGATGTTCAAAGAGCAGATTGGCAAAACCATGGAGGTATATGTAGACGATATGCTTGTCAAGTCCAAGGAAGCAGTAGACCACGTGAGGCACTTGGAAGAAATGTTTGGAATTCTACGCAAGTACAGAATGAAGTTAAACCCTCAAAAGTGTGTCTTTGGGGTTGAGTCGGGAAAGTTTTTAGGTTTTATTGTGAATCATAGAGGGATTGAGGCTAACCCGGAAAAGATTAAAGCACTCCTTGAAATGAAGTCCCCTACTAGTGTGAAGCAGGTTCAAAGCCTTTGTGGACGGATTGCGGCTTTAAATCGTTTTGTCTCAAAGTCTTCTGACCGTTGCAAAGAATTTTTCAAAGCCATTAGGGGGGTTGATAAGGATTTTGTGTGGACTCCTGCTTGTGAAGATGCTTTTCAGAAAATCAAGGAGCAGTTAGGTAAGCCCCCACTCTTGGCTAAGCCTGTGGATGGTGAAGTATTGATTCTTTACTTGGCCATCTCTATTTACTCCATTAGTGCTGTGTTAGTTCGAGAAGATGATAGTTTGCAGTCACCAGTTTACTATGTAAGTAAGAGGTTGTTGGATGCAGAAACCCGATATTCTAGCATGGAGAAGTTGGTATATGCCTTGGTGCTGGCTGCACGAAAGCTACGTCCCTACTTTCAAGCTCATAAAATCGAAGTGCGAACTTCTTATCTCATGAGACACATTCTACACAAGCCTGAAGCTTCAGGAAGGATGTTGAAGTGGGCAATTGAGTTGGGACAGTATGATTTGGAATATGTTTCTCGGACGGAAATTACGGAACAAGCCTTAGCTGACTTTATCCTGGAATTTGAAGATGAGAGTGTGGGACAAGAAATCATTCTGGTGAACCCTAGCCCTCTTGCTCAGGAGGCAAGCCCTTTGAGAGAAGAGTATCATTTTCCTTGGTGGACCATGTATGTCGATGGAGCAGTTAACAATGATGGGGCAGGTGCTGGAGTTGTGTTGACTTCTCCTGAAGGTCACCTTCTTATGAGTGCTATCAATTTCAAATTTGCGGTAACTAATAATGAAGCTGAGTACGAGGCATTGATTAATGGCTTGAAGTTGGCTTTGGAAATGAATGTGAAGAATTTGGTGGTGTTCAGTGATTCGAAATTGGTTGTTCAGCAGGTTGAAGGAGGGTTCCAGACTAGAGGACCAAAGACAGAGGCATACATGATGAGTGTACGTCGCTTGATTCAACAGTTCAACATAGTCAGACTTGAAGGAGTTCCTCGTGAAGAAAATTCCAAGGCCGATACTCTGGCCAGGTTGGGTTCCCAAAGAGACACGGTGTTGATGGGAGACATTCCATTGGAAATTCAAGAAATTCCTAGTATCCCCGAGATGGAGCTAATGGTTGTAGATGAAGTACCAATGAAGACTTGGATGACTCCTATCCAAGAGTATGTACAAAAAGGAATTTTACCCGATGATAAGGGGGAGGCCAAACGTTTGAAATACCAAGCAGCAAAGTATGTGGAATATGATGCGGTTTTGTACCGAAGGGGTTTTAATCAACCCTTGCTAAGGTGTGTTGATGGAGACGAGTGCAACTATGTCTTGAGAGAGGTTCATGAAGGAATATGTGGTAATCACTCGGGGGGTAGTTCCCTTGCTATGAAAGTGTTACGACAAGGATATTACTGGCCAACCTTGAAGGATGATGCTATGAAGTTTACAAGAGCATGTGATCAGTGCCAACGCTTTGTGAACTACTCGTCTATTCCTGCTACGACATTGACTTCAATGATAAGTCCTTGGCCTTTTGCTATGTGGGGGATTGATCTTATTGGAGAGCTTCCTATGGCTAAGGGGGGGTGTCAAGTATGCTGTTGTGGCTGTGGATTATTTTACTAAGTGGGCAGAAGCTATGCCCTTGGCAAAGATAACGGCCAAGAAAATCAAAGATTTTGTTTTTAATTCCATTGTGTGCAGGTTTGGGATTCCTTACAAACTCATATTTGACAATGGGAAGCAATTTGACAGCAAGGAGTTAAAGAAGTTGTGTGAAGATTTGAAGATTAAGAAAGATTTTGCAGCAGTCTATCATCCTCAGAGCAATGGGCAGACTGAAGCTATCAACAAGATAATCAAGCACACACTGAAGACCAAGTTGGAAGAAAGTAAAGGTAACTGGCCTGATGAGCTACCTATGGTACTATGGTCCTACAATACCACACCAAGATCTACTACTGGAGAGTCTCCATTCATGTTGTCTTATGGCTTTGAAGCAATGGTTCCTGTGGATGTTGGATCTGGATCATTCAGGAGGGATCACTATGACAATGAATCTAATGAGGTCAACCAACGACTTCATCTTGATTTTCTGGAAGAAACACGTGCAATATCATCACTAAGATTAGCTGCATATCAGAAAAGAGTGGCAAGGTTTTATGATCGAAGAGTAAGGGTACGTCGTCTCAAGGTTGGTGATTTGGTGCTACGAAGGGTGATGCCTCATACCAGAATTGCCAGTCATGGGGTTTTTGGTGCCAATTGGGAAGGACCTTACAGGATCAAGTTCGTGCTTTGGGAAGGAACTTTTCACTTGGAAGATTTGGGTGGTAATCCTATACCAAGAGCTTGGAACGTGGAACATTTGAAGAAATACTACCAATAGGGAGTGGTTTTATACCCCCTATGTTATCTATCTAAATAAACTAGAAGAAATAAATTTCCTCCTAGTCTAGGGGGGTAGTGCATGTACATCCTACCTTGAATAGTTGAGATTTTCAAGTTTTTATTTCCCCATAGAGCATTAGCCTTGGGACCAGTGTGGCTTTCACACCGGAGCGCATTATTTATGAAGATTATTCCAAAAGTTTTATCAAGAATTATAATTGTTTATAGACTACCAAAGATTTTGCTTCATGAGGACGCGCATTGAAGAAAAAATGGCAAAGCGCGCCCATAAAAATAATTTTGATTTACTGGGAGACAAGTACATATTTATTATGCCATCCTAAATATTTTCCTTAAGGAGGACACGTCTTTATTGTGATCACAAGGTCAATACGCGATGCAGTCAAAATACAAGTTACAATAGTATGTATTTTGACAAACATGAAATACTCGCCAAATATTTATGAAGGTTATTTCAATTGTCTTAGACTTCCTCATTGAAATTATAGTTTATCATTTCAGAGAACGCGCCTTATATAAACAAAAGTGATTTTAACATGGTAGATCATAAGCACTGAAGAGAAAATTAAATCAAATACAAGGGAATAAACCCTTGTTAAAGTTATCAAAAGAGGACACCAGTTAACTTAAAAATTGCAAGGCAGTAGAGGGCCTGCACCTCAGCATGTTTCAATTTAAAGAAATCTCAGGACGCGTCCTGAGTTTGGTCATTTACCCTTTCAACATCTTGAAGATTTTCAGGAACTCCAGCGGGATCAGGAACTTGCTCATTGAGATGGGAAGCAGTGATAGTATTCTCAGGCATACCATCTGAGGACGCGCCTTCTTCATTCTCACTTGCGGGTGATGCCTCCTCAAGTCCAAGAAATATCCTTTTCGCCTTGATAGAAGCCGCTTCATCAGCCTTGAACTTGGTGATCCATGCAAAAGTTTCCTCGCCAAATTTTGTAAAGTCATAATCAGGATCTTGTGCTAAGAATCCAGAAGCATAGTTCCTAAAGCCATCCCTGAAAGAAGTCTTTTCAATCCTCTTTTTCTCTAATAACCAACCATTCTGTTGATCAGCAACAAGTTCAGCTATCTGCTCAGAAAGTTTGCTTTTCTCTTCCTTTAGAGTATCAATGGTAGTACTCAAATCAATTGAAACTTCTTCTTGGGTCTTCAGCTCATTCTCATAATAACTTTCTTTATAACGAAGTTCGCTTTTCAACTTGTCAATAATATTATCACGATCTTCAACCTTGTTGGAAAGCTTGTTTCTTTCTCTCTCCATGATATCAAGGCGCGTCCCTTCTTGTTGGAGAGTTGATTGACGGTGAAGAGCGGAGACCAAAATCTCAGAAGATGCTTTGATTATTGCTTCATTTTCCTCAATAGGAGTCCTGTTTCTCCATTTTGTAATTTCATCATCCTTTACATAAGGAATGACAAGAGGACTAAGAGTAGAAGAAACAAGTGAAAAGGATGAAGGATTGGTCTTGTTTTTCTTTGAGAACGCGTCCTCAGGAGTAGTGATGGTTTTGTCACTCTCTTTCCTTTTTCTTTCCTTTTCCAGGTTGATGATCACTGGCTCTTTTTTCTCTTTCTGTGATTTTTTGGTGTTTTTCTTGACAAGACGCGTCTTGGCAGCTTTAGAAACTCCAACGCTGGGAGCAACTCCCATTTCTAGACCCCAACCAGCTGGAAGATCGTCCATACCTGTGGAAATTAAACAAGATGTGAAGTTAGGGCGCGTCTTCAATATTAAAACAATTTTATGACATTGAATAAAACAATTACAGTGCATATATTAAGTGAACTCTAAGATTGGAAAATTCGTGCTACCAGGCTTGGAGGACGTGTCCTCATGAGTGCTTTCCTCAATTTCAGTTTCTTCCTCTTCATCCTCTTCATCAGAATCGTAATCTTTAGAACCTCTGATGGGAACACCTTTTCTAAAACGTTGAAAAGGCACAATGGATCCCACTTCTTTCCTCAAAATCCCAACTCTTTTTAAATTATCCTCAGTGATTAAGACTTTAAGATTAAACCTTGAAGACGGGAGTGAGGTAATCTTTTCAGCTCGTTTCTTGGCCTCTCCAAAAAGTTCCTTTGTATTTCTGTTATCTAAGTTTTACAATTTGTGAATGAAAAAATTAGTTTAAGAGAAAAATTTCCAAGGGCGCGCCCTTAAGGAAAATTCGAAAGGAATAAATGTGTGCTTACTATGGTTGCAGTTGAAGATGACTCTGACCCTCTCAACATTCCAAAGATAAAAGAACGGTTCCTTCCAATTTTTCTCATTGCTTATTTTTCCATTGGAAAAGCCCATTTTGTTGTGTTTATGTTGAGGAGTCAAGAAGAAGTAACCTTTAGAGCTCGTCCTGATGGCAAAGAAATAGCTGAATTCTTCCATGTTTGGAGGGGTTGATATTCCTTCGTCATGGTATAATATGAACAAGGCGAGTGCTAACTTATATGAGTTTGGGGAAAGCTGGATTGGGGCTATGTCATACCATTGGAGAATATCCTTGAAATATGGATGGAGAGGCGCGCCTACTCCTAATGACATTAGCTTGGGAGAAGTAACCATTCGTGGTACCCTGAAAGGTTTTGGCCATTTGAAGACATGAGGCCTCATCATAGAAGGAGGACGCGCCCATTGACCTTCCATACCGTAATATGTCATGCACCATGTAATTTCGGTTATGGATACAGTGGAAGACATCCCAACACAGAATAATTTATTGCCTTGTTTTCTCATTCTCCTTTTATCTGCCTCAGTCAACGTATTTACATATTGGCCCCAATCATAATCCCTTTCCTCTTCGGTGATTTCAGGGTGGATAAATGGGTTGGGAGAAGGTTTTGGAGGAGGTAAGCGGTCATCAATATCTGGGTATGATCCTTCTGAGAACGCATCCTCATCGTCAGACGTGTTTTCAGAATGGGACGCGCACCCCTCAATAGGACTTCTTTGCATTTTATCTTCTATGTCGTTGTCTATAATCCCTTCTATATCATCAATAACTGGTGTAAACTCATGAGGGCGCGCCCTGTCACGTCGGCTAGTTACTTCGGGGTTTACATCATCAACATGAGGTAAGGATGAATTGGATTTGGTATTTGAAGACATTATTTTAGTGTTATCTTTGAATGGAGAAGCTCCTTGGAGATGTTCTATTGCTTGAGTGTGGAAAGAAAGGATTGAAGATGAGCTTTGTGCTGGAAAAGAGAGTGAAGGTGGGGAATAAATCCCCAAGCATTTGTTAAAATCCTTGAAAGGATGAAACGAGGACGTGTCCTTACCCTCCAGCTAAAAAGAAAAAGGAAAAAGTTGGTAAGGACGCGTCCTGAAAAGAAAGTATTAAAAAAGAAAGGTGTAATCCGTGTCATGGTTAGAACGCGCCTCAAAAGTATATATGGGATCATTCTTAAGTTGTATAAAATGCGTCCTAAATCTACGTTCGATAATTGAAGCGGCAGAAACACAATTCAAAATTAAACAACGGTGAAATGAAGATTAAAACATCGATAGATACAAATATACATACATTTTTATCAAGAACACAGAAAAAACTCAACGGTCATTTCATCGATTTAGTCCAAATATACAGCAAAAACATGAAATGAAGACATAAAACTATACCTTTTTGGTTGATGAACAAGATTCGAGAGTAAAAACGTCAAAAATGGGAAGCTTTGATCGGATTTTGCTCGGAAAAAATGAAGTGCGGCGGTTTTCTTAGTTTTCTGGAAATAAAAGAGTAAAGTGAAATGATAGGTCAACTTTTCAGGTATTTATAGGCGAAGGCACGCCTGGTGGAAGACAGCTGTCAAACACGTGTGATAAAGGAAGGACGCGTACTCATGCAAGACGCGCCCTATCTGTTAAGGAACTAGAAAATTTTGAAAAAAGCTGTATGAAATTCAGTGTATTGTTTTTAACTTCACATTGAATTGGGGGGTAGTTGTTATAGCCAAAATTCGGTAACAGGTTTTTAGGTTAGGATCGGATCAAGTATGGATTCGATTAAGTTATTTAATTAGGTTTAAGTCTAATGTAAGAGATAGTTGGGACTTGCCCTCATAAGGGTAAGGGCGTGCCCTTTTAGGCCGGCCACCCCTTGAGGGCGCGCCCTCATGGTAAAGACAGCTTGATGGATGGTTTGACGGGGGATAACAACTATATTGATACGGCATGACATGAGAGATTCATGACTTGTCCTTTTAAGGGAAAAGGTGTGCCCCTTTTGTCATTCAACCCCTATGGACGCGTTCTCTCGGTGTGAACTGATAACATTACATGGATGGAAGACTTGACACAGAATAATGACTTCATTTACTTAGAAACTGACACAAGGAAGATCTAGGGCTTGCCTTCATGGGGACGAAGGCGCGCCCTTTAGGCCGTCCACTCCTTGAGGGCGCGTCCTCCCGGTTTGAAGATGCAACTTGATAATGAAAAATGGTTTCTTTGGTTTGGTATTGACTAAATATTGAAGAATTCCCTCCTAGGATGTGCCCTAGGAGGGGGATGTCCATGGCTGAAGGCCTCCTCCTGTATTCAATGGGCGCACCCTCATTGGGGATGCGGGGTTAATCTTGGTGTGTGCTTTGGGAGCTCTGTTCCTGTACTCAATGGGCGCGTCCTCATTGGGGAACTTTGGAGTAATCCTGCACTTTGCACCCAAACACTTGGGATCACTTGTCCTGCTATCTGGTGGGTGCTTCTCATTCGGGGGACAAGGATGCGTCTAGCATTTAAGGTAAGTCATGGCTATACCTGCGTCTATGAATTAAGAAAATAGCTGGTAATGGATAAGATTAGTCCTCGACGGGGGAAGTTTCCTTATCCATGAAGTCCTGACGTCATAGACGAGCCTTGGGCCTTTGTGAATAGGCCTTATCGTTAGACATTCCTAAAGTGAGCTAAAACTCTAAGTAAGGAAACAGATGGAAGTCCTACTTTCAAGTAAGGAAAGATAAAGAAGACATATGTTTAAGTATGGAAAGAATCCTATACATGGAAGGCGGTGGAAAAGTCTTACGTCTAAGCATGGAAAGGCAGCAGAAGACTTCAGATGGGCTCCGAAGATCAAAGACCAAGCCCATGGAGGAAACTTCCTCCCCAAGAACTACGTTGGCTTGATTCCCTATAAAAAGGGATACGTAGGCAAATTGTAAGGGGTCGAATTTTGAGAACTCTGAGGCAGCCAACATAAACCCTAAGCAATCTCAGCCACCAATTAAACACAACCACCAAACTCCGGTGAATTTACCACCTAAGGGCCACCGTTGTAGATCTTAATTCCGGCGACGAATCCCAAACTTTGTTAATACCAAATTCCTCCGTTAACACAATCCAAAGTTTTTTCAGTTATATTTGAACCGGAATTTGAAAGAGTTACTCTCTCTGTCCCTCTCATTTCTCTACGCTTTCCTTTTTGGTATGTCCCTTTCATTTCTTTATATACCAAAAATAGTAACATGCTTTATACATTAAATATTGATCGGTCCCATTACTTTACTCATTTTTCTTACTATTCCCTATTAATTTACACTTTTTCTTAACTTCCGCTCCGTGTCGTCTCCTCAATGTAAAGAATTGAGGGGACGGAGGGAGTATATTCTTCGGGTCAGATCCAAGAGTTGATTACAATTTTTTTACAATAGTAGCATCCAATAACTTTTATAGAAGAAAGAGCAGAAAAATGTTATTTTCATAATTGTATTTTTATTTTCAAAATCTATACTATATTATTAAAGCTGAAATATTAAAAAATTTGGTTTTCAGTCATTTATTTTATTTAATAAATAATAAAATAATATAAAAATAGTAACTAGATGATTCCCTTTTATATTAAAACACTTTTTCCTAACAAAATCTAATTTTTTTCCCAAAATAGTTGATTGCATTTTATATTAAAACACTTTTTTCTAACAAAGTCTATTCTTTTTCCCAAAATATCATGGGCAATGTTAGAAATGAATACTACTAGAAACTAGACAGAGGGGGGTGAATGGATAGTTTGATATATTTTTCGATTCTTGAAAACTAAGTAACAGACTGTATATGATTGTGATATGTAATATGCAGAAAGTAAATAACACACACAATCACTTTAATCTACTTTGTATAAGCAAATTAAATACTACAGTACAGCTTTCCAAGAAATTCACAATAGAATTTCTGGCTTCTAAACAAGAACAGTTTGAACTTGCTTGCTTACAGAGAAAAGAGCTTAGCAAATAACTATGTGTATCTCTCTTGCAGCTAACAATAGGATGTGCATGATATATATAAGCCCTATACAAACTAGTGCACACACCTATTTTTACACAGTTACCCCTTGCTGAAAGTCCAACTTGTCCTGCCATAAGACGTTAACTGTGTCAGGAAGGACCACCTGCTTTTCGGAGTCTTTCCCGTTTCTGTAGCTGCTTGTCTCTTATCTTTCTCTCCAAGTTTAGCTGTAGATTTGCCATCTGTTCTTTGGACCACCTTGCCAGAACAAATGCTTCAGTATTTGTCTCTTTTGACTCTTGATTCTGTACCTTGATTTGTCTTGTTGTAAACGGCTAAGTGTTGATATCGTGAACTCCACTTCATTCCTGACTTCGCGATCTCACTTGTGAGGACTTCGCGATATAGCCTTTGAAGACTTTGCGACATAGGTCATTTGAAGACTATGCGACATAGGTCATTTGAAGACTATGCGACATAGGTCATTTGACGACTATGCGACATAGGGATTCTGAGGACTTCACGATCTAGGCTTCTTTGACTTTGCTGACTTCAACACTTCACGACATGTGTCTTGAGGACTTCTCGACATAGTACAAAATGGACTATGCGATATAGTACTTCACGACATGGATATTGGTGACTTCACGACATAGCTTTCTTCTGACTTTGCTATATAATGCCTTAGACAAATTTCTGCAACTTATTTCTTCATAGCCTTATTTATCTCTATCCTGCTGCATGAACACTTCTGAACTTCTACCAGGATAATTATTCAATGGCCTATATACAATCTAGATGCAAGAAACTTTACTAAGCTCATTATAACTTTGAGCATACATGATCAAGCTAATGTTCATGAGAACAAGACAAGTACATTTAGAGACCTATACTACATCCCAGTGATAGAACTCACTAGGTCATGTAGTGTGACATAGTCACAAAGTGTAGGCTTGTTAATAGTGGTGTTCAGACATGTCTTGAGCCTAACAGGCAATTGCCTTAAAATTAAAATATATTACATTTTATATTTGTTGTTACTAAAATATCTATTTTCCAAAAATATCTATTTTCCAAAAATATCTATTTTCCAAAAATATCTATTTTCCAAAAATATCTATATATAAAAATAGTAACTAACTGATTACCTTTTATAATTAAAACACTTTTTCTAACAAAATCTACTCTTTTTCCAAAAATATCACGGACAATTACCTTTAAATTAAAACATACTATTACTTTTTATATTTGTTGTAACTAAAATCTTTTTTTTCCAAAAATATTTATAATGTTACATTTTCTATTTGTTCTTACTAAAATCTCTCCTTTTACAAAAATAACCAAAATATTGAATTCCAAAAATAACCAAAACATTGAAAATCTCTCCTTTTCTATTTGGGGTCCTGGTCCCTGACAATTGATTGTCAGTGACTGTTTATTTAACAATCAGTTTTTTAACCGTTTGATTGAGATTTTAACGATCAGGATTAAAACAAAAAATTTAACCTATCCGCTATAATTTTCCGCGAAGCTCCCAAGTGTCCCGGGTGTCCGTTATAAATTAGCGCGGAGTGTTGTTTGAGCTTAGTGAACTCCGCGATTCTTTTCCACGGATGAGCTTATACTGAAAACTAAACCTAACTCCTTCACTAACACCTTAAAAACTAATATCTTTACTTTTAATTATTTTAATTGTTCTTCCTTAATTTTAGTTATATTAATTGTTCTTCTCCTAAAAAATTATTTTAATTTTTCTTAATTGTTAACCCACAATTAACTATCCTAAACTTTTTTTCAATATTTTTAAATTTACATTTTCAATACACTAAAATAATCACCTAAACAATTTTATAAATAACATATTAATTGAATTTTTAAATTGTTCACCTGAATAATTTTATAAATAATTTTAACTAAATGACAAGAAGTATACAAATATATAATAGATTAATTGTGAAAATATTGTATTAGTATCTTAATTTTTTCTAAACAATATGATCAAGTATATATATAAAATTTCCTGAAACAACTTTTAAACTATTATTAAAAAAATTTATTTTATAATTATATTTTGTAGAATTAGTTTTAACTATAAAAAAAAGTTTGTGGCTACCACAAAAACAAGTAACGTTCTTGTTTAAACTCAAATTCTTTAATTTTATATTTTGCAAGTCTAGCAGACTATACATTATAATTATTTTTTATATAGTTACTATCAAAGTTATTTTTTGTGAATTAAATGAAATAATTTAATTATAACTTTTTAAAAATAATTATAATTTTTACAATTATAGCGGATAGTTTTATATTTTGTTTCAAATATATAAAAAATTTATATATCTTGTCAAATTATTTAATAAAAACTAAGATAATAATACAATATTTTCACAATCAGTCTATTAGATTTTAGCATACTTCTTGTCATTTAGTTAAAAATATGAAAATCATAATATGTTTTTTTAAGCTTTCAATTTTAAATTATTTATAAAATTGTTTAGGTGATTATTTTAGTGTATTGAAAATGTAAATTTAAAACATTGAAAAAGGTTTAGGATAGTTAATTGTGGGTTAACAATTAAGAAAAATTAAAATAATTTTTTAGGGGAAGAACAATTAATATAACTAAAATTAAGGAAGAATAATTAAAATAATTAAAAGTAAAGATATTAGTTTTTAAGGTGTCAGGAGTTAGGTTTACTTAAGTCGCTGAAACAACACTCCGCGCTAATTTATAGCGGACACCTGGGAGCTCCGTGGAAAATTATAGCGGATAGATTAAAAATTTTGTTTTAATCCTGATCGTTAAAATCTCAATCCAACGATTAAAAGACTGATTGTTAAATAAACAGTCCCTGACAATCAATTGTCAGGACCATGACCCTTCTATTTGTATTGCAAGTGATCTAACACTAAAAGTGTAAGTGCACTTTACTCGTGCATTTTTTATTTTTATGGGTGAAATTTCAGTGGTGAAAAATATCCTCTTTTCTACATGAAATCTATTATATATATAATACAGCAACAAGGGGTTCGGTTAAGCAATTTAAATCCAATGGACAATTTTACCCTTCCTTATACTATACCTTTTTAGGGTTATTTTGGTATTTTAACAACAATAAATTTATTACATATTATTAAATGCTACAAAATTAATATGCATACTTATACATATATATTTATTACATATTATTAAATGCTACAAATTAATATGAATACTTATACATACATACAACATTTACGTGAATATATATATACACTCCTGCAGACATACGTATGTATACATACATATAAATACTTATATTTATGTAAATATATGATAATATATGACTATATATGCTTACCTATCATATATCTCATACTATTATAGTATCATTTAGATTTATTGTAAATTTTTATGAATTAAATATTATTAAAAATATTATTTGAGAAAATTTATAAATTAAAGCGTGTCTGTGTATTGTAATTATTTATCTCTATTAAATCAAACTATACATAATTTCTGACATGCCTTAAGTATTGTATTTGTTACAACACAAATACGTTCAAATCAGTACAAGCTAACAAAAAAACAATTTACTCATATTTAAAGTATGCCCATGTATTGCACGGGCTAAAGAGCTAGTTCATTTTAATGGCGGGATGTATAAAGTATTTTATATGAGTAATTGTTTATTGCCACTTTCTGTTATCAGCTACCCTGACTTTGTTCCTGGAAATTTAGGATGTCAGCCATTTGCATACCATATTTCTAAATGAATTTTCAGTAAAATGGGTTTCAAGGAAGGCAAATTTTTACAACATGGGTAGCTCTTGTTATATGCAATATATTTTATATTGTAACTGGAGTCCTATATAGCTTGTTTTACCATTCTTGGGTCGATTGTCGGAACTAACTGGTACATTAGATTTAGATAGATGATACAATAACTGTAAATCTCAATGGTATAGGGACCAAATTTGAAGGGCAAAGATGGTACAGGGACCGAGCCCAAACAAAAATATGCCAGGGTAAGTAGTACTCCCTCCGTCCCAGTGAATTCTATATACCGGAACTGGGCACGTATACTAAGAAAAAATATAAAAAATGAGTAAAATTAGATGAAAAGTGAGTAAAGTGGTGGGACCTATCAATATTTAATAATAGATTTGAGATAGTGGAAGAAGTAGTGGGTGTAATAGTGATTTATATTATTATAGAATAGAGATAGCGGAGAAAGTCGTGGGTGTAATAGTGTTTTATATTATTAAAAGTTACTATTTTTGGAATGTATAAAAATGAATGGGACATCCAAAATGAAAAGTGTATAAAAATGAATTGAACATAGGAGTAATTAAATTAATGGCGATCAGACAGAACCGCGTGCACCTTGTGTAGATTCCAACACAACAAATGTAAGGCAAGTTATCCATTAATTTATTCTTTATCTAATTAATAATCCACATTTATGGTCCCTATGAATGTGATTGAAATTAATTTAATATGATAAATGTTAGGTATCTCAAAAATGGTTACTAAAATTCTTCCCAAAATACATGAATAAATAGTAAGTTTCCTAATATTAATATGGGATCTCGCGTGCATAAATATGCGCACACGAATTAAAACTCGTCATTTATCATGTCACATCATTTTGTAAAAGTTTTTGGGGTACTGTTATGGAATGAAAAGTAAATTTAGATGTTGACGGTTGTATTCAATGAATGATGGTGGACAATCGTGTCTTTATGGCTGCTCTCGTGGTTCGTGACTAAACAGGTCCTCACAAGATGCCTACGTATCTCTGTTATGTAGAGAATCAAGCCAAAAAACGTAGTTCTGATTGTAGGATCAGGGTCCTTATATAGGCGTCAGGAGCCTTGCATTTAGAATAGAATTAGGTGACTTGGGGGCCAAGTCGCCTTCTTAGATCAGGATTGTGAATCCTATTTTGTAGGAGACTGACTCCTAGTTGGTTTGTGTGTCTTGATTGCTGATTCTTGAAGAGTTTAATATGTTTTGGACTCATTTAATGAGCTGGTAATTTCCCTTATTTATTAATTACGAAATTAATAAATGATTAGGGTTTTGGGCCTTTTTATCGGGCCTAATTCTTGGACCGAACTAGGTCTAATTAATATATCATTAATTACATATCTAGGTTTATTTTTAGCCCATATCATTTGCCCCCCAATTTCTAGGAAAACTTTTCAAGTTTTCGTAGAAATTATATTGACCTTTTTTCGAGATTCAGGGTCTTTTTATCCTTTACCTAGGACTTTATTTACACCAGTGTTTCACAAGTATCGCCTTATTACAAAGTGTGGAGCGACCTACACATTTACGACAATTGTTGCCTTATTCGAGGCTAATTTGACATTTATATGAAATATTCCTAATACTTAAGAAATTTCCATGTACCCACAGGTATTTTTAATAATTATTCCTAATATTTTAGGAATTTTCATGTACCCACAGGTATTTTTAATTATTCCTAATATTTTTAGGAATTTCCATGTACCCACAGGTATTTTTAATAATTATTCCTAATATTTTTAGGAATTTCCATGTACCCACAGGTATTTTTAATAATTATTCCTAATATTTTTAGGAATTTCCATGTACCCACAGGTATTTTTAATAATTATTCCTAATATTTTAGGAATTTTCGTGTACCCACAGGTATTTTTAATATTTATTCCTAAAACTCATTTTGAGGTCTTTTAGACCTCATTTTGAGGTTTTTTCGACCAGAATTATAGGTCATTTTCGACCAGGATTCTAGGTCTTTTTCGACCAGGACTGGGGTGAGGTCGAATGGTTCGACCAGGAATTTTAGTATAAATTCGACCAGGAATTTTCGACCAGGAATCCAGGCTATTTCGACCTGGATTTTCGACCAGGAATCCTAGGTCATTTTCGACCAGGACTGGAATGAGGTCGATCAGTTCGACCAGAAAATTTAGGTCTTTTTCGACCTCAAATTTTCGACCTCATTTCTTTGCATTTTCGAGCAGGAATTATAGCTTAATTTCGATCAGAACAGTGTTGAGGTCGAACACTTCGACCAGAAAGTTTAGGCCTTTTTCGACCTCAAATTTTCGACCAGGAATTAGTATTATTTCGATCTCATTCCCAGTATTCATTTTCGACTAGGAAGTGGAGTGAGGTTGAACATGTCGACCTTGATTTTAAGTGTAAATTCGACCAGAAATCTTCGAGTTCAACTTGGGTCTTTTTCGACCTCACATTTTTCGACCAGGAATTTGGGTCGTGTGTCTACTGATACATGATTTTGCAAAATTTTCCGCCATCGGGGGGCGCGCTGCCCCCCGAACCTCCCCAGCGACCTCACCGCGGAGGTCGATCCGCGGGTTAGGGCTTTGTTTTAATTTGTGCTTGTGACATATGCTTTGTTTATTTATTATTCATGATTGGATCATGAAAAGTAATAAACACATTGAGGGGTCTTCATGAACGAAGATAGACATAACATTTCACTCGTTTCTTTAATTTTGAGCTTCCAGTATATCGAATCGAAGCTCGTTCTGAGCTCTACTTCCTCGAATTTTCTGGGGTTTCAACCCTTCACCCTTCGGGGTTCGTTGTATTCAACTCTATTTCTGTAGTTGACATGCATATTTTGTATGTTTTCCTTTGCAATAATTTGTAGTTTGTCTTGGCAAAGCTTTTGAGGATGTTTCTACCAATCAAAACGGGCTCAATCCTTCATCTGCTTTCTGGGAAGCTCATGATTTCATCGAATCTTATTTCTACTTGTCCTACTAGCGGATCCTTTTAGGATGCACTAAACATAATTAACTTTCAAGTTTGAGGCATGCCAAGTTTTTGGCACCTCATGCCCTTCGAGGGTTTCTAGCTTTTACGAGCCTCGTCCAAACACGTTCTTAACGTGATATGGTCCTTCCCAATTTGGGGCCAACTGGCCTTTTTGTCCAACTCCGGATGCCTCAATCTTTCGGAGGACTAAGTCTCCTTGACGGAAGAATCTCTCTTTAACCCTTAGGTTGTAATAGGAAGATGCTCGTTTCTGATGCTGAACTATCTTGGCATTTGCCTCGTCTCTAACTTCATCAATTAGATTTAAAGTTAGCCTCAAGCCTTCTCCATTTGTCTCTGGTTCGTAATCCTCAGCTCTTGGAGACGTGTGGGTAATCTCTACTGGAACCATTGCTTCTGCCCTATATACCAGCAGAAATGGGGTTGCTCCAGTGGTGACTTTACAGGTATTACGATATGCCCAAAGTATGGGGAGTAATTCGTCTGCCCAAGTGTTTCTGGAGTGTTAAACTCTTTTCTTTAGTCCATCTAGGATAATTCGATTTGCAACCTCAGCTTGCTCATTTGTTTGAGGATGAGCAACAGGAGTGAAGCGTAATTGGATATCATTCTCTTCACTATATTTCTTGAACTCATCATTGTTGAATTGAGTTCCATTGTCCGTAACAAGGACTCGGGGAATTCCATACCTACATATCACATTTTCCCAGAAGAATTGCATCACTTGCTTGGTGGTTATCTTGGCTAATGGCTTAGCCTCAATCCACTTGGTGAAGTAGTCAATTGCCACTATCAAGAACTTTCTTTGAGCACTCGCCATTGGAAATGGCCCAGGTATATCCATTCCCCACATAGCAAAAGGGATAGGAGAGTTAATGGATGTCATCATCTCAGGTGGTTGTCTAACCACTGGTGCATGTTTCTGGCACCGTTCACATTTTCTCACATAGCTTTTAGCATCAGCAAGTATGCTTGGCCAATAGAAACCTAGACGGGTAACTTTATGTGCAAGGCCTCTGCCCCCCAAGTGTTGCCCACAGATTCCTTCATGTACTTCCTTTAGGGCCAATTCTGCCTCTTGGGGTCTCAAACACTTCAGATAAGGAATGATGAAAGACTTCTTTGTATAGGATTCCTGTTGACACAAAAACACGCAAGCGTACGTGGTCACAAGTAATATAGAATAAAATTAAGTTCGTTCCCACAGAGACTGGTTTAGGTTGTTATAGTCTTGTACCTATGCAACAATGTATGGTTTTTATTCACTGCTAAGACAAGTAACAAGATAGGGTTTTGAATAACTACGATTAACTATAAAGCAATTTAATAAACTAAGAATTAATTAACTAATAAGAATTGGAATCGAATTACTTATGTAGAGAAAACATGGGATCCTAACTTCATTAAATACTTTGCTTAGAACTGAAACCTTTAATCACTATATGCAATTGTTATGATATCTGATCGGATAACACGAATCAAATACACGCTACCTGTCGGCATACGTATATCAAACTACCCATACATCCACAAAAGAGATAGAAGATGAATAGACACCAATTATGTTTAGACCCTATATGTCTATAGAATTTGAAAACATAACGGTTGAGGAACTAGTTATCCATAAAGATCACACAGGGCAATATAAGTATTTTCATCTCATACTACGAATCATATTGATAAACGAATATGAACCTATGCTAACATGGCAAGTTCTAAATCTCAAGATCCACTTTCGCTTCACAAGAGATTAACAAATTAGATGTTCGCGACGCATCTATCAATTAAGCTTAACCATACGAGGATATCAATTATACATCACACACAGATCTTTAAAGCATCAAGATACTAAACTACATAAATAAATCCATTAGAATCCCACGACGACGATTAGTTCATAATCGAACCGTTCATCATCGTGGGTTCTGATGATAACATGATAGTAATAAGTCTGTAAAACTGAATAGAATAATTAGGGTTTAGAAAGAACAAACGAGAATTCAAGTATCGCCTAATTTAGAAGAATACAAAGATTGGATGTAAAACTAGGTCTTCTTAAATCAGTCGTCTTCTTTTTCTCTTCACCGTGGACGTATATATATATATGAATCTTGATATATCTCTGTATATCCCCTAGAAAACGTGCACCAAATACTTATAAAGTCTTAAGGCTAACAAATATGGCATGTTTCCTTTTCTGATCACAAAACAGCAAATTTCAGTATTTTTTCTGGCGCGGGCGCGCGGTAGTGGCGCGGGCGCGCGGAGCTTTCTGTCAAGTGTGGCGCGGGCGCGCGGGAAATGGCGCGGGCGCGCGGGGATTTCTGTCCAGAATTCCTTTCTCTTCGCGTGAGCTGTAAGATCGTCAGAATCGGACTTGTAGAACTCCAGATATGGCCAAAACAGTGAAGACTGCGCAACCTACCCGGAAAATCCGAATTTTAATCAAATTAACCTCCAACTCTTGGTTCTGCAAAACTTAATGAAAACACATTAAACACACCACATACTTGAGTTCAAGTCATCAATTTAAGCCGATATGAAGCGTTCCAAGTGGATATAAAATCCACTGATCACACCCCCAAACTTAAACCGATGCTTGTCCTCAAGCATAAACAAACATAACTATATACAACTAACTAGTACCACTTCCGTAGGTGATCACGGTTGCATTTGGCATATGCAACAAGCCCTTTAAACCCCTAGGCAGCCCTAGTGGACGAGTAAGGTCTCGTGAGGGCCTATAGCGAATGTACCCACAAAATCCATCTACTCATGCAACTAACAATGCAATGCATGTATGCAACTAATATGAAAATGCAACGATCCCTTCAAACCAACCAAAACAAATTAACAAGCCAACATCTCAAAAAACACAGTCTTCCAAACAGAGTTCGACCAAATTCCCATCGACCAACAAGACAAACACAGAAACGTGCGTGTGTGCAATGCTCACCAATATACTCCCAAACTAAATCAAGACCATATCATATTCTTCACCAAAACAACCACAAGCTTATAAATAGAATGAACTCTAGACACAAGAAACCACTTAAAGACACCTCAACCTTGACTTGAGTTAAACAGGAAATCATGCTTTATTATTTAAAAACATGCTTATTTGACCGTGCAATGGCTGAGACCCCTAAAGGCTTATACAATAATACCCATGTAGCGAGCTTTAGGTTAGTGGATCCCAGACCGGAAAAAATCTTAGGTCACTAGGCACAAAGTCCCCTAGAACTTAATTGCTCGAGTATTAAAGAGCTCAACCTGATCAATTCTGCATAAACACAAAACAAACACAACTTTTTTTTTCTTTTTTTTTTTTCTTTTCTTTCTTTTTTTTTTCTTTTTTTTTATTTCAATTTCGGAATGAGTGCGCTTTGCCTTTTTCTCATCCCACCCTAGACTACTCATCTTTTCAATGAGCCAGCTACTAGCCATTTGACGCCTAGCCTTTATTACAACTAGCATGAAATCCCTGTTTTCCCCCAAACTTAGACTTAAGTGCTTCTTTCAATTTCAAGAGAATAGAAAACATTCTAAATATAAGCAAGTGGTTAAATTCTAACATCAAAACAAGCATGGTCTGATCAAATTCAAAAGCAACCAATGAGACTTGTGAATTTACAATTGTTTCTGGCATGCAAGTCAATTTCTTAGAAACTTAATCAGCCCTCTATTCATCACAACCACACTCCAATCAACATCGACTCACCAACGGAAAAAGTCAAGTCCTAAGGGATCATGAAATATGCATGCCATGCAACTAAAATGACACATATAATAAAAACATAAACAAAATGTCCTACATGAAACAAACATGCAAAATACAAACAAAACATGAATGAATTACCACAATATGCAAAATATGATTTCCTACATGAACACATAACACCACAACACTACTTATCCCCAAATCACCCCCAAACTTAGAATATTCAATGCCCTCATTGAAGGTAATAAGAAAGATAGTAGAAACATACCTAACACATGGGTTGCCTCCCACGAAGCGCTGTCGTTAACGTCATTTAGCCGGACTCGACTAAACAGAATCACATTATACTGCCACCCTGAGTGGTTGGTGGCCCAAACGGAGGATCCTGATGGTGCTCTCCAAATTCACTTCCTGAGAGTTCAAGAGCTCTGTCAAACCAAGCGACTCGTTTGGCATATCAAATTTCCTCTTCCAAGGAACTGAATTTAACATCTGCACATGCTCTGCTTTTACCTCCTCACTACGAGGCTTGCTTAATACACAAACATCGAATATATCCGACTTCAACAACTGATCAAACGGTTTATTCTGACCAGTATCAACCCCTTCCACTCTAAAACACTTTTCATTATCCTCCGGAACATTGATGGCCTTAAACACATTAAAGGAGACAGTCTGATCTTGCACTCTCATTGTGAGCTCTCCTTTTTGGACATCGATCATCGTTTTGCCCGTGGCTAAAAATGGTCTTCCCAAGATGATGGGAATCCTCTTGTCTTCCTCAAAGTCGAGAATAACAAAATCAGCAGGAAAGATGAGCTTACCCACTTTTACTAGGACATCTTCCACCACACCTCTTGGATATGTAATTGAACGATCAGCCAGCTGCAATGTCATGTTCGTTGGTTTCGGATCAGGCAGACCAAGCTGCTCAAAAACAGACAATGGCATCAAGTTGATACTAGCTCCCAAGTCACATAAGCATTTGTCAAAAGACAATTTCCCGATAGTGCAAGGTATTGTAAAGCTCCCAGGATCCTTGAGTTTCGGAGGCAATTTCTGTTGCAGCACAGCACTGCATTCCTCAGTCAACGCCACAGTTTCCAAATCCTCAAGCTTCAATTTCCTGGATAAAATACCTTTCATGAACTTGGCATAGCTCGGCATCTGTTCTAGAGCTTCTGCAAAAGGTATATTAATTTGTAACTTCCTGAACACCTCCAGAAACCTGTCCAATTTCTTGTTGATCGCTTGCCTGGAGGCTTTTCTTGGATATGGGGGAGGTGGAAAAATCTGTTCGCTCTCTCTAGTCTGCTCCTGAGAAGATTTCTCAACAGACCTCTTGTTATTGTCCCCTTCTTCAACCAACTGCTCAGCTACCAGCTTAGGAATTACCTCTTCTTTTTCTGGGGAGGGTACAAGTAGTTGTTCCTGGAAATCTTCGTCTTCCTTGGCTGCTAATGTTGGATTGCTTGTGACTCTACCAGACCTGAGTGTTATGGCATTCACCTGCTCTTTAACTTCCCTCTTGCCTGGATTAACTTCTGGTTCATTAGAAAGAATTCCCTGAGATATTTTCAGCATCGCACTGGTAAGTTGTCCCATCTGATTCTCCACGGTCTTGAGTGAGACCGCCTGACTTTTAACCATCAACCTCAACTCTTCCAATTCAGATTGTTCTTTAAA
The DNA here is from genome assembly GCA_030848705.1 of Heracleum sosnowskyi. Classification (NCBI taxonomy): domain Eukaryota; kingdom Viridiplantae; phylum Streptophyta; class Magnoliopsida; order Apiales; family Apiaceae; genus Heracleum; species Heracleum sosnowskyi. Next base: position 118,003,294 of record CM061236.1, on the reverse strand, counting down.
AATTTGACCAGAATTTCCATGAGCTTGTTGAAATCCTGGTGGCTGAAACTGCTGCTGAAAATTCTGCCCCTGCTGCTGAAAACCTGCAGAGTTGTATGGCCTAGCTTGAAATTGCTGATGCGGTTGTTGTGATTGCTGTATGCCACCCTGATTATTGCTCCAACTGAAATTAGGATGATTCCTGTTGCTCGGATGATAAGTATTCGGGGCTGGCTGTTGCTGATTCGGAAAGTTGCTCACAAACTGCACTGATTCATTGGAAATGGCACACTGCTTCGTCTCATGTGCACCTGCACATAGCTCACAAACACTAGCTACCTGACGAATCCCATGATTTGCCAAAGAATCAATCTTCATATTCAATGCCTCTAGCTGAGCCGCTAAAGCTGTAGCTGCACTAACATCAAGAATTCCCGCCACCTTTTGCTGTGGCATTCTCTGCGTTGGACTCTGATATTCATTTTCTGCCATCATCTCAATCAGATCATATGCTTCCTCGTAGCTTTTAGCCCATAGAGCTCCATCTGATGCTGCATCCACCATCGGTCTCGACTGCCACCCCAATCCATTATAAAAACAGTTAATGATCATCCAGTCCGACATTCCATGATGGGGGCATTTTCTGAGCATCTCTTTATAACGCTCCCAAGCTTCACACAATGACTCACCCTGTGCCTGGGCAAACTGAGCAATAGCATTCCTTATGGCAGCTGTTTTCGCCATAGGAAAGAATTTGGAGAGAAATTTTTGTGCAAGCTCTTCCCAAGTAGTGATAGAACCAGCTGGTAGAGAATGCAACCAGCCTTTAGCCTTATCCCTCAGAGAAAATGGGAAAAGTCTCAGCTTCACAGCATCTTCTGACACTCCGTTGAACTTGAAGGTGTCACAGATCTCGATGAAATCCCTAATATGCATATTAGGATCTTCTGTTGGAGCACCCCCAAACTGAACTGAATTCTGCACCATCTGAATCGTGCCAGGCTTGATTTCAAAGGTATTGGCTGCAATAGCCGGCCTGACAATGCTCGACTGAATGTCATTGATCTTTGGCTGAGAATAGTCCTTCAAAGCCTTAGCTGCAGGTGCTACTCCTTCTGGTACGTCTCCCATCTTTACTAACTTTAATCTTTCTTCTTCCAATTTACGAGTCTGAGAACGTGTTCGCATACACGTTCAAGTACCTGAAACACACAGAACAAACAACTACAATCCGAGTCAGTGAACTCTAACGACCACTGATGACAAGCACATAAACTATATAAATAACACCGAGTCCCCGGCAGCGGCGCCAAAAACTTGTTGACACAAAAACACGCAAGCGTACGTGGTCACAAGTAATATAGAATAAAATTAAGTTCGTTCCCACAGAGACTGGTTTAGGTTGTTATAGTCTTGTACCTATGCAACAATGTATGGTTTTTATTCACTGCTAAGACAAGTAACAAGATAGGGTTTTGAATAACTACGATTAACTATGAAGCAATTTAATAAACTAAGAATTAATTAACTAATAAGAATTGGAATCGAATTACTTATGTAGAGAAAACATGGGATCCTAACTTCATTAAATACTTTGCTTAGAACTGAAACCTTTAATCACTATATGCAATTGTTATGATATCTGATCGGATAACACGAATCAAATACACGCTACCTGTCGGCATACGTATATCAAACTACCCATACATCCACAAAAGAGATAGAAGATGAATAGACACCAATTATGTTTAGACCCTATATGTCTATAGAATTTGAAAACATAACGGTTGAGGAACTAGTTATCCATAAAGATCACACAGGGCAATATAAGTATTTTCATCTCATACTACGAATCATATTGATAAACGAATATGAACCTATGCTAACATGGCAAGTTCTAAATCTCAAGATCCACTTTCGCTTCACAAGAGATTAACAAATTAGATGTTCGCGACGCATCTATCAATTAAGCTTAACCATACGAGGATATCAATTATACATCACACACAGATCTTTAAAGCATCAAGATACTAAACTACATAAATAAATCCATTAGAATCCCACGACGACGATTAGTTCATAATCGAACCGTTCATCATCGTGGGTTCTGATGATAACATAATAGTAATAAGTCTGTAAAACTGAATAGAATAATTAGGGTTTAGAAAGAACAAACGAGAATTCAAGTATCGCCTAATTTAGAAGAATACAAAGATTGGATGTAAAACTAGGTCTTCTTAAATCAGCCGTCTTCTTCTTCTCTTCACCGTGGACGTATATATATATGAATCTTGATATATCTCTGTATATCCCCTAGAAAACGTCCACCAAATACTTATAAAGTCTTAAGGCTAACAAATATGGCATGTTTCCTTTTCTGATCACAAAACAGCAAATTTCAGTATTTTTTCTGGCGCGGGCGCGCGGTAGTGGCGCGGGCGCGCGGAGCTTTCTGTCAAGTGTGGCGCGGGCGCGCGGGAAATGGCGCGGGCGCGCGGGGATTTCTGTCCAGAATTCCTTTCTCTTCGCGTGAGCTGTAAGATCGTCAGAATCGGACTTGTAGAACTCCAGATATGGCCAAAACAGTGAAGACTGCGCAACCTACCCGGAAAATCCGAATTTTAATCAAATTAACCTCCAACTCTTGGTTCTGCAAAACTTAATGAAAACACATTAAACACACCACATACTTGAGTTCAAGTCATCAATTTAAGTCGATATGAAGCGTTCCAAGTGGATATAAAATCCACTTATCAATTCCCTCAATTAGGGCATACCTTAGTGCTTTGACGTATAGCTTTCGTGCTTCTGAAGTGTCGTTGGGCAGCCACCCAGTTTCCAGATGAGCTTTGATGGGATCAATCCAACAACTGGAAATACCAATGGGTGCTACCAACTTTTCGTTGATGCTTGGGGTCTTCAAGACTTGGAAGTATACACTCCCTGCATAGTTTTCAATTTCAGAAGAGGCAAACTTAGACAAGGCATCAGCCTTCACGTTTTCCTCCCTCGGAACGTGCTCTACATAGCATTCATCAAACTGAGTCATGATGGCCTTAACAAGTTTTAAGTACTTGGCCATGACTTTATCTGTGGCCTCAAATTCCCCATTTACTTGGGAAACCACTAGCCTCGAGTCTCCACCTACTTTCAGGGTTTTAACTCTCAATGCTCCAGCCAGCCCTAAGCCAGCTATCAGGGCTTCGTACTCAGCCTCATTGTCTGTCGTTGGGAAGTCAAGTTTTAGTGTATACTCTATGAAAAATCCATCAGGACTTTGTAACACTAAACCTGCTCCGCTTGATTTTGTTTTTGATGGTCCATCAAAATAGAACACCCAACTTCGGGTATTCATGGGGTATTATCCATCAAAATAGAACACCCAACTTCGGGTATTCATGGGGTATTATCTCTTGCCCCCCTGACTTCTTGGTTGTTAATGGTAAATTCAACCACGAAGTCAGCTAATGCCTGGGCCTTAATAGCCGTTCGAGGCTTGTATGAGTCCGAGACCACTGATGACTTCATAGAGGACTTAGATGCCCCTCGTGGGGATGCCCTTGTTCTTGACAAGGACCCGCTGATGACTTAGAGTAGATTTTATTGGCCCTGCGTGGCTCTCTATATCTTGTTTTTATTTAAGGTCCTTTGATGGACTTTAAGATTTTATTTGGCGTTTGTAACATAACTCTTTGATCCTTCGGGACCTTCCATCCATGCATGCTATTTATGTTATATCTGTTTTGTTTGCTCACTTATATTTATTTAACTTATCTTTTGTAAAGCAATTCCTAGTACTTGGCCTCTTGAATGGGCTGGCACTTTAATCAAATGCTATTGGTACAACTTGCTCTTTAACAAAACGATAAGGAAATGCTCAAACACAGATAAGTAATAAAATAGTGAAAAAGAACTTGAATATTTTCTTTAAAAAAGAGGGTTCAACCCTTACATAGTGCTTTACTTCCTATTAAGAGCTGAAAAGCTCATAATGGTTTCGTCGACCTTATTGCTACTTGTACTATTAGGAAACAATTAAACATAATAAACTTTCAAATTTGGGGCATGCCATGTTCCTGGCATCTCAGTCCCTTATTTCTTCGTCATCTCTTGAATCCATAACCTCGATTGGGAGAACCTGCCCCCCGACTCTATTAGGCCTTAACGTAGCAGCTGGTCCTCCATATATCATATTGATAACAGGCCCTCGGGGCTTAGGATTATGATCTTGGTCATCGTCCCTCGTATCATAATTTTTCCTTTCATAGTTTCCATGCTGATTTCCTCGATTCCCATCCTTAGTGAACTTATCGAGTTTTCCTTTTCGGATTAAGAACTCGATCTCATCCTTGAGTTGCCTACAATCATCAGTATCATGGCCCGAGTCTTTATGGTACCTACAGTACTTGTTCTTGTTTCGCTTCTCAGGATCTCCCCTTAGTGGCTTCGGCCATCGAAAGTCCCTATCTTTCTCAATGTCAAAGAGGATTTGACTCCTTGGAGCATTCAACCTTGCATATTCGGTAAATTTCGTGTCTGAATCAGAGTCTCTAATCGTACGAGGATATTTGTCCTTGACATCATACTCTTGCTCCGTCTTTCGCTTATTCGAGCCACCATTATTTTCACCACCTGTGTCAATTTTCTTCATGCTTTCCTCAGCTTTGATGTACTTTCCAACCCTTTGTTGGAGCTCAGTCATGCTCTCAGGGGGGTGTTTAGCCAATGACATCTTGAAAAAGACATATGTGGTTCCTTGTTGAAGGGCTATCATAGCTACCTTGTTATCTAGATCAGGTATGTTTAATGTCTCCTTGGTGAAACGTTTGAGGTAATCTCTCAACGTCTCGTTCTTTCCTTGAGTTAAGTTCATGAGTGAAGCAGAGCTTTTTTCATGTACCCGTCCACTAATGAACTGACTGATGAAGGCCGTGCTCAAATCTCTGAAACAACTGATAGAGTTGGGCGGCAAGCGGCTATACCATCTTTGGGCCATGCCAGCCAGGGTTTGAGGAAACGCTCTACATTTAAGAGCATCAGTGACTGGTTGCAGCAACAGTGCATTCGAAAAAGTCCTCACATGGGTTGCGGGATCACCCGTTCCGTCATATGCCTTGATAGTAGGCATCTTAAATTTCCTTGATACATGAGCGTCCATTACCTCTTCAGTAAAAGGTGGAATAGGATCGTCTGGGTCACCCAGCTGTGTCAAAACACGGGGATCTGACCTGGGAATCTCCGTCCTTGGAGCCCTAGCTCCTTCTTGCCTCCTTGAAGGTGTTCCTAAATCAATTAGGGGGACATCTCCTGCCCCTTGGTTCGAAGGCTGAGTCTGCCTCCTTTGTTGCTCTATCTCCATGTTTTTCTTTAGTTTCTGGATCTCGGCCTCATGAGCCCTTATCCTTTCCATGGCAGTCATAGGTGCCCTTGTAGTTGCCCCCCGATTCCTTCTTCCAAGGGGCTCTTTGCTGGCTCTTCTTCTTCTGGGTGCTCGATCTCGTCCTTCATCAGACGAGTTGTCTTCAGAGTAGGGCCCAGAATAATCCAAGTATCTTCCTTCAGGGATGGGTCCCAATCCTCGAATGTAGGTTGGTTCGTATGGGGCATGGCCACTCCTTCCGGCTTCAGGGGGATAGTTGGGCAGTCCATATGCTGGATTTGTGCTCATAGGAAGCACGGTTGTGGAGATCTGTGCTCCATGGGGAAGGTTATGGTCGAGGGGCGAGACAACCATCTGAAGAGGGTTCGTCTCGTTCTGAGGTATGGAAGCTTGGGGATTCATCCCTTGTGGTTGAGACACCACCTCTGTGGTGATGGGAAACGTCCCTAGTGGTTGAGAAACCACTGTCGTGAGGGGTAACGACCCTGATTCCGTGATGGTTGGAACAGTGGTGGTGACAGTTGATTCAGTAGCGGTTGCTGTTCTTCGTGTTCTAGCCATGGTTGATGTCGTCTTCCCACAGACGGCGCCAAATGTTATGGAATGAAAAGTAAATTTAGATGTTGACGGCTGTATTCAATGAATGATGGTGGACAATCGTGTCTTTATGGCTGCTCTCGTGGTTCGTGACTAAACAGGTCCTCACAAGATGCCTACGTATCTCTGTTATGTAGAGAATCAAGCCAAAAAACGTAGTTCTGATTGTAGGATCAGGGTCCTTATATAGGCGTCAGGAGCCTTGCATTTAGAATAGAATTAGGTGACTTGGGGGCCAAGTCGCCTTCTTAGATCAGGATTGTGAATCCTATTTTGTAGGAGACTGACTCCTAGTTGGTTTGTGTGTCTTGATTGCTGATTCTTGAAGAGTTTAATATGTTTTGGACTCATTTAATGAGCTGGTAATTTCCCTTATTTATTAATTACGAAATTAATAAATGATTAGGGTTTTGGGCCTTTTTATCGGGCCTAATTCTTGGACCGAACTAGGTCTAATTAATATATCATTAATTACATATCTAGGGTTATTTTTAGCCCATATCAGGTACCTAGCATTGAATAATGCTAGGGGTACCAAATTGGATCTCAAAATTAATCTCAAATATCACATATCATGTTCTTATTGACTATAATTTAATTAATAATAGTGGACCCTCCTGTATTCACATTAATTCCCCAATAAAATCATCTCAAACTTCCGCATTACCAATACCACATCATTTGATATCAAAATTCGATACCCAATTTGATATCTGCGGCCTTACTCATTTAATATACTAGTAATTGCATAATTTTATATAGTTAGTGATGGTGGAAGGTGGGGTTGTGAAGTGCAAAATTGTATGTAGATGGAGTATAATTAATGAGTGACAAGCAACTTGTGGTTTTGTCATCCTCCCCTTTGCTTATCCTCTCTCTCTCTCTCTCTCATTGGAGCTCTGATATTGATTTATCTGCTTTTCTGTTGCTACTTCTGTATTGCATCTCTTGGTAACCAAGATTAAACATATATTTGTATACATAGATTGTGTTTAATGGATAGCTCTACTTCCCCTGTTTTTCAGCCAGAGATGATAGAAGAAAAATCTGATACTCAGCCTTCTAAGAAAAGGTTTGTTGGAATTTCATAGCATGCATCAACTGTTCTTTCCCTTATATAGTTGTGTGTGTGTGTGTGTAAATTGTAACTGTGTGTTTTGAAAATATTTAGGAAACTGTTAGAGAAGACTGTTGTAACTGTGAAGATTGAGGAAAATGAAAACAAGAAACATAAGAGTGAAGGGCCACCTCCTGATGCTTGGACTTGGAGAAAATATGGCCAAAAGCCCATTAAAGGATCTCCATTTCCCAGGTACCCTTGATACTGTTTCTACCAACATGTGTGTGTGTGTGTGTGTTTGAGATCCTGCAAGCAAGTTAGCTTCCTGCATTTAACAAACCATCAAAACTTATAATTTGCCCTATGCCTTGACATGCAACTATAATCAGTAGATGATGTTCCCTTATTTTTGACTAAATGTTTTCGGCATCTGATTCTCTGCAGGGGATATTATAGATGTAGCACATCAAAAGGTTGTTCAGCCAAGAAACAAGTGGAAAGGTGCAGAACAGATGCTTCATTGCTCATAATCACTTACACTTCCACTCACAATCATTCGAGTACCAAGGAGCTAAAACAACTAAAAGAAGAGCACGGAGAAGAAGAAGAAGAAGAAGAACCAGAAGTTGAAATTACCAAAGACGACAATAATCATGAGAAACAAGAAGATTCAAAAGAAGTAAAGGATCAAGTATCTTCCTTTGATGAAGATGGTGCTAGTGACATTGTTAGTAATTTTCACTATATACATTCTCCACTGAATAGCTCTAATCATCAAGACGTTATCACTAACATCGACCACGAAGAGGAAATCCAGTTTACCGAAAATGTTGTATTTGATGAGAAAGATAAACCTCTTTGCTATCCTCATCTTATGACCTTGACAAAACACAAATCAGAGGAAAATGACTTCTTTGATGAGCTTGGAGAACTGCCCACATCTTCTTCTTTTACAAGCTTTATGTGGGGCAATTTCTTTGAGGATAGGATTCTTATTCACTTACCCTGATATTAAATTGAGTTTCCTTTTTGTAACTTTAGGAAATGTACTTGATTGTTCATATACTTATATATTCTTAAGTTTTTCTCTAGTACTAGTCTTGTTCAGTTGCAGAAATGAAAATGCATACCTCAGTCGAGGCATATTGCAGAAATTTAAATACTCGCAAATACGTGCCTCAATCGAGGCATGGAGAGAAGAGTGGTATCGACTAAGTTACAGCTCTACGACCATATTTGTAATTTTTACGAACTATTAACTAGATAATTCCATAGGAACAAGAAAGTTAGCAGGGGGGTGAGGAGCCCTAGTGATTTAGAAATTGATAATGAGGTCTTTATTTTACTAGCAACAAGTGGTTTAGGGGGGGGGGGGGGGGGGGGGGTGTAAATAACAATTCTGTGCTTCATTGGATTGGCTTCCACATAAAAATTGTGCTTGCTGATGAATAATATAAACTTACATTGGTGTCTTGTGCTTTGAGAAGTTTGGTTAAAAGTTTCTTTGTCTTTGCTTAGTGTTGTTTTATTATACAGAGCAGAGAGATTCCTTTTCCGGTAAATGCCAAAACTTGCAAACCACCACCACTGCATTCGGATTCAAAAGAATCTTGCACTAGATTCTACGTTCCATAATATTGAGTTGGATAAGGTTATGCAATTCAAAATGAACAAAATACATCCGCTTCTGAACATTCTATAACTCTCGGAAGTTTGATTCGTAGATCAAACCAAACATGTCCGGTATATCTCAAATATAGGATATCACATGCACAAACATAATAAAAGACCACTACATTGAAGGTAGTACATGAAAGGTCCTTTAAAAGACTCACGTGCATGATATGAATTACCATTGTACGCGTAAAATGATTGGGAGTTTCTGTAAGTTTGCAACTTAAATGCCAATGGAGAAAACACTATAGAAGAATACCATTCATTGAATCAATCCTCATCAATACTCAGGACTCAGCAACGTCCCCACAGGAACGCCTACCCACCCTATTCAAATTTTTGCAGGAAGTGTATCATTCTAAGGGCCATACCATAAATATACAGATACAGATATATCTCTGCATAATTGCATTCAATCATCTTCCCCTTTCTTCAAGTCTCGCATTCTAAAATTATACCCAAGTGACCATTCATACATGTAAAAGATAATTTGGCATTAGTATTTCTCCAGATTTTCGGAATTTCGCAATGGAAGTTTAATCAACCCACAAAATTTTGAGTATATGACTTCACAATCTGAAGTGGATAACATGTACTGCAGATAAAGAACATTGTGAGGTCCTCAATATCAGACCATCATTAACAAAAAGATGGGGTGCTTAAACAAACAAGCAGTGACAACATTTGATCGCTTAACATGTTTAAATGACAACTAATTCACAACAACGCATGACCTCACTCCAATGGAGCTAGTAAACTACCAAGGGAGCCCTTCAAATTTATGGAGAATGAGTTTAATGATTTGTTTACAATACGATCATCGACATTGCTCTGGGATCAAATTCGTGCTTTTCAATGATTTCACAATAACACTGTCTATAACCATCAACTATCATGCCATATTATTTGGCTTCTTTAGCTCTCATAAACAAATCACCAAGATTATCCCAACAAATACTCTCCAGGCTTTTCCACACATTCCGTTCGCCTCAAAGGGTTAATAACATGTCCCCAGAAGTGCTTGTACTTGGGCAAATTCCTACAGTTACATGTAAATTGTGGAGTTCATCTAAAGGGGCCTGTAAATTTTCAAACAAATAAACCCACTGCAAACACAAAAAAAGATATATAAAAACTGCCAAAAACGATACAAAAACTGTAAAGCTTATGCGGACAAAACTGAGTTTCCAATGATGGATATAATCTATCAAGTGCACAGAATTTAAAGCAGAAAAGGAAGCAAATTTGTTTTTTAATATTAGAAGTACAGATAGGGTCATAGGGGTAAGGAAATCGACTTGGTACCAAACAGTACAAGCTGGATATAGAAACTAGGAATAGTTCTATGCAACTATAATATAGTTATCTGCTTCTCAAGCTTCAAATGAAGGATAAAACAAGCCGATTTCCCAATACTACTGTCCAGTTCTGCTCTAGAATGAAGAACTTCAACAGCCCCTCTCCTACATCTGTAGTCATGGTAATTACCAAACATTCATCACAAAGTCTATACAAGACAAGACAACTGTGCAGCAGGAATGCCTGCACTATTTGACAAAAGAGACTGCTACAAACACTAGCAGCTAGTATCTCCACCCTGCATCTTTTCATGAATTGCCTTGTAGCACTGGAGACTGCAAAGAGGAACTTTTGTCTTCGAATCTCTATATCTGTAAGGGTTGCTACAAGATGGACCAGCACATTTTTCACGTGGAGGAGGATAACTGAAAATCAATAGCAAATAATTTAGAAAAGTAATAAGCAAAAACCAGCATCAAAACAACCAGTTCAACAAGTATTTTCTCCCTTTTTTCCTGATTGGTTTCTCTTAGCTCCTATATCCGATTTCTCATGATAGAAACTATGTTAGTATTTCTAAACTATTAAACTAGACCAAAAATTCGGCCAACCATACTTATTTGCTGACATGGACATTGAAAGAAATTGCAAATTTTATTTAGCAACAACTTCCTCCCAGTCGGATTTTTTCTTAATTTACAGTAAGTAAATGTGTGGCCTGCCTGTCAAACATTATCCAATATGCTACAAAATAATAATGGGCAATCTCTTACAAAAGTATGTACAGAGATTAAAACGAAGCAAATCCCTTGACAAAGGAACTAAAACAATAGCTTAGTCCATGTCACTATTTATAACAAGCTATAGGAAGTGAGCAAGAAACCAAATAGACCGACTGCACAAACAGAACAAACCCATACACTCAATAGGTACGCCATAAAGTGTTTTTTAAAACATCTGAAACTAGGTCATATTATACACTAAACATTATTTAGAAAACGAATAAGAAACGGCACCTGCAGGGTTTGGGTTCAAATATATGAGGCAAACCCACATCCTCTGAAAAGGTAACTGTGGTTCCAGTAGGGCCCATCACACATCTAATAGTATTTGGTGGAAGGGTCCGTGCATTGGCAGCCCTCTCCTGCACAATACAAGGATAACAATATTAAATTGAACTCGTTGAGATTTAAACATGGCGGCAGACTTCACAATACCTGAGCCAACTCTTCCTGGCGCTTCTTTATTTTATCTTCTCGCTTCTTTCTACTAGAATCTTGACCGAGTATTTTTCTGATTGCCTCAGCCTAAGACCAATAATCGTGGAAAATCAATACCAATCACTAATATGAAGACAATGTAACAACCTCAAGAACAAAATAAAAAGATTGAACAAAAGCAAACCTCCGACTCCCGAGCTGCCTTCTCACGCTGCAATCTACGCCTCTCAGCAGCCTCAGCTTTCTTCAGCTGCTGTTCAACTTCCGTGAGTTTCTCCTTTTGCGCTGGAAGGGCCAAAGAACAATTAGCTAATAAAAAAACAATAAGTTCAACCCTCCTCACTAATACAACTTCTTTTCTTTGTAAATTCAGAGGGTTCACAGGGCAAATATGTCCAGATGCTTTGCAAGTATTTTTCTGTTCACATGATTTTTAGACTCAGAAACAAATTGTCAGATGTTAGAATTGCTAAGTTTGTCCACAGAATCAGAGGGGAGAAGTATAAAATTTCTTTTCAATCCACATTAATTGAACTGCAAAGATATGAATCCCCCACACTAGATCCAAACGGCTTCTGAATATATGTTTTCTTTAATATTATTAGGAATAACTACATTACAGCAATTATTCAAATAAGAAAAAGAACTAAAGTAAAACAAAACAGAAATAGAATGTGATAAAACATACTTCGAGGTGGAGGTGGCGGCAGACCATTTGGAAACTCAATTGCATTTGCTCCAGCCACATAAGAGGAATCCTTTCCAGATACCAGGGCTCGTTGACGCGTAGTAAGACCTATTTCTCTTTTGCTTTCTGCTGGAGAATCGATGTTATCCTTCCCTAGTTTTTTCTGTTTACCTTCTGGCTCCCCTTCAGACAATTGTTTTTCCTCCTCTTCATAATCTGTGTCCTCCTGCACCCTCTCCAATTTGGCCTTTTTACCATCTTTATCCGACCTTGAAGGACCAAAATCTTTTGCATTTTCAAGATTTCCAACTTTTAAAACCTTGGACAGACTTCGCTCTTTAGTGCCAGATTCTTCTACGGCACCTTTGCATCGTGCAGCAATCTTAGAAGTTTTGAGTTTTTCCAAGTACCGGATCTCATCATCGCCGTCATCAAATTCTCCACTTAATTCACGTTTCTTTGACACTCTCTTGTTTTTGCGATCTTGATCCGACTTCTCTGATTGCTTTCTAAATATATTTTTATCACACATCTTACCAGTAGGAATTTCCTTCATATGATTAAAATCCCCTTTTGAGAAATCTTTCCATGGGATTCCTTTCAAGTCACTGTTTTTGTCAAGAGGAGAACTGTCTTCATCAGAAACATCCTGAAATACAACCCCGAAAAAGGATCAGATTATTTCCACATACTGAAAAAAAATAAAATCTAAGAGAAAATATTGAAGACCAATTAAAATGTAGTAGTGCAAAAGATTCAGTTTCCATAGTGATCAAACACAGCCCTAGTTCTGCGTCCAGAAAAATTACATTATGTGCTTCAGTCAGGATATATCTCACGTACTAGAAAATCAACTATACCGCCTTGAATTTCCAAAGAAATGTATAGACTAAGTCAGAATCTAGAACAGAAGACACAATATAGCACAATTTCCTATTTTAAATTTCATGTTAGTTATACAAGCATGTAGTTTTTCATTCATTTTGAGATGCAAACTCACCTAATAAGATTAAGTTATACACTCAACCTCCTTGAGCTACTACGATTTACAAACTACTTCACTAATCATCCTCAACAGAAACACAAGTCTCATTTAGCAAAAAAAAAAAGCTTCAGCCATGCTATCAGACAATCAATTTATAAAGCTTTAACGCATACTTGAATTGCAGACTCCAGATACATTATATGAAATTAAATAATAATGATTTACTTAGTTTTATCAGATAATAGCAGACCTGGAGAATCGGATTAGGCAGTGCCCGAGGAGAATCTGATATTTGAGCACTCTTTGTAGAAGATCCACTTCCTGATGTAGCATGAGAAGTGGGCTTCGCTTCAATGGTGCGTGTCACACCACCAACCTTAAGCTTAAACTTTTTAAACTTACTCTTGGTTGCAACTCCATCCCCGCCAAATCCTTGTTGCCTGCTAGGAGCAGAACCTCCATTATGCCTGCTAGGAGCAGAACCTCCATTATGCAGCTTTTGGTTCATACCTTCTCTTTGCTCATTATCAACTATCAAACTACCATTGCTACATAATGTAGTAAATCCTTCATCCCCCTTCAACCTTTTATGGGCACGTTCAGTACTAACTTTGGTGCCCGAGGAACGCATTAAAGCACATTGGTTAAGGTTAAAAACTTTCCTCTTAGATCTACCATTATAACCAGCATTCTCATCACTACAGACTTTAACTGAAGAATCTGAAAGCTGTTCCGACAATAAGCTTGACTGGCCACGACCCTCAAGTAATGGCTGTGAATCAGGTTTAGGTTGACTAGACGCTTGGCTTGGCTTCCTCTGGCTTCTCTTCCTCCTCCCAGGGATTTCAATACCTTCAAATGGAGCAGTACACTTGTCCATTTGAACAATGATACCAACGTCAACACAGACAGTTTCCTGCAGAATACGAACTGTCAGCTGTATACATAATTGTTCATTAGTTAAACAACTATATCCTACGTACAAGATTAATGATAACAATCATTAGGTAATCAACCATTTTAAATGGTTGTCAAATTAAAAGAAAAAACATGCCAGGGTATATATTAGTGCATAAAATGTTAACCTAAATTGAAAGCACTTGACTACCTTACAAAAAAAATTCAATTTCAACATAAATTAGGAACACAAAAATAGTTGGCTTACAATAAAAACACCAGATATATTTACAATTCACCCGCAAGTAGGCAATCACAGCTCAAAAACTATAAAAAAAAAAATTAAATTAGACAACAATAAACAGTGCTAATATCAGAATCAAATCTAGTATACAAAGAACTTAAACAATATACACTTAGATTCCAACGTATATAGAATAACCATTACCATTGAGCTACTCGGATTAGCGGTTCCAAAAGTGATAGCTAACAAACACAAACCCTAAAAATACAACAACAAAATCCCAAACTTACCAATAAAATCAAATTCTGGTGCACCAAACTTAAAAACAGTCGAACATTTAAGATCAAACCTATATACGCTCTTCCGAAAACCAGTCCGAAATGAAATAGTAAAAACCAACAAAAAACACAACAAATCTACACACATTCCCGTATCAAATGCTATTATCTCATACCCACTTACTGAAATCATCTTATATACAAATGCAACAACATAAGACAAAGCCTAACACATTGAATACAAACATAAATCCATATCCAATTAAGAAATATACAAACATAGATAGATAGATAGATAAAGAATCACCTTCTCGCTGATTGCAGATATCTGAAAACTCCAATAATTGAAAACCAGCGGGAGAGACGAGAGAGAGAGAGAGAGAGAGAGAGAGAGAGAGAGAGAGAGAGAGAGAGAGAGAGAGAGAGAGAGAGAGAGAGAGAGAGAGAGAGAGAGATGAGAGAGAGATGGAGATAGAGAAAAGAGAATACAAAGCGGCGGAGTATAGACACAGGATATTTGTGTGTATATATAAGAGGAGATAGGGGGGTTATGAATTGGGTTAGGGTTTGTAAAAGTAATCTTCTCCATGGAATATTTTGTGCTGGTATCAAATTTAGGAATTTCCGACCTGGTTAACTCGGTGAACCGACTCGGTGGGTTGGGTTATCACTCTCCTTCCTCACACCCTTTGATTTTTATATTTTCTTTCCCTCCTCTTTCTCGTTTGTTGCTTTATGTCCTTCCCTAGTTTACACATCCTCCTCCCCAATATTATTGTTGTGTAAAAATCTATTTCCTGTATAACAGGACAAAATACTCCATTTTATTTTATTCAAACTAGCATAATAGTCCGTGCGAGGCATCGATCATTCTCTAGCATTGTATCAAAATACATATCATTTTTAATTTTAAACGGTTTAAATGAAATAATTTCCTGAAAATTTTGTTGCAGTTACTTATATTCCCTAATGAAACTCAAGTGCAAAATCACATGTCGACCAACATCTAACAATTACATAATAAAGCTTGGGGCTATCAATAATATTGTTATAAAGATCTGACATAATTAAAGACCGATATTTTTCAACCCAGAGTAACTTTGTGCGTTTTATAAAGCACCAAACGTCAATCACATATGTAGAAATAGTCTGACCCAAGCAATAAAGCATGTCCCTCAACAGTGCAGTAGTGTGTCCTAACTGTATAAAATTCATGAATACTAATTGTACTATTCCTCCGATGTTGTGAACTTTCCACATCACGGTGTTTGATATTAGTTTGATACACATCTCTTCTATAGGGAACAGTAGCAATTGACATAATTCGTTTAATTTTACGACTTAAAAGATATATTTAAATGTAATTATATATTTTTCGTTTACACATGTTTAGTTATAATGTCCTTGTTTTAATTTACATATAATTTGACTTGTTCATATAAACATTAAAAATAAGATATTTTATAGCTTATTGTACAAACTAACACAAATAAACCGATTCTTTTAATATGTTCGAATTTACGTCATAAGTAGAAAACATCTAGTAATTTGATCTTATAATAACTCCGAACTTTGGGCAAGAGAACATAAAGTTTAAAAATAAGAGTGTTTTTCTTTTTTGTTCTTCTTAGAGTTTTTCATCGACACAAATTAAATTTTGAAATGAAGTTGTTTAATATTTTAATTTCTTTCTTTTCCAAGGTATATCTGAAAACACAATTACAATATAAATGAGTTGTACAATGATGACATATTTTGATCTTATATCAGTTATAATTTTGACACCTCAAGAAATTGACTATTTATCAACATAATGTTGAGAAGCGGTTGAGATGTCTTTCAATCAAAATGTGAAAAATTAATAATATCTTTTAAATTATTAATAATTTAACTTACTCATAGGTATAATGTGGTTGATCGATCATAATATTTTGTGTACGTGTCTGCCATGCGTTATCCTATTTTCTAAAATGTATTGATTCTTGTTAACTTGACTATTTTAATCCAATTTTTTCAAAGTTTATTATCTTTAATTTCCAAACGAAATTTCTAAGTGTATATTATCCGACATTATAATCGATGTACATATAGATTAATTTTTATATTTTGTCATATTATATATTATATATGATCTTTTTTTGATTTATATAAGATTCATTTAACGATCTTTTTTGTTACTATCTAATATTTTTAAGAATCTCATCTTTCAATTATTTTACCTCATGATTAAATAACTTTTTCAAACATAGTTACATTTATTGATTAATTCGATTATGACTAATCAATCTATTTTTCTTTGATAAAATTACTATATAAATTCATATTAATATTAACTAAAAATATGGTAAGACAAATTTACATTACGTGATATTATTATCAATATTTTTGAAATTGGTAGAATACATAATCACGGACCATATTTCTTTTAAAAATAGAAAATTTTAAACATAACATCATTTTACTCAAATGTTAAAGTAATAGTAAAAACAGGATACATGTTGGATTTATGTAAAAGAATTTTAATTCAAAATTAGAAAATTATGTAACACAATGATTAGAAGGATGAATTATTTAAATGAAATTAGCGGTTTAGTTCATCACAAGAAGTAAAATAACTCATCTTTTTCATTAAATAAGGGAGTGACAATTTGTTTTCGAAATTGGTTTTACGTACCATATTAGAAAACTAATATACAAAATTTTAAAAATAATGTGAATCACCATTATTTTAACTTTAAAGTATAGGACAAATAAGAGGTCGGATTTATCTAAAAGGATTTTAAAATAGAAACCAAATGATAATGTAGCACAATGGTTCAAAGGATGAATTGTTTAGAGGAGGTTAGTGGTTCAAATCACCACTTAAACAAAATTAATTTCATTTTTTCAAATTAAATAAGTGAGTGGCATATGCATGTAATTTTGTAACATGAAAGGGTATATCAGTAATTTCACAAGGGATTTTCTTGCTCAAATTACCCCTATGTTCTCCTATTATATATAGAAGAGATTATACTCTGTAATTTATTGTGTTTTATTATTTCTTTGTTTATTGCTGGACATAACATTTAAAAATAACAATTTTTTTAATAAAATTAACAAAAATAATAATTTTTGAGTGGTTATTTGTTTTTAACGATTGGAATAAGGTATCTCATTATACCCCTTTGATACATACGTATCTCAAGAAAAATTGTATGTTACCCAAATGCCAGTTGGGTATCCTCATGTGACAAATGTGTATTACATATAAATCTAATACCCTAATTATACTTGCATATTCAAATTGGTAAAATTAACCAACCCTTATCAGAATGGATATTTTCATCAACTCTAACTAAAAAATGGGTACAATTCACCACCACCCACATCAAAGTCTTAAGCCAAATTCTAGTCTTAATGATTTTATTTATCAGTACAATCATTAATTTTTTTAACCATTTTATATTATAAAAATAAAATAAGTAGGAACCCAATACATAGATCCTAGCCCCCTTAGGTACAAATTCACACTTCCTACGATCAAAGCGTAGGAAGCAAAAAGTTCAAACCAACACTTCCATAAGTACATTTACATATATTGAAGCAAAAGACATAAAGTAACATCCTAAGAATTTTTATCTACACCGGGATTAACATGAGCAAGATGATCAACATCAGAATCAGCAGTAGCAAGCCCTTCACAATGACTTGCATTTTGGCCTTCATCATGTCCTTCATCATCATTTAGCTTCCTCAGGGCATATACCAAATTCTCCATCTTCTGTTGTATCTACATCTTCTCTTGCATTTTCACTCATGGAGTGCCTTGATCACTTTGAACATGAGATCCTTGGGGAGTCTTCTTCTTCTTAGGGGAAGTTCCAGAGCTTCCAGATCCTCAATCACTCCATTGAGCAGAGTAGTTTCCTTTCCACGGTCATAGGCCCTCACACTTGTTCCCTGAACATTGTTATTATCATCCATAATACCAAAAGTTCAGTCATAAGTGTAGCAAACCTTTTTCCTGGGAGGTATAGGTAAGTCCTCCACAGGCTCTACAGCCATTCTATCCAAATCATCTTCATACAGGTCCCCAGAGAGGTCAACTTCGGCATTCAGTAGAGTAGGGCTTTCTATATCACTGTCCTCCTCTAGAATAAGATCTCGATATTGGCTAAAGTCAGAGCTCAACTGAACCTTACAAGGTGACTTCTGGACAAAGTCCTCCACCACATCCTCCACAGAGTAAAGCTCATTTAGTTCACGACAACATCAAGAATGACTTGGTGAGAGACAACTTTCACAGTACTGAAACTTCTCAAATGTCACCAACACTTTACTTCTATGCCTAACAACATAGTTTGCCACCATAATAAAGGATGGTATAGAGGCCATACTGCCTCTATACCATTATTCAACGCATCATTATACGTTTCACTTGAGAGAACTATTGGAGACCCAATAGTTTTAGCCACAAGACAAATTCCTTTCATGGTCCAGTAAAGAAAAGGAATTCGAGTGAACCTAACCCATACTTTAAACTTTATAGACACATCAATCTTGGGTGAACATTCATGCCATTTTCTCAATAAAAACTCACACTAACCAATCTTACAAGGACTCCACCTTAAGGTTGAATTAACACCAGAATCATTTTTTAAAATGCAAGACCAAGTAACCTTCATGATGATGGTATACATTTAATAGACCAACAGATTCAAACATGTTGAGAGCAAGTAATTTCAATTCATTGAAATCAAATTTAGACATAGAAGATCTAGGAAGAGCACGTCAGCAATTAACCCAACTCAAAGCAGAGGAGCTAAGAAACTCAACTGAAGGGTCCACACAAATTACACCATTATCCTCAGTTAAAACATTCTCCGAACAGGTGGAGTAGATGTCTAAACCTCTAGAGAGAGATAAAGGAGAGAGGGGAACCTGAGTATGAGCTGGTTCGTCGCCACTTGGATGACCCAGTCTATTTCCATCGTCCAAGTTCGTTGTTGATGTAGTACCAACCCTACCACTTTGTTGCCCAGTAAATAACAATTGTAGAAGGGGGGTTGAATACAATTGTATAAGATTCTAGACTTAATCAAGTATATAACACAAATATGAAAGAACAATAACAGCTTTATTAAATCTGATATAAAACTGTTACAAACTCTCTCAAGAAATTCTGATGTTCTTGAGAGCTGCTAGGTTACACAAATACTCGAGTGTATGATCGTTCTTAAAACGAAACCTAAACTGTGTTATATACATCACACAGCTTCTCTATCAACAACAAGATAAGTCCTAATCAACTACAAAGATTGAAACCTATCCATAATTGATAGCTACATTCTACAAACCAGGAACCGACAGAATAAATTTCCATGTTTAACTAGACTCCAAATATAACTCGAAGTAGGAATCCTGATCAGCTTCCAGTCCTGATGATCAATCCTGATCCCAGTCCTGATATTCATCTTGATCCTGACGACCATGCAATCCTGATGACGTCAGCAATCCTGATCAGTTGAGTCTAGCTCCTGACGATCATTGAATTCTGATCTAACAATCTCCCCCAATCTCATACTTTGTGAAATAAAGTATAGATTCCTAAGATTCAATGATGTCAAAAACATATATACAAAATGTACAAGTATCTGCAGCAACAACTTATCTGTTTAAATTCTTTGATAGAACAGATTCATCTTCAAGAAGTTGGATAACAAATTTTCTTCTTTTTCTTCAAGAATTTGAATCAGTCTTTCCTTAAGATTTCTGAGTTCTTCATCTTCCTCATTAATCTGGTAGATAGATGCTCTGAGATTCAATATGGAGCTTCTCTGAAGACTAAGTTCTTCAAGCAAAAGATAAGCAATTTTCTTTCCATCAGGATTGAGAGTAAGTTGAGTCATGCCAAAAGTTACTTCTTTAACAGCAGTACCCCTTTGCATTTCCACATCCTGACCTCTTTGATTTAAGTACATGGGAGTATAATTACCATTGAAATTATTGTTTCCATCCAGTCTTCTTCTTATTGTTGACAAAATCATGTCACTGCACACTTTGCACATTTGATTCTTCAATCTCAAAAGATAATGAACATATTTCAGTTCCTGTGTAGTTTTCATCAGCAGATCTTGAATAGATAGCATCTTCACACTACCATCTTTCATGAAGTACAGAAGCTTTTCTTTCTTGTCAAAACCATCATGACAATCTATAACTATATCAACATCTAGTAAATTGTTCAGGTTTTCAGAAGTTAAAGTACCTCCAATTTCAGTTAAGGAGTAAGGATCTACATATGACATATTTAGATATTCAGCATCCCTGTGTCCAATACCTCCTCTTGAATTGCTTGACAATTGCTTCATATTTGAAAACATCCTTAGCCATAGTGATTTTGATCTAACCATATCAGATAAATCAACAACACTTGAAGCACTTGTAATAATTCCACCAGACTGAAAATTGAATGGTGTATCACACCTTAGTGTACTAATATGTTTCCACTTCTTGTCTTTCTCTTTTTCATGAGCATAGCTTCTTTCAAGTAAAGATTCTTGTCTGCTTGGATTCCTCCACTTTCTTTCATTTGAGAGTTTAAGCCTTTGCATATAGAGATTGAAATCTCTATTTGTTTTTCTTGTGATTTCTCTTCTTCTGGCTTCTTCTTCTTCATCTACTTCCTTGTTGTGAGAGTCAACCACAGTAGATAAGATTATCAAATCAATCTCTTGCAGAATTTCAGAATCATCAGGATCTTGAATATTATCAGGAACAACATCAGGATTAGATTCTTCAATTTGATTTGTATTGCAGAGAGTTGATTTTCTTGATTTTCTTCTCAATTCAGTTTCTTCTTCGATATTTCCATCATCACCAAAAGTAGATCTGTCAGGAACTACTAGAGTTTGAATAGGTTCAGGAATTTCTTCAATTCTTAACCCTCTAGACCTTGTCTGTCTAGGTACTGTTTGAGTTGAAGAACCTCTTCTACTTCTTCTAACACCTCTCCTACCTCTGCTTCCTCTACCTCTAGTAGAAACAGAATAGATTTCCATTATCTCTTTTTGTTGTCTCAAGAATTCTTCATTTGAGAGATCTGGATATTCTTCACTTGCTGTAGAGAGTGCTTTTCTGGCAAATAATTGTTGAACTCTTTTATCAGTATGATAAAGAGTAACAATTCTACCATCCTTTGTAGTAAACTTCTGGAATAAATTTGATGCATCTTCAGGATTATCAATAATCACATCTTCATCACCTTCAGGAATTGTAGCAAGAGTATGTGTTGGGATTTATGGGTGATAGCATAGAAACAACTTAACTTTGATTGTACTTAATTTTTTAAATTAAGTAGAACATACTGTCATAGCCAAAGTATGTTCTTGTAATCAGTATGTAATGTTATTCTAGTTGTATTATTTGAAAGAAGTTCACTTGTGTGTTCAAGCCTCAAAGAATGCTTTTTGGATGACAACATGAATAAAGGTTACTGTCCTAAAGCTGTGACAGTAAGATTACAAGAAGACAGAATGTTGCAAGTCACGACAGCATATTTACTCTGACAGCAACATTGGCGGAAGACTACGCGACAGCAACTATTGTCCTCGACAGCAAGTTTGGGATCCTCGACAGCACTCTATGCGGGGAACTCATACTGTCACCAAAAGATCATTCCTGTGACAGCAAGCTTTGCGGCAAAAGTAACTGTCTCAATAAAGATCCTTATGCTAGGTATCTTTCTCAGTCAAATCCCGTGACAGTTTAAATGTTCAAGAAACAGGCGTGATGCAGCATCCCTAAGCTGCACCAAGTCTGCAAGACTACGACAGAAGCTTCAAGGCACTACAAATCAAAAGCGAATCAATTCAAGAGCAAGGTCAAGTCTTTATCTGCTGAATTGGTTTAGCTGGAAATAGAATGAATCTAGGTTGCTTTCTTTGTAATGTTTATCTGACATGTTAGCAATTTAGGAAAGTCACATGGGTAAGACAATCTGTAAGAAGCTGCCACTTGACAGTGACAGCAGCTTTACAAACCCGTGACTGATAGTGATAGGGTTAGTCATATACCTACTATCAACTCATTCTAGAACTGTAACGAACACAAGCAAGTGTCTAAGAAGAAAAACCCGAAGCTCGAGATCTTTTTCTTGAGGTTGTAGCAACACTTTGCAAAATAAATAAAACATTTATTTTGTGAATCTTGTTCTTACTAAATACTGTTCGTGATTGCATATATTGCTGATAACGTTTAATCTTGATTTTAGTTGTTGAAATTTAGATTGAATTTTATCAGTATTGCATTCATCCCCCCCCTTCTGCAATACACAAGGACTAACAACTGGTATCAGAGCTTTCAGATTAACATACATATCTGAGATCCCGGAGAAAATGCAGAAATCAAACAGTATCAAGATCCCAGCTTTTGATAAAGAGAACTACAGCATTTGGAAAAGAAAAATCTTGTTGTTTATCAAAGCTGCAAATCCACTATACCCAGGTATACTCGAGAATGGTCCTTTCATTCCAAGAAAGGAAATTGAAGCCACAACAGTGAATGGTGAGATTATTCCTGCACATTGGGTTCCCAAAGATCCCTCAGAATTCTTGGAACCTGAAAAGGAGAAAATGGTGCTAGATGATCATTTGTAACTTATCTTGCTCGATTCTCTCACACTGGATAAAGCCATGTGTGGAAGTGTAATAAGCTGCACATCAGCCAAGGAGATGTGGATCAGGTTAGCCTTACTCTGTGAAGGAAGTGAAGAGGTTAAGGGCAACCAAAGGCAAATTCTAATATCTCAATATGAGGCATTCATGGCCAAGCCTGGTGAAGACTTAACCTCCATGTTCGAAAGGTTCAGTAAGCTCTTAACTGAATTACAGATACATGGCAAGTACTATGACAGAAAAGAATTAAACGTCAAGTTCCTGCTCACACTGCCTGATCACCTTGAACACAAGACAACAGCCATACGAGAAGGAAGAGATCTCAACACTATAACCTTTGAGACACTTTATGGTATTCTGAAATCCTATGAACTCGAACTCTTTCAAAAGAGAGCCATACAAAGTGGAACAAGGAACAAGATGGCTAATATGTCAAGTGCCCTAGTAGCACATGTGCCAAGGATCACACAGCCAAGTGAAGTACCACAGATCACACAATCAATCCCAACACAGACCTTGAAGATAGAAGAGGTGGTTGAAGATGATGAGAAAGTGGTACTACAGATTAAAGATGTGGAAGATGAAGACTTCTACACAATGGAGGAACTGGAAAGCATGGACAACCCTACTATGGCTTACATGGCCAAGAAATTCAAGAACTTTAGGTTCAAGAAGGATAGGTCATACAAGCCTCAAGGCCAAGCATCCAAGTTCAGCAAAGGAAGCTCATCAAAGGCTGCTGTGGGAAGTTCAACCAAAGGAGGATACAAAACTGGATTTGTGGATAGATCAAAGTTCAAATGTTACAACTGTGGAGAACCTGGTCACTTTGCTACTGAATGCAAAAGACCCAAACAGGTTCAAAGATATGAGAAAGGAACTGGTGGATACTCTAAGAAAAATCAAGGTAGAGCCTATGTGGCTGAAGGAAAGTGTTGGGACGATTCTGATGATGAAGAAGAGGAAGAATATGTTAACCTAGCTCTCATGGCTAGCACTGATGAGGTAGCATCAACTCCTTCAAGTCAGGTACCTTCACTTGTCTTACTTGATATGTCTACTGATGAGTATAAGAAAACCATTAAAGACTTAAGTGCTGAAATGTTCAATGTCTATACTAGCTTGTCTGCTGCTAATGAGGAAATCTCTAGACTAAGTAAGCTAAATGAAACACTTCAGTCTGAAAATGATTCTCTTTTTCTCAAAACCAGTTCTCTAGGCTCTTTAGCTCAAGAGAATGCCAAACTTAAAAATGAATTAAAATGTGCTAAGGAGGTTGAGGAATTCCTGAGGAATGAGATTGCTGAAAATGAATTTAAGATTAAGGCCTATAGAAACTCATCAAAGATACTTCAGGATTACAATGATAAGCATACAGAAAATCAGTCTGTTGGTATAGGTTTTTCTTATGGTAGAAGACCTGGAAAGGAAACTGTGATTCAAGATTGTCCTGGAATAGCTGCTGTCAAACCCACCATTCTCAAGAAAGTTAAAACTCCTATTTTCAAAGCTGCTGAAATTGAGTTTGATGAAGAAGCCATGCTCATCAAACAAGAAATTCTTGATGAGGATGAAGGTGTTGACAGCACATTCAAGGAAGGAAAGGATACTGTCACAATCCCCAAGACAGTAAACTTACCAAGCGATCAGACAGTAAGGTCAAAGGATGTTGTCACGATTGGCAAGACAGAATCTTTCAAAGATACTGTCAAGAATGATTCCAAGACAGTAACTCTCAAACCTTCTGTCAAGACAGTAGGATTAAAAGATACTGTCAAGGATAGTTCGACAGCAACTTCTGAACATACTGTCAATCCAGTGACTCCCAAGTCTAGGAACAGGAATGGTAAGGTAGGTGTCAACAAAGGAAATGGATACACTAATGTTGGAGGTGCTTCTAGGAAACTATGCAATAACTGTGGATCTACACATCACTTAACACATGTTTGTAAGAAACCAATTGAGGATAAGATCAATGCAACTGAACTCAATGGTAACTTACACAGAACCCCCCTTATGCATAGAACTATGAGTGTCTGTAATAACATTGATTGTATGCCATGCAAAATCACTGCCATGAGTACATGCTTTAACTTACCTGTTCTCTCTACTGAAAAATGCTCATACCTAAACACTGTTGAGACTTCTGAGCCTGCTGGCAACAGCAAAAAGGCTTCATCCACTAAGAAAAGGACCAAGTCCAATTCTAAACCTAAGTGGGTGAAAAGAGAAGTCAAACAGGAAGTCTTTGATAATGCTTGTGATGTTGTGACTGGAAGAAACTCAGGGAACACTGAAACTGCAGGACCCAACAAAGATTGGGTACCATATGCAACTTAGAAACATTCTGTTTTGCAGGGTAAGAAGAAAAATCAGGTCATGTGGATAATTGACAGTGGTTGCTCAAGACACATGACAGGTGATAAAGCCCTGCTATCACATTATGTAGAGAAAGCTGGCCCAATCATAACCTTTGGAGACAACAGCAAGGGTTACACAGTGGGATATGGCTGTCTGGAAATTGGGAATGTTGTCATTGAAGATATTGCTCTTGTGGATGGATTGAAGCACAACCTACTCAGTGTCAGCCAATTCAGTGACAGAGGATTTAAGGTTGATTTTGACATGATGGTTTGCAACATCTATCACAAGAAGGATGGAAGCCTCTCTCTAAAAGGGGTCAGAAAAGGAAGCTTGTTTGTTGCTGATCTAAGCTCAACAAAGAAGGATAAAGTTTACTGTTTTTACAGTAAGGCTACTGTTGGTGACAGTATGCTTTGGCACAGGAAGCTCTCACATCTCAACTTCAAGACAATGAATATTCTGATGAAGAAGGAGTTAGTGAGAGGTTTGCCCCAACAGGAATTCTGTCAAGAAGGACTGTGTGAAGATTGTCAAATGGGCAAACTGAGAAGAGCTGTGCACAAGTCCAAACAAGTAAACACCAACACAGAAGCACTCAAGTTGATTCACATGGACCTCTTTGGACCAGTCAATGTACCATCTATGGCCAGAAAGAGGTATGCCTTGGTAATGGTGGATGATTACTCAAGGTACACTTGGGTGAAATTTCTTGAATCCAAAGATGAAGCTGCTCAAGTGATTATTGATCAAGTCAGAGTTCTTGATAGAACCCCAAACTCAAAAGTTCAAATCTTGAGGAGTGACAATGGTACAGAATTCAGAAATGCCACTCTTGGAAAATTCTGTAAAGATGAAGGAATTGTACAACAATTCTCTGCTGCAAGAACTCCACAGCAGAATGGAGTTGTAGAAAGAAAGAACAGGACTCTCATTGAAGCAGCTAGAACTATGTTGCATGACGCTAAGTTGCCAACATATTTCTGGGCTGAAGCCATCAACACAGCCTGTTATACTCAGAACAGAACCATGATCAACAAAACTCATGCAAGTACTCCTTACTGTCTGCTAACTGGAAAGAAACCTACTGTCAAATATTTTAATGTGTTTGGGAGCAAATGCTTTATGATGAAGGACAACCATGAGAAGAAAGGAAAATTTGACACCAAGGCTTTTGAAGGATTATTCATGGGTTACAGCACAGAAAGGACTGCCTACAGAGTTTATGTCATAGAACACAGGATTATTGAAGAAAGTGTTAATGTCACATTTGATGAAACCAAGTTTCCAGGACTGCATGAAGAAGGAAAGATGCAGACATTTAGATTTGAGAATCAAGGATACCTGGAAGCTGAGGAGATTGTAGATGAAGAACCTAGCTTCACTCAAATTGTTGAAGTTGACAAAGATGCTGTCAACACCACTACTGTCATTCAAACTCCAGCTCAATCACACACCATAACATCTAACATTCAGAACAGTGTTGACTCTGGAGACAATGAAGAACATGGTGGAGACAATGAAATTGATGAGCATTCAACTCAACAAGCTGAAGCAAATGTTCCTGTTCAATCAAGCAGCTTGCCCAGAATCACCAGGTGGACCAAGGACCACACAAATGACCTTATAATTGGTGATCCCAATTCTGGTGTGAGGACAAGGAACAAAGTCTCTGCTGACAGCATGTTCTCATGCTTCCTGTCACAAATGGAACCCAAGACAATTGATGAAGCATTGTTGGATTCTGACTGGGTGATAGCCATGCAAGAAGAGCTAAATCAGTTTGAAAGAAACAATGTATGGAGATTGGTTCCAAGACCTAAGGGAAAGTCAGTTATTGAGACCAAGTGGGTTTTCAGAAACAAACTTGATGAAAATGGATTGGTGACAAGGAACAAAGCAAGGCTAGTGGCTAAAGGTTACTGTCAACAGGAGGGAATAGATTATGATGAGACATTTGCTCATGTTGCCAGACTTGAAGCTATAAGAATCTTTCTAGCTTATGCTGCACACTGCAACTTCAAAGTATTTCAGATGGATGTCAAAAGTGCCTTTCTAAATGGAGAACTGGAAGAAGAAGTGTATGTGGAACAGCCACCAGGGTTTGAGGATGCTGACATGCATAACTTTGTGTACAAACTCTTCAAAGCTTTGTATGGACTAAAGCAAGCACCCAGGGCATGGTATGACACACTTTCCACCTTTCTTCTGGAAAACCAGTTTACCAGAGGAGTTGTGGACAAGACACTTTTCTACAAGCATCATGGCAAGGACATCATTCTGGTACAAATCTATGTGGATGATATCATTTTTGGTTCTACAAATGAGAAGCTGTGTGAGAAGTTTTCTCATCTCATGAGCAACAAATATGAGATGAGCATGATGGGAGAATTGTCATTCTTTCTAGGGTTACAAATTCTTCAACAAACTGATGGAATCTTCATAAGTCAAGCTAAGTATATCAAGGAACTTCTCAAAAAGTTCAACTTGGAAGATTCATCTCCTGCAAGGACACCAATGTCCACAGCAACTAGTCTGGATCTTGATCCTAAAGGAAAGAAAGTTGACTCAAGCACTTATAGAGGCATGGTAGGATCCCTCCTATACCTAACAGCTAGCAGACCTGACATCATGTTTGCTACATGTCTTTGTGCAAGGTTTCAAAGTGATCCAAAGGAGTCACACTTGGTAGCCATCAAGAGAATCTTTAGATACTTAAAAGGCACTCCTAACCTAGGCCTTTGGTATCCTAAGAATACTGGATTTGATCTAATTGGTTACTCAGACTCAGACTATGCTGGATGCAAGATTGACAGAAAAAGTACTACTAGTAGCTGTCAATTTCTTGGTGGAAGATTGGTATCATGGTTTAGCAAGAAGCAGCATTCAGTTTCTACCTCAACAGCAGAAGCTGAGTACATTGCTGCAGGCAGTTGCTGTGCACAAATTCTATGGATGAAAAGTCAACTTCTAGATTATGGTCTAGTGTTAAGAGATATTCCTATTTACTGTGACAACACTAGTGCCATAGCCATCTCAGACAATCCAGTTCAACACTCTAGGACAAAGCACATTGATATAAGACATCACTTTATCAGAGAGCATGTTGAACAAGGAACTGTGAAGCTGATTTATGTCCCAACTGACAAGCAACTTGCTGACATCTTCACTAAGCCATTGGATGAAGCAACCTTCAACAGGTTGGTAAGTGAATTGGGAATGCTGAATCTGGTATGTTAATTTACTAAGGTTTCTAAATTTTCAATTTCTTTTTGAAGCTCATGACAGCAACTTCAAACCTGCTGTCAAGAGAAGTTACTGTCTACTTGGTTTATGTCTGTTATGTGACAGCATGTGTTGATTTGACTACTCATGTCAGTATTTTTGTGCCAGTCTCATATTTTTAAACCGTGTATGACTTTAATGTGGTTATCTGTTAAGTTTGAGAGTTAAAAATCTGTTCCATTGGACTTTCACACTCTTTTGCATTAATCTGTAGGATTAAAGGAGGACACGACCATTAATTACTTTTGTGGTAGTTGTATGGGTACTCTAACTGTTGACCATTAGACTTTAATCCTTAGACGGTTTTGCCTATAAATTAACCTTAGGTTTCACCAGTCTGCTCTCAGTTTTAAAGTAAATAATGGAAAACAAAGTAGGAATTGAAGTTGGTCTAAAGAAGTGTGATAGTGAACCAGACAATGAAGAGATCGACGAGCTCTTTGAAATGTTGTTGGACGCCATGGATGAGATTGATGAGGAAAAGGAGGCCAAGGCTAAGGAAGAAGAAGCCAAGGCTGTGGAAGAAGAGAAGGAGCTTCAGGCCCTTCTTGAAAAAGAAGGCCGCTCTGAAGAAGAGCTTAAGGAAGAAGTCTTAGAACTAGTTAATAAAATCATAGAATAATGTACTAAATGTTCAATTTTAATGATTTTATTAATAATAAAAGTTCCTGTTTATGTGGTTATTGAGTTTATGATTTGTCTGTGTTAATTGCTTAATATCTGTGTTCAAAAGATTACATTGCTAAATCCATAATTTGTCAATATTAAGTTAAGTATATGAATCAAGCATTCTAATAAGTTCATGACAGAACCATTTCCTAATCGAAGTTACTGTCGTTAAGAAGGATACTGTCATGTGTTTCTTGACAGCAACCTTCTTGACAGCAGGAAAAGACTTTCTGTCAAGACTTGTAAAGGATACTGTCATTCATAGGCTTAACGGTGACAGCAAGTTTTTGCGCAATAGTTGCTGTCGCGCAAAACCTACTGTCACCACCTCCTCTTACTGACAGATTGTTTCTAGCGCACAGGTTACTGTCAACAATAGTGGACCGTTGTAATTGGACATTCACCCCACGATTGCCAGTGAATAACGGGCAGTAACTCACGTGTTAAGAGAGTGGATTAAGACACGTCCTTTAACTCCACTTTTTGAGCAAACGTTTGAGAAACCCATATTTATTCTCCAGTTACTCAGACATATCACTCTCACAAAACTCAAGGCAAAATACTTTTCTTCAAGCATAAAGCTACTTTCTCACTTTCTTCTTTTCTTGAAATCTCCATGGCCCCCAAACAGACTCTCTCTCAAACAAACTTTGCTGGCATCTTTTCCCCAAATGATGCTGGTGAGGATTTCAAAGGACTGGTGTTTTTCTTCAACAAGTCCTATCTTCGTTCAGCCATTACCTCAACTCCAATTCTCGACCTAGACAAACTTGAGGAATTTTGGCGCACTGCTGTTGCTCAAACTGAGGGTGAAAACCCAGCTATTCAATTCACAATTAATGGGCAACAATACATTCTCACAGCTGAGGTCATCAATACAGCTCTTGGAATTACACTGGAAGCAGGCCAAAACTTTGCTCCACTTGCTAATGATGACACTCTGAAGAAGCTCTTCTTGAAGATTGGGTATGCAGGCCCTATTCTCGAAGAGGGGACAACCAAGTGGTACCCGTCTGGTGAAATGGACAGGAAGTATCTAAGGAAGGAGTGGAGCATGATATTTGATGCAATGGTCAAGGTGTTCTCTACCAAGTCCACAGGCTGGAATGGGATACCCTCTTACATCAAGAAACTGACACATTCTCTTGTCCATGGATACAAGGTGAATGTTGGTGCTCTCCTCATGGCACAACTCAAAGCTGCCATAGGTAAGAAGGTATCACACTACCCTCGCTTTCTTATGATGTGTATCAATACTTTCTGTGACTTTAATAATGATGCCCCTCGTCTAGAGGTTTGTTCTGTCTTGAAAAAGAACACACACACACTGTTATCTTCACAGGATCTAAATGCACATATTCCACTTTGCTTCACTCAGCACATGGTTGATCAAGTGCCCAACCTTGATTATCCATTACCTACTGGTTATGATTCTTTTTCCCTTGAGGATGAAGCTGGATTAGACCCAAATTCAGTTAACCCCCATTCAACACCATACACTCAGCCAAGGCCCTCTAGACTTCCCAAAGCCCAAAGAGAAGCCTTGCAAGAATCCAGAAAAAGATCCTTAGAAGCTGATGTTGGTGGTAGCTCTGTTAGTCAAGAGGGAGACACTGCACCTAGTGCAGCAAATAAGGAAGGTAGTCAAGCAGAACCCACAGTGGTTCCCCCTGAGCCTAAGAAGAAGAGAGCTAGGAGGACCAAAACCACTGTCAGCCACCCTGCAGTCTCCCAAAAGACTGTGGAGGAAACCAGGGACATAAACTCCTCCCTAGATGTGCCTTCTCAACAAGGTGCTTCTATTGAATTTGGCCTGTCTCCCAAGGCACCCTGTACAGAGTCTGCACAAACTCATGGTTCCCAACCTGAGAATCCCCCACTTGAAGAAACACACAGTGAGTTAGGGCACAGTGAGGATTTCTCTACTCCTATTGTTGGTTCACATGTTTCATCTGTGAATCAGCCCCCACTCTCTACTACACTTTCACCTTCTTCCTTCCCTACACATTCTTTTGTTTCTTCTCCACAACCTAGAGAAGGGGACAGTCCCAACCCTTCAGGTTTTGATCATCCATCTCCAATCATGGATGAGCCCCCCTCTAGTGGTCCACAAGAACCCATTTCTCAAAGTGAGATGGACACCACTCCTCCAAACACTGAGCTAGGGCAAAGTGGTATTTTGTCAGAAACTGAAACAGCCAACACTTTGTCTGACCTCCAAGGAGCATCTTACCTTCAGGAAGATGCTGTCACAGCCTCTGTTGCTGTCAAAGACACTGGGGATGCTACTGTCCTGGGCACAGCTACTGTCAAAGGTGGAGAGAATGATGCTGTCACTCCAGAATATACTGTCACTCCACCTCCCAAAGATGCTGTCATGCCAGAACCTGCTGTCCAGACTATAACTGACAGTAACATTCCTCCCAAAGATGCTGTCAAGTCCTCCCAGCCTAATTTTGATGCTGTACTTGTTGAGGATGCCTCTGATGATGACCTCCCTCTTGCCAAACTCCTAAAGGTACATTCTAAATCTTCTCCTTCCATGCATGTTAGTACTGCTCATACCCATGCATCTAGGTTGAGTGAGGGTGTGCAAAAGAAAATAGAGATAAAAGAAAAGAGAGGTGAGCATAAAAATGAGAGGCAGCCAAATGAGCTGGCAAAAGGAGAGGGACTTGAGCATGTCCAGAGAGATATTGAGGGAGCCCACACTATTCAGGCACTAGGCCTTGAGAGTCGAACTGTGAGGGGTGATGAGATCACTCAAAAAAACACCCTGAGAGTGTGAGAACCCCCATAGCCTCCAAGCCCCTGTCTTTTCCTTCCCCTCCAAGAAGGTTAAGGTCTGGTGGCCCCTCTGCTACTTTTGGTAATAGGATTGCAGCTCTTGAAGGACAGTGTGCTACTTTGGACTCCAAGCTGGACTCTCTCTCTCAACTGGTGGTTGATGGTTTTGCTGCTACTCAACTTTCTATTCAGTTCCTTACTGACCTGGTAGCTGCCAACTCAACTAAGGGGGAGAAGGTAGCAAGATCAGAATCAATGCCTATTCAAGAATCAGGTGGAACTCAGGGGGAGCCTGTAGCTGTGAAGACCAGAGGGGGAGCTAAAAGGAAAGCAATGTCTCAGGGGGAGCAAGTCAAACCAAGCAGTGCAAAACCACAGGATAAAGCTGAACAGCCTGTTGAAATGGAAATGGATGGAGAAAGGGTGTTAATGTCAAAGGAAACTCAAGATGCATTGCACAGAAGACCTGCATCTAGACATCCAATCTTGCCTCCTGTGGTGATTAGAGAACCTAATCAAGAAACTCAAGAAACTGCTCTGCACAAGAAATGGAGAGAAATGGAGGAACAAAACAAACTTGGGAAAGGTAAAGGGAAACTGCCTGAATCCATCCATAAAGGAACTACTTGGTCCAATGGTACTGAGTATGATCAAGAGGAAGCCAATGTCTTGATGGTGGATTACAGGGAGAGCACATTACACAACCATGACAATGAGTTTAGCAGTTTGGTG
This sequence comes from Heracleum sosnowskyi, assembly GCA_030848705.1. Taxonomy (NCBI): domain Eukaryota; kingdom Viridiplantae; phylum Streptophyta; class Magnoliopsida; order Apiales; family Apiaceae; genus Heracleum; species Heracleum sosnowskyi. The sequence continues at coordinate 117,970,502 of CM061236.1, read as the reverse complement.
GAAGAAGCAATGAATGCTCCTAGCAACCGTCCAACCAACACCACAAACCTGTTAAAGGAACAAATTACCAGTGTCAGTGTAATGGTGAATGATGAGAAAAGATGGGCTGTAAGTATTTATCTAACTTCTGGCATATCTTATTTCATCACAATGCAGCTATTGCAGAGTCTACCAGCAAAGGTGTTGTGTGCTTTGAAGGGAAAGATCAGGGTAACTCAAACACCATTCAATGAAATATTGGATATGCAAATCCAGAACCTGATCATACAGAAGCTACCTGAAGTCTACTCAAATCCATCATGTGTTTTCTACAGATCTAAATCTAAGGATGGCATTAGAAGGAACTGCTACATGAATATTGGTAGCCCATCCAAAATGGAAACCAAGTCAATTCTGAAGGTACTAGATGGAATACTCAGTTCAAATGCCAATCCAGGAAGAGTTCATGCTGTTCAAGAAATCTACAAAATGCTGGTGTTGAGAGACAAGGCACTGGGAGCTAGAATGAAGGAGCTAATCACTAGAGCCAATGCCAAAAGAAATGATCAAGGTGGAAGTTGCTTCTATAACATTCCTCCCCATGATGATGATGATGAAGATGGTAAGGATGGAGGTGGTGAAGCTTCTGGAAATGCTGGAAATGCTGGTGGAAGTAATTCTGGGAATACTGGTATTCAATCTCAGAATGAAGGCAACGAAGAAACTCCTAGCCAGGAAAAGAAAGATGCTGGTGCAACAGATGAAGAGGAGTCAAGAATACTGGAAGCTTTGGAGGCAAGCATTCTTAGATGTGCTATTGATTGCATAAATGCTGAAAAAGATGCTGTCACCAAAGGTACTGTCGACAAAGATACTGTCATAGAAGATGCTGTCTTGGAAGATGCTGTCGACAAGGATACTGTCAAGGAAGGTTCTGTCAAGGATGAAACCAAAGCTGCTGTCAAGCCCAAGAGACTAAAAGCTAAAGCAAATGCATGGTTTACTAGACAGAAACCAACAGGGAAGCACAAGTACTCAGGAAAGGAAAAGGCCACTGGATTTGGCAGGAATCTCAAAAAGCCAATTCAATCAATTCCTCCCAACAGTCTTAAGATTCAACAAATGAAATCAAAAGAAATTAAGAGTGTTGAGGTTAAGCTGGATGCAAATCAAGAGGCCTCTGAGTATATTCTGTGGTGGGAAGAATCAAGGTCTGCCAAGATTGACAAGGACTTCAATCTGGTAGCCACATCAACCAAGAACAGCACATCAACCATAGATAAAAGAAGAATTGATTTCTTCTACCTGGAAAGAATGGTAGAGTTGCTGGAGAGCTATGATAATGTTTCAGAGGCTGTCATGGAACATGTTCTAAAATATCAGGCAGATAGGGATGCTGAATTTTATCAGAAATTTGGCTATAACTTTGCAGATTTTGATGATGCTGATATTCTTACTGATCTCCCAGCCTCTCCTATACCATACCACTGGTACTATGAGTTTGATGACTCACCCACAGAAGAAGGGCAAGCCCAACCAACTCAGGAAGGGCAACCCAAGCCAAGCAAAGGACCTGAATCTTCTGCATATTCTCAAGCTCAGACAGAACTTGATAAGAAGGAAGCTGAATTACTAGAAATTCACAAGGCCTCTAACAAGGCAGAAAGTGAAGCTCCAAATTATCAACCATATATGCTGGAAAATCCCCTAAGAGTCAAGTTCCTAAAAGAAGAAATCTATGTTTGCAGCTTGCATAAGCTTAAAACATCCACTCTGAAGGATTTACAGTATATGGTAGCTGGTTCAGTTCACCCCTTGGAACAGATTTGTTCTTATGAGATAGAGAAGTTATTGGAAGGGAGAAAAGGAGAAGACTCAAAGGTGGACAAGCAAAGAAGGAAGTCTCTCAATGCTTATCCTGGAAGAAGATTCAAGCTCATTAATGAAGAACTTCATTTCAGAACTTATCCATATGATATAGAGCAATGGCTGAATCTCAGGGATGTTAGCTCTCTCATATCTCCTTCCATAAAGAAGATCATTGATGAAGTAGAGGATGATGCAGTGTCTGCTGCTGAAATCTCTCTTGTAGAAAGTCTAAGAAGCAGCTTGGCAGAAGCTCTCAAAAGAGAGGATGCAGCAAGACAGAAGAGGAAATCTCAAGCTAAGTGAAAATTCTTGAATTCTGATCTTGTTAGTTAAGTTGTCAGCACATATTGTAAATTTGCTGTTATTTTCCATAAAAACAAATTGGGGGAGATTGTTGGGATTTATGGGTGATAGCATAGAAACAACTTAACTTTGATTGTACTTAATTTTTTAAATTAAGTAGAACATACTGTCATAGCCAAAGTATGTTCTTGTAATCAGTATGTAATGTTATTCTAGTTGTATTATTTGAAAGAAGTTCACTTGTGTGTTCAAGCCTCAAAGAATGCTTTTTGGATGACAACATGAATAAAGGTTACTGTCCTAAAGCTGTGACAGTAAGATTACAAGAAGACAGAATGTTGCAAGTCACGACAGCATATTTACTCTGACAGCAACATTGGCGGAAGACTACGCGACAGCAACTATTGTCCTCGACAGCAAGTTTGGGATCCTCGACAGCACTCTATGCGGGGAACTCATACTGTCACCAAAAGATCATTCCTGTGACAGCAAGCTTTGCGGCAAAAGTAACTGTCTCAATAAAGATCCTTATGCTAGGTATCTTTCTCAGTCAAATCCCGTGACAGTTTAAATGTTCAAGAAACAGGCGTGATGCAGCATCCCTAAGCTGCACCAAGTCTGCAAGACTACGACAGAAGCTTCAAGGCACTACAAATCAAAAGCGAATCAATTCAAGAGCAAGGTCAAGTCTTTATCTGCTGAATTGGTTTAGCTGGAAATAGAATGAATCTAGGTTGCTTTCTTTGTAATGTTTATCTGACATGTTAGCAATTTAGGAAAGTCACATGGGTAAGACAATCTGTAAGAAGCTGCCACTTGACAGTGACAGCAGCTTTACAAACCCGTGACTGATAGTGATAGGGTTAGTCATATACCTACTATCAACTCATTCTAGAACTGTAACGAACACAAGCAAGTGTCTAAGAAGAAAAACCCGAAGCTCGAGATCTTTTTCTTGAGGTTGTAGCAACACTTTGCAAAATAAATAAAACATTTATTTTGTGAATCTTGTTCTTACTAAATACTGTTCGTGATTGCATATATTGCTGATAACGTTTAATCTTGATTTTAGTTGTTGAAATTTAGATTGAATTTTATCAGTATTGCATTCATCCCCCCCCCCTTCTGCAATACACAAGGACTAACAGTATGTCTATGACCAGGTGTCAGGATTTGTTCTTCCGTCAGGATCTGAGATTGCACCAATGTTCTTACTGTCTTAACTCCAGAATCAAAAACATGAGTTGACTGCGTTGTTTGACTTTGTGAAGTTTGAATTGTAGACTTCATAACAGCAACATCAGAGGTTTCTCCTTGTATCACTTTGTCACTACCATCATCTCCAGTATCATCATTATTATTCCTTAATACTAGATCAGGTGTGCATTTTGTTGCCTGACTTACCTTCTCCCCGTTTTTGACATCAGTATTTGACAATAGATTCAAAATTAAGGAAAGAGAGGCTTGAATGTCAGTTACCTTAGTATCCAGAGAATCAATCCTTCTGTTGATGGAGGTTTGTTCAGAAATGACAGATTTCACTTGGGATTCTACTACTCTTAGCTGAAAAGTAGTAGGCACCTTTGTAAAATTTTGAGAAATATCATTCCTCACCAACTCAGTTGAATTCTTGATAGAATCAATCTCACTTTTCAGGATTTTGGATAACAGAGTTGTAGCCTTCAGATGATTCTTCAAGTCTTGATTCTCCATAGATTTCACTGCATCATAGGCATGTTCCAAAGCAGAAGAATAACTTACAGTTTCAACAGAACTGTGCCATGAATTGTTCCATTCATTCTGTCTAAGTGCCTCAGCAGGATTAAAGGAAGGAATAGAAAAATCTTGTCTCTGATCTTTCCCAGTGGAAGCCTTGCCAGCCATATATGTACTTGATGAACCAAAATTAGTTCCAAGACTAACTTTGAGCGCTGTAGCAAGCTGTTCCTTCTCTTTTCGATTCTCATCATCATCACTATCATCAGAGTCATCATCATCAGTACTATGAGTAACATCAGGATCAGGAATAGCTATACCTTTCAGTTTATCCTGTGAATCTGTGATAGGATGATCCATTGGTCTTGAACGAGTGGCTGTATCAGGATAGGCTCGGCATCAGGAGCACCACTAGCGTCAGGATGAACACCGTCAGGATTTGATATGCTTGCATCAGTATTTGCTACCAATGGTTCTTGTGGAGCTTGAGGTTCAGAAGCTGCTTCAACACTTTGAGTCAAAGGTTCTTGTGTGCTTCCCTCATTGACAGTGTCCTCAACCAATCTTTGAACTTCATCTGCACCAGAAATCCCTTGAGCTGTGTCAGGAAATTTCTCAGAAACTGTAGCTTGGCCTGCATCTTCACTTTGAGAAGATGGTTCTTGTGTAGCTGGAATGTTGATGTCTTCATTCTCCCTTTGAGAAAATGGTTCTTGTGTGACCATTCCACTAGCTAAGCCTTCACCCAAACTTTGATTGAGTGGTTCTTGTGTGGCTGGATCATCAGAAAGAGCCGCTGAACCACTTTGAGGTTCAGGTTCTTGTGGGCTTGATCCTTTCAGTTTCTTCTATCTCTGATAGACTAACTCTTCTGCCTTCTTTAGTTTTTCCATTGGAAGTTTTATCCCAAGATTGGAAGCAGTAGCACCATACTTCTCCCATGAAATATCAACATGTCTTTTTGTTGGAGAGTCATGTGCTGGAGAGTCTGAAATAGTAACCACTTGACTTGGTGCAACATCAGGAATACTAACATCAGGATTTGCTTGAGCAGTAGAAACTGATTGCTCATTCATAATAAAAGTGTCCTGTACATCAGTATCCTGCTTCTTTTCTAAAAGAATTTGATACCTGCCCTTAGTTAATCTTAGTTAATCTTCGTTTCTTTTGTGGTGTAGACAATGAAACCACAGCTGCAGTAGCAGTATCAGCAACTTCTTTATTCACATTCATTATAGAGGATATAGGTAAGTCATCCTCTGAATCAGTCTCATCCCTGAGAACTAATTTTCTTTTAACAGAAACAGCCTCAACACCTTTTGCAGCTTTCTTCACCAGGACCCCTTGTACACCCCCTTGTAACTTCTTTTTAGTGAGTGGTGTAGAGGAAAAATCCTTTGAACCTAATTGCCTTTCAGACACATCAGTTATAGCTGATTTCTTTTATTTTACAACTAAAGTCTTTTGAGAGACATTAGAGGTGGTTGTTGACTGTTTAGACTGTTTAGGATGAATGCTTGGGTTAGGAACAAGGTGTGATTGGCTTTGCCCCATAGCATTAGAAAGTAATCCATAACGAGTAGGCATTTTCTGATATAAGAAAAACCTTACCTCATCAGGAATAAAAGCATTTCTAATAAAACCATTTGCCTTATCACTGTTGACTAAGGACTTAATATTATTCTCAGAAATTCTACAGATAGGTAGAACTACATCATTCTCAAAAACAACATTAGGACACAAGTGATTAAATATCAACTGTAAAAATCTAAGAAAACAGTCAGAACCTAACTTATCTGATTTCCTATCATTTAAAGCTTTTAAGATAAATGACCCATAATCAAACACTGTAGAATGAATAAGAGAGTACCCAATTTTGAGAGATCCTGATGGAAGAGCATCAAATTTTGATGTCTTGTTCAGGAAACAGCGGCTGATCGTATCAAAGAAGAAATTCCATTCCTTCTTAAGCTTTGTCCTAAAGAGATTGCCATATCTCTTTACGTCACCATTGTAGCCCAACTTTGTAACAAACTCAAAGAGAGTAGAGTCCGAAACATTAGCAGGAATAACATCACCAAGAATAGGTAAATGCAGGGCTTCCTCCACAATTACAGGAGTCACATAGTGAGTAATTACATTATATTCAAAACTCATCAAGATGGTGTCAGAATACCCTTTGTCAAAAGTAACTGAGTTCCACACCTGCATTACAGACTTAAAAGAAACACTTGCAGGTTCTGTTAAAGCAAACTTCAATGGGCTTGAAGCTAGAAAATCTTGAATTATATGAAACTCATTGGGTAAATCTTGATGATTTAGAATAGCCACAAAAATGTTAGTGGCAAAAGTAACACCACTAATCACTGTTTGTTTGTTCATGAATGATGAAGACGCCATTGGAATTCTTAAAAATCTTGAGAATTGATGTTTGAAAATAGTTAGGGTTCGTAAGCACAGAGAGAGATAGAAAATCGAAAAACCGATGATGAGAGAGTAATTAATGATTTAGAATAAGCAAAAGTATTTTGTTAGAACAAAACTTTACTCTCAATAACAGGTGGCAAGATATGATTTGTGCACAAATAATTAGTGGATAGATTACGTGTGTAATTTAAATGAACCTGCACCGCTTTTTATGTGTATGTATATGTATATATATAACAGTGCAACACACGCGCTCATACAGTTGTCCTACTAAAACTCAACCGTCCATCAGCAGATACTGACGAAAAATTAGGCACAAATTAAGCAATGAAATACTGACCTGAACATCAGGATTGACCAGTTGACTTCCTGTCAGGATTGAGTCCTATCAGGAATAGATCAAAAATACATACCTTTCTGAATAACCATCAGGATTTGACAGTTATCAGGATTTCCTCTCTGTAACTTTCCTCAGAAATTCTCAAAGTTCATCATTCCAAGTTCATTCACCAATTTATTGAAAGTAGCTTCAGGCAGTGGCTTGGTGAATATATCAGCTAGTTGTTGATCAGTAGGAACAAAGTGAAGTTCAATTGTTCCTTCCAGGACTTGTTCTCTTATTAAGTGATATCGAATACTGATGTGTTTAGTAAGAGAATGTTGAACTGGATTTCCTGTCATTGCAATAGCACTTTGGTTATCACAAAAAATAGGGATTTTTGAGTATGACAGGCCATAATCTAACAACTGATTTCTCATCCACATTATCTGAGCACAACAACTTCCTGCAGCAATGTACTCAGCTTCTGTAGTTGAAGTGGAAATGGATTTTTGCTTTTTACTGAACCATGAAACTAGTCTTCCACCCAAAAACTGACAGCTTCCTGAAGTACTTTTCCTGTCTATTTTGCATCCTGCAAAATCAGCATCTGAATAACCACACAACCCAAAATCTGATTCCCTTGCATACCAAAGGCCAAATGAAGGAGTGCCTTTGAGATATTTGAAAATTCTTTTGACTGCAATCAGATGAGGTTCTCTAGGTTTTGCTTGAAATCTTGCACACGGACAGGTTGCAAACATGATATCTGGTCTACTTGCAGTGAGATACAATAAAGAGCCAATCATTCCTCTGTAGTGAGTTACATCTACCTCAGCACCTTGATCAGGATCAAGTTTGGTAGCTGTAGCTATGGGAGTTGTAGCAGGAGAACTATCTTGCATGTTAAACCTTGTCAATAAATTCCTTGTATATTTAGACTGATTGATAAAAATCCCTTCATCAGTCTGTTTAACTTGAAGACCAAGAAAGTAACTCATTTCTCCCATCATGCTCATTTGATATCTTGACTGCATAAGCTTAGAAAACTTTTCACATAGCTTATTGTTTGTTGACCCAAAAATGATATCATCAATATAAATCTGAACTAACAACAAGTCTTTACCATGATTCAAATAAAATAGAGTTTTATCAATAGCACCTCTTTTGAATCCACTTTCCAGTAAGAATAGAGCTAAGGTTTCATACCATGCTCTTGGAGCTTGCTTTAGTCCATAAAGTGCCTTATCCAATTTATACACATGATTTGGATATTTAGGATCAATGAAACCAGGAGGTTGCTCAACATAGACTTCTTCCTCCAGTTCTCCATTTAAGAAAACACTTTTAACATCCATCTGGAAAACCTTGAATTTCTTATGAGCTGCATAAGCAAGAAATATCCTGATGGCTTCTAGTCTTGCAACAGGAGCAAAAGTTTCATCATAGTCAATTCCCTCTTGTTAAGAATACCCATTTGCAACTAGTCTATCTTTGTTTTTGATTATTACTCCATCAGAATTAGTCTTGTTCTTGAAAATCCACTTTGTACCAACAATTGATCTATTCTTTGGTCTTGGTACCAGTTTCCAGACTTCATTCCTTTCAAATTCATTCAGTTCTTCTTGCATTGCAGTAACCCAGTCAGCATCTTTAAGTGCATCTTCAACTTTCCTTGGCTCCTCCTTGGATAGAAAGTTATTGTAAAGACATTCATTCTGAGTTGCACTTCTTGTTTGAACACCTGCATCATGATCTCCAATTATCAAATCAGGCGCGTGACTTGCAGTCCATTTCCTTGCTGGTGTTAAATTGTTTCTTGAAGTAGATGCTCCCCCTGGATTGGTGTTATCTTGATTAGAAGAATTTGCTTGATTTGAAGCTCTCCCTGAATTATTGCTATCTCCTCCTGATGAGTTATCAGGATCATCACTTGAATCAGTATCTGAAGAATTCTGTCATGATGATTGAGTTGACTCTGAACTTGTAGTAGAATGATGTTGCTCCCCCTCAACATTAGCACTACTAGAAGTATCACTATTGATTACATCATCAGTATTAGCACCATCAGTATCTGGTGTGTCATCAGGATTTGGTGACCCATCAGGATCTGATGAATTGACAGGATCTGATTCACTTTCTTCAGGTTCCTTGGTAGCTTCATTTTCAAAAATCAATCTATCATGAGAGTCTTCATTGATTCCTGTTATCTTTTTATCATCAAAAGATACATGTATTGACTCCATGACAGTTCTTGTTCTCAAATTGAAAACTCTAAAGGCTCTTGATGTAGGATAGCCAATGAAAATTCCCTCATCAGCCTTTGTTTCAAATTTCCCTAGTTGTTCAGGATGAGTTCTGAGAACAAAACACTTACAGCCAAACACATGCAAATGCTTCAGACTTGGTTTCTTTTCCTTGAGTGACTGATAAGGATTAATACCATGCTTGTTTATTAATGTGAGATTTTGTGTATAGCATGATGTGTTGACTGCTTCTGCCCAGAAATATGTAGGTAATTTAGCTTCTTCCAACATAGTTCTGTCAGCTTCAATAAGAGTTCTATTTTTCCTTTCAACTACTCCATTTTGCTGGGGTGTGCCAGGAGCAGAGAATTGTTGAATGATTCCTTTGTATTTGCAGAACTCTTCCATCTTTGAATTCTTAAATTCAGTACCATTATCACTTCTCAGTATCTTGACTTTGTACTTTGTGGTTGTCTCAATCATTCTCACATGATCCAACAGAACTTCAGGAGTCTCATCTTTTCTGTGCAGAAAATACACCCAGGTGAATCAAGAATATTCATCAACAATTACAAGAGTGTACCTTTTCTTACTAATGGACATGATGTTGACTGGACCAAATAGATCAAGATGTAGCATGTGATATGGTTCTTCAATAGAGGATTCTGATTTACTCTGGATTGATGTCCTTCTTTGTTTTGCTTTCTGACATGCATCACAGAGTCCATCAGGTGTATATAATACTTTTGGTAATCCTCTGACTAAATCTTTCTTAACCAACTCATTGATATTGCTGAAGTTGAGATGAGAAAGCTTCTTGTGCCAATTCCAACTTTCATCTACTGAAGCTTTACTGATCAGACATGTAGGGGAGCCATCAGTATTGGAGAGAATGTTGGCTTCATATATGTTACCATGCCTGTAGCCAATCAGATCTATCTTTCCTGTTGCTTTACTGACTACTTCACAATGAGTGGAATAGAAATTGACATGATAACCTCTGTTAGTGATTTGACTAATACTCAACAGATTGTGTTTTAGTCCCTTCACTAGAGCTACTTTTTCAATGATGACATTTCCAATGATTATATTGCCATATCCCAAAGTTTGTCCAATGTTGCCATCTCCATAAGACACAGTTGGGCCAGCTTTTTCCTCATATTCTGATAACAGGGCTTTGTTTCCAGTCATGTGCACAGAACATCCACTATCCATGACTAACACATTCTTCCTTTTTCCCTGCAATCAGAATAGAAACACACTAGTTAGAACACTTAGGAACCCATACATGTTGGGTTCCTTTTTTATGCAATTTATTAATTTTAGCAGCAGAAGACTTTTTGACATTAGCAGTCCTGACAGGATTTACTCCATCAGGATTTGCTTTGTCAGTATCAGTATTAACAAAAGCATGCTTCACTATGACATTCTCAATTCTATCAGACTTTGTACTACTATCAAACTTAGGCAATGGATCATAAAAGTTATAGTACAAATCATGATACTCTTTACAAGTATAAATAGAATGCCATATACTACCACAATGAAAACAGGACTTCTGTGGTTTATAAAATACTGATCTATTCCTAACATCAGACTTAGAAATATCAGCAATCTTCTTCTTACTCTTCTTACAATCAATAGCAAGATGATTAGAGTTACCACAGTTAAAATAACACTTTCTAGGTGCATTTGGGATATATTTATAACCATTCTCTTTATTGATCCCAACTTTACCATTCTTGTTTCTCTTAACAGTAGCTTCCTTTTTCTTATCTGTAACCTCACAGATTTTATCCTTAAGCTGTTTCTGAGACAATAGACCTACATTCTTAGTGACTTTATTCATGACAGATTTAGACTTTATAATTTTAATTCCTTGAGTAGAAGTAGATCCCTTTTCAAAAGTAGAATTGGAATCCTTACCAAAAACAAAATTAACATGAGTAATCTTAGATTTGGTTGCGTCTATAACATGTCTATAGGTCTTTGGACTGACTGTCTCATCAACGACAATTTTCTCTTTCAATTTCTTATCTTCATCTGACTTATATCCTAGACACTCTTTCCAATTCTTAGAGGTATTAATCTCATGAAATTTCCTACCAGAGTATGTCCAGGTTCTGATTTTCTCATTAGCATATTCAAGTTCCTTTTCAAGAGAAGTACATTTAGATTTCATCTCTAAGTACATGTGTTTAGCATTATCACATTCTTTCTGTACTTCTTGCATACGAGAAAATTCAGCTTTTAATATCTCATTCCTTTTTCTAAGGTCAGACATCTCAGATAAGATTCTAGTATTTTCAGCAGTTTGACTTCTAAAGCTAATATGCAATGACTTTAGAAAACGTCTTAACTCAGAAGCATTATCAGTATCAAAATCAAAGATAGTATTTAGTACCTTATCATCAGGAGCAGCAGTTACATCAGCATTGACCATTAGAGCATAGTTGACTACCTCAGTATCAGATTCTGAGGAAGAGTCCATCCAATCCTTGTTTGATGTGATAAGTGCCTTTGTCTTCTTGCACTCAGAAGCAAAGTGACCCATACCATTACACTTGTAGCATCTAACCTTTGACTTGTCAAATTTGCTACCCTTGCTGTCCTTTTTGATATACTTGTCTTTGTCTGCATTGAAGGCCTTTTTCTGAAAGTTGCCTTGTCTTCTACTCTTCCTGAACTTCATCCTTCTGAAGTTTCTGAAAATCATAGCAACCATCTCTTCCATGTCTGAGTCAGAAGAATCATCATCAGTATTGGCATCAGGATTGCCATCAGTATCTGATGAAGAGTCATCAGGATCTGACTCAACTATTCTTGATTTACTTCTAGAGACCTCCATAGTTTTTCCTTTTGATTTAGCCTCTGCTTTCAAAACAATTGATTTTGCCTTGCTGCTTTTCTTGTTCTTTCTCTGTTGAACTTCAAGATCATGAGTTCTTAGCATTCCATAGACTTCATCAAGAGACATAGTGTTCAGATCATACTGATGTCTAATGATCGAGGTCTGAGTGTCCCATTCTTCAGGTAAAGCTCATAGAAACTTGGTGTTTGAATCTTCAGTTTCATATTCCTTGTCAACTAAAGATAAACTGTTCAATAGTGTCAGAAATCTATCATATAGATCAGTTAGGCTCTCATCAGGTCTTGCATCGAATTGTTCATATTCTTGAATCAAAAGAGCCCTTCTATTTTTCTTGACAGATGCAGATCCCTGGCACTGAGTTTCCAAAGTATCCCATATTTCTTTTAAAGACTTGCATGCAATCACTCTGTTTGACATGACAGCATCAAGACTACTGTGCAAGATATTCTTTATCTTTGGTTCCCTGAGTACATGAGCTTTTTCTTCTGGAGTCCATTCACTTTTAGCCTTGATCACATAATGTTCAGGTACAGTATCTGTTCGTTCTACGAACTTTGTAGGTATATATGGTCCATCACGAATCTTGTCCAAATAGTCAGGATCCATAGCCTCCAGGTACATCAGCATCTTTACCCTCCATGTTGGATATTCTGATTTCTTCAAGATGGGAATCTTCATGCTTTCATACTTGGTTGTCGACATCTTTAGATCGTATCTGATTCAGAATTAAATCAGTTTGCTCTGATACCAATTGTTGCCCAGTAAATAACAATTGTAGAAGGGGGGTTGAATACAATTGTATAAGATTCTCGACTTAATCAAGTATATAACACAAATATGAAAGAACAATAACAGCTTTATTAAATCTGATATAAAACTGTTACAAACTCTCTCAAGAATTTCTGATGTTCTTGAGAGCTGCTAGGTTACACAAATACTCGAGTGTATGATCGTTCTTAAAACGAAACCTAAACTGTGTTTATATACATCACACAGCTTCTCTATCAACAACAAGATAAGTCCTAATCAACTACAAAGATTGAAACCTATCCATAATTGATAGCTACATTCTACAAACCAGGAACCGACAGAATAAATTTCCATGTTTAACTAGACTCCAAATATAACTCGAAGTAGGAATCCTGATCAGCTTCCAGTCCTGATGATCAATCCTGATCCCAGTCCTGATATTCATCTTGATCCTGACGACCATGCAATTCTGACGACGTCAGCAATCCTGATCAGTTGAGTCTAGCTCCTGACGATCATTGAATTCTGATCTAACACACTTCGAGTTCGTTTTTGGCCACCCATTGTAGAAGTCCTTCGAGCTTCTTCTAGAACCATGGGAGACAGATTCGTTTGAATCAAAGGGTATTCAGTAAGAACATGTAAAGTGTTAGAACCTTCCACTCATTCGTTATGAGGAGAGTTTTGAGGGTTAGAGAACATGGGAGTTTCAAGAGTTTTCTTATGAGAAATCGCCATAATTCACAAAGTGAAGCAAACAGTACACGAAAAGGGTTGGGTAGAAATAAGAGGTTGAGTTTAGAAGTGGAGAAAAGATCCATTGTGATGAGTGAGAATGGAGGGAAAAGCAAGAGAAACGATTGGGCAGATGAGGGGTTCTTGGAAAAGAGGATTGAGAAGGACATAGAAGAGAAAAACACTCTCATTTGTTTCTATTGTTTTATTTGTACCATCATTGTTCGAAATAGGTGAGGTGAATTTCACATTTTGAGTAAAAAAAATCTTCTACATAAAATTATTGTTTCACTTATATCTCCCGTCTTATTCACCTACTAGTTTATAACCTATGCGGCTCACAGTTCTTTTTCTATTATCTATAATTATGTTTATTTATAATTATTTTAATATTTAAATGTTATTGGTTACATGATCAAATCATGGTTTAAAAAATTTAGCCAAAAAAAAAAATCTACTCTAAACCTAAAGAGAGAAGAAAGTGACGCATTTTAATATTTAAGAATTATATTCAGCTTAGGAAATCTACTTAGTTTAGATTATCAAAATATCCTTTTAAAACTAAATACACCTTTCAATTTTAAATCTGATGATTTTCATCTATCTATTTTAAGATCTAACGATCTTATTTATTCTGGTCTATAATAAAAATTGAATATAATTGACGTATTAATTAAATCGATTTCCTTATTAATTTATAACTATTTTTAACTTTAAACTTTTGGAAAATCTAATTCTAATTTAACATCTTTTAACTTATATCCTTTTTAAATAATAATTTCTTCTTTTATATGATATAATTTTAATCGTCTATTTTTAAAAAAATACTGGATCTAACCGTTGAGATTATTTTGGCGGTACTATGACTTGACTACCAGGATAAGATCTCGTGCAATGCACGATCATTAATTTTTCTTAATATTTATAATTTGATATTTTTTATATTTCAATATTTTATCCTAATAATATAATTTTTTGTGTAATATGTTGATGACATTGGAATTTTGGACCATTGAAAAAGAAAATTATCGATTAAAATATAAAATATGTTTTTCGTATTAGTTCTTCTTTTGAAGTAGTACATCGTGACTATCAAATTCTATATAAGTTCTATTATGTACTTATTATATCCCGCAAATATCTATACTATTATATTAGATAATAAACATTAAAAGTTTTCTTACTAGTCTATTTGTTTTAATTTGAATATTTAATCTACAATCGTTGGATCTTCAAATTAAATTGACGAGAACCATTATATTTAACAGTAAAGGTTATTACGTAGAATGATCTAAGTTTAAATCTACTACCAACATATTAAAATTTAGAGGTTTTTTTAAAAATAAGACTTTTTAAAAAAAGATTTTTTTTTGCAAAAAATAGGTTATTTTATATTTTTTTTTGCAAAAATACGAATTTTCAAATTTCTTTATAAAAAACAATTTCGCAACTTAATCCAATCACAAAAAACTGCAATTATTTTTCAAAAAAAATGTTTAAATAATTGCAGTTGGTTGCTTTTGGTTGCAAACAATTTTTACGCAAAAAATTTCAAAAGTATAGACCCAATAACTTCTAGAGAGAAAGTGGGAATGAGGAACAATAGGGCTTACAATCCGGACATTCATTCTAGGAATGTTTTTGAATATGTGGAATCTGAGATTGATGCAAATATTGGGGCTTCTTTGAAATGCAGTGTTGTTGGTATCACTAATGTAGCAAGCAAGGCACAAGATATTTTTGGAATCCTGAGGGCTGAGGGGCTAAAAAAGGTCAGGATTCTAAAGGTCAACAAGTTCACCTATTATTTGAACACGGAGGACAATGAGTCATGGCAAGAGGGTGAGTTTACGGTTTTAAGGAGGCATTTTGTGAAAGTTAGAAAATTTCAGGAGGAGGATCTCATTATCCCTAGGGTGGTTGAGGTTGAGTGTATGGGACTACCAGTTAGTGCTTGGGTTGAGGAGAATCTGAAGGCGTACACTAAGTTCATTGGAGAATGGTATCTTGGACCTTTCAGAATGAGCATGAACTTTCAATTTACAATCCTTGGGTTATTTGCATCACCAACAAATGGGGTGAGATTGATGAAAAGTTGAAGATACTTGTTAAATGGAAGTTATATGATGTTTGCTTTAAGGAATTGAAGGATGGTGCAAATGTTCATTTTCAGAACACTACATGTAGTGATGATGTCTTTTCAAAGAGTAATTATGTTCACTCCACATCAAGGGGTGAAACAAACACTGAGGATGGCAATGTGAGTGAGTTACCGGTGAATAATGCCGAAGATAATGGTGTGAATGAGGGCAACATGGAGGAACATGAAAGATCTGAATCTGTAAATGTGGGTATGGAATCCTCTAAGCAGTTGAGTTTGGTTGAAGAAAGTTTGGCTCCTTTAGTGATCAATGATAGTTGCCAAATTAATGTGAGCTCTTCTATGGTGGATACTATTGTTCCAGAGTCAGTAATATTGAAGGACACAGAAGATAATGGGAACCTTTGTGACCGGGCTATTTTAGAAGAAAGTGAGAGTAACGAGCTTGAGCAGTGGCAATATAGAGGCTCTTGTACTGTAGATTCGAGTAATTGCTTGGATACAGAGGTGATGGAGGATGACGTTCAACCTAGTGAAGTTA
Source organism: Heracleum sosnowskyi (assembly GCA_030848705.1). Taxonomy (NCBI): domain Eukaryota; kingdom Viridiplantae; phylum Streptophyta; class Magnoliopsida; order Apiales; family Apiaceae; genus Heracleum; species Heracleum sosnowskyi. The sequence continues at coordinate 117,954,644 of CM061236.1, read as the reverse complement.
TAGAGGATACATTAATGGAAGGTAATTTCATGTCGCAGTCCTCTATTTGTAAGAATCTTGTTAAAATAAATTTGGGTGCTAAGAAGGGAAGGCCCAGGAAGAAGGTGCAAAAATCGACAAATCCATTTGATTTTAAATTAAGTAACAAAATATGAGGCAAAAATCATTGTTTAAAGGGTAAAAACAGAGTTCAAGAAAGTAAAGTTAGTAGAAGGAATGAGGAAAATAAGAACAGGCCAAGTGAGAATATTGTCAACGTTTCTCGTGCTGAAGAGGAGGCTGCTAAAATATTGGATATTGCGCTGGATATGGGCTTATCAATTATTGGTGGAAGGGAAGAGGGTATTAAAGCCCTGGCTAAAGAAATTGAGGTGCATCAAGGTTGAGATTGTGGAATCTGTATTGTTGGTTGCTTTTAGTTTATATTTTCCTTATGAAGAGTCTTTCATTGCTTTCCTGGAATGTAAGGGGTGTGAGTAATTGTGTGTCGAAAAGGATGGTTAAGGATGTCTCTCTAGAGTGCAAGGCTAACTTGGTTTGTCTACAAGAAACTAAGTGTGCCTCTTGGAACATTTTATCTATTAGAGGGCTGTGTGGTTTCCAGGACGTTGAATGGATTGAAGTAGCTGCTAGGGGGCTCTCGGGTGGCTTGTTGTGTGTATGGGATAAATCGATTGATAAACTAGTGCATGGGTTTAAGGACGACAACTGGATATTCTGTAAATTCCAGAGTTTGGTAGAAAATGATGTGTTCAGTGTGATTAATGTGTATAGTGCACATGACATTGATAGTAAAAGAAGGTTGTGGATGGTGTTAGCTAATTTTATATCTAATCTCCGGGATGAAAGCATCTGCATTATTGGAGACTTTAACAGTATACATGAAGATTCTGAAAGAGCTAATTGTTCTTATAGAAGAAGTGACATGGATGGTTTCAATAGCTTCATTGATAATTCTAATCTCCTGGATTTGGCGCTGTCTAACTCAGAGTTACGTGGTTTGGCCCGGGAGGAAAAAATAGTAAGTTAGATAGGGCATTGGTTATCTCTATGTGGTGGAGTAAGGGTCAGTGGCTTCTAAAATCTTTAAGCAGGAGACGATCGGATCATAGGGCCTTACTTCTGAGCCATAAGATCGTAAATTAGGGGTCGGTTCCCTTTAAAGTCTTTAATAGTTGGTTGCGGGATGAGGAGTTGTGTAAAGTCATTGAGTTACAAATCTGCAATGATGTTCAAGGTGGAGGTTTAGATGTCTTGTCTATATTGCGGAGAGCAAGAACGAAAATTAAAGAATGGTCTAAAACAGAGTGCAACAAGATTGATGTTCGTATTAAGGAAGTGGAGAGAAGTCTGGACGCGGCTGATACCTCTGATACTCAGCAAGTAAATAGTGATGTTATTAGAGAATTGTTGGGGGAATTGTATGAACAAAAAGTAGATATGCTAAGACAGAAAGCAAGGGTTTCATGGCAGATCAATGGGGATCGAAACACGAAATTTTATCATCAATGCATTCAAAAAAGAAACCGCAGGAATCTTATTAGGAAAATATTCTGGAGACATTCATGGGTCTCGCTTCTCCATCTGAATTGAAAGAGGCTTTCTTTGATAATTTTTCTTCTCTGTTTGATGGTAGTCTGGCATATATTTTGTTCAAATTAGGATCCTTGCAGGTACGTAAACTATCACCTCAAGAGGCTCACTAGTTGAACAGAGATATCTCAGTAGAAGAGGTTGAGTATGTTTTAAAGATTATTTTGGGATCCTTTGTTAAATAGAGTCGAGAAAAAATTAGCGAACTAGAAATGCTCGACTTTGAATATGGCAGGCCGTGTAGTGCTGCTAAAAGCTTCGTTGGATAGTTTGCCAATGCATTGGATGAGTGGTGATGCGTTCAGGGGTTAGACAGAAATTTGAATCTATTAGACGTAGTTTCCTTTGGGGAGAGTATGATGATAATGGGTCCAGAAGAAGGAAGATGCATATGTTAAGTTGGGACAAGTTGATTTTGCCCAGAAATGCCGGGGGCTGGGTATTAGCTCCATCCAGTCAAAAAACCATTCTTTACTGGGCAAATGGTGGTTTAAATGGGTGTTGGACAAAAAATCTTCCTGAAACAGGTTAATTAGAGCTAAGTATAAATGTTCTGCAACTGAGGATTTGGGAACTGCTCTAAGGAATAAAAATCTTTCTCCAGTGTTGAATGGTATTATTAGTATCAACAACGCTGAAGGCTTCTCTAGTGTGTTGTCATTTAATAATTTCAAATGGGTTTTGAAGGATGGAAATTCTGTGCTTTTTTGGGAGGATGTCTGGCTTGGTAGTGGTGAGCTTTATAAGTCTTTTTCTAGGTTGTTTCAACTTTCAAAGTTGCACAATGTGACAGTCAAACATTTTGTTGATACTTGGTCTGATCCTAATACGGATTCAAGTACACTATGGTCTAGATAATTACGTGTTTGGGAGTTGGAGGAAGCTTTGAAGCTAAATGATATAGTTGACCCTGTACTATTTTTTCCAGGATCTGATTGTTTGATATGGATTAAAACGAGCAAAGCCTATACCTCTGCGGATGGTAAGAATTTATTATTGAATAGAGAGCAATCAATTAATGGTGCGTGGAGTGATTTATGGAAATTAAAAGTTCCTCCAAAAATACAATTCTTTCTTTGGAAAATTGAGCATGAGTTACTGCCTACGAAAGAGTTTTTGCAAAAGAGAGTGGCGAATGTGGTTTGGAATACGTAGTGTGTGGTTTGTAATGTTGCTTCTGAGGATCAACAACATATACTTTGGAACTGCGTTTTCGCAAATAAAGTCTGAAAATGGGTGTTTGATTGGTGGGGCTTCAGTAATAAAATAAATTTGTTGAGAAGACGTAATTTTTGGTGCTGGATTAAGTGGTGTAGTAATCCAAGGGTTAAGTCTGGGTGGGGGATTGTTCTAGCTTCTACAGCTTGGTCACTGTGGTTGAATAGGAATATTAAACTTTTTGAGTCTACAAATTACAAAGAGGAGGAGGTGCTCTTTTTGATTAAGCTCAGGGCACAAAAATGGTGTCAAGTTTCTGGATTCTTAAATAATGAATGTGTCAATCTGTGGAATGTCAATCCGATGGGAGCAATATTGACCAATAGTATTTAAAATCTTCGGGCTAATGTTGGATGGGATATCTCATTCACAACTCCCAGCAGTAAGGTGGAGATTGCCGAGCTATGGAGCTGTTAAAGTAAACGTTCATGGGTTTTGGACAGAGGAGCCGGGAAACAGGTCTGGTATTGGAGTGGTTATACGTGACCATAGAGGAATGCTCTTGAGGCTCTACGTTTGGGTATGTTTGAAGGGCTGATTCGGGCTTATCTGGACAGGCATGATGTTGTAGAGTAAGAGACAGATAATCACGAGGCTTTCTGGGAATTGACGAACTCAATGGTGCATGGTGTCCTGGATTAATGCTTTTTTTGTGGTACAACAGCTCAATCAGCTTCAGGAAGATGACAACCTTTCTCTCGTCAAAAGACCAGTGGATGAGAACTAGAATGTTGTAGCCCGTTTTTTAGCCAGGCATGGTGCTGAAAAATTATCTTAGATGGTGGTCATTTCGGCAGAGTTTATGAATTGTGGAGCCTCGACATGGGCCTTGGGCTGGTTGATGATCAGTTTCAAGCTGTAATTGATAAAGATCTAAATGCGGAAGTTGTGAACAATGCTCAGGAAGAGGGTAATGGTGCAATGGAGGATGTGATGGCCTAATATGTTCTCGAGTTTTTTATGCTTGTATGCTGATATAGAGTCTTGTTGTTGGTAATAGAGGCCCTAGCTCCTGTTTTGTCAGTGGTCTATGGTTAGTAGTCTTTGTGGCTGGGCTTCTTGTTGAGTCATTTCTTTGTTGACTTCGAGTCCTTGTACTGTTTCTTAATCAATGATTTTTTTTCTGCTTTTAAAAAAAAAAACCTATTATGCAACCAAAAATGATTTCAATTATTAAATTCTTAAAGTTGCAGATCGTATTTTTGCAAATATTTTTTAAAAATCGGTATTTTCACAAAATATTTTTTTAAAAAATAGTATTTGAATTTAATCTTACTAACAATGAAATTGGATCTACTTTTTAGTAACAGATTTCTTATCGAAATTATTATTTTTCTCCCACGAATAATATATTATTTAATAGTAAATAAAATTTGATTAGTTATTATTTTAAAATTATTAAAAGAGGATAACAATATTCGTATCATCAATATACAAATACAGAAAAATAATAAATCAGGCAAACTAGAGCTCCTTTTATTTCAAATTATTTTTTCAGTTTAGTTTTTAATAATCAAACTAACCATATTTAATTCATAATTAAAATTAATTTGTTTATGATTTAAATAATAAAAACTAAATTTTTATCTGGATTACATATATTTTTTATTAGTTTAACTTTTTAATTTTTAAGTTATAATATTTTTATAACTTATAAAAAAAGAAGTTATAAAAATACCATTTTTTACATCTCAAGATGGAGGGAGTAAAAAAATCAAAAAATTCTTCTAATCATTACCAATTGGATATCAAAATAGTTACAAAATAACACGAGTCATTTGATTAGCTTAAATATAATAGCCCCCGTATTCCCATCATTTTCATGAATTAAAATATTTTAAATTAACATATGATCAACCCCTTGTACCCAAATTTTGTATGATACTTCTAACCTTACTCTTATATAAACAACTTTTTGAAACAGACAAAAAAAACATTATTAACCTATAATTTTCACTAATCATGTCTTCCCGAACAATAATATCAATTATCAGCAAACTATACTTACAGAAAAGCCAAAAAAGAATAAAATGAAACTAAATGACATATTAGGTCTGGCAAAGAATGGCTAGGCAACTGCTAGCTGTGTTATTGATGGAATCTTCACAAGGCTTTGATGGAGATTGGCCTCCTACCATATCTTTCACATATCATGCTCTATTGAACTAAGATCTTCTTCTACCATATATATGTCCTCGTCTGTTGCTTTTGTAAGATGATCCACAATTGTGTAAAATATTTTCTATGCATTGACCAAGGCATTTACGTATCATAATCGTTGTCGATGGACTCTTCAAGATATTCTGTCGATGGACTCTTCAAGATATTCTGCAATACTTTGACAGCAAGGTGAGCGTCGTGATTTGCTGTAGCTATTTGAATTTTGAGGGCTTCGAAATTAGAATCATTAAAATTCGATAGATTTGGTGAAGTTGAAGGTGCAGCTGATATGTATGACTTTGGTATGAACAATGGGTCTGGATTACGGTCTGCAAAATGAGAGGAGGATGATAGTCCCGGGCCAAGGTAAAAATAGGCCATCTGTTTGGATTGATGATGAAAAAACTAAATAAAGGAAGGTAATAAAGAGTTGCAAGAGCTTCATTGTTGTCTCTTTCTTTTTCCTTTTCTTCGTTAAATTTTGTGAAGGCTATAGAGTTCAGAAGATAGGATGAGGATAATTCATTATAGGGAGTGGATAACATGTACCTGCAGATAAAAAAATTTGTGAGGTCATCTCAATAACAGACCATCATTAACAAAACGATCAATGACAACATTTGATTGCTTAATATGTTTAAATGACAACTAATTCACAACACTAAACACATGACCTCACTTCAATGGAGCTAGTAAACAACCAAGGGAAGCCCTTAAAATTTATGGAGAACGAGTTTAATGATTTTTGTTTACAATATATGATCATCAACATTGCTCTGGGATCAAATTCCGCGCCAAAGACTTTTGTGCTTTTAGATGATTCACAATATGACAGCTGTCTATAACCATCGACTATCATGCCATATTAATTGGCTTCTTTAGTTTTCATAAAGAAATCATCAGGAGGTATCCCAACAAATACCCTCCAGGCTTTTCAACACAACATTTTGTTGCCCTCAAAGGCTATAACATGTTACCGGAAGTGCTTGTACTTAGGTAGTACTATAGTGATCATATTCATAGATCAAGACTCCATGCAGAATACCTATATAAGCTATATACATATCAATTGTCAACAAGCAGATTTACCTAGTCCAAGTGCTTACATTAAAAATGAACTGTATGAATTTCTTACAGTTACATGTCAACATTTCATTGGCCTCAAAGGCTAAAACATGTCACCAGAAGTGCTTGTACTTGGGTGGTACTAAAGTGATCATATTCATAGATCAGGACTCCAAAAAATACCTATATAGGCTATATACATATCAATTGTCAACAAGCAGATTTACCTAGTCCAAGTGCTAACGTTAAGAAGGCACTGTATGAATTTCTTACAGTTACATGTAAATTTCGGAGTTCATCTAAAGGGGGCGGTAAACTTCGGGAAACTTTAACCAAATAAACTGAGTGCACAGCCAAAAAAGGATATAAAAACTATAAAGCTTATGCTGACAAAACCGAGTTTCCAACAATGGATATAATCTATAAAGTACAAAGAATTAAAAGCGGAAAAGGAAGCATAATTGGTAATTAATATTAGCAACACAGATAGGGTCATAGGGGTAAGGAAATCGAAAAAGTACCTAAACAGTACAAGCTGGAAATAGAACTGTATGACAAGCTTCAAAAGAAGGATAAAACAAGCCAATTTCCCAATATTACTGTCCAGTTCTGCTCTATGATGAAGAACTTTACAGCCCTTCTCCTACATCTGTAGTCATGGTAATTCCCAAACATTCATCACAAAGTCTATATAAGACTAGACAACTGTGCAGTATAGGAATACCTGCATTAATTGACAGAGACTGCTACAAACACTAGCAATTAGTATCTCCACCCTGCAGCTTTTCATGAACTGCCTTATAGCACTGGAGACTGCAAAGAGGAACTTTTGTCTTTGAATCTCTATACCTGTATGGGTTGCTACAAGATGGACCAGCACATTTTTCACGTGGAGGAGGATAACTGAAAATTAATAGCAAATAATTTAGACAAGTATAAAAACAACCAGTTCAACAAGTATTTTCTCCCTTCTCTCTGGATTGGTTTCTCTAAGCTCCTATTCCAATTTGTCATGATAGAAACTAAGATAGTATATCTACACTAATAAACTAGACAAAGAATTCGGCCAACCATACTTCTTTGCTGACATGGACATTAAAAAAAATTACGAATTTTGTTTAGCTAAGACTTCCTCTGTCAGATTTTTTCTTCATTTACAGCTTATGAATGCAAGGCCTGCCTGTCGAACATTATTCAATATGTTAAAAAATAATAATGGGCAAGAGTACACATAAGGAGATGTAATCTATTATTATAAGGACTTGGATAATTATCAAAACTGGGAATTTTTTTTCTCTTGTTATGGGTTACGATCCATTACAAATTCTTCTCTTCTGCTGTTGAGAATTCCTAGGGACAGTGGTTCTTCAACGGTTGGATCACCGTAGGGAGTGGATCTTCTGAGGTTAATCCACAATTACTTATATTTTTCATTGTTTTTATTCTTGTCCTATATCAGAATATTTAGAAAACGAATAAGAAACAACACCTGCAGGGTTTAGGGTCAAAGATACGAGGCAAACCCACATCCTCTGAAAAGGTAACTGTGGTTCCAGTAGGGCCCATCACACATCTAATAGTATTTGGTGGAAGGGTCAGTGCATTGGCAGCCCTCTCCTGCACAATACAAGGATAACAATATTAAATTGAAAACCTTAAGAATATTAGATTAAACAAAGCGGCAGACTTCACAATACCTGAGCCAACTCTTCCTGACGCTTCTTTATTTTATCTTCTCGCTTCTTTCTACTGGAATCTTGACCGAGTATTTTTCTGATTGCCTCAGCCTAAAACCAATATTCGTACAAAATCGATACCAGTCATCAATATAAAGACAATGTAACAACCTCAAGAACAACAAAGAGATTGAACAAAAGCAAACCTCCGACTCCCGAGCTGCCTTCTCACGTTGCAATCTACGCCTCTCAGCAGCCTCAGCTTTCTTCAGCTGCTGTTCAACTTCCGCAAGTTTCTCCTTTTGCCCTGGAAGGGCCATATAATAATAAGATAATAAAAAAGACAGTATAAGTTCAATCCTAACTCACTAATAAAGCATTTTTTTTCTTTGTAAATTTAGAAGGTTCCAGATGCTTATCATGTTATGCTGTTCACATGAATTATAGACTCAAGAAGAAATTGTCAGATTTTAGAATTGCTAAGTTGGTCTACATAATCAGAGGGGAAAAGTCTGAAATAAAGTATTCTCTGGGAAGTTCTTTTCAATCCACATTAGTTCTTTTCTTTAAAATTATTCAGAATAACTACATTACAGCAATAATTTAAATAAGCAAAAGAAGTAAAGGAAAAACAATACAGGAATAAAATGCGATCAAACATACTTCGAGGTGGAGGTGGCGGCAGACCATTTGGAAACTCAATTGCATTTGCTCCAGCCACATAAGAGGAATCCATGCCAGATACAAGGGCTCGTTGACGCGTTGTAAGACCTATTTCTTTTTTGCTTTCTGCAGGAGAATTGATGATATCCTTCCCTAGGTTTTTCTGTTTACCATCTGGCTCCCCTTCAGACACTAATTTTTCCTCCTCATCATAATCTATGTCCTCCCGCACCCTCTCCGGTCTGGCCATTTTACCATCTTTACTCGACCTTGAAGGACCGAAATCTTTTGCATTTTCATGATGTCCAACTTTTAAAACCTTGGATATACTTCGCTCTTTAGTGCCAGATTCTTCTACGACATCTTTGCATCCTGCAGCAACCTTAGAAGTTCTGAGTTTTTCCAAGTACTGGATCTCATCATCGTTGTCGTCATCAAATTCTCCATTTAATTCACGTTTCTTTGAGACTCTTTTGTTTTTGCGAATTTGATCCGACTTCTCTGCTTGCTTTCTAGAAACATTTTTCTCACACATCTTACCAGTAGGAATTTTCTTCATATGATTAAAATCCCCTTTGGAGAAATCTTTCCATGGGATTCCTTGCAAGCCACTGGTTTTGTCTAGAGGAAGAGAACTGTCTTCATCACAATCATCCTGAAATACACCCCGAAAAAGGATCAAAGATTATTTCCACATATCGAAAACAATAAAATCTAAGAGAAAATGTTGAAGACCAATTAAAAAGTAGTAACGCAAAAGATTCAGTTTCCATAGTAGGCAAACACAGCCATAGTTCTGTGTCCAGCAAAATTACATTATGTGCTTCAGTCAGGATTATATCCTATGTACTAGAAACTCAACTATACCGCCTTTAACTTCAGATAAAATGTATAGCAAGAATTTTCAGCAAGTCAGAACCTAGAACAGAAGACATACATAATCTAGCACAATTTGCTATTTTAGATTTCATGTTATTTACACATGCATGTAGTTTTTCATTCCTTTTGCGATGGAACCTCACCTGATAAGATAAGTATACACTCAACCTCGTCTAGCTACAACTATTTAATAATTTAAAAACTATTTCATCAATCATCCTCAACAGAAACACAAGTCTAATTTAGCAAAAAAAATAAAATAGCCTTGCTATCAGACAATCAATTGATAAAGCTTTAACACATACTTGAATTGCACAAGTGATAGGAAAATCAAATCAACTATAAACTCTAATACTCCAGAATCCAGATAAAATTAAACAACAATGGTTTTACTTTGTTTTGTCAGATAACAGCAAACCTGGAGAATCGGCTTAGGCAGTGGCCGAGGAGAATCTGATATCTGAGCACTCTTTGTACAAGATCCACTTCCTGATGTAGCATGAGAAGTGGGCTTTGCTTCAATGGTGCGCGTCACACCACCGACCTTAAGCTTAAACTTTTTGAACTTACTATTGGTTGCAACTCCATCACCAACCAATCCTTGTTGCCTGCTAGGAGCAGCACCTCCATTATGCAGCTCTTGGTTCATACCTCCTCTCTGCTCATTATCAACTACCAAACTACCATTGCTATTTAATGTAGTAAATCCTTTGTCCCCCTTTAACTTTTTATGAGGACGTTCACTTCTCACTTTGCGGCCCGAGGAATCCCTTAAAGCACATTGATTAATGTTGAAAACTTTCTTCTTACATCTACCCTCATAACCAGGATTCTCATCACTACAGCTTTTGAGTGTAGAATCTGAAAGCTGTTCCGACAATAAGCTTGACTGGCCACGACCGTCAAGTAATGGCTGTGACTCAGGTTTAGGTTGACTAGACGCTTGGCTTCTCTTCCTCTGGCTTCTCTTCCTCCTCCCAGGGATTGCTATTCTTTCAAATGGAGAAGTAAATTTGTCCATCTGAACAATGATATCAACCCGTCAGCTCTATACATAATTGCTCATTAGTTAAAAAAACTATATGCTACGAACAAGATTAATGATAAGAATCATTAGGTAATCAACCATTTTAAAAGGTTCTCAAACTAAAAGGAAAAACTTGCCAGGGCCTTAAAAAAGATATGTTAATGCACAATAGGTTAACCTAAACTGAAAGTACTAAACTACCATACAAAAAAAAAAATTCAATTTCAATTTCAACATACATTAGTAACACAAAAATAGTTGACTTACAAAGATAAACACACACACACACACACATATATACATTTACAATTCACCTGCAAGCAGCCAATCATAGCTCAAAAACAATAAAACAGAAATCAAATCAGATGACAATAAACAGTGGTAACATCAGAATATACAAAGAACTTACTGAAACAACATATACTTAGATTCCATCCTATATAGAATAACCATTACCATTGAGCTACTCGGATTAGCGGTTCAAAAAATAATAGCTATCAAACACAATCCTTAAAAATACAACAACAAAATCACAAACTTACCAATAAAATCAAATTCTCATGCACGAAAAGTCGAACATTTAAGATCAAACCTAGATACACTCTTCCGAAAACCACAATCGAAAATGAAATATTCAAAACCAACCAATAACACAGAAAATCTACACACATTCCCATATTTACTGTTATTATCACACATACCCACATACTGAAATCAGCTTATATACAAATGCAACAGCATAAAACAAACCATAACACATTGAATACAAACATAAACCCATATCTGAATAACAAATATACATACATATATAGATATATAGATAAAGAATAACCTTCTGGCTGATTGCAGATATCTGAAAACTCCAATTACCAGAGAGACAGAGAGAGAGAGAGAGAGAGAGAGAGAGAGAGAGAGAGAGAGAGCTTTGAGAAGATGGGAGAGGATAGAAAGAGATAGAGATACACAGAGAGAATACAAAGCGGCGGAGTATAGACACGGGATGTTTGTGTGTATATATATAAGAGGAGAGGGGGGGGGGGGTATGAATTGGGTTAGGGTTTGTAAAAGTAATCTTGTCCATGGTATATTTGATGCTGGTGTCAAATTTGGGAATTTCCGACCTGGTTAACTCGGTGAATCGACTCGGTTGGGTTATGTTGTCACTCTCCCCCTCAAACTCTTTGCGTTCTCTCACCCCCCTTCAGGGGTTTTATATTTTCATTTTCCCTCCTTTTTCTCGTTCGTTGCTTTATGTTCTTGTAAAGGTTTTTTTTTTCAAGATTAACTTTCACGTGAATGAATTGATAGAAGCGATTTTTTTATTTAACAAAATTTATGATCTAGACAAAAAATTTCAAAGATGAACAAAGATATTTAGATAATAGAATATTCAAGTATGTAAATAAATTCTGAAAAGATAAATAAAAAATTAATATTAATACACTTATTAAAAAAAAATACAATAAAGTAATAAATCAATAGTACTACATAACTAATTATAAAAATGGTATACTAAAGTAAAAAATTTAACCATGGAATCCCTTTGATTACAATTTAAAAATAAAATTAATGAGACTAAATAAGTAAGATAAATAAATTATGAATAATTCAGATTAAACAATTTTTTGAAAAGGATTGTTAACAAAACTAATATGCATTAAATTCAAATAAAATCTTTATATAATATTTTTCATTTAAAAAAAAAAAGTCACCCACAATGACACAAATTGTCGTTAAATGACACAAAACCATCAATCAATATACTTATATAAAGAGAAGACGGGGGCGGTGAGGTGGCACTCTAGAATTGCTCCGTTCTATTTTTCTAATTTTCTCAATTTTTCACAATTTTTTAATATTAATAATTACAACTTCCTTAAATATTTTCAATTTTGTAAGAAGGAAAATAAATTGAGAAATTTTCGAATTTGTAAATTGAGAAATTTTCGAATTTGGTAAGAAGGAAAATAAATTGAGAAATTTTCGAATTTGTAAATTGAGAAATTTTCGAATTTGTAGGTGTTGTGGATTAATTTATTTGTTTTACTTATTTAATTTGTTTTACCAATCGTTGGCGGACGTCCATCGATGCTCAATAGTAACTCAGATCTGATTGAACAACTATATCGTATGGGAGATGCCTTGAATAGCTTTGAAGCAAGGTTGGGCACCATAGAGCGTGGAGAAGGAGGGAGGGGTCGAGTCCGACGACAACCCCATAGTCATTATCAGATGGGGAAGACTCTAGAAAATCAGGAGAACCCTTAAGGAGGTGATGGACATCGTGATGGTATGTGTCAGACTGTCACTCCAAGGATGTTGGAATATGCTTACGATGGTGTTCCAATCGTTGAACTCCCCGACGACGACACTGATGGTCAGGAACGGCCGAGGGATGGCCGACGGTCGGCTCCTCACCCCAATAGATCGGAACGATCTGAAAGTGAGACACAAAGGGCCGAGCAATACCTCAATGACCAAGAGCGAAGTTTGGCAAGGTTGAAGGAGCGACTTGTCATAAGACTCAACAACGTGATTTGTGTTTGCTGCTCGTGGAATGACAAAGAGAGGGTGAAGGTAGAGGAGAGCGGCCACATGATACACAGAGAGAGCCCCTTGTTAACAGGTCATGGCCCCATTGACATGAGCGAACTCATCCTCGTGACAACTCAAGAATTGATTTGGAAGAGCGACCCCGTGATTCATAGAGAGCGCCCACTGAGTACAGGTCGAGGCCCCATGAACATGAGTGAGCCCCCCTCGCATGATAATTCCACGGGACGACGAGATCAAGACTCATGTAATATGAGTGATCATTGAAGGAGGGATAATCAATGTGTGTGGCATCATCCGCCGGTACTATCAGGACGTGCCCTCAGGAGGAAGGGCTCCTGTCATACCACCAGTCTCATCTCAAAGTGCAAGCGAGGATGGACAAATGACGCGAGGATGGACAAATGACGCGTCCTCAAGGTCCTGACCCTCTTCAGGCACAAGGAAATCCTCAGCTTCAAGGAAACACCACAGCCCAGGGAGAGCTTCAAGTTCAGAATCAGAATCAAGTGATAATACAACCACAACCTTAGGCTGGGGTACCATTAACTAATCCAGGTAGTCAACCAGGCCTCACCCTTGTCCCTTGGGGGGGGGGGGGGGGTAATCAACCTCCGCCTGTTGAGTACGTGTCCTCAAGGTAATGTCGATCTTGTTTATTTATGTTTTCTGGTATTTGTTCCTTGAACTTTTTGTAGGAAGAAGAGTGTGAAGGAAAATTCTCAAGAACCCTCAGATTGCGCCCTGAGGGCAATGCTTGAGAGTCAGATGATTTCTAGCAACTCTTATGGAAATTCGACGATTGTTCAAGTCCACACCTCCCGGATGCGTCCTTCAGGTAATTTTTAAAAAAATTCGATAATTGAGACTTTTTGCATGACGAAAATTCTACTTGAAAAAATATCTCAAAAGTTACCAAGCTCTCTGTCCCAATCTGTAAGGACGTGTCCTCTACCTCGAGGGTGTTCGCTCAACATTCCAGGTATCTCGGGATGGTCGTTTCTCCCTGAGGACGCATCCTCGGAGGAAAATGTCTGCGAACGATTCCAATGAAGACAAATGATGATCAAACAAGCTCAATGCTTGAGCCGCTTCCATAGAGAGTAATATGGAGGTGAGGCCCTATGATCCACAGAGAGAGCCCCCTGATTACAGGTCGAGGCCCCATGGACATGAGTGAGCCCCTCCATGGAAGGACAAAACTTTTATCTTCAAAGGACGCGTCCTCACATTCTCAATAATATGAAACATGATCTTCAAGGTGAGCCATAAGTGTATCACCCTAATATGATAAGGCTTCGACTTCAAGCATGATTTGTACAAGCCCTCAGGTTGCTTTCAGCAAAAAGAAGAGTCTATGGAGGTGAAACCCCATGGACCTTAGGATGCGCCCCCTGATCAGCAGGATGCAGAACCAAAGTCATGAGTGAAGCCCTCCACAGAAGAATGCTATTATAAAATGGAATAGAAGACTATAAGAGGCTTTGTCATGCTCTCTTGCACTTAGGTCATCTCCTAAGCATCAGGACGTGCCTTTGGAGGAGCTTCTTCCTAGAATTCCACTCTTGAGATGCCTTTTTAAGAGATGCTCCTTTAAGAAATGATATTCTGACGCTGGGGGGTAGTACTGATGCATCTCCCGACTCTTCATATGGACAACGGAGTACCCTTACGGGGATACCTCTTCGTGAGATGATATTTGAAGCTACCATTGACGCCTATTGTGTGCCCCTCTGCCGAACAGAAACACTAAGATTCCTTTTTGGGAGATGTGTTTCACTGGATGCCACCTAGTGAGATGCCTCTTCGAGAGATGTTATTCATATGATGCCTCATATCGGGATACCCCTTCATAGGATGAGATTTAAAGTATCCTGTGACCAGAGGTTTCCCCCAACATTTTAATGAAACTTTTGAGGATGAGGCCCCTCGAATAGCCAGGCAAGCGCTTGATGAAATATTTTCAATAAGGTGATGATTTGACTCCTCATTTTATCAATAGTTGATTGAATTAGAGCAATACATGAAGGATAGACTATAAGGTAAATTAATTACCTTTTAATCTAGGGGGTAGTCCAGATACACCTCCTAATCTACGTGCACTCGGTTGAATTGAAGACTAATAAAGTTACTACTTGATAACTTAATTGTCAATGAGGAGATCGAGAGAGTTAAAATGGAGGAAGAAAGAAAATGCAATTAATACTTGTACACTGTACAATTGTTGAAGGAAGAAAAAGTATTAGGTGATTTTGGTACATGTGGGTATAAGTTACTGGTGGACTGCACATGTTGTCACGACTCACCTCAATGAAAAAACACCATAGATTGATCTTACTTGATTTACTGGAGGCTGGATCAACTAATAATAAATTGAGCAAAATTTAGAAGAATAATAGAAACTCGATGATAGTACATTATGAAGGTCCGACCTTATTCAATAAGAAAAATGGAGGGCGTGCCCTATGTTAGCAACTGGATACTAAGAACGAAGCATATGAAGCCTAACAAAGGCGTGCCTAGTGTTTGTGAGCAGATTAGCTTTTAACTTTGGAAAGTTAAAAACGATCTATAGAGAAAAATATAAAAAATAAGAAGTAGCCAGAACTAATGTATGCAATTAAAAGTAGAGAGAAAAAAGAGGTTGAAGACTCTCACGGAGGTTGAAGAATATTTTACTGAAGAAGTGTTGCACATGTATAAGGACGCACCCTTTCAGAATCTTAAATGTTAGCAGCGGCTTGTTAAATACAGTAGCAAGGAAGAGAAAGGGGTACTACTTGCATGATGATGTGGGGTAAACATATTTAAAGTAAAAGTATTAGAAAAGAAAATGCATGATAAAAAGTACTCCCTCTGTCCCTCTCATTTCTTTACACTTTTATTTTTGGGATGTCCCTCTCAATTTTTTACATTCCAAAAATTTCCTAAAATAGTAAAGTTTTATAATATAAAAATTAACTACATCTACTACTTTTCCCCAACTATCTCCATTTTATACATTAAATATTGATTGGTTCCACCACTTTACTCACTTTTCTTCAATAAATTACACTTTTTCTTAATCTCTGTGCCCAACCACAATGTAAAAAATTGATGGGGATGGAGGGAGTAATTGGCACATCTACAATGCCATACTACTCTACACGTGTGGAACAAAATTGTATGAGTACTTGATGCAATGATGGTTTTTATAAAGGTAAAACAATTGCTCATGGATAAACAAGTAAAAGTATCAAGAACATGATAGTTATGCATGTCAGTGAGGGGGCGCCCGATGTATTCTTTCAAAGAACAGAGGATAAAGTGAAACGCCAACACTAATTCAGAAATATTACCAGGGGGAGCTGGACTGGCATTTTAGAAAAAATGTACTTGCATTATGTGAGGTCAGCACAAAAACATAAAATAATACAAGGTACCCGATAGAAGAGTTGACTGGATTTCTTATTATGGGAAGTAACAGAACACGCCCTCAACTATTTGGAGTAAAATTCTTAGAAAGAATTTTATTGATATATGAAGCTCATAAGAATTAAATAGAATAAAGATTAGAGGCGAGTTTTTTGAAGAGAAAAAACAAATGGGTCGATGAAGGCGCGCCTGCATGTATTTAAAAAAAGGATTGTTATGTATGTAGGGCTGTTCACGAACCGAGCTGTTCGCGAACAAGCTCGAGCTGGGCTCGTTAAGGGCTCGACTCGGCTCGGTTCGTGAACAGCTCGAGCTCGAACATAAAAACGAGCTCGTTAAGAAAACGAGCTCGAGCCGAGCTATTAGTGGGTTCGACTCGAGCTCGACTCGAGCTCGTTCAGCTCAAGTTCGGCTCGTTTAAGCTCGAAAAATTGAGGTATATCCTGTAACTTTTTATAGTACTTGGCACTTGCATTACTTTATAACAAATACCATACCAGCATACCATACCAATACCATAAGGTTCATTATTAGGCTACATTACATCTTTCAAATATTACATCTCAGAAATTTAAAAACAAAATAAATTGGAGAATCTAGAATTCCAAATTGAATCACCAAAAATCTAAAAAAAGAAAATTCCCTAGATTCTCATGGCATGTGGCAGCTCATCCCCAACTCTAACTTGAACTTGATGAACCTGTTCCCCATTGTAGTATAAAAAAAACTCAGATTAAATACTATTTCAAGTTATCCTACCATGCAGTATGCTGCATGTTTACATATGACAGAATAATAGTAAGGGTTCCAGGGTTTGAATTCTGACTTCAATTAACTTAACATTCACAAGTAACTAACATTCACAAGAATAATCGCCCAAGGACACCTAAACCTTCATTTGATGATAAACAAGAGCAATGATACAAATGCTAGGCTAACAAAAGTATAAATGTTATGATCACAGTGGGAGTAATTTTTAATTGTCTATCCTCCAAACTATTCAAGGCATAAAATTTGTAACATTTGTACACCTCAATATATATAACAAAACAGTGAGATTATTGCTGTAAAATATCCATCGGCCACATTAGAGCAACTGACTTGCTCTATTCAACAACCTAAAACATAAGCCCGATTAAATTGTAAAATGTATACACAGACACACAAACAATCAACTTTTACAACATCTTTGATCACTTTATGATTGGTATTACAATCTGTACATTATCAACAAGAAATGAAGCACAACTTGCAATTTTATGCAAAGGTGGCTACATCAGAGGAACTACTTGTATAATTAGCACAAGCTAAAAGATACTAACACGAAGTGTTATCAAATTTGACAAGAATAAAAGACCAACTACTTTTCAAAGTGAAGATGCAAATGCAAATTAGTGAAATGTAAATACTTACAGCCTTACTGATTACAACTCTATTGTCATTCTTCAATCCAAATGAATCACAATTTCCTTGTCCTCATTCTGAAAAAAAATAGAATAGTTCAGATTTACTTTATAAACATGTCAGCCTAAAAATTCAAAGAATATTATTAGGTGCATGCATATAATATAAGAATTAAGAAGTACGTACCTGTTCACATTTTTTCAATCCATATAGTTCACGCACCCAATAGGCTCCACACAACAGCACTTCAACAGTTTCCGACTTCAAACAGGAGCGATGCAGTTCGATCACTCTACTACCGGCGCTAAAAGTCGACTCTGAAGCCACAGTACTAATAGGAATGCTCAATACATCAGATGCCATCTTAGACAAAACAGGAAATTTCGAAGCGTTTGTTTTCCACCAAGCAAGAACGTCAAATTTTCAGATAGCGATTCATCACCAAGACTTTCTCCACCAAGACTTCTTACTTCTTCAAATTCAGCATTTTCCAGAATAATTTCAATGCATTTTTTTTTTTGGAAGATGTCATCTGAATCTGCATGTCATTAAATCATTGTTGTGAATCAGGTGGGTAACAAAAAGAAGAAATTAGTGATGCAACTTGAATCAACTTCTACTTGTTGGCACCAGAGTTCAGGTTTGAGTTATTCAAACAATTTAAATCAGTTTTTCTTTACAAAACAAATACATCTTGCTTAAACTGAGTCGTGTAATGTTTGTTATAGTATCATCTGCTGTCATAGGAAAAGAACATGTACGAAACAAATAAAACCATTACATTTTCTTGCATTCATTATATAATTATCCTTAATAATGTTAGATCAGGATTCAATGATCGTCAGGATCTGAACTACTGATCATGATTGCTGACGTCATCAGTATTGCACGAGCGTCAGTATCAGGACTATGATCAAGATTATCATCAGGACTGGAAGATGATCAGGATTATTACTTCAAGATAACTATCAAGTTCAGAGAAATAAGGAAAGATGATTTGTCGGTTCTTTATTTATAGGAATGTAGCTGTCGGTCAGGATATGTATCAATATTGTTTGTAATTGATTTGGTCTTATCTTGTAATCGATAGAGCAGCTGTGTGTACTATATAAACACAGTTTAGGTTTTGATTTGTAATCAATCGCATACACGAGTATCATTGTACCTAGCAGCTTTCAAGAACATAAGAATTTCTTGAGAGAGTTTTGTAACAGTTTTATACCAGATTTAGTAAAGCTGTTATTATTCATATTTGTGTTTATTAAAATCGAGAATCTTATACAATTGTATTCAACCCCCCTTCTACAATTGTTAATTACTGGGCAACAATTGGTATCAGAGCAAACTGATTTAATTTGAATCAGAAACGATTGAAGATGTCGACATTCAAATATGAAAGTATCAAAATTCCCATGCTGAAGAAATCTGAATATCCTACATGGAAGGTAAAGATGCTGATGTACTTGGAAGCAACAGATCCTGAATGTTTGGACATGATCAATGATAGACCATACATCCCTAAGAGACTTATTGGTCAGACAGACACTGTTCCTGAACACTATGTGATCAAGGTGAAAAGTGAGTGGACACCAGAAGAGAAGGCTCATGTTCTCAGGGATGCAAAGGTAAAGAATATTCTGCATAACAGTCTTGATGATGTCATGTCAAACAGGGTGATTGCATGCAAGTCCGCAAAGGAAATTTGGGACACCTTGGAAACTCAATGCCAGGGATCTGCATCTATCAAGAAGAACAGGAGAGCTTTACTCATTCAAGAGTATGAACAGTTTGATGCTAGACCTGATGAAAGCCTAACTGACATGTATGATAGATTTCTGACTCTACTGAATAATCTATCTCTAGTTGGAAAAGAGTATGTAACTGAAGACTCGAACACCAAGTTTCTGAGAGCTTTACCTGAAGAATGGGATACTCAAACTTCAATCATTAGACACCAGTATGATCTAAACACTGTGTCTCTTGATGAGGTTTATGGGATACTAAGAACTTATGATCTTGAGGTTCAACAAAGAAAGAACAAAAAGAGCAGCAAGATAAAATCTGTAGCCTTGAATGTTGAGGAAAAATCAAAAGGAAAAGCTGTGGAGGTCTCAAGAGGAAAATCAAGAATGGTGGAGTTAGATCCTGATGACTCATCATCAGATACTGATGGCAATCCTGATGCCAATACTGATGATGACTCCACTGACTCTGACATGCAGGAGATGGTTGCTATAATAGTCAAGGGCTTCAAGAAGATGAAGTTCAGGAAAGCTAGAAGACAAGGCAACTTCCAGAAAAAGACCTTCAATGCTGACAAAGACAAGTATAACAAAAAGGACAGCAAGAGTGGCAAATTTGACAAGTCAAAGGTTAGATGCTACAAATGTAATGGAATGGGGCACTTTGCAACTGAGTGCAAGAAGGCTAAAGCACTCATCACTTCAAGCAAGGATTGGATGGACTCTTCCTCAGATTCTGATACTGAGGTGGTCAACTATGCTCTAATGGCCAATACTGATGAAACTGTTGTTCCTGATGAAAAGGTATCAAGTACTGTTTTTGATTTTGATACAAATAATGTCTCTGAGTTAAAATGTTTTCTAAAGTCATTACATATTAGCTTTAGAAGTCAGTCTGCTGAAAATGCTAGGATCTTATCTGAGATGTCTGAACTTAGGAAAAGGAATGAGCATCTAGAAGCTGAATTCTCTTTTATGCAAGAAGTACAAAAAGAGTGTGATAATGCTAAACACATGAAACTTGAAATGCAATTTAAATGTACTGCTCTTGAAAAAGAACTTGAGTATGCTAATGAGAAAATCAGAACCTTGACAGATTCTGGAAGGAAATTTCATGAAATAAATACTTCTAAGAATTGGAAAGAATGTCTAGGGTACAAGTCAGATGAAGATAAGAAATTGAAAAAGAAAGTTGTTATAGATGAAACAGTTAGTCCAAAGACCTATAGACATGTTATAGACAAGACCAAATCGAAGATTAAGCCTGTTAAATTTGTATTTGGTAAAGATCCCAATTCAACTTTTGAAAAGGGATCTTCTTCTGCTCAACCAGTCTCAAATGCTAAGTCTAAACCTGTCAAGAAAACTAAGAAGAAGAATGTAGGTTTATTGTCTCAGAAACAACTTAAGGATAAAGTTTGTAAAGAAACAGGTAAACATAAGTCACCTACTGTCAAGAGAAACAGGAATGGTAAAGTTGGGATTAATAAAGAGAATAATTATAAGTTTATCCCAAATGCACCAAGAAAATGTTATTTTACCTGTGGTAACTCTAATCATCTTACTATTGATTGCAGGAAGAGTAAAAAGAAGGTTACTGAAATTCCTAAGTCTGATGTTAGGAATAGATTAATTCTTTATAAACCACAGAAATCCTGTTTTTATTGTGGCAGTAAATGGCATTCTATTTATACTTGTGAAGAATACCATAATTTGTACCATAACTTTTATGATCCATTACCCAAGTTTAATAAAAGTGCAAATTCTGGTAAATCTAAGAATGTCAATGTGAAGCATGCATCTTTCAATACTGATACTGACAGAGCAAATCCTGATGGATACTATCCTGTCAGGACTGCTAAAGTCAAAAAGTCTTCTGCTGCTAAATTTAGTAAAATGCATGGTAAAAGAACCGAACAAGTGTGGGTTCTTAAAAATACTAACTAGTGTATTTTTGTCTGATTGCTTAAAAAGAAAATTATGTTGGTCATGGATAGTGGATATTCTGTACACATGATTGGAAACAAAGCCCTGCTATCAGAATTTGAAGAAAAGGCTGGCCCAACCGTGTCTTATGGAGATGGCAACATTGGAAAAACATTGGGATATGGCAATATAATCATTGGCAATGTCATCATTGAAAAAGTAGCTCTTGTGAAGGGACTAAAACACAACCTTTTGAGTATTAGTCAAATCACAGACAGAGGTTATCATGTCAACTTCTATTCCACACATTGTGATGTAGTCAGCAAATCATCAGGAAAGGTTGCACTTACTGGCTACAGGCATGGTAACATATATGAAACCAACATTCAATCAAATACTGATGGCTCCTCTAATTGTCTCATCAGTAAAGCATCAGTAGATGAAAGTTGGGATTGGCACAAGAAGCTTTCTCATCTCAACTTCAGCAACATCAATGAGTTGGTTAAGAAATATTTGGTTAGAGGATTACCTAAAGCTTTGTATACTCCTGATGGACTCTGTGATGCATGTCAAAAAGCTAAACAGAGAAAGACATCATTCAAGAGTAAATCTGAATCCTCTATTGGAGAACCATATCACATGCTACATCTTGACCTATTTGGACCAGTCAATATAATGTCCATCAGTAAGAAAAGGTACACTCTTGTAATTGTTGATGAATACTCTAGATTCACCTGGGTGTATTTTATGCACAGAAAAGATGAGACTCCAGAAATACTGTTGGACCATGTGAGAATGATTGAGACAGGCACAAAGTATAAAGTCAAGATTCTGAGAAGTGATAATGGTACTGAATTCAAGAATTCAAAGATAGAAGAGTTCTGCAAATACAAAGGAATAATTCAATAATTTTTTACTCCTGGTACACCCCAGCAAAATGGAGTAGTAGAAAGAAAGAATAGAACTCTTATTGAAGCTGACAGAACTATGTTGGAAGAAGCAACATTGCCTACATATTTCTGGGCAGAAGCAGTCAATATAGCATGCTATACTCAAAATCTCACACTGATAAACAGACATGGTGTAACTCTCTATCAAATGCTCAAGGAGAAGAAACCTAGTTTGAAGCATCTGCATGTGTTTGGCTATAAATGTTTTGTTCTCAGAACTCATCCTGAACAGCTAGGGAAATTTGAAACCAAGGCTGATGAGGGAATTTTTATTGGCTATCCAACATCTAGAGCCTTTAGAGTTTTCAACTTGAGAACAAGGACTGTCATGGAGTCAATACATGTATCTTTTGATGATAAGAAGATAACTGGAATTGCTGAAGACTCTCATGATAGTTTGATTTTTACAAATGAAGCTATCAAGGAACCTGAAGAAATGGAATCAGATATTGACACACCATCAGATACTGATGGGTCACCAAATCCTGATGCCGCACCAAATATTGATGGTGCTACTGATGGTACTACTGATGATACTACTGACAGTCCACATGTTGGGGGGGAGCAACAGCAGACTGTTACTGATACTGATACTACTCAATCATCAGGACAGGATTCTTCAGATACTGATTCAAGTGATAATCCTGATAATCAATCAGGAGGCAATAGCAACAATTCAGGGAGAGCTTTTATTGATTCAAACTCTTTTCATCAAGACAACACCAATCTAGGGGGAGCATCTACTTCAAGGAATGATTTACCACCAGCAAGGAAATGGACTAGAAGTCATACTCCTGATTTGATAATTGGATATCCTGATGCAGGTGTTCAAACAAGAAGTGCAACTCAGAATGAATGTCTTTACAATAACTTTCAAGAACAAGACTGATTCTGATGGAGTAATTATTAGGAATAAAGCAAGGCTAGTTGCAAAGGGGTATTCTCAATAAGAAGGAATTGACTATGATGAAACTTTCGCTCCTGTTGCAAGGCTAGAAGCCATCAGGATCTTTCTGGCATATGCAGCCCACAAGAAATTCAAGGTTTTCTAGATGGATGTGAAAAGTGCTTTCTTAAATGGAGAACTGGAGGAAGAAGTCTATGTTGAACAACCTCCTGGTTTCATTGATCCTAAATATCCAAATCATGTCTATAGATTGGATAAAGCACTTTATGGACAAGCAAGCTCCAAGAGCCTGGTATGAAACCATAGCTCAATTCTTACTGGAAAGTGGATTCAAAAGAGGTACTATTGATAAAACTCTGTTTTATTTGAATCATGGTAAGGATTTGCTTTTAGTTCAGATTTATGTTGATGGTGTCATTTTTGGGTCAACAAACAATAAGCTATGTGAGAAGTTTTCAAAACTTATGCAGTCTAGATATCAAATGAGCATGATGGGAGAAATGAGTTACTTTCTTGGTCTCCAACTTAAACAGACTGATGATGACATTTTTATCAATCAGTCAAAGTATACAAAGAATTTATTTAAAAGGTTTAGCATGCAAGATAGTGCAACTACAAGTACTCCCATAGCTACAGCTACCAAACTTGATCCTGATCAAGGTACTGAGGTAGATGTAACTCATTATAGGGGAATGATTGGTTCTCTCTTATATCTCACTACAAGTAGACCAGATATCATGTTTGCAACATGTCTTTGTGCAAGATTTCAAGCAAATCCCAGGGAACCACATCTGATTGCAGTCAAAAGAATTTTCAGATATCTCAAAGGCACTCCTTCACTTGGCCTTTGGTATGCAAGGGAATCAGATTTTGGTTTGTGTGGTTACTTAGATGCTGATTTTGCAGGGTGCAAGATAGACAAGAAAAGTACTTCAGGAAGTTGTCAGTTTTTGGGTGGTAGACTAGTTTCTTGGTTCAGTAAAAAGCAGAAGTCTATCTCTACATCAACAGCAGAAGCTGAGTACATTGCTGCAGGAATTTGCTGTGCTCAGATAATGTGGATGAGAAATTAGTTGTTAGATTATAGCCTGTCATACTCCAAAATCCCTATTTATTGTGATAACCAAAGTGCTATTGCAATAATAGGAAATCCAGTTCAACATTCTCTTACTAAGCACATTAGTATCAGGTACCATTTTATAAGAGAACAAGTACTGGAAGGAACAATTGAACTTCATTTTATTCCTACTGATCAACAACTAGCTGATATATTCACGAAGCCACTGCCTGAAGCTACTTTTAACAAGTTGGTGAATGAACTTGGAATGATGAACTTTGAGAATTTCTGAGAAAAGCTACAGAGAGGAAGTCCTGATGACTATCAAATCCTAATGGTAATTCAGTAAGGTATGTAATTTTGATCGAATCCTGATAGGACACAATCCTGACAGGAAGTCAATTGGTTAATCCTGATGAACATGTCAGCATTTCTAATTTGCTTAATTTGTGCCTAATTTTTCGTCAATAACTGATGATAAACGTTTGAGTTTTAGTTGGACAACTGTATGCGCGCGTGTGTTACACTGATAGATATATACATATAGATACATATAAAAAGCGGTGCAGTTATGTTTAATTACGCACGTAATTTGGTCCACTAATTATTTGTGCACGAATCATATTTTGCCACCTGTCATTGAGAGTAATATTTTGTTCTAACAAAATACATTTGATTTTCTAATTTGCAAATTACTCTCTCCTTGCATTAGTTTTCATCTTCATTCTCTCTCTGTGCTCAAGAACCCTAATTTCTAAATCTCAATTCTCAAGTTTTCTATATTGTATCAATGGCGTCTTCATCATTCATGAACAAACAAACAGTAATTATTGGTGTTACTTTTGCCACTAATAACTTTGTGGCCGTTTTAGATCATCAGGATTTGCCCACTGAGTTTCACATTATCCAGGATTTCTTAACTTCAAGTCCATTGAAGTATGCTCTAACAGAACCTGCGAGTGTTTCTTTTAAATCAGTGATGCAGGTATGGAACACGGCTGTTTTTGATAAAGGACACTCAGGCTCAATCCTGATGAGTTTCGAGTTTGATGGAGTTACTCACTATGTAACTCATGCTGTTGTTGAGGAGGCACTTCACTTGCCTGCCTTAAATGATCAAACGGCTGCTGTAGTTTCTGACTCAACTTTGTTCGAGTTTGTTACAAAGCTGGGCTATAATGGAGAAGTTAAGAGATATGGAAATCTCTTCAGGACCAAGCTAAAGAAGGAATAAAACTATTTCTTTGACACCATAAGTAGATGCTTCCTGAACAAGACATCTAACTTGATGCTCTACCATCAGGATCACTAAAGATAGGGTATTCTCTTATCTATTCTATTGTTTTTGATTATGGGTCATTTATTTTGAAAGCTTTAAGTGATAGGAAAGCAGATAAGTTAGGTTCTGTCTGTTTTCTTATATTTTTTCAGTTAATTTTTAATCACTTGTGTCCTGGTGCTATATTTGAAGATGATGCAATTCTACCCATTTGTAGAATTACAGAAAATAATGTGAAATCCTTAGTCAACAGTGATAAGGCAAATGGTTTTCAAGGCAATGCCTTCATTCCTGATGAGGTCAGGCTATTCTTGCAAGAGAAAATGCCTACTATATATGGATCAGTTTCTGATGCTATGGGACAAGGCCAATCATACCTTGTTCCTGACCCAAGCATCCAACCTACACAGTCTAAACACTCTACAACCACCTCTAAGGTCTCTCAAAAGACTTTAGTTGTAAAATCAAAGAAGTCAGCTAGATCTGATGTGTCTGGAAGGCAATCAAGATCAAAGGATTTCTCCTCTACACCACTCACTAAACAAAAGAAACAAGGGGGGGGGGGTGTACAAGGGGTCCTGGTAAAGAAGGCTGATAAGGTTGAGGAGGTTGCAGTAAAGAGAAAATTGATTCTGGGTGGTGATTCTGATTCTGAGGATGATATGGTACTTTCCTCCAAATTTGAGATGAACAAGGAAGTTGTTGATACTGCTAGTGAAGCTGTGGCACCATCTGCTAAGCCACAGAAGAAAATAAAGTTAATAAAGAGCAGGTATCATATTCCTTTAAAGAAGCAGGATACTGATGTTCAAGTCACTTCAAATCCTGACGAGTCATCAATTCCTGATGCTCAAGCTAATCCTGACGTTGGTATTCATGATGACCAAAACAAGATTGTCTCAATCTCAGACTCTCCAGCCTCTCCAACTAAAAATATTCTTGAAATTTCATGGGAGAAGGTTGCTGAAACTGCTTCCAAGCTTGGATTCACACCTCCATTGCAAAAGAAAAGGAAGGCGGCTGAGATAGTTTTCTAGAGACAGAAGAAACTGAAAGAATCTAGCCCACGAGAACCTGAACTTCAAAGTGGTTCAACAGCTACTGAAGATCCTGCCACACAAGAACCACTCACTCAAAGTGTGAGTGAAGGCATAGCTGATGGAATGGTCCCACAAGAACCATTTTCTCAAAGGGAGATTGAAGACATATGCATTCCAGCCACACAAGAACCATCTTCTCAATGTGAAGATGCAAGCAAGACAGCTACAGTTTCTAAGGAGTTTCCTGACAATGCTCAAGGGGCTTCAAGTATTCCTGAAATGGAAGATATGGTTGAGAACACTGTCACTGAGGGAAGCACACAAGAACCTTTGACTCAAAGTGTTGAAGCAGCTTCTGAACCTCAAGCTACACAAGAACCATTGGTAGTAAATACTGATGCAAGCAATTCAAATCCTGACAGTGTTTCTCCTGATGCTAGTGGTGCTCCTGATGCTGAGCCGATCCTGATACAACCACTTAACACAAGGCCTATGACAGACTCTATCACAGATCATCAGGATAAGCTCAAAGGTGTTGTTATTCCTGATTCTAATGATTCTGATGATAATGACAGTGATAATGATGATGATGATGTTGAGAAGGATCAACTTACTACAACAATAAAATCTAGTCTTGGAACTAATTTTGGTTCTTCAAGCACATTCATGGCTGGCAAGGCTTCTGGTCAAGATTTTTTTGGTCCTTCTGCTATTGATCCTGCTGAACAGCTAAGAAGGCATGAATGGGATAATGAATGGTACAGGTCTGTTGATCCTGTTAGCTACCCATGTGCTCTACAACATGCTTCTTATGCTGCAAGTCTTATTCAGAATGAGGATATAAGGAATCACTTGAAGGCTACAATTCTGTTAAGCAAGAGCCTCAAGGGTGAAATTGATTCTGTAAAGGCTGCAAATGAGTTGGTGAGGGCTGATATTTCTCAGAGCTTGGCAAAGGCACCTACTGCTCTTCAACTCAGAGTAGTGGATTCTCATGTCAAAGATCTCATCACTGCACAGTCTTCTATACACAACAAAATTGATTCTTTGGATTCCAAGGTAACTGATATTCAAGCCTCTCTCTCTTTGATTTTAAATTTGTTATCAAATCCTGATGCCAAAAAGGGGGAGAAGGTAAGTCAGACAAAATGTACACCTGATCTAGTATTGAGAAGAAATAATGATGATGATCATACTGGAAATGATGGTGATGATATGGTAAGACAAGGGGAAACCTCTGATGCTGCTATGGTGAAGTCTACAAGACAAACTACTCAAAGTCAATCCATGCAGTCAACTCATGTTTCTGATTCTGGAGTTAGAACAGTAAGGACCTTGGTGAAATCTCAGATCTTGACGGAAGAGCAAATCCGGACAGGTGATCAAATCCCGACGCCTGGTCATGGAACTTTATCTACAATTCCTGAAGGTGATGAAGATGTTCTTATTGAAAATCCTGAGGATGCTGCTAATCTATTCCAGAAGTTCAAGACAAAAGCTGGTGAGGTTGTTACTCTTTATCATATTGATAAGAGAGTTCAACAATTGTTTGCTAGAAAAGCTCTCTCTACTGCTACTAAAGAATATCCTGATCTCTCACAAGAAGAATTTTTGGTTCAACAAAGAGAAATCATGGAAAGTTTTAACAACCCTGCTCCTGTTAGAGGAAGAGGAGGCAGAGGTAGGAGATGAGCTAGAAGAGGAAGAAGCTCATCAACTCAAACTATGCCTAGACAGACAAGGTCTAGAGGGTTAAGAATTGAAGAAATTCCTGCTGACACTCAAACTTCAATAGTTCCTGATACTCAACTTGTCATGACTATTATTCATAATGAAGATATGGGTGAAGATTATGAACCAACAGTTGTTTTAAGGAGAAGACCAAGACAATCAACTCTCATCAGTAATACAAATCAAATTGAAGATTCTAATCCTGACACTGTTCAAGATCCTGATGAATCTGAAATTCTACAAGAGGTTGATTTGTTAATTCTTTCTATTGTGGTTGATTCTCATAACAAAGAAGTGGATGAAGAAGAAAAGAAATCAAAAGAACAACATATAGAGATTTCAATCTCTATGTACAGAAGCTAAAAAATTCAAATAGATTGTTGTGGAGAAATTCAAGAAGATAACAATACAAGCTAGAAAAGAGCTATGTTCTTGAGAAAGAAAAAGATAAGAAGTGGAAGCACATTGACACTCTAAGGTGCAATAGACCTGTCAATTTTCAGTCAGGTGGAATTATAACAAATGTTTCCAATGTTGTAAACTTTTATGGTTTACAAAAATCTAAAGCACTCTGGTTCAAATATTTTCAAGCTTAAATCAAATGTCACACAACTCAAGAGGAGGTATAGGTCACAGAGATGCTGAGTTTCTGAACATGCCATATGTTGTCATATGTGGATATAGTGTTAGATTGTCATTGTTAGGATTTATGGGTGATAGCTATGAGACAACTTGATTAGATATGTTCTTGTAACCATTTTGTTTACTGTTAAATAAGAATCTAGTACATCTTGGTAGAAGTTCATTTATTTGTTTAAGCCTCAAGAAGTACTTAAGGAGGACAACAAGAATAAATATTACTGTTATGGTATTGACAGTAAGGTTACAAGAAGACAGCATGTTGTAAGTCACGACAGTATATTCACTCTGACAGCAACATTGGCGGAAGCCCTCAGACAACAACTTTATGTTAGCCTGACAGCAAGCTTGGAACTCCTGACAACATCTATTGCGGGGATTTCTTACTGTCACCAAAAGCACATTCTTGTGACAACAAGCTTGAGGATCAGGATACTGTCCTGAAGGGATAATCTTTGTATTGGGGAACTACCCAGTCAAACATGTGACAGTTTGGATGTTCAAGAAACAGGCGTGCTACAGTATCCCAACACTGCATCAGGTCTGCAAGACTATGACAGAAGCTTGAGAGATCACATGACAAAGCTCGCCAATTCAAGAGTATGACAAATCAACATCCACTGAATTGTGTTAGCTAAAAATAGAATGTATCTAGATTGCTTTATCCAGTAATGATAAACTTGTTTGTATAGCAATTTAGGTAAGACTCACGGGTAGACAATTTGTAAGAAGCTGCCACATGAAAATGACAGCAGCTTCACAAACCCGTGATGATAGAGATAGGTTTAGTTTTTACTTAGACCAATCTCTCAATTCATTCTAAGAATCACTCGAGAAATTAAAGCTAAAGAAAATTGGTTTTTTTCTTGAGGTTGTAGCAACCCATTGCAAAATAAATAAAACATTTATTTTGTGAGAAAATCTCTTGTGTCTACTTGTATTTGCAATTCGTAAACTGATAAACTTTAATCTTAGTTTTAAGTTGATGGAACGTAGATTGAGATTTATCAGTATTGCATTCAACCCCCCCCCCCCTATGCAATAGTCAAGGAGCAACAACTGGTATCAGAGCGGACAGATTGTTCTACAAATCTGAGATCATGACAAGTATGCAGAAGTCAAGTAGCATAAAGATTCCAGCGTTTGATAAAGAGAACTACAATGTGTGGAAAAGAAAAATCTTGCTGTTTATCAAAGCTGCGAATCCATTGTACTTGGGTATCCTCCAAAATGGTCCCTTTGTTCCACAGAAGGAAATTGAAGCCTCGACTGTGGACGGTGTTCTTATTCCAGCACACTGGATTGCTAAATCACCTTCAGAGTTTCTGGAACGAGAAAAAGAGAAGGTGGCCTTGGATGATTACTTACAACTCATCCTACTGGATGCTCTCACTTTGGACAAAGCCATGTGTGAGAATGTTATTGGATGCTCATCAGCCAAGAAAATGTGGAATAAGATTGAGTTGTTATGTGAAGGAAGTGAAGAGGTAAAAGACAATCAAAGATAGATTCTTATCTCACAGTATGAAGCTTTCATGGCAAACTCAGGAGAAGATCTAACAACAATGTTTGAGAGGTTCAGTAAACTACTAACTGAGCTACAAATACATGGCAAGTACTATGATAGGAAAGAGTTAAATGTTAAGTTCTTACTCACACTTCCTGAGCATCTGGAGCACAGAATCACAGCCATAAGAGAAGGAAGAAATCTAAACAATGTTTCCCTTAAAACATTATATGGTGTGCTTAAATCATATGAGCTTGAATTTTTCCAGAAAAGGGCTATACAAGCTGGATCAAGAGGAAAGATGGCAAATATGTCTGGTGCTCTTGTAGCTCATGTGCCAAGAATCACTCAACCTAGTGAAGGAATTCAAATCATCCAACCTGCTCAAGTAACTTCTTTAAAGATTGAAGAGGTTATGGATGATTGTGAGAAGGTAGTGCTGCAGCTAACTGATATTGAAGATGATGACTTCTATTCAATAGAAGAAATGGAAAAGATGGACAATCCAACTATGGCCTACATGGCTAAGAAATTCAGAAACATAAGGTTCAAGAGAAACAAGACATATAAGTCTCAAGGTCAGACATCAAGGTTCAGCAAAGGGAATTCCTCCAAGGTTGAAGGTGGTGCCACAAGAGGTGGTTACAAAACAGGGATGGTGGACAAATCCAAGTTTAGGTGTTACAACTGCAATGAGCTTAGTCATTTTGCAACTGAATGCAGAAGGCCAAAGCAGAATCAAAGGATGTATAAAGGGTCAAGTGGACACTTCAGGAAAGGACATGGAAAAGCCTATGTGGCTGAGGGAGAATGCTGGGATGATACTGATGATGAAGAGGAAGAGGAATATGTGAATCTAGCCCTCGTGGCTAAGACTGATGAGGTCTCCTCGAGCTCTCCAAGTCAGGTACCCTCACTTGTCTTACTTGAAATGTCTAAAGAAGAATACAAACAAAATATCGAGGAGTTGAGTGCATAAATGTTTAATGTTCATACTAGTTTAACTACAACTAATGAAGAAATTGCTAGGTTAAATAAATTAAATAAAACATTCACTTCTGAGAATGACATGCTTTTGTTAAAGACCAGTCGATTAGAGTCTCTAGCACAGGAGAATGCAAAACTTAAAAATGAATTAGACTGTGCTAAAGAAATAGAAAAGTTTCTAAGGAATGAAATTAGTGAAAATGAATTCAAGATTAAGGCCTATAGAAACTCTTCTAAACAACTTCAGGATTATCATGAAAAACACACAGAGGATCAAAAAGTAGGGATAGGTTTTGAGTATGGTAGAAGACCTGGTAAGGAAATTGTGAATCAGGATTGTTCAACTGATTGTTCTGTCAAACCTCATGTCCTCAAGAAGATCAACAAACCAATTTTTAAACTTTCCGAACTTGAGTTTGATGAGAAAGCCATGTTCATCAAGCAACAACTTCATGATGAGGATGAGTGTGTTGACAGTACAACAGTTGGAGGAAAAGATACTGTCAAAATCCCCAAAACAGTAACTTTCCCAAACAATCAGACAGAATGTTCTAAAGATGCTGTCAGTAATGGCAAGACAGAAACTTCCAAAGATGCTGTCAAGAGAGCTTCAAAGACAGTAACTTCTAAACCTACTGTCAAGACAGAAGGTGTAAAAGGTATTGTCAAGGAGAGCTCGACAGCAACTTCAGAACATCCTGTTGACACAGTTACCTAACGGGAATGGTAAGTTAGGAAATGGCAACGCTAATGTTGGTAGTGCTCCCAGAAAACTATGCAATAATTGTGGCTCTTCACATCACTTAACTTATATTTGTAAGAAACCAAAAGAGGTAAAAAACAATGTGACCAAGATAGATGGTAACTTACATAGAACCCCCATTATGCATAGATCTATGGTAGTTTGCAATAATACTGATTGTATGCCTTGTAAAATAACTGCCATGAGTACTTGCTTCAACCTGCCTATCTCATCTACTGAACAATGTCTTTATATGCAAACTGTTGAGACTTCTGAGCCTACTGGAAACAGTAAGAAGGCTACATCCACTAAGAAGAAAACTAAGTCTAATTCTAAAGATAAGTGGGTGAAGAAAGGAGTCCAACAGAAGATTCCTGATGTGACTGTTGAAGTTGAAAATGATGAATACTCTTGTGATACTGAATTAGCAGGACCCAACAAGGATTGGGTACCATATGCCTCTTAAATACAACTTTCTTTGCAGGGCAAGAATAAGAAGCAGGTCATTTGGATCATTGACAGTGGCTGCTCAAGGCACATGACTGGTGATAAAGCCCTGCTAACAAAATTTGTGGAGAAAGCTGGCCCAATCATAACTATTGGAGACAACAACAAAGGTTACACAGTGGGATATGGCTGTTTGGAAATTGGGAATGTTGTTATTAATGATATTGCACTTGTTGATGGATTGATGCACAACCTGCTCAGTGTCAGCCAATTCAGTGACAGAGGATTCAAGGTTGATTTTGATAGGATGGTGTGCAATATCTATCACAAGAAAGACATAAGCCTCTCTTTGAAAAGGGTAAGGAAAGGAAGCCTATTTTTTGCTGATTTGAGTTCAACAAAGAAGGACGAGATTTACTGTTTCTACAGTAAACTACCTCAACAGGAATTATGTCAAGAAGGACTGTGTGAGGACTGTCAAATGGGAAAATTGAGGAGAGTTGTGCATAGGTCAAAGCAAGTCAACACCAACACAGAACCACTCAAACTAATTCACATGGATCTCTTTGGACCAGTAAATGTTCCATCCCTAGCCAAGAAGAGATATGCATTAGTTATGGTGGATGATTATTCTAGGTATACTTGGGTGAAGTATCTAGAATCAAAAGATGAAGCTGCTCAAATTATCATTGATCACTTAAGAGTTCTTGACAGAACTACAAATGCCAAGGTTCAAATTCTGAGAAGTGACAATGGTACTAAGTTCAGAAATGCCACACTTGGTAATTTCTGCAAGGATGAAGGAATTGTGCAACAATTTTCTGCTGCAAGGACACCACAGCAGAATGGAGTTGTAGAAAAGAAGAATAGAACTCTCATTGAAACTGCCAGGACTATGCTTCATGATGCAAAGTTACCTACATACTTCTGGGCAGAAGCTATTAACACAGCCTGTTACACACAGAACATAACCTTGATTAACAAGACTCATGGGAACACTCCTTACTATTTGCTAAATGATAAGAAACCTAATGTCAAGTATTTTCATGTGTTTGGTAGCAAATGTTTTATGATGAAAGACAACCATGAAAAGAAAGGGAAATTTGACACCAAAGCTTATGAAGGTATTTTCATGGGTTCTGCTTTAGAAAGGACTGCTTACAGAGTCTATCTCTTGGAACACATGATCATAGATGAAAGTGTCAATGTCACATTTGATGAAACCAAGGATACTTGGAGGAAGAAGAAATTGTTGATTGACTCAAACTGTTGATCTTGAAAAAGATGCTGTCATTGAAAATGATACTAACCAAACTCCAGCTCAGTCACAGACTATTTCAGGGAATACTCAAAATGATGGTGACTCTGGAGATATTGAAGAAAATGGTGGAGACAATTGCCCTGATGAAGACTCAGTTCCCCAAACTGAGGCTACTGTTTCAGACCAAACAAGAAGCTTGCCTAGAACCACAAGGTGGAACAAGGATCACACAAATGACCTAATCATTGGAGATCCTTCTTCTGGGGTAAGAACCAGGAACAATGTTTCTGCTGACAGCATGTTTTCCTGCTTCCTGTCTCAAGTGGAGCCAAAAGCAATTGATGAAGCATTGTTGGATTATAATTGGGTGATTGCTATGCAAGAGGAACTCAACCAGTTTGAAAGAAACAATGTATGGAAATTGGTTTCAAGACCAAAGGGAAAATCAGTTATTGAGAAAAAGTGGGTATTCAGAAACAAATTGGATGAAAATGGAAATGTGACAAGGAACAAGGCAAGGTTAGTAGCTAAAGGTTACTGTCAACAGGAAGGTATAGACTATGATGAGACATTTGCACCTGTTGCCAGACTTGAAGCTATAAGGATCTTTCTAACCTTTGCTGTACACTGTAATTTCAAGGTGTTCCAAATGGATGTCAAAAGTGCTTTTCTAAATGGAGAGTTGGAGGAAGAAGTGTATGTTGAACAACCACCAGGTTTTGAAGATGCTGAAATGTATGATTTTGTGTACAAGCTGTTCAAAGCACTTTATGTATTGAAACAAGCTCCAAGAGCCTGGTATGATACTCTTTCTGCCTTTCTATTGGAAAACTAGTTTACAAGAGGTGTAGTAGATAAGACTCTATTCTACAAGCATCATGGCAAAAACATCATTTTGGTTCAAATCTATGTTGATGATATCATCTTTGGTTCATCAAATGAGAAGTTGTGTGAGAAGTTTTCATCTCTAATGAGAAATAAGTATGGGATGAACATGATGGGAGAACTGTCATTCTTCCTTGGTTTACAAGTTCTTCAGAAAGATGATGGAATCTTCATTTGTCAAGCAAAGTATGTCAAGGAACTTCTCAAGAAGTTTAACCTAGAAGATTCATCACCTGCCAAGACTCCCATCTCTACATCAACTAGTTTGGATCTAGACTCCAAAGGGAAGAAAGTGGACTCTAGTTCTTACAGAGGCATGGTTGGATCTCTTCTCTACCTAACTGCTAGCAGACCTGACATAATGTTTGCTACATGTCTCTGTGCAAGATTTCAAGCTGATCCAAAAGAGTCACACTTGGTAGCTATCAAGAGAATTTTTAGATATCTCAAAGGCACTCCTAATCTAGGTCTTTGGTATCCTAAAAATATTGGATTTGAACTAGTGGGGTACTCTGATTCAGACTATGCTGGGTGTAGAATTGACAGAAAAAGTACTACAGGTAGATGTCAATTTCTTGGTGGAAGATTGGTGTCATGGTTTAGTAAGAAGCACCATTCAGTGTCTACATCTACTGCAGAAGCTGAATATATTGCAGCTGGAAGTTGCTGTGCACAAATTTTGTGGATGTAGAATCAACTTTTGGATTATGGTCCAGTGTTAAAAAATATCCCTATCTACTGTGACAACACTAGTGCCATAACCATCTCAGACAATCTTGTTCAACACTCTAGGACAAAGCACATTGACATTAGAACTCATTTCATAAGAGAGCATGTTGAAAGAGGAACTGTGAAGTTGATTTATGTCCCAACAGAAAAACAACTTGCAGACATCTTCACAAAACCATTGGATGAAGCAACCTTTAACAGGTTGGTAAGTGAATTAGGAATGTTAAATCTGGTATGTTAACTTACTACCTTTTACATTTTCTTATTCATATGAAGCTTGTGACAGTAACCCTCACATGTTGCTGTCATGAGAAGTTACTATCTACTTAAGTCTCTATCTGTTTTGGACAGCATGTTTGCTTTAACTGTGATAAATTGAACTTTGTGCCAGTCTTAAACTTGATAGTTAGACGTTGTATATCATTAACTTGCATGGTTTTTATTGTTGAAATTGGTCAAAGTATTTCTCTGATTGGTCCTTTTTGTTTTGACTGTTGGATTAGTGGTAGACATCACTCTTAATTGCAATATGTGGTAGTTGTATGGGTACTCTGAACTGTTGACCATTTACCTCCCTTTAATTAGTATGCCTATAAAATGAACCTTAGGTCATATTAGTGAATCATTCAGAAAAGGTAAAATGGAAAACAAAGTAGGTATCGAATACAGGCCTAAGATTAGCACTGAGTCTCCATATAAGGAAGCAGTTGAAGCTCTGTTTGATGAAATGGAGGACCTCCTCGATGAGGAAAAGGAGAAAGAACTTGTTGCCAAAGCTGTTGAAGAGGCTAAATGGCAAGATCAAGAGAAGGAATATCAAGCACTCCTTAAGGAGGAAGGAACCACAAAAGAAGAAGCTAGGGCAAAATTTCTAGAATTGATTAAGAAAACATTTGATGAATAATTGTATCTTTCAATTGTAGAAGTTTAACCCTCTTTTTTTAATAAAATTTGTCAAATTACCTTCTGAAAGTTCCTTATTATTTGCTATGTGTCTATGTTGGTTAATTGCTTGAATTAATGTGCATGTATAATGAATCTGTAATCAATATTGCATACGTTCATTTGGTGTCTCTTCAGTTAAGCAGTTTAATAAAACAGTTCCAATGCAAAGTCTTGACAGTTATTGTTTCCTGCAAGGGTTGCTGTCATCAAGAAAATTGACTGTCACAGGTATGCCCTGACAGTTAGTCTCTCGACAGCAGTAAACAACTTACTGTCAAGAATTGTAAAAGATGCTGTCATTAAAACACTTAACGATGACAGTAAGTTTTGCGCAAAATGTTTTTGTCAAGAAAAACCTACTATCATCACACCAAAGTTACTGACACGGTTGTTTCAAGCGCACAGGTTACTGTCAAGAGTGATGGACCGTTAAAATTGTACAATCATCCTCCACGAGGAGAGAGAATTAAGCCAGTAACCCACGTGATTGATTACTGGGTTAAGACACGATTTTACTTTTCCACTCTTTTAGTTGAACGCTTGAACTTCCCTCTTTATTCTTCAGTTATACAACTGCACCCAAAAAGTGAACACAACACTCTTTCTCTTTTATCCAAGCAATTTATCTTCTTACTTTCTTTCTATTCTCAATCAAAAAAATGGCCCCCAAACAATCAATTTCTCAGACCAACTTTGCTGGAATCTACTCTCCTAGTGATGCTGGTGAAGACTTCAAAGGGCTTGTTTCTTTTCTGAATAAGTCCTATCTTGGGTATGCAATTACCTCCACTCATGTTCTTGACCTAGACAGGATTGAAAATTTCTGGGAGACAGCTGTTGCTCAAGGAGATGGTGACAACACAACCATTCAGTTCAAAAACAAGGAGCACAGTTACACTCTCACTGTTCAGGGAATCAATGCAGCTTTGGGAATTGTTCTAGAACAAGGAAAGACCTACACCGAGCTTGCTAGTGATGAGACCCTAAAGAAGATCTTCTTGAAAATTGGGTATTCTGGACCCATTCTTGAAGAGGAAACATCAAAGTGGTACCCTTCTGGTGAAATGGACAAGAAGTATCTCAGAAAGGAGTGGAGCATAGTGTTTGATGCAATGGTGAAGATGTTCTCTACCAAGACCACCGGCTGGAATGAAATTCCCACCTACATCAAGAAGCTCACTCACTCTCTTGTTCATGGGTACAAAGTGGATATTGGAAAGCTACTCATGGCACATCTCAAGGCTGCCATAGGTAAGAAAGTAAACATCTATCCTCGCTTTCTAATGTTGTGTATTAATTCCTTGTGTGATTTTGATGAGAATGCCCCTCGTTTAGAGGTGTGCCCTGCTTTGAAAAGAAATACACACACAACTCTCACCTCACAGAATTTAAATGCACATATTCCACTCTGCTTCACCAAACACATGGTTGATCAAGTGCCTAACCTTGATTTTCCATTGCCTTCTGGTTATGACACCTTCACTCTTGATAATGAAGCTGGATTAGACCCAAATTCAGTTAACCCCCATTCTACCCCATACATTCAGCCTAGGTTCTCTAGACTTCCCAAAGTACAGAGACAAGCCTTGCAAGAATCCAGAAAAAGATCCCTAGAAACTGATGTTGGTGGTAGTACTGAGAGTCAAGAGGGAGTTCCTCCACCTAGTGCCGCAAATAAGGAAGGTAGTCAAGCAGAACCCACAGTGGTTCCTCCTGAGCCTAAGAAGAAGAGAGCTAAGAGGACCAAAACCACTGTCAGCCACCCTGCATTCTCCCAAAAGACTGTAGAGGACCAAAGGGTAGTAAACACCTCCCTAGATGTTCCTTCTCAACAAGGAACATCTATTGAAATTGGCCTGTCTCCCAAGGCACCTTGTACATAGTCTACACAACCTCATGTTCCAACTCATGAGGAGCCTCCACTTGCAGAAACACACATGGAGTCAGGACACAGTGAGGTTTTCACTTCCCAAATTGATGCTTCACAAGTTCCATCTGTGGAGACTTGAATTGAAAACTATCGAATCAAACTTGAAGAATCAATCTTGGCCGTCCATCTTCAAAATCAACCTGACAACAAAGAAACTTTCCACCTGCTCCCTAATTTAAAAACCATCAAAAGTAATAAACTAATTTTCCATTCGATAGTTTTTTAATCAAAATTATCGAATAACAAATTAATCTATTATGGTTTTCTGTGAATTACTTTTGATCTCATTCGATGGTTTTCTAATTAGAAAAACCATTGAGCCATTTTCTTATCCTTGATCTTTTAATAAAACCTTCTGAGCTTCAAGGTGTTTCAGTTTTAGACTGTATCAATTTCTTCTGAGACGATAAAACAACTTGATCTTTTTAAGTGTTGTCAACTAGTGCAACTGGTCTGGTTCACAGATGAATAACACTTGATAAATTCTTCTATGTCTTCAATTCAATGATGTTGATAAGTCCTTTGTCAATCTGGTTGCTTCAAATAAATCACTGGAATCCTGTGGTACTAACCCTAAATCATTCACATACTTCTGTAGTCTTGAAAGTCTTGTTTCTTTTGCTGTCACTGAGGCTTGAACATTTTCATGAACTTCTTTCTGTGACCTGTTTACGGACTTCAAGGATACATACCGTATTTTGATTTTTTGAGTTTACCTTTTCTTCTTTGATTCTGGATTCCTGTGCTTCTGTTAATATTATTGTATGTCTTGTCCTTTGTTGAGTTGTAGTTATCTCTTTTACATCTTATGTTACATTATGCTTTACAGTTTTAAATTTATAATTTTAATGGAGATTTTGAGTCGTGTTATTAGAGTCGGCAATTTCGTACACGACACGAAAACGACACGAAAATTACGGGTTTGGTTTGACCTTTTTAGTACACGAACACGAAAATACACGAACACGAAATTACACGAGCGAATTTAGTGGCGGTTTTGGGTTTACCCTTGGGTACACGACACGAAAGTACACGAAAAATTAAATAAATAAATAAATATTTTAAAATTATATAAATACATATCATAAATAAATATTGTATGTATTATTTTTATACAAAATTATATACTCAAAATATTGTATATCATAATTCATAAATACTTAAAATAATCTGTATGTATTGGTCATGGTCAATGGGCACTCAACACTTATCGTTTTCGTTTCGTGTACTTTTCGTTTCGTTTTCGTTTTCGTTTTCGTGTACTTTTCGTGTACACGATAAGTACACGACAAATTTCGTGTACTTTTCGTTTCGTTTCGTGTTTACACGAAATTTTTCGTTTCGTTTTGCAAAATGGTACACGAACTTATTTCGTTTCGTTAATGGTTTAGCCTCTTAATACACGAAACACGAAAGTACACGACACGACACGAATTGCGCCAGGTACGTGTTATGTAAACAATATTTTTAGCCTGATTATATATACCTGAAAGAAAAAAAAAATTAAAAAGGAAATTTCGTTGTCTGAAATTGACGTATTTTAACCGTTTGGTATTTATACACTAAATTAAAATTCTTGAAAATAAAAAGTTTAAATTATCAAAATAGACATCTTTTTATCCGTGATCATAAGTGAAAATAATTGTGCGACACTTTTTTTAAAATATTTGTAATTAGATATAATTAATTATTACATAAATGTGATAAACATTTTTTAATAAATTTTCACCTAAATATTGCAAACTATTTCTATCATATACATCCTAATTAACCGTGTAAAATAAGAATATTTAGGAGATATTCTACATTGTACAAAAATTAACAAGGAAAAAGAAGAAATATATCAAGGAATTCTATTAATAATTCCCTTTAATTTATCTGCTATTCATGATATAAACAACTTTCTGAAACAGACAAAAAGCATCATTAACCTATAATTTAGACTACCTGAACATTAATATCAATTATCAGCAAACGATAATTATGAAAAGCAAAAAAAAATTGAAACTAAATGCAATGACTTATTTGGTCTGGGAAAGAATGGCTAGGCAACTGTCAGCTGTGTTACTGATGGAATCTTCATAAGGCTTCAACGGAGATTGGCCTCCTACCATATTTTGAAAGCACGTTTGACAAGCTGAAATATCATCCTTTATTGAACTTAGATCTTCTTTTGCCATGTAAATGTCCTTTGCATGGACATCATTTGTTGCTTTTGTAAGATCATCTATAATTGTGTTAAAATTTTCTATGCATTGGCCAAGGCATTTACGTATCTTAATTGTTGTAGATGGATTCTTCAAGATATTCTCCGATATTTTGACAGCAAGGTGAGCGTCACGATTTGACGTAGCTATTTGAACCTCGAGGGCTTTGAAATTAACATCATTAGAATTCGATAAATTTGGTGCAGTTGAAGGTGCAGATGATATGTATGACTTTGGTATGAACAATGGGTCTGGATTACGGTCTGCAAAATGAGACGAGGACGATGAGAACTGCGCTGTTGCTGAAATGTATGAATGGTCCTGAGCCGATGTAAAAATTAGGCCATTTGTTTGGATTGACGATGAAAAAACGAAATAAAATAAGGTAATAAAGAGTTGCAAGAGCTTCATTGTTGTCTCTTTTATTTTATTTTGTTAACTTTTGTGGAAGCTTTAGAGTTCAGAAGATAGGATGAGGGATAATTCATTTTAGGGAGGGGAAAAAATGAGGCTAATTGTTGGGTTGTAATAATTTCAAAAATGTCAGGTTATCCTTGGAGATAGGTTTGCCAAAAGTAGTTATAGTTGTCAATGTAGTGAGTGGGCGTGCATGCCTGTTAATGTTAGACATTAACATCTGTGGCTAATATTCCTTTTTGGTATAATACATTTTCGTATGATAATTTGAAAGCCCTCCTTGCACACTTGGTTACGCCATCTTCCAATTAATTAAACGATCTGCATTCAGCGGGAAAGAATTCTCTTGACCTTCAGTTGGCAAGATGCCCGACTGTAAACTGTTTGAATGCTCAACCGGCAACCCTTAACGTTAGAAGCATTCCGGTTTACGTATTTTTCGATTACCATCATGAACACTTTGCAAAGATTGGAGGCCAGTGAGAGGTCCAGAAAGAAAAGGTTGAAGGTGTGACATCTGTCTCAGTGGTAGGAAGCTCTTTGAGGCTGTAAAGAATCTTGATACGTACTCTGTAACATTTCAAGTAAATTCACCACTTCTCCCGTAGTGGGACGTTGGTATTCCTGTGGGCAAGAGCAGCTGCCGATATTGTGCAAACTCTGGAAAGTCATTTTTAGTTATTTCTGAAGCGGCAAATTTATACCATGTACACTGTAGTCTGGGCTACCAGTTCACATCAAATGAATAAATTGGAGGTCATGCAACTGTGCGTGTACAAGTTGCATAATCAGTTTAATAAAACAAGTCCTTATGACTCGTAATCAATTCAGTTTAACTCTACCATATATTTCTGATTTTGATTTAACGTCATGTCTCTATATATATGGATCTTTAAATTAGCTTGTAATATTAAATACCTGCAAAATTGATGATGGGACTCAGTCAAATGTATCCAGAATACTAGCACACATGCAGGTAATTTACTCTGCCTTGAGGAGCCTCGCCTAAAGTCTCTATAGATGGCGCAGGGTTGTGCAGGTAAGCAAAGCCAAGTGCAGAATGAAAGGACTACATTCTGATGTCCCAATCGAGAAGACAATTTAGTCCCAAGGACCTGCATCAAATTACGGCCACCATAACATTTGTAAACTATTATCATGACTACGGACTAATTAAGGAGTACCTTGGCTTAAGTAATTATCTTATATCCTGCAACTTGTCCATATTAGAATTTTAATCGGGTGTGACAATTGTACATATCAAGATTACTGAATAAATTAACTTGACAAATCCAAATAAATACAGGATGCCATTAAAATTTCCGAACAATAATTTGTTTCCATGGAGCCATGTTCCAGATTTCCAGTAAGAAACATCTCGTATTAAGCAGGTTTTTTGGAGAGGCATGACTTGGGAAGGTTACTATAATGCAACCAACGCAGCATTTCGATCACTATGAAAAACTTCGTCTAGCCAATTAAGCTAATTATGCCCATGAACTGTTTGCAAAGTATGCATAGAAAACATATATGATAAAGAAAGTGATCCATTCATTTAACCAGAAAACCTAAAAAAAGTGAAATATCACATAAATTCAAAGCCATCATCTAATAGAACAAATAACAAAGTCTTTTCGTTCTTTTTTAGAGCAACTCCGATGTAACACTATAACATCAAAATGGTGTAATTTTTAGTGTAAAATTCTCTCCAATGCAACATTATAATAGTATAAAAATTACACCAAATGAATAGTGTGACACCAAATTTGGTGTCAAAAGTACATTTGGTGTAATTTTTACACCATTTTGGCGTCTTTCATAATTCCCACTATGCCCTCGTATTAGTTAACAAAAACAAATATATATATATATATATAGGAGGAGGTTCAAAAGAGAACCTTGCATATTGAGAGAACCAAGAGACCAAATCTACAACCCTTAATTTGTTTTTGATCTGATGGCTTAAAAAATTCAGCTCTTACTTCAAAATAATTAAGAAAACTTCCATATTTACATCAAAAGGCCAGAATTGGTAAATTAAAAACAAGCAAATCAATCAACTTAAAACTAGCAAATCAGTCGGCTAGTAATTAATATATGGAATCAATCAGCTGTTAACAACCTATTTAAAATATAATGTAATCTCGTACTTAATGATTTTATTATATTTCCTAATATTAGCTAAGTATTGTTATAATGTAATTACCTTTAAATTATATGATACTTTCCAAAAACAGTCTACCGAGAATGGGTTGCACCAATTTCGTAACAAATTTTATACTATTAAAAGAATCTATAATATCTTTAAAAGAATCCAAGAATGTTTCTAAATTTTACCTTTTCAAGATTGTTTAATATGTTTTGGAAAAAAATCATTTGCTACATATTTCTAGATTATTTTGTGTATTTGTCCTAATGTACATTTTTAACATATTTAAGATTATTTTTAGATTCGAAAATGTATTTCATCTTGATCTTTTTTCTTCTTTTTTTTAAACAACATTTTTTAAATTCTTTAATGTTCTTAATTTGTTAGGTAGTTAAGATTCGTCTTTTGAATTTGCATTGATCCCTTTTAATAATATATTTTCTTACTATTTTCAGAGATTTAAGATGTTTAATACGTTTTAGTAATTTAAGGTGTTTATTTTATCCAAATGTGTTCGATTATGTGTTTAGAAATATATTTTTTTGCAATATTATTTTGAGCTTCTATAAGGTATTTTTATAAGATTCTTTAAGGTATTTTAGTGTTTTTACAATATTCTTTTAAATACAATAGTACTCCAAATGTCTTTAAGTGTATTTTTACGAATTTTCCTTTATAATATTCTTTTTGAGATTCTGTAAGGTGTTTTTATAAGATTCTTAAGTG
The DNA here is from genome assembly GCA_030848705.1 of Heracleum sosnowskyi. Taxonomy (NCBI): domain Eukaryota; kingdom Viridiplantae; phylum Streptophyta; class Magnoliopsida; order Apiales; family Apiaceae; genus Heracleum; species Heracleum sosnowskyi. Next base: position 117,910,789 of record CM061236.1, on the reverse strand, counting down.
TTTTGTTAAATATTTTGTTGAATATTATTATAATATTTGTTAAGATTCTGTTAAGTGTGTTTTGTTACATATTATTACAATATTTGTTATAATATTTTGAAAAGGAATCTTCGAAGAATTTTTATTTAATCGACCCATCGCATTAAAAAACATTTATAAAAACACTTGACAAGAATCTCTGAAAATAAATGTACTCATATCTTATTTAAAAAAAATTGGAAAATATATTTTAATTTTTTTTAATAGTTTTTATATATAGAGTGAATTTTTTAATGTATTTTACAATAAAAATGACCAATATGAGATTCCTTAAAGTGTTTCTTTTGTAGATAGTATTTTATAACACAAGTGATCAATGTGAGATTCCTTAAAGTATTTTTTTAAGACAAAATTTTAAAAATTTCTAAATATTTTATAAAAATACTTAGATAAATACTTTAAAAAAATTATTTTGATGGATCCATTTCCCGTAAAAGTCATTTAACAAAAATACATGACAAAATCTTTAAAGAGAAGGTACCTAGACCAATTTAAATATCTTTTCAAAAACTTAGTTTAATTTTATTTTTTTTGTAGTTTTAAGATATGTAGGTAGATCCTTCAAGTACTTTTTAATTTAGTATTATTTAAAAATATAAGATTCTCTTGAGGGTTGTAAATCTCTTTATATATTGAAAAATAATGATACTCCATCTGAGAAAAAAAATTGAAATAATAATTTCAAAACCTGAAGATTTGTTTTTTTATTTTTTACTCAAAATTATTTTTTTAATGGTCGCCTGAAGTTCCATCAAGTGTTTTGCGTCGAAATAATAATTATTTTAATTTTATTTCTACTTTTTATGAAAATATTATAAATTGAAAGATTCTCTTAAGTATTGTACATCGATGTAATTTTTTGTTTTTGTAATTTGATAAGATTCTTTAATGTGTTGTATATCATAAACTTTTTAGCTGAATTTTTTTAATTAATTTATAAGATTTATTTAAATATTACATTAAAATATATATTTCTAATTTATAAGACAAATTATATTACGTTTGTAATACTCTTTTTCTATGATAGGAAATCTTAAAGTGCCTTTTTTTTGTAGTTTTGTCGGGGAGCTTCCTTAAATATTTAGTTTTGTTCAAATATTCATTGATTAAAATTTTAATAAATATTTTATCAAAACACTTAAAGGAACCTTTGAAAAATTTCTTTTAATGGACCCCTCTTATTGAAAACATTTATGAAATCACCTGACAAAATCTTTAAAGAAAAGTACTCATATCCTATTTAAAAAATATTTTGAAAAATATATTTCAATTTTTTATAGTTTTTAGATATGAAGTGAAAATTCTTAAAGTATTTTAAAATAAAGATGACCAATGGAGATTCCTTAAAATGTTTCTTTGTAGCTAGTATTTTATAATACAGATGATCAATGCGATATTCCTTAAAATGTTTTTTTGTAAATAAAATTTTAAAATTTTCTAAATATTTTATAAAAATACTTAGCTAAATCTTAAAAAAAATATTTTGATGAATCCATTCCCCGTAAAGGTCATTTAACAAAACACATGACAAAATATTTAAAACGGATCTACCTAGATCCATTTAAATATTTTTTCAAAAATTTAATTTAATTTTTTTGTGTAGATATATAGCGAGATCCTTCTAAGTACTTTATAATATTATGATACACATGTTTTGTATTTATTTAAATAGTGAGATTTCTCGGAATATTTTTTGAAAAAATTATAATACACATTGTACTATATTTATAATAAACAATGTCAATGAGATTTCTTAAGGTATTTTTGTAATTTTGCGATATATGGTGAGATTCCTCAAATTTTTTATTTTATTCAAATATTAATTGATAAAAATTTTAAATTCTTCGAAAAACATTCAAAAATATTTATATGATGGGCCCATTCCCATTTAGAAAAACATTTATCACAACACTTGAAGAAATATTGAAAAAAAATGAACTCACATCAGATCCATTTTAAATGTTTTTTTAGAAAATATTATTTTTTTTTTATAACTCTTAGATATATAGTGGGATTCTATTTGTAATACATATTTATGCATTTATTCTGGTGAGACTTTTTTTAATCATTTTTTGTACTATATTATAATATATTGTACTATATTTAGAATACATGTTGTCTAATTTTGTGATATATATATTATAATTTTGTGATATACCAATACTCTTTTTAGTTATACTTATTGATTATCATCAAAGAGATTTCATTAAGTGTTTTATATCTAAATATTAATTAATTACTTGTTTTTTATTTATTTTTTAAATGTAAGTTGTAAGATTGTCTTAAGTGTTATCAATTAATTTAGTATTATTTTAAAATATAAGATTCTCTTGAGGGTTATAAATCTCTTTATATATTGAAAAATAATGAATCTCCATCTGATAAAAAAAATTGAAATAATAATTTCAAAACCTGAAGATTTATTTTTTTTATTTTTTACTCTACATGAAAATAAAGATTATAGATAATTTTTAAGTTCACAACGAGAATCTTTTATGTATTTACATACAATGTATATAAAAAAGAATTTAATATGGGGATGTTTTAGGTTTCTTAAAATTATTTTTATAATGGCCGCCTGAAGTTCCATCAAGTATTTTGTGTCGAAATAATAATTATTTTAATTTTACTTCTACTTTTTATGAAAATATTATAAATTGAAAGATTCTCTTAAGTATTGTACATCGATGTAATATTTTTTTTTTTGTAATTTGATAAGATTCTTTAATGTGTTGTATATTTATTGAAAGAAATACTGATACTCCATTTTATAGAAAAATACTTTTAAAAAAATAATTTAAAGAAGCTTAATAAATATAAATTAAACATGTCAAAATTTTAATAAATTTTAAAACGATATAATGTTTTCAAATACACTTCAGAATCTAAAAAACAATTGTAGGCAATGAATTAATATATTATGCTCTGTAAAACACCTTACCTCGAAAATTGCAAATTCAAAAATATTCCTAAAAAAGAAATATCATATGAAAATTTAAAGTATTTCAACAATTTACCAATATCAAATCACATATTTGAAACATAATATTTTAATAATGGTAAATCAATATTAGAAGATTCTCTTAAGTGTTGTAAGATTCCCTTAAGTGTTTCAGAGTAAAAATATATAGTTAACCCAATTTTAATAAACCAATTAAATTCTTTAAAATACTTTTTTATAAAATATATTTAGTTTTCTATATTATCTGTTTTATTGAATATTGAGATTCATTAAAGTGTTTCTCTTGATATTATTATATATACTTTTTTATATTTCAATTTTCATTGGGATTTAATAAACACATAGGAACACTTAGTAGAACACTTTAGTACTTGTCTAAAATTGTTTTAACAATATTAAAATATGAAGTTTCAATTATGTGATCTAGTAAGTGTTGAAATACTCAAATGAATACTTAGTTGGTAGAATAATAAATCCCAAAATACATGATGAACAAAATGGAGATGAAGAATATAACAGCTACAAAAACATTGAACAAGCATTACAACACTACTACCTACACAATGATTTGCCAGGAAGCCTTCTCCAAATTTCAATCAGCAACATCTGAGCATTAGACAACTCTACAACACTATCACAACTGGTACAGACCTGCAGCTCCAAAATGTACACTTCACACAAGCTTCGGTTAAGAAATACCAGAAAACAAGAATGTAATCTTCCCCACAACACGCCGCTACTGCCAGTTTAACATCTCTAGCAAAAGGCAAAGAAAATTTCTAAAATCGCAGCAATGGCCCAATGCAAGTTGTTCTCAAAAAATTTCTGATATATAACCCCCAAACATGCACCTGGGAACATGTTACATGTAGATAACCTGAGTAAATACAAGCCCACACATTGCATATCTGGAAAAAAAACTCTCCATCTATGACACGTACATTACAATAATTATATTACAGAAGTAGAAATCCTAAAATTAAGAATTCTCAAATAGCAAACAGAACACCAAATAAAAAAATGATAGGTAGATTCATAAAAACATACTAACATACTTAAACTCATAGAATCATCTCACTCTTCAGCACGTATCACCATAATGGCATCATCTGATAGGACAACACAAACTGTAAACTTGTTTGAATCACCAACATACTCCTTCACTTTATCAGTTTCCTTGTGGGAACTAGTGGTCCGTCTCATACGTATTCTTGTAAGCAATTAATTATGAAGTAGTTGTTGGAGTTGAGTTGGACAAGGTCAATGACAGTGATGTGACCGTAGACACACCAATATCAATGCTTTAGTAACCCATTTTTCTTATTTACACGACCAAACATAATCACTCAAAATTTACCTACAAAATCAAACACAGTATTTGTTTAAAGAATTTATAACAAGAATATATGCATTTATCAAAATCATTATAAAACAATTGATAAGGGCTAATAGAACACATGTCACAAAATCTTACAATAACTTACCTACGATTTCTAAAAACAAGGTAACCACGTTGCTAAAAATGATAGGATTTATCCATTACAAGAATTTTGAATCAGAACTTCATCCATATTTTTTGACACAAGATAATGATATATAATATAGACAACAAGAACATCTTGATAAGAATATGTAACAGAATCGTATACTATATGAACTTAAGAAAGAATTTCTTCAAATTACGTGTTGGCTTTATTCCTCTGCATAACTACTTACATAGTTACATGATACAAATATGTAACAGAATCTGTTCCTTTATTCTTCTTAAAAAAGACGTGGGACGATACGTACAATGAATTAATCATATACATGTTATATTATGTAGTTGTAATCCTTGATTTGTTTCCATTTATAGAAAGATTTTTGATTATATCAATTACACGCTAATCAACATACTTACCATACTTAATAGATTAATAGAATCTGTTAGATATTTTTAGTGTATAATGCATCAATAGTGACCCTAAACATTTGAAAGAATAACAAGAATGCCACTGAATATTTCTGATTTTATTTTTTTATTATTATTAATTATGGACGGTCCATATGATGGTCTCTTAGGTCTCTTGATAAGGAGGGTCTCCCTAGAACCTTACCCTATATATATATATATATATATATATATATATATATATATATATATATATATGGTCTTATTCAACTAGAAACATGTACTAATTAAAAACTAGAAACTGCACCACACTAAGTTAAATACACCCTCTCACATACAACCCCACCTAATCCCCTCCATTCGTAATTATATTTTTCCCGTTAATTGGTGATCTTTTTTTGAAATCTGATTTCACTGTATTTTTTTTCATCTCGCAACAATTAGTTTGCATACCATATTTGATATATTTCGACGATAAATCACTATTTATGCTTGTGAGAATCACTAAAATGTTAGTGATTTCTGCGTATATGTTGTGATTTTTTCTCCAGACCTATACGTAAATTACAAATTTTGTACTACAAAATCACTAAATTTATACGTATATAAAAATAAATCACTAGATCTATGCTGAAATCACTATTTATTATTACAGAAACCACTAAAATTTTAGTACTCCGTAATACAGCACATATGGTATGCATATTGATCGTTGGAAGATGGAGAAAAATATAGTGAAGTCGGATTTCAAAAAAAGTTCACCGATTCACGGGAAAAATCAAATTAAAAATGAAGGGAATTAGGTGGGATTGTGTATGTGAGGGTGTATTTTAACTGTGTGTGGTGCAGTAGAGGACCATTAGATTAGATTAATCTAAGGGCTTAGATTAGTTTTTAGTTTCTATTTTAATTTTAGTTTCTAGTTGAACAAAAGCCTATATATATATATAGGCTAGTGATCAAATACAAACCTTTTTTAAAATACAAACTAAGAATCAATCTAAGCCCTTAGATTAATCTAATCTAATGGCCCCCCTATATGCACAACACACAACTAAAATACACCCTCCCACACTCAATCACACTTATTCCCCTTCGTTTTTAATTTGACTTTTCCCGTCAATCGGAGAGTTTTTTTTTGAAATCCGACTTCACCGTATTTTTCTCCATCTCCCAACGATCGATTTGCATACCATATGTGCTATGTTTCGACGCGATTTGAAAAAAATTTATTTAGTTTGTAGGTTTGTAGTCTAAGAGTAGTTTGTAGTAGAATAGCCCCCTTATATATATATATATATATATATATATATATATATATATAGAGAGAGAGAGAGAGAGAGAGAGAGAGAGAGAGAGAGTTGTACTCTATGAAGAACACTTTATATAAAGAGCAATAAAGAAAACCATCATAAACACTTTATTTTTCATAAAAATTGATTTTTTTAAAAATTAGAATCATAAAATTGAACAACAATTAAGCCTAACATATTGAATTTAACGTAGAATCTCATCTAAATTTAAAAATTAAACATTACATATAATCTAGTATAGAATCCGGTACAGAATCTTGTATATATATTTATCACAATGAAATTACATGTAATCATGTTTTATTTGATTCTAATTTTTTGTTAGATTCTATTTTTATTCGTAATAAATCTTTTTTGGTGAGAAAATTAGAATCAACATGCAATTTATGTAAGATTCTATGGTGTTCTTTATTGTTATTTATATAAAAATGTTCTTCATGGAGCAATGATATATATATTTCCCTTTTTTCCTTTCTTCTTTCTTCCCGTGTGTTAACTTAGTAAAAATGTTAAGTAGTAAAAGATTGATTATAAAAACTTAGTAAAAGAGTGAGGGTTTAAAAAATATAATTATAAAATATAATTGCCTTTTCAGTTGAACATGAAATTGGTCTGTGATCAAAATTATTTGTTTGAACTGTTACGAATTTTAATGCTCATCTCTGCTATAAATACTCCCATGATTGTGCACTTGCTTATGGTCATTATTATCAAAATCTGAAAAAATGGTAAATAGTTATAGTACAAGTGATATTTTTAGAGCCATGGGTACAAAATGGTTATGTGACGATGATTTTGTGTACTCGATGAATCCTAATAATCGTTACTCAAGTCAGTCAATAACAACAATGCAGAGGGAGTGGGAATGGCGTAGAACATGCATTTCTTGTTGTATTGAGCAATGTCGGCAGCTACGATTTAGAATACCGAAACAACGCGCTATAAGAAACCAAGACCAGTTTCTCTCGGATTCATCGTCTACCAGGGCATAACAAACTGGATACTGATGATTATTAGAATCCACACCCATGGTAACAAGTAATTTCCCGTTGTATTTTCCCTTGAGGAAGGTACCGTCAATCGAAAGTACTGGGCGGGCATGTTTCCAACCATCTATCATTGCGTGAAGGCACCAGAACACACGCTTGAAAACAGAACTGGTTCTAACAGCTTCGTGAGGAACAACATCGATCACGACGACACTTCCAGGATTGGCATGTACAATGGCCATGAAAAACGGTGGTAGTGCATCATATGTCGTTGTCCAGTTACCGTAAACATCCTCAATAGCCAACTGCTTGCCTCTTCATGCTTTATTGTAACATACATTGTGGGTATATTCGTCATTAACCATTGTTATATTGGTATTCATTTTTAAATTTGGTGATTCCCTAACCTGTGGCACATTAACGAAAACAAGTTAACTGGCATGTTTATAATATATGAATTGCATAATTGTAGAAAATGGTTGCACATAGGTAACTTACATGTGGTTTAATAAGATTTGCAATGAATTTTGCAGATATTTTTCTGTGATCCTACGTAGGTAGATCAACCAAACAAGTGTGCTCTGTGCACTTTGTGATTTCGAACAATCCATGACTTATTTTCTTCGCGGCTCTCATTCTCCAAGGACAATTTTTGACCTGACACTTTACAATAAACTGCGTTGGATTGCTCCTATCCATGATGTACATCCGATTGGTACGAATGTGGATCTGTCGCACAATATCAATTAACATTTCTTTGTTTTGAAACGTTCGACCAACGGAAAGATCTTCTGTATCTTCAGTAAGAGCAAAGTAGTTTCCAGCTTGGTTGTTTAATACAATCGGTGAATAATCCTCTGTCTGAAACCAAGTTGCTATGGGCACGTGGCTCCTCAATACCTCTTCATCCTCCTCATCCGATACATCCTCTTCGTCGTCCTCGTATAAATCGTTGGACTCCTCACTGCTTGAACCTTCAACATTAAATTCAAGAGGATTTTCATCTATGCGGGCCAACTCTCTACCCGTCATTGTATGTCGAGGTGGAGACGGTTCCATATAATCTGAACGGTTATATAATTCATGCATCTGAGAATCTTCGACATGATGGCTTTGTTGGAATGCTTGGCTACTAGAACCGCCCGCATATCCCTGAAACATTTCTTCACTGTTGGAACCTCCACCAAAAAAAGAGTTTGACCATCCCGTTGTTCCGAATTCGGGCAACTGGCTGCTCATCCCATAGTCTTTTTGGTAACTTCGATGGGTAGGTTGAGAATGAGTACCATAAGCATATGAGTACGGGTCCTTCACTTGAATCTTTTCGGCCTTGATGAACACGGAAACATCACCCCGCCCCATCTGCATGGTACGAGGGATACTCAACAACCTACCGACATCCCCGTCGGAATTAATAACATCCAAGAAATATCGCTTAACGACATTACCGATACCGAATTCTGGATGTTTATAACTTATTTTCACATTCCAATGATTTCGGCTTATGTTCATACCCTCATAAATAATTCCCTTGAAATCTTCAAAACTTGTTCCGAACATAACATAACACATGCATTTTGGATCTGTGGAATATGTGATATCATCATCTTGCCTAATTATGTTTCCACCCCAAAAGAAATTCACATTGACACAACCGTCCATTTTCCTGAATTTAAAACACATACAACATATATTAACGAAATATAATATGTAAATATCGCTTAACAAGGTACTACTGTAAGGTATAGATATGTGGAAAACATACATATGTAAATTATAACAACGTAAATCTCTATACAAAAGATTACATACCTTTATCAAAATTATTGGGAAGAAGATGTTGCAGTAGTGTAATGTGTATGGAGTAGTGGTTAAATGTATATGTTGTGAAAATGTATATGTTTTGAAGGTATATAAATAGAAAGTTGATAGGATAGATATGATCTGAGAATATAAGATTTTCTACTGTTTGAAAATCTTAATGTAGATGTCTAAACGAAAGATAAGATAAGGCACACAATTCTATAATCGTAATAAGCCAACAAATCTGACATTTCATAGAAATAAACAATTATTATTCAAACTCTTGAAATTGGGTCAATGTTTATTTTAGATATAGTTATAAGTTTACCAATATATTTGTTATATTTTTCGTACTATAATTTAATGTATCTTTTTAAATAGTTATTAAAAAAAATTGTAATAATCTCTCTTTATAAAAGCTGAGTTAACCACATATATTAGTTAACCAATCAGAGAATTTTAAATATTTTTCGGCCAATCAGAAGCAAGGATTTTATTTTTCAACCAATCAGAATTGATGTAGCACATTTCCTTTTTTCAGAAATAACTATAGGTGACTAACTATGGTACCAATATTAACCACTATCTTAAAAAGAATCTCTCTTTATAAAAGCTGAGTTAACCACATATATTAGTTAACCAATCAGAGAATTTTAAATATTTTTCGGCCAATCAGAAGCAAGGATTTTATTTTTCAACCAATCAGAATTGATTTAGCACATTTCCTTTTTTCAGAATTAACTATAGGTGACTAACTATGGTACCAATATTAACCACCATCTTAAAAAGAAAAAGTTTAAATGCACTTCAAATAATGATTTGTTTTCTTTTCAATTTAATATTTTATTAAATACTTTCCAAGTCAAATTAACTCTTTTTTTTGTCTAAGCAAATTAACTCTTCTTTATTTATTCTAATCAAAATAAATATTAATAATAAAAGGGTGATATGAATAATAAGAGTTTTTTTTTAAAAATATGTTTTTTTTTTAATTTTGTGTGCAACAATTGTTTTTTATAATTAGCATGTAGTTAGTCAATCAGAGAATTACCATATACAGTAGTTAGCCAATCAGAGAATTTCTCATACTTTTCAACCAATCACATGCGAGTTTTTAAAATTCAACCAATCAAAATTCACCACAATGTTTCCATTTTTATGTTTTTAACTAAAATCTTAGAAATTTTAATATTTTTGGTAATTTCTCAAATAATAATAAAAAAATTCAAATTAATGTATATGTTACTAATTTACGAAAATAAATGTCAACTATTTGAGATTGATTTACAGTTATTAAAAATTAAAATACACCTTACAAGATATTTTTAGATTGATTTTATAGTTTTTAACAACTAAAGCAGATCTTATAAGATATTTTTCAATTATAATTAATTTTAGATTGATTTATAAAAAAATTCTTGTAAGTTATTTTTGAACCGTTAATTGATTTGAGATTGATTTATAGTCATCAACAATTAAAGCATATCTTTCAACATATTTTTGAATTAAAATTAATTTTAAATTGATTTATATTTATCGAAAATTAAAAAAAATCCTGTAAGATATTTTTGAATGATAATTGATTTGAGAATGATTTATAATTATCAACAATTAAAGCATATCTTACAACATATTTTTGAATTATCTCTCTTTATAAAAGCTGAGTTAACCACATATATTAGTTAACCAATCAGAGAATTTTAAATATTTTTCGGCCAATCAGAAGCAAGGATTTTATATTTCAACTAATCAGAATTGATGTAGCACATTTCCTTTTTTCAGAATTAACTATAGGTGACTAACTATGGTACCAATATTAACCACCATCTTAAAAAGAAAAAGTTTAAATGCACTTCAAATAATGATTTGTTTCCTTTTCAATTTAATATTCTATTAAATACTTTCCAAGTCAAATTAACTCTCTTTTTTTGTCTAAACAAATTAACTCTTCTTTATTTATTCTAATCAAAATAAATATTAATAATAAAAGGGTGATATGAATAATAAGAGTTTTTTAAAAAATATATGTTTTTTTTTAATTTTGTGTGCAACAATTTTTTTTTGTAATTACCATGTAGTTAGTCAATCAGAGAATTACCATATACAATAGTTAGCCAATCAGAGAATTTCTCCTACTTTTCAACCAATCACATGCGAGTTTTTAAAATTCAACCAATCAAAATTCACCACAATGTTTCCATTTTTATGTTTTTAACTGAAATCTTAGAAAATTTAATATTTTTGGTAATTTCTCAAATAATAATAATAAAATTCAAATTAATGTATATGTTACTAATTTACGAAAATAAATGTCAACTATTTGAGATTGATTTACAGTTATTAAAAATTAAAATAGATCATACAAGATATTTTTAGATTGATTTTATAGTTATCAACAACTAAAGCAGATCTTACAAGATATTTTTAGATTGATTTATAAAAAAATTCTTGTAAGTTATTTTTGAACCGTTAATTGATTTGAGATTGATTTATAGTCATCAACAATTAAAGCATATCTTGTAACATATTTTTGAATTAAAATTAATTTTAAATTGATTTATATTTATCGAAAATTAAAAAAAATACTGTAAGATATTTTTGAATGATAATTGATTTGAGAATGATTTATATTTATCAACAATTAAAGCATATCTTATAACATATTTTTGAATTATAATTGATTTTAAATTGATTTATACTTATTTTCAAAAAAAAAATTGATTTATACTTATAAAAATTTAATTAAGACACTGTAAGATATTTTTGAATGATAATTGATTTCAGATTGATTTATAGTTATCAAAAAATTAAAACGCAAGATATGTTTTACTGATAATTGATATAAATATTTTATATCTATTAATGTAATAATCATAATTGGGGATTGATTGATTTTAACCAAAATTAAGTAATGGCTATATAATCTTATGCCTATAAATGGGTCCATGTGTATTTGTTATATAACTCACCAATCTTCAATTACACATCAATCATTTCTACACACATAAAGTTGACATGTGAGAAGACAAACTGACGAATCAAAATACGCTTGACCAGGATGTGGCATTAGATCAACATCGCTACGGGTGAGTTCAAAGGACTCAATCTAATCTTACTTGACGATGACGTAAGTACTTTTTTTACTCGTACACAAATTTAGTGATACACATATATTCATACAACTTTGTTCAATATAATTAATTGTGTTTGTCAAATGTAGAAAACTCACATTCATGCATACTCTGGACCTGAATTTTGTAACGGGCAAGATTCAGAACATGTAGAAGGACGTTTTTATGCAATTTCAAATTTCAAAACTACGAACTCAAAACCTAACCATTCTTCTGTTAACAACAAGAAGTGTATATTTTTTCAAAAAAAAAATACTAAGATGGAACCAATAACAGTTGAGGATGAGATGATACCACGTCACAAGTTTGAATTGGTCTCTCTTGGATGTTTACATGCAAGAGTTGGTTAATCAAAAGTTCTTACAGGTTTGCACATTTTTTATTCATAAACCTATATCTATATTGGTACTATTTCAAATATCTCTCGCATCTTACTACAATGAAGATGTTATTGGAGTTTATGAGCATCTGAGTACAACAACGTCACGCAACACTCAATATGGTTCAAAAAATATATATGTTTGACATCGTTGATGAGAGGTACTTGCACATTGTTGAATTTTTTGACATAACATATTGATGACGTATTTCCAATTATTTTTCAAATTTGTAGCTCGAGGGATAGGGTTACTATATGTGACAAGCTTGTACATAAGTTATGTCTTAATCTAGAGAACTTACAAGGTCACCTTCCAATCATTATTCTTATCGGATGTAAAATAACCACCTATAGGGTTGTTCACGAATCGAGTCGAGCCGAGTTTTGATGTAAACGAGCCGAGCTTTACTTTTTTCTCTGACGAACCGAGCCGAGCTTTCTTATCGCACAAAATCCGTGTTCGAGCTCGAGCTCGTTAACTAACGAGCCGAACACGAGATTTTATCGAACAAAAACGAGCCGAGTCGAGCCGAACCGTGCTCATTAGAACTTACAATTTTTATAGATAAAAAAGCCCAATTTTTCTTGGTCCAACGAATTAAAACATTTTTTTTGTGAAACCCAACCCAATTTCCCAATCAATTCTCAATAAACCTAAAATACACGTACTATAAATTTAAAATTAGAAAATACAACAAATAATATAAAAATATGTCAAATATATCTTAATTTTTTCGAGTTTTATCGAGTCAATCTCGAGCCGAACGAGCTCGAGTCGAGCTCGAGCCGAGCTCACTAATAGCTCGGCTCGAGCTCGATTTCTTAACGAACAATTTTTTGTGTTCGAGCTCGAGCTCGAGTTCTTAACTTGCCGAGCCGAGTCGAGCACTTAATGAGCGGAGCTCGAGCTTGTTCACGAACAGCCATGTTCATGTTCGTGAACAGCCCTAACCACCTACAATAGTAAGTAACATATTTATCATCTTTTTATAAGAAATACATATTCTTAAGTCAATCAATAAATCAATCACACCTAACAAAAAAAAATCAATCAAACAAAATCTTATCTTCCTATATTTTTTTTAGGATCAGTTTCAATTACCAATGTACCATCATTAAAAATATACGTTAATCCTAATTTGCATGAGATTTTCTCTAGGAGATATTGATAAGAATATTCTATAATTTTAAATTTCAATATTAAGTTTTTATTTTGATCTATTCATATTATATATATATTTTTCAGGCTTGAAGTTACTGGATATGTTGGTCCTAATAATGATGCATGATATGAAATGATGTTGTGAATTTTAGGATGGTTAAAAAATGTTATGCATTTTTTACTTTTTATTTTTATTGGTATTATGTTCAGTTGTTGAACTACTTTTATCACATTGTCATTTATTTAAATTGTATTTCTTTAATTCTATATTTTCATAAAATTGTGTCGACATAATTTTTCAAATACATTTTTATATGATAAGTGATAACATTACACATCTCGATAACAATTTTCAGTCTATACGCCGAACAAATATTATCTATTAAAATAAATATTATTATAAATTACTAATAATGTAATTTATATAAGAAAAAATATATATAACAAAATGAGGCAAAACAAATATGCGTGGGTGCAATAACAGTATATCTTGATAAAGCAACATAATTATAAAATATCAATCAAAATAATTCTATAAAATTTTAACACACAATAATCTTTTTAAATTTGAATTAAAAATATGATGCCATTATATCCTATATATAATTGGCATAAGAGAGTTTAGGTGGTTTGGTCCGTAAAATTCACCAATTTAAGTAACAAATTAAACATATTATATATTATAAAATTTATATTTTTAAAATATCTTAATAGAGGTTGAATATTCTATATAATTAGTAACATTGTAAGATTGTAAATGAATATTTTTAAATTATTAGTTAGTAGATAAATTTTACTTTGAAAAATTAAATTGAGATAAATATTATGTAACATAATAATAATAATCTATACTATATTATTAAAGACGAAACATTGAAAGTTTTGTAGTCTGGTCATGAAAGTTTTTGTAGTCTGGTCACTCAATTCATAGTCGTTAGATATTTTTGATCAAATCGATGAGAACCGTTAGATAAAATATTAAAATTATTATATAGAATATCTTTTCTATTTTTCCTAACTAAAACATCTCATTTTCCAAAAATATTGCAAACAATTTCATTTACTAAAATACATAATAAAGTTATAATTGCCAATAATTAACTCATTACCTTTTTTAGCCAAATTGTATATTCTTTTTTATATTTTCTAACTAAAATTTCTACTTTTCTATTTTTCCTAACTAAAACCTCTCATTTTCCAAAAATATCACGAACAGATCTATTTAATAAAATAAAATAATAATATTATAATTATTAATGACTAACCCATTAGCTTTTTTTTCCAAAACGTATATTCATTTTTATATTTCATAACTAATATTTCTCTTAACTAAAATCTCAAAAATATCACGGACTATTCCATTTATTAGCATAAAATACTAATATTATAAATCTATCTATCTATCTATACTATATTATTAAAGACGAAACATTGAAAGTTTTGGTACCTGTTTTTTTGGTACGGTACTTGCCTTATTTAATTGTTTATTTAATTATTATAAAAATTATTATAATTAGTTACCCTTTCAGTTAAAATGCATTACCATTTTTTTCTAAAAAAATCACGAGCAATTTCCTTTTCAAGCTAAAACATGTTACTTTTTCTATTTACTTTACTAAAATCCCTGATTTCCCAAATATATCACGACCAAACCCTTACTTATTTATTTTAAAACATATTTTAATACTTTTAATTGGTAATTACATTTCCCCTCTTTTTCTAGAAAAATCACGGGCAATTATCTTTTTCAGCTAAAACATGTTATATTTTCTATTATCCTTACTAAAATCTCTACTTTTCCAATTATATCACGGACAAACCCTTGCTTATTTACTTTAAAATCTATTTTAATAATTTTAATTGACAATTATCTTTTTCAACTAAAACATGTCACCTTTTGTATTTTTCTTACTAAAACCCCTCTTTTTTTCAAAAATATCACGGGCAAATCGTTACTTTTATATTTTAAAATTCAATGAAAACATGTTACTTTCTATTTTTGTTACTAAACCCCCTCTTTTTCCAAAATATCACGAGCAAACCGTTACAATTAACAAAATATAAATAATAAAATTAACAATTATTAAAAACAATTCGTGCATCGCACGGGTTTTAAGCTATATTATTAAAGACGAAACATTAAAAGTTTGATAGTCGGATGGACGGACGGTCGGTACTTAGCGAATCTATTTAATTGCCCTTACTTGTTTTTTTAAAAACTATCACTAAATAATAACATTATTTATAACCAATTATCTTTTCAGCTAAAATACATTACCTTTTTTTATTTTTTTCTAACAAAATCTTCTCTTTTTCTAAAAAACACACGGGCGGTTATCTTTTTTAACAAACACATGTTACTCTTTCTATTTTTTTCTTACTAAAACCCCTCATTTTCCAAAAATATCACGGACAAACCCTTACTTATTTATTTTAAAAATCTATTTTTTTAATTTTAATAATTAAAAGTATTAAAATCTATTTTAATACGTTTTCAGCTGAAACATGTTATTTTTTCAATTTTTTCATTTTCTAAAGAAATTATTATTAAATAATAATATTTTTATAACCAACTACCTTTTCAGCTAAAATACATTACTTTTTCTATTTTTTTCTAACAAAATCCTCTATTTTTCTAAAAACAATCACCGACAATTATCATTTTCAACTAAAACATGTTACTCTTTCTATTTTTCCTTACTAAAAACCCTCATTTTCCAAAAATATCCCGGACAAATCCCTACTTATTTATTTTGAAACCTATTTAAATACTTTAAATTACGGGCACTTACCTTTTCAGATAAAACATGTTACTTTTTCTATTTTTCCTTACTAAGACCCCCTACTTTTCCAAAAATATCACGGATAAACAGTTATTAATTTATTTTAAAATTTATTTTAATACTTTTATTTATTTAAAAAGTTTAACATGCCTACTTATTTTTTTAGCAAATGCAAATTAATAAAATATTAAAACATAAATAATAAAAATAATAACTATTAATAACTATTAATAACAATCATCGCACGAGTTTTAAGCTAATATAAAATATATAAAATTATATAAAAAATTTTAATAAATCACACGGGTATAAAGTTTGAACATAATTTTTTTAGCCCTTCAAATCACCCGGTACCCTAGTTGTTTTGGAAGTGGCAAAAGTAAGGGGTAAAACTGAGATTTACAAATATACGCACATACAAACAATTACACTCGTGCGTCGCTCAGCTAAAACAGAGCTGTGTAACTGAGCCCTACAGATGAAACTAATGATGATGTTTAAGATAGTAAATCCTAGGACCCTTCGTTGTAATATCACATCTCCGTCGTTGGTTAGGTCTTTTTTCACCGAACAATCGGCGGTGGCTCCGCTGACTATTCATAAAAGACAAGTTAAAAGGAACAACCTTTACGGCAGATTGTCGGCGGTTACAGTTACCGGCGAAACAGTGGCTCAGACGTTAAATGATTATATTAGAGAGGGTAATATTGTCAAGAAGATTGAGCTTGAGAGGTATGTTAAGGAGCTTCGCAAGTATGCTAGATTCAGTCACGCCCTTGAGGTCTCTCTCTCTCTCTCTGTAAATATATGAAGTTAATTTTTTGTGGGGGTTTTTGTTTTATAAAGTTGCTTATTGGAACAAATGAAATTTATTTTAACTGCTACTAAAATTAGGAATGTTAAGTTTGTTCAAATGTTTTAATTTTAATGATTGGTTTAAAGGGCTGCGCTTAGTGTCTTGAATTTCGATTAGATTAGGGTGTTCCCTTGAGTAGGTTTGCAGTATTTTTGTATGTCGGGAGATATTAAAAGATTGAAACTTTATGCGGAATAATAGTTGTTTATGTATTTGGAGGAACACTTGCATAGAGCGAGGAATGTTAGGGTAACCTAAACTTCACTTTTAATTTTTGAAATAGTTATGGGTGAGCCAATTGCACCCCGTATTGTCTACGGGGCTTATTGACTTTCAAAAAAAATTGAAGAATTATTAATCCTTGGTGGCAAGTTTTCTTTGTTTGGTTGTTGGCCAATGTGAAAAATGAGGGCTATATTGGCATTGTTTCGGACTCCTGAAATTGAAGAAATTGGTATGGACTTTATGCAAATACCCTATGGAGTTGTCTGCAACGTATAAAAGAGATAAGAAATCTAATTCTACCCAATTGTCTTTTTGAAGTTGAGATGTGCATATGAATGATTGATAAGTCAAGCTAAACAATCTTAATCACATTGTCATCCTACTAAAAGTCAAGTAACCACATTAAATGTTGTTAATTGTTAATAAAATCACAGAGGCAAGTTTTTTTCTTTTTTTAATGTTTTTGCAAAGTTTTCTAATGGGATTTCTTTTTACGAAATACAAATACCATTGTATGACTTTGGAATCCATGTTTTACCAGTCTTTACCATGCAGGTAATGGAGTGGATGAAAAAAAGAGGTATCAACTTTTCTCATAGTGATCACGCTATCTTCTTGGATCTGATATCAAAAGTGAAGGGAACATCTGCTGCTGAAATTTACTTTAGCGACCTCTCGTCATCAGCAAAGAATAAGTTTACCTATGGGGCCCTGCTAAACTGTTATTGCAAAGAAAAACTGACTGACAAAGCACAGTCTTTATTTCAGATAATGGATGAATTAGGCATTGCTTCTTCAATGTCTTTCAACAGTCTTATGACCTTATATATGAGACTAAATCTGCCAGAGAAGGTACCTTCTCTGATCCAAGAAATGAAGAACAAGAACATCTCACCATGTGTATTTTCTTATAACATCTGGATGACTAGCTATTCATGTATAAATGACATAGAGGGGGTGGAAAGGGTATATGAGGAGATGATAAACAATGGACAGCAGTGTGACTGGACAACATATAGTAATATGGCTGTTGCTTATGTCAAGACCGGACTACATGAAAAGGCAGAATCAGCTCTTAAAAAGGTGGAGGAGAAAATTCAAAAGATGGGGAAACCTCGTGACCGAACCCCATTTCATTTCCTGTTAAGCTTGTATTCTGGAACTTCTAATTTAGTGGAGGTCCATAGAATTTGGAATTGCTTTAAGCCAGCGTTCAAATATACCAGCAATACAAGTACCCTAGTTATGCTTCAGGCTCTTGCCAGGCTGGATGATGTGAATGGGTTGAAGGAGGTTTTTGAGGAGTGGGAATCAACTTGTTCCAGTTATGATAGAAGGCTGCCGAATACTGCAATAGCTGTTTACTTAAAGCATGACATGATTGAAGAAGCTGAGAATGTCTTTCACAACCTTGTAAAGAGATGTAAAACACCATTCTATTGGTCTTGGGGATTGTTCATGTCATACTATTTGGAGAAGCATCAGATAGATTTAGCTTTAAGATGCCTTGAAGCAGCTATATCTGGAATCAATAATAATGAATGGCGTCCATTTGCTGCAGATATCACTAAATTTATGGAATACTTTAAGAAAGAGTGTGATGTTACTGGTGCTGAGAAGTTATGTGAGGTTTTGAAGAAAGCTAATTGTATTGATTCTGAAGCCTACATGTTATTACTTGATGTGTATGTAGCTGCAAATAAAACAGCACCCCAAATCCGTTGTAAGATGAAGGATGACGGGATTGAAATCAGCTCTGAACTTGAGGACTTGCTTAGTAGAGTTTGCCCCGAGTAGTTATTTCCTTAATTTACATTGAGTTTGATGCAAGCATGGAAAAGCAGCGCTCATGATTGCAACATAATCGTTTTTGCAGTAGTTTCCTAATAGAAGAGGGATGTTCATCAATGGTCTTGCAAAATAATTAGGATGAGTGCACAAGAATGATGGTGACGTGACTGAATTTCCAACAGCGTTGGATGAAACTTTCTTCTTGCTCTCCTGGTAAGTCATTGAGATTTTAGATAATTTGTTTGGATAGTCTGTCAATATGTTCATGTTTTAGGATACAGTATGTGCAGCAAGGCCCTTTCCATTTGAGGAAAAACCTTAAGTACACATTGACAATCTTGCCAATATCTCTGTTCCACAAATAAAATGGTCTCTGTTGGAGAAGTCAAGTTGATGTAATAGTAAGAAAGATTAGAATATAAGGTGGTCTTAAAGGTCATAATTATACTGTCATACTAGTAATATTTGGTAGACAAATCATCTATTATGTGAATATCAATAAATATTCTTCTGAAGCTTACAATATTTGTAGATATTTTCTGTATTTAGAATGTAAAATACGTTTACTCCATCATTTAAGGTTGTGAAATTTCCATTTTTTATTGCTAATGCTAAGTTAATATATTTTATAGATTAGAAAGAATAAGCCTTTTATTGAAACAACATAGGGGACATGCTAAGCATGAAGGGTCAGAGCTCAAAGAGCTTACATAACATCGCCAAATGTACATGGGATGCACCATGATTAGCAAAACAAGTTCAGAAAATATCAAGTAGCCAAGTTCATAATCAACCAAACAGAATAAATTAATCATAAAATAAAGCACAAACAACACCTAGAATCAATTAGCATCATTTCATTTATAGATTAGGATAAAGCTTGAGTTAACCTAGCCAGAGAAGGATATCTACCTGCCATATCTCCCATAGGTATAGGACGGGGACCATTTATAGAGTTGATTATCTCTATAAGATCAGGGGCAGGAGGCAGTAACATGGTCCAAAAAATGACACATTAAACAAGCTTGGGTAGTTGTAAGATAATCCACTTTGATCTTACCCAAGTACTTATTGGAGGTGTCTAGGCAAAGTTGCCATAATTGCAGTAGGTCTAGAGCATAATACCTCCATTTCCACACAGATAGAGCCTTAGGTCTCAGGTCATTATTGTATGCAGCAACTAGGTATCATTATCAAAAATTGAGGGCTTGCCAAGAGAGCCATTGGTAGACCAACAAGAAAACGGGATATCACTGAGTTGGGCCCAAACCTTACTACAACCTGTAACTGCAGTGATATTTAAATTATTGTTTTTTTTAATTTAAAATGGAGGGATGGGTTATACGACATCGTTTTGGGGGTTGAGAGTCGGGTACCGTTATTTTCTAAATTGTACCGTTATATATTAAAACGGTGTAGTTTTGAGCATAGTAAGAATATCAATCTTGGATCACGTGCTTTCCATTCTGTTAGTAGCCTAGCCAGTGTTTATGCGACACGTGACAGTAGTGAAGGGAGAGAGTATTAAAACAGATGGATAGCATTATTGAAACCCTAGACTGAGATTGTATTTTTTGCTTTCTTATCTTTCTCTGCAAGCTTTAATGGAGTTTTTCATTTCTTTTCAAGCTTCTTGTTAAATTGTTCTTTAATTTTTAGTAATTAGTCTTCTTAAATTGTTTTAATGTTTTTCAGCATCCCTTGGGCTATATTATATTTTAATTTGATAGTGTTAATCCTATGCTTAGAGCTATAGCTTATAGTCATATCGTTATTGTCTTATTGAAAGTAATAATCTTCGGTTCAATGTTCAATTTGATTCATGGGTTGAACACGTTCACCCCAACAATATGATGGTTGTGTAATCGTCTTAACAGTTTAAGAAGATTAATTACTAAAAATTAAATAACAATTTAACAAGAAGCTTGAAAAGAAATGAAAAACTCCATTAAAGCTTGCAGAGAAAGATAAGAAAGCAAAAAATACAATCTCAGTCTAGGGTTTCAATAATGCTATCCATCTGTTTTAATACTCTCTCCCTTCACTACTGCCACGTGTCGCATAAAAACTGGCTAGGCTACTAACAGAATGGAAAGCACGTGATCCAAGATTGATATTCTTACTATGCTCAAAACTACACCGTTTTAATATATACCGGTACAATTTAGAAAATAACGGTACCCGACTCTCAACCCCCAAAACGATGTTGTATGACCCATCCCTCCATTTTAAATTAAAAAAAAAACATTAATTTAAATATCACTGCAGTTACAATCCCTCCTCCTTAAACAATCCTTGTCCTCAAGGATTGAAATCTGCACTTTAGCATCCTCCCAGCTTGCATCTTGGGGAACTGAGTGGGACCATTGTACAACAGCAGCATTCCCTTTTTTAACCATCTTCCTTTGCAGAATTTTGACAGGATAAACCAGGAATTATCCCTCTGGCCCGAGTTTAGGCAGATCAGTGGTGATGTGGTGACCTTGTCCAACCCTCTTTTTCAAGTAGACAAGGGTCTAACCAAAACAGATCCATTTGTTCTAAACTTCAAAATATCAAGATGATAGGGTAGACTAGATTGATAAGTTTTTTCAGGGTTCACGTTCATTTCAGAGTCAGAATCATCCGAACTGTCACCAAGAGAGAGAGGGAAAGAGATGACTTAGTTAGAGTAACCACAGTGCTTTTGTAGGATTTGATTCCTCCTAGCAGTTCCTTGAGATGGTTGACCAATCTCTCCATGCACCAAGTCCCTAGCTTGTACCTGGGAGGCTGTTCTTAAACCTTTTCCTCCATGGGAGAATCAATGTCCACTGAACCAAGATAATTGATGTGAATCACCCGAGGGTGAAACTGAACTGTTAGCAGCTGGTCGATGAAACTCGCCCAAGGGTTCAGTACTCGACAAATTGCCAAGATTGCGAGAAGGTTTCTAGTTTTGTGAGGTAACCATGTGTGAAACCATTTTACAGAAGGAGGTAGGCGGGGGAGGGGATGTGTGAGAAGAGGCGGAGGTAGAGAAGGGTTAGTGTTTGGAAAAATGAACCGACTGGCATTTGGTGTTCTCTCACTTTGACATTTCAGTAAATCAAACTTTTAAAAGGTTCTTTAAAGTAAGTAATTGTAAAATTTCAAATACTGAAAAGGGTGTTCCGATTGTTAAAGGAAATGAGTTGAGGGATGGGAATCGGGGGAGATGGGAATACAAATTCAAAAGAATACCATGCATAGGCAAGGAGTGAATTGCCTGGTTAATGAAAATGCATTACCCATTTCAATCAAATAAACTCCTCAACCAAAGACCGGTACATGGGAATGGAATTGAGATTGCCGTTAACTAGATTTGAACACCTCCTTATTGCTATTAGAAGTGTCTATTCAGATTGAGGATATCAAATTTATGGCATCTGTATTAAATTTAGTGGATTAGAAATTTTGCCAATTTATTAGTTAAAATACCAACTGCACTAATGTTAAGTTAAGGACATTGGGCAGACCTGCTCTTATAAATCCAACTTAAAACTAAAACAAATACGGAGTTAGTAACAGTGTAACACCCTCTCTCGATTATATACTATTATACAGAGGCTGTGGGCACCCTATAATTGGCAGAGTGGCCATTTCTTGGGCTTTATACAAAGCTGTTTACTTGCATACTCAACACCGTTCTAGCATCTATGTATATTGTATTATATTCGATTTATCATCCAACTGGCCAACGCTGCTAAGAGGCTATCAAGATTGTATGATCTGTTTTTTAAGTTCAAGTTTCCAAGAAAGAGCTTGCAAGACAAAATTCAATCTTAATTACTCACTATGATGTGGCTGTTAAATGTGCACCAGTATTTATCTATGGGTTATACGGGTTTGGGTTCCTGCCAGTGTTGTTAAAGGCGTGATTAATTGCGCGATTAATGGCGCTTCGCGCTTAGGCGCAAGGTGTGCAATTCGAAAATGTGCGATTTAGCGCGATTCTGAAATCGTCCAAAAGGCGCCCGTGAAGCGCAAAAAGGCGCTCATAACAGTAAAAGACAATAATACTCTTAAAAAGAAGGGTCAAAGGAAAAAAAAACTTAAGTATTTCACACAATACTCAGCCTCCATATCAAGTGTCTCAACAGTCTAGCGAAAATTCGAGGGACCGGAGATTGAGTTAGATGACACCAAATCGTTTGAAATTAGAGAACTTTAAAGATTAAGGCTTCATTATTGAAATAATTATCATGTTAATTATGCTCTGTGTTATATTTGAATGTTAAGATTATGTTAAGTATTAGTTTCTTGTAAATATGTGATTAATAATTTATTGGTAAAAAGGCGCGCGATTAATGGCGCTTCGCGATTCGCGCTTTAAATTTGGGTCTTGCGTTTTTTTATAACTTGCGCCTTAAACAACACTGGTTCCTGCATCTTACAATTTGAGGTTAGTATACTGCAACACACGTATGTCAGGGACCTGACCTCTTTATTAAAAGGAATCAAATAGAACAATTAGCATTAGGTCGGTCACAAGTAATGCCAAACACAAGTGGAGGTATTTCCACACCCTCAAGCTATGTGCGATAGTAATTTGAAGAAAACAAAGATAAATGTTAGAATGATTAGCTGCCATCTGTAGTTATTAATGTGGAAAACAGATCGACCTTATACAATCTTGAATTAGTTCTTATACTCGTCAATTTAGATAACTGTGTTACTTCAAAGCTATACACTATCATTCTGTAGTCTGTAGAAGGATATGTAGAACCTACATAATTAAATAGAATCCAATGTTGACGCAGGTACAACAAAATACCAGATTCTAAAAATATTATGTTCACTTGGTTTGTAGATGAATGAACATTTCCTATTAGATTTTGAATGAATACTGAAAAGGGTGTTCCGATTGTTAAAGGAAATGAGTTGAGGGATGGGAATCAGGGGAGATGGGAATACGAATTCAAAAGAATACCATGCATAGGCAAGGAGTGAATTGCCTGGTTAATGAAAATGCATTACCCATTTTAATCAAATAAACTCCTCAACCAAAGACCGGTACATGGGAATGGAATTGAGATTGCCGTTAACTAGATTTGTTAACCTTAAATTGAACACCTCCTTAGTGCTACCTTTTTTATAACTGGTCATGATTGATTTAATTACTTTCCCCATTTTAATGGTCTTCTGTTATATGCAAGGAAATGTGACTTCCGTTTGAGAACTACTTTCTTTTAAGACGTTGACATTGTTTTTTTTTCCTCATGTACTTAACAAGAAATAAACATATGATAAATTAGTATTATAACTATAAATTCAGTGCAGTAGTTATTAATTATGTAAGTGTCCAGTACTTGGAAGATTAAAAATTAAAACAGATCGAGTATACAAAATTCATATTAGGCTGTTTGCAATTTAATCTTTTATCAGATTAATGATTCATTTTGTGTTTCGGCACTGAAAAAACTAGTGTCCAATAATGATGTATCATGTATGCATCCCCAACAGAAACTTCAATCTTAATGATGAAGGTGATGTGAGGTGGTGTAGGTTACTGCCTATCGATTTTGTGCTAAAAGTTTACTCTGTTAAAAGAAAATTTGTATGGCAATTATGGAGTAAGGAGTGGTGGCTCCAGTGAGCACTCATAAGGGATCAAGGAGTAATAAGACTTGTATGGGACACCATTAGCAGGGTACATTACCACCAACACCACCACCTTAAAAGTGTGTATATAATATGTTTACATGTAGGCATTTTTCTGAAACAAAATCGTGAATAATTTTCCGAAGTTACCCCTATATTCACAATTTTCAAGGTTGACTTTTTTGAAACTTGAATGTATTCTCATATCCCAATGTAATAAGTAAGGGTAGATTTAGAAATATTTTATCTAACCTAAATTTTCTTAATATGCGTTAATGTTTTTGAATTGACTAGTATTTTGGATGGAGTATCATAAAACAAAAGCTTGGGTGCTTATTTATGTCTTTATGAATTGTTGGTAGCAAGCTTAGTCTTAACTCTCTATGTGATATGCAAGAGTTGAGAATCTTCTAAAGTTTAATATCATAATTAAGTTATCGAACTTGACTAAAAATTTATTTCAGTAACTAACAGTATACATGCAAGTATTTCTTTGATATACTGTCTGCAAAGTATTAATAACTTTATTTTTTAACTTGGGTGTTGATGTTTCTGATGCAGGTTATGGAAATTAAAGGCCCAACTTTCTGAAACATAGTGACTATCAAAATCACTTGGATCTGATATTATACAATCAGTTACTTTTCACTGCAAAGGAATACGGCTGACAAGTTCACAGGATGAATTTTTGGCATCGTATATTAGATGCATTGTTGACTAGGGCTCAAAATTTGGCATGCCGCTGATGTCCTCAAAGTCATGTATCTGCTGTTGATTTAGGCTCGAATATCTACATTAAATTGCTATCGAAAGATGTCCCACTCTATTACACTGCTCGGTGAAAATAATTGCAATGTTGTTACACTGCTCGGTGGAGATATTTGCAATGTTGCTACTTGCCAGTAAATTTCATGTCTTTCATTTGTGTTCTATGCATTGCTGCTCACTGGCTTCCAAAACAGGCTTCCTTCTAGTCTGGTTGTCTAATTCCTCAAGCCCTTGGTGTAACAGAAATGATGATTGTAAGATAGCATCTTCCAAAACAGGCTTTGTTTTAGTCGAACTGTCTAATTCCTGGAGGCCTTGGTGTAAAAATGACTGTAAGACAGCATTATGAGCATGATGTTCATTTTGTTGGGTTCCCACCCAGGCCATGTTCAGTGTAAATGTAAGAAATCCAAATGAACAGATTGTGAAAAATTCACTCTGCTTTGATTGAGTCTATTGTGAAGTAGCCATTCAACCCACAATTGATATTACTCCTCCTGAGAAGTGTCTATTCAGATTGAGGATATCAAATTTATGGCATCTGTATCAAATATCTCTTGCTAAGCAACCTCTCCTTCTAATCTCTTTCTTAATTGATATTTGGGGTTGATTTTTCAGCCTCCATATATCAACAAAAAAAAAATGTAAACAATATCCACAGGACAATGTCTGATTTTGAAACCGTAACTGGGGATAAGAATTGAGAAGATACAAATGTTTGTATTATTGACCATTTACAATTAAGAGATAAAACGATGGAAGTTCTACCGATTTAAATTTGTTAATTATTTGTATACTAAATTCCAATAAATTGTATTTTATTGTTACCAGGTGATTATTAACTTTGTTCTAAAATAAAAGTCGTTTTAAAAATTGTCATGTATTTTTAATTACCAATAATAAAAATGATTGTACTGAGTATTAAATTTAAAAATTTTATATTTTGCAATTCAAATCCAAAATATTAATGTATTTTAAATAATTATTTATTTGATAATTACCTTTCATTTTCATCTCAAAACTCAAAAATACCAAAACCCATAAACCCCAACCTTAAACCCTGTACCTTAGAACAAAAGAGTAGGAGAAAGTTAAACAATTAAGTTAACGATGATGAAGATGGTAATGAAAATGAATCCCAGCCGTCTATTCTCTGCCGCCACATTAAGATTTTCGAGATCTTTTGTCACGATGGCTCCGGTGATGGGTGGTGGGGTAAGAGGGGCTTCTCTTTACAAGAGATTATCAGCACTTGCATATAACGGAGCTACAGTGGAGGATACAATGAATAAGTTTGTTAATGACGGCAATTTCGCTACCAAGTTCGAGATTGATTCTTGCATTAAAGAACTCCGCAAGTACGGCCAGTACCCACTCGCATTAGCGGTCTATCCTCTCTCCTTATCGTATTTACATACAATGTCATTACTCGATGACTCAAATTAGTCGCTAATTTAATATTTTTTTATCAATTTGGTCATTGAAAATTTGAAAATTCGTCAACTTAATTATTAGCAGATGGGTGATATTAAACTTCAAAATTAGTGATTAAGTTTAGTCACTTTTGGAATAAGTGACTGGCTTGATAAACTTAGACCTAACAACTTCGATAATTAATTACCTGATAAAATGATAACTATGCTCAATATGAGAACTGGAGAACCAAATGGTTGTTACGTATTATCACAGTTCTCATTTGAATGTACATGTCTGATGTCTATGTCTTAAATGGGGTTGCTTAACATTGTAGACTAGGTTAGGAAATGTTGCTACTCAGCACAGACAAATGTTTGGGTAAGTATTTAATTTATGTGATTGACCTTTATAAAGAAAAGTTGAGTAGGGGAATTCTTAGAAGTGAAATCCTGTACTTTTTCCTTTCTAATTTAACTATAATTGGAAATGCTACATATCTAAGATGTTCTTTTTATTGACGAAATCTTGGCATATTCAGAGTTTAGTGTATAAACTTAAGTTTATTGGGATCAAAGTTATAGTTTTAAGCTTATAAATACACTCAAAATAGTAGATATGTATACATAATTACTAGTTTGGGTTCAAATGACTTCCCCCTTTTCTATATGTTGGCTAAGCCCCTGTTGGATATGCACAAGTTTCAAGATTCATTTCAGTAATTCTAGTTTATTTGGCACTGAGAGAGATCCGTGTTACGAAATTTTGGATGTATTTGTAAGTACGAACAATATTCATGGTGGTGATCTTAGTTTAGTTTAGCCGGCAAACTCATGAATCTGCAATCAATACAACATTTGGCCTAGTAAAATTGCTGCAAAATTACCCAGATCATCACAACTTTGATTTTATTATGATGTCTATATGCAATATGTAAATATAATTGGCAAGTTGGATATTGTAAACACTACCACTGCTCAAGTAGTAGTCACATTCTTCGTTTTTGGTGAAGTTTACCTTAGTTTTTCTGGTTGTGATCTGGGAAGTGTTTTTTTGTAGACTCATACTGAAGTGGCAACTGGCATATAATCTTATGAATGTCGCTCAACCAACTTTCTCTTTAATTTCGTTTCTAGGAGATGATGCATTACGTCTCCCTTGTGAAGTTTAGTTTAAAGTTAATGTTCCTAATCTCTGCAATGCAGGTTATGGAGTGGATGATGTATAAAAGTGGCATTGGTTTTGCTCCCACTGACATTGCAAAGTATTTGGATCTGACTGCAAAAGTTAAGGGAATATCTGCTGCTGAATATTATTTTAGTGGCCTCCTACCAGCAGAAATTCATAAATCTACGTATGGAGCTCTGCTTAACTGTTATTGCAAAGAAAAACTGGCAGACAAGGCACATGCTCTGTTTGAGGAAATGAATAAGATGGGCATTGTTTCCTCGATTGCTTTCAACAATATTATGACCTTGTATATGAAGCTGCACCAGCCAGAGAAGGTGCCTGGTTTGATTCAAGAGATGAAGAACAGGAATATGCCATTGGACATGTTTTCTTATATCATTTGGATGGATAGCTATTCATCATTAAGTGATGTTGAATCCGTAGAAAGGGTGTTCGAGGAGGTGAAGCTAAATTATGGAGAGCAGAAATACGATTGGACAATACTAAGTAATCTGGCTTCAGCTTATGTCAATGCTGGGCTTAATGAAAAAGCTGAATTGGCTCTTAGAGAATTAGAGAAAAAAATACTAAATATGAAGCGGCTTGATCGTAGACCATTACATTACCTATTAAACTTGTATGCTGAAACTTCAAATCTAGCTGAGGTCCATAGAATTTGGGCGGGGATGAAATCTGCATTTAAAGTTACCACCAACATTAGTACTCTTCATATGCTTAAAGCTCTTGCTAAATTAGATGATGTTAATGGGTTGAAGAGTATCTTTGAGGAGTGGGAATCAACCTGTCCAAGTTATGATGAAAGGCTAGCAAAAACTGCAATAGTTCTTTACTTAAAGCATGGCATGGTTGAAGAAGCTGGAAGGGTGTTTGAACAAGTCGTCAAAAGGTGTAAAGGACCTTACTATCGGTACTGGGAAATGTTAATGTCATACTATTTGGAGAAGCATGAAATTGATACAGCTTTAGGATGCCTCAAAGCAGCTATATCAGAAGTTGAAAACAATGAATGGTATCCAACCCCTGAAGATGTTAGCCGATTTATGGAGCATTTCAAGAAAGATGGTGATGTAAACAGTGCTGAAATGTTCTGTGAGATGCTGAAGAAATTGAAGCCTCTTGATCATGTGGCATACAAGTTGTTACTGGAGATTTATGTAGCTGCCAGTAAGATAGCACCCGAGATGCGTAGAAGGATTATGGATGATGGGGTTGAAATTAGCTCCGAACTTGAGGACTTACTCAGAAAGGTCTTACCCTGAATAGATTGTTTTGTTAGTGTTGAGTTTATGCTAGTTTAAAAACATTTCCTAATTTCAGGGGAGACTCTATGTTGATCATTCGCTTAGCCAAGAGCAAATTAATGAATTTTTGTACATAATCTTCGATTGTTTTGTTCACTATCATGCAAGTTAAAGTTTAGCAGGAGAAAGACAGTTAACTTGTCATGTAACTTTTCTTTCAGTTGCATTCTGAGTTAAAATCTGAGGAGCCAAAATTACTTGCTTGGAGTTGTAGGGGTAAACATGGAAGACTCAAACAGCAGTCTTGGAAATATGGACCCTTTCGCGTAAATTATGTCGAAAAAAATCACAAATTAAATTACAAAAACTCATTAAGTTTAATAGATTTATTTGACTAATATCTTATAAAAAAAATTTAAAACAAATGCTGATTTATGTAACTACACTTTGTAGCGGTATCTCCTTACTCTATTTACGGGATGGTGAGAGTTCCAATATTGGATATATTTCCGTATTCAATTAGAATATTGAATTATACATCGTAAATATTTTATGATTTTTTTTTGGGAAAATAATTAAATGATTTCAAATGTGTAGTAAGTTAAATAATTATCAAAATTACATACAGATTTTCTAAATTTGAAGTTTCTATCACAAAATATTCTAAATTGAAGTTAATCAATAATAATCGCCGTACGAAACAATGACATAAATATCATTTTTTTTAGACTAAGTGACAAGAATACCATTTTCAAATTTTTTTGTCAAAAATACTAATTTATTACGCATTTCAAAATTGGTTATCACTATTACACATTTCAAAAATGGATATTACAGAAAAA
The DNA here is from genome assembly GCA_030848705.1 of Heracleum sosnowskyi. Classification (NCBI taxonomy): domain Eukaryota; kingdom Viridiplantae; phylum Streptophyta; class Magnoliopsida; order Apiales; family Apiaceae; genus Heracleum; species Heracleum sosnowskyi. The sequence goes on along the minus strand of CM061236.1, from coordinate 117,880,388 downwards.
AAAAAAAAATTAAAAAAAAAAAAAAAAAATTGTCCAAATACACAGCGAAATGCGTAACACCTTGAGTAAAGGAAAGGAGTGATACGCATTTTCCAAATGCGTATCTCTCTTTTTGACTTTTTTTTAAATTTTGTTTTTGTAATTTTTTTTCGAAAAAATATGTATTACCTATTCTTCAAATAAGTAATAATAATACTTATTTTCTAAATTAATATTTTTGGCGTAACATATTCAAAAATAGGTATTCTTATCCCGATTTTAAAAAAGTTGTATCAGCATACATCATTTTGGCCACAGTGTGATTTTAACTTACTCAAAACCCTAGAGTTTGAATTAGGAAAATAACGAGGAACAAATGAGAATGTTGATGAAGGTGTTATTCAATCCCAGCCGTCGATTCTTAGCTGCATCGCCGTCATTTGTTAGATATTTGTGTACGGCGGTCGCGGTGGAACAACCCGAGGCAGCGCCGGCGGCGACGGCGACGGAGAGCACTAAGAAAGTAGTTAAAGTGAAGAGAGATGTACTTTACCGGAAATTATCGGCGCCAGGTTCGTCGAAAGGCTCCGCTTCCGAGACGTTAAATACATTATTTGGAAAAGGCGAATTTACGAACAAATATGAGGTGGATTATTGTATGTTGCAACTCCGCAAATGTGGAAAACTCAACCAAGCCCTGGAGGTTTTATTCTCCCCCCTCTCGTGTTATGTATTTACGCTTTTAGCGCGTCTTAACAATTGTTCTGCACTTTCTAAAATGTCGTTAAACGTGTTTTCGACCCAATACATGTGTGTTTTTTATTTGTAGATATGAAAATAAAATTGGTGATATGGATTTAAGTTTAGCAAATTATTAGGAAGAACAATGTTTGTTGTAGTAGTGTTGAAACTACAGACGCTTAAATTTTTATTGCCTTTGGGATTTGGGAATGTGCGAGTCTAGTGTGTAATTTTAGTAGAAAAAATTGACATATGCCGTAGTCATTTCTGTTTGCAGTAAGCCTATCTATGATATTTCATGATTCTTTGAAATCTCTCAACATGAAACATTAAAACATGGATATTGTGTGTGGCACATGTACTGTAATACATACTATCTTGTTGTAAAAGTTTAACTAAACATAGCTACTAGGCAGTCCGTTGACCCCAGTGTGCAGAAGCGGAAATATACACAGACCTTACCTTGATTCCTAGTAATGGATAAACATGCTGTAATGTTGTTTCTGTGAATGCCCCGGGGTTTGAGCAAAAATCTTTCTTAAGTTTGAAATGCTGAATTCTTGGTTATTTTTTGTTTGTTCAGAAACTGCAAAATGCATCCAAAAGGTAGAACAGTACATCAGGCAATAAAAGTATTAAATTGTAACAATCTTAAAAGTTTTTTATTTATATTTTAGAATGTTTTTTGCTTCTCTTCTGAATTGCCTCACCATAGATTGCCATCCTTGTGACTCTGACATATCATGATTTTAACATTCTCATCCTAGATCGAAACATGTGTGCTAATTTGTTTGGGATATAAGTGTGATTCCGACTAAAAAGTCAACAAATATGTCATAATCTTTTCTTCTTCTCCTTTTTTTTGGGGGGAGGGGGATGTGGTGAACTTTGTGGATAACTCAAGTTGGTTGCATTTGAGCTGTCCTCATTTGATTCAGGATAGACCTGAAAATTTTATATCTAGCCTTAGGATGTGACTCGGAATGTCATGTTAATGTAAAAGGAACCCCTTTTCTTAAAAAAATTTGTTTTATATCTTTATACTGATGGTCCCATCTATATGACACAGGTGATGGAGTGGATGCAGACAAGAAATATTAGATTTAAACCTGCTGATTATGCAAGACAGTTGGATTTGATATCACAGGTCAAGGGAATCTCTGCTGCTGAGAATTATTTCAATGGCCTCCCGGAATCATCAAAGGATATATCTACTTATGGTGCTCTACTTAACTGCTATTGCAGAGGAAAATTGACTATCCACGCACTAGATCTATTTGAGGAGATGGATAAATTGCAGCTGCTTTCTTCAATTGCTTTCAACAATCTCATGTCCTTGTATATGAGACTAGATTTGCCAGAGAAAGTGCCTCCTTTGGTCGAAGAGATGAAGAACAGAAACATCCCATTGAACATAGCAACCTATAACTTCTGGATCACTAGCTATGCTTGTTTAAAAGATGTCGAGGCAGCAGAAAGAGTTTTTGAGGAGATAAGGCACAACAATGGAGGGGTGCAGTATGATTGGACAACATTTAGTAACCTGGCAGTAGCTTATGTAAAGGCTGGACTTTATGAGAAAGCCAACTCAACCCTTGAAAATTTAGAGGAAGAAATTAATAAGATGGGGAAACGCTGTGGCCGTGAACCATTTCATTACCTTATAAGCTTGTATGCGGGAACCTCTAATCTAGTTAAGGTCGATAAAATCTGGAAGCACCTCAAGTCAACATTTAAAATGACTGCCAATCAGAGTACTCTTACAATGCTCGAGGCACTTGCCAGATTGAATGATGTTGATGGCTTTAAGAAGATCTTTGAGGAGTGGGAATCAACTTGTTTGACTTACGATAAAAGGCTGCCATATCACGCTATTGGTTTCTATCTAAAGCATGGCATGTCTAAAGAAGCTGAAGAGGTTTTCCACGTCGTCTTAAAGAGATATAATGGAAATAATTTTTGGTTCTGGAAACGAATAATGCCTTATTATCGGGAAATATGTCAATTAGATTTTGCTTTAAGCTGCCTAGAAACAGCCATAACTGTAGTTGAGAACAAAAAATTGCATCCAACCCCTGAAGATGTTAATAGATTCATGGAGTATTTTAAGAAAGAGAGTGATGTAAATAATGCGGAAAAGTTTTGCAAGATTTTGAAGAAGGTAAACCTTCTTGATTGTAAAGCCTATGAGTTATTGCTCGAGACTTATGTAGCTGCCAGTAGAGAGGCACCTGACATGCGTAATAGGATTATGGATGATGAAATCAAAGTTAGTCCCGAGCTGGAGGAGCTGCTTCGAAGGGTATGTATTGAGTAGTGAGTAGGATTAGATGCTAACTTAAAATGTATCTGTATCCATTAATTGCTGGCTTTGCAAGTCTTCCACTCTATGCAATGTACAAGGATTTGTTATATATGGAAGGCCAATAATGACAGGATTCAACTTGATGCAGTGTGGGTAAGACTGTTGATAGGAAATAGCATTGTGTTCGCCGGAAATTTTTAAGGGCCAAATTTGATTTTGGGGCCAGTTTGGCATATCTAGTCTTGTTATTGTATTAGCTTTCTAGTCTTGTTATTGTTATTGATAGAAATCACAACCCGCACTTCATTTATGCCTGATTAAGTCCCTCGAAAACTCAGGGTGATCAACCCTCATTTGATTGATTTCTATTGACTTTTTTGTTATTAGTTATGTTCATGTAAGCAGCAGCACTAGAGTCATTTGCAGATACAGATGACTTCGTATGTGCGAAGTAGCCAGTATAACATCTCTATCAAGACCGAGAAAGAAAACTATCAAGGGCTAAAAGATACTGCCCGTTTGCAAACACAGGGACATTAAAACCAGCAACACAATTTCCAGATCAATAGGAGCTCCACTGGTTTTCTTCCAGATGCACATGCACACTGAACATTAGGTTAATCCTGTGTGTTTAGCCCCAACAGCCAAACATAACCACCCAAAGTAAACTTGCTTGCGTTGATTTAAATTCAGAAACCAATTCAAAAGTAACTCAAGAACATTAATTAGAATTGGAAAAGTTCAAGAACATTAATAAGAATCAAATCTTCAGTCAGTCAGATTTTACAATCCAAAAAGGTATAAAATACAAAACAAAATGCACAATTGAATACATTTAAATAATGAAAAGAAGTTATTTTCCGAGTAACAACAGTAGGGGAAGTTGATATCTGTGTACAAAATTCCCTGGTGCACTTGAACTCCTTTTAACAGAACACTTCCATTCCTTGTTAATTATCCGGAAAGCAATATCTGATTGTAGTTATTCCCCTCACGATTCAAGTACTTGGGTTTCTTACAACCACATTTGTTAATCGGCCAGTACACCGGAGATCGGAGGTTTACTTTATCATTGGTTCCAGATAATGCATCGCCATTGGTTCCAGATAATGCATCGCCTTCCTCCATAACTCCCGTCGCCTTCATCTCAAAATTATCCCCAGTCCCTTCACCATACAATAGCTCTGGAGAAGAAGACGAACCTGCCCCCTCAGTCCCCGTTTGATCATTGTTTCCATCATAATCAGTGCGTAAAATCTTGACACGACATTCTTCTTTAAGAAAGGCCTTTGCCTTGTAAACCTGGACGTGCTTAAGAATGGGTTCCCAGTAGTCCACTTGATTAGCTGAGGCAGAACGCATTTGCGATTCAATGTCAGAGTGCAATACCACAAGTTGATTATAGGTCTTTCCTTCTAAGAGATTCTTGATATCTGCTTCAGCACATGAGTCCAATTCCCTTTCTTCCCCAATATCCAAGGCTTCTTTCTTCCTAGCCTCGGCTAGTTCCCAATCACAAACCACCAAAAATGCCTCCCAAAAACGTACACGAGTTGGTTTTGCCCTGTCCAAATACAAGTAGACTTTTATATCCTCGCGGAGATCTTCCATATCTTCTACTTCCAACTCCTCAAAGATCAAATAAGGTTCATCCAAACACATAGAAAGACCATCAATACGATTAGTACGATGAAGAAGCCTATTCTGCGCCCTAGATTCAACATAAAGCCCTTGTTTTTTCTTTAAAAACGCAACTAGGGCACGCTCTCTAGCCACCAACTCTTCTTTCCTCTTCACCATCTCAATTTCTTCCCTTGTTTCTCTCTCCGAATACATAATTTTAACGGGAAGATGAGAATTCTCCAAATTCATAGGCCCCTCTTCAACTAAATCACACTCGATCTTGTTTCCGCAAACAAATTTCTCAGACCCATTCACATACGAACAAACAGAACTCTCCACTTTCGCAGCCTTCGTTCGACAATTGTCGATCAATTGATTCGCTTCATCATATTCACTAATCTTTCTCTTCATCGTATTCCTAATTGTCGCTTTCAATTACGATGTTGTTGGAACTTTGAGCCTCAATCTTAATTAACAGAACACTATGAATGTTTCTGAAACCTAAAAAAAATCCCAAAATATTTCTATACTCCATCCGGTCTGTGTATTTGTATTTATAGGCATCCTGTCTGTAATGTAGTCGGCAATGTAGTCGGCTTAATAGCTTTAATCCAACGCAGGATAATTGGTCAACTCAAAGGATTTTATTAAGCTTGGACCAAGAGTAATATTTTTTTTCTACAATTTTTATTTAATTTTACGATTTTTATAAATTTTTAAATTTACTTACATTTTTTATTATTATTTTATAATTCGTGCTATGCACATTTTTTTTATAATGCTTATTATCGTGTTTTCATTACCCGGTCATTTAAGAGTTATTGGGTATCTATGTGTTTTTATTTATAGGCAACGCCGCGTTTAAGAGTTGCTTTAATCCAACGCCGCATTTTTAATATCCCCGTTTTTAGTCCTAGTCATTTATATTTATACAATCTTTTTTTTACTGAAATGTCTGAATTTAGTCGTTTGATCATGATTATAAATTAAGTTAAAACAAATATATATAAATATATAAAATTTGTGGAAGAAGTTCAAATTTGTTATTAATTATATAAGACATGTAATTTGTTTTTATTAATTTTGACAATATTCATTAATTTTTCTTTTCATCTTCTGTTGCTTGTCGCTTTCAGTTTCGATTTGTCGCTTTCAGTTTCGATTTTGTCAAAACTTTGAGTGTCACTCTTAATTAACAGAACACCTGTAATCTATGAATATTTCTGAAACTAAATAAACTCCAAAAATATTTCTATCGAACTTTTGGGGTTTATGTGTTTGTATTTATAGGCAAGTTGATTAGTCCACCCGGTCTGTAGTCGGCTTAAGATTAGCTTTAATCCAACGTTGTATAAAATTAGAATTTCTGAAAATTCGGTAATTGACCCAAATATTGGTCGGCCTAAGGGATTTAATTAAGCTTGGGCCAAGAATAATATTTTTTTTCTACAATTTTTATTTAATTTTAATTTTTTATAAAATTTTAAATTTACTTACATTTTTCATTATTATGTTATAACTCGTGCGATGCACAATTATTTTTTAAAAAATTTACAACGCTTATTACCGTGTATTCATTAACCGATCGATCTTTGAATATCCAGGTTTAACCACATTACACCTAAGTTTTACTACATTGGACGAATTCTTTAAAAAAAGCGTGTGGTCTTTTTAATCTGAGAATATTTAAATGATTTTACAAATATATTAATATTCAAATTTTTAATTTGATTTTGTCACACTTTTTAATTAATATTAATTTATCCACATTTTTTTTAAAATTCACATTTTTTTCCAGAAACTTTTATTCTAAATTAAATGTAAAAGTTTCCAAATTATTTTGGATAAATAACCTAAATATTCGTCAACTAAGGGCCTTAATTAAGCCTGGACCAAGAAATAAAATTTTTTTCAACAACTTTTATAAGAGAGCAGGGCGAAAGTCTAGGACTTTGATTCCTATGAATCCAGTTTTTAGAATAAATTAGTACAATAAATACATACGAGTAAAAATGAAGATTTTTAGAAGTCTCTTTTTATTGAAACTAGCTTAAAACATGTGTGATGCACGATTTATTTTTAATAATTGTTATTGTATTATTTATGTTTTAATATTTTATTAATTATATTCGTTTAAATAAATAGAATGTTAAAATATGTAAACTTTTTTAATCTTTCTCTTAATCACATTCATTAATCTTTCTCTTAATCCTCTATCGCTTCTTGCTTTCGATTTCCATTTTCTTGGAACTTTGTGCGTCATCAAGAGACCAATATCTTATTACAAACTTTCGCAGCCTTCGTTCGATAATTGTCGATCAAATGATTCGCTTCATCATATTCATTAATCTTTCTCTTCATCCTCTTCATCCTCGCTTGCTTGGGGCGTCACTCTTAATCAACAAGTAATCTATGAATGTTTCTCAAACTAAATAAACTCTCAAAATATTTCTATAGAACTTTTTAGGGCTGAGCATTCGGTCGGTTCGGTCCAGAACCGGACCGAACCGAAAGAACCGAGAACCGAATAATATATATTTCTGGAACCGAACCGAACCGAAATTATGTGCTGGACCGAACCGGAACCGAACCGAAATAATTCGGTTAATTCGGTTCGGTTTTGAGAACCGAAATTCATAAAAAAAAACCTTATGTTTTTTGTTGTAAACTTGTAATTTAAATCCTCACTGATCTCTGATTCTTGATTAGAAATAGCAGCAGCAACAATAAATTTTTAAATTAGAATCTCTGATTTTCGAATCGAATATAGCACGATAGAATCAGGTTCTTTAATCTTTGATTCTTAATTCTTTAATTGGAATATTTGATTCTTGATTACAGATTTACAATTTTAGCAGAGGCTAGGGTTTAGTGTTACTCGTGACTCGTTTACACGTGACTTGTGTAAACTGATTGAACTACTGATAATACATGCATTAGACTATACATATAAAATTAATATATATATAAATATATAATAAAATATTCGGTCTATTCGGTTCTAACCGAATTTTTTTAAAAAGAACCGAACCGAACCGAAATTTATTTCGGTCTATTCGGTCCGAACCGAAAAAACCGAAATTTCAGAAAATGGGAACCGAACCGAACCGAAATTACACGGTTCGATTCGGTTTTTTGGTTCTGGTTCGGTTCTGCTCAGCCCTAGAACTTTTGGGGTCTCTGTGTTTGTATTTATAGGCACGGTTCGTAGTTCATCCGGTATACTAGCTTTAATCCAACGCTATCTGTTTGACCCAAATATTGGTCTAACCTAAGGGATTTAATTAAGCCTCGGTCAAGAATAATATTTTTTTTCTATAATTTTTATATAAATTTTATGATTTTTATAAACTTTTAAATTTACTTACATTTTTCATTATTATTTTATAAATCGTACGGTGCATAATTTTTTTTAAATTTTTTTTATAACGCTTATTATCGTGTTTTCATTACCCGGTCGATCTTTGAATATCCGGGTTTAACCACATTACACCAAAGTTTTATTACATTGGACGAATTCTTTACAAAAACGCGTGGTCTTTTTAATTTGAGAGTATTTAAATGATTTTACAGATATATTAATATTCAAATTTTTAATTTGATTTTGTCACACTTTTTATTTAATCTTAATTTATCGACATTTTTTTTAAATTCACATTTTTTTCCGGAAACTTTTATTCTAAATTAAATGTAGAATTTTCCAAATTATTTTCGATAAATAACCTAAATATTCGTCAACTAAGGGCCTTAATTAAGCCTGGACCAAGAAATAAATTTTTTTTTCTACAACTTTTATAAGAGAGCAGGGCGAAAGTCTAGGACTTTGATTCCTATGAATCCAGTTTTTAGAATAAATTAGTACAATAAATACATACGAGTAAAAATGAAGATTTTTAGAAGTTTCTTTTTATTGAAACTAGCTTAAAAACATGTGTGATGCACGATTTATTTTTAATAATTGTTATTGTATTATTTATGTTTTAATATTTTATTAATTATATTCGTTTAAATAAATAGAATGTTAAAATATGTAAACTTTTTTAATCTTTCTCTTAATCACATTCATTAATCTTTATCTTAATCCTCTATTGCTTCTCGCTTTCGATTTCTATTTTCTTAGAACTTTGTGCGTCATCAAGAGACCAATATCTTATTACAAACTTTCGCAGCCTTCATTCGATCAAATGATTGGCTTCATCATATTCATTAATCTTTTTCTTCATCCTCGCTTGCTTGGGGCGTCACTCTTAATCAACAGGTAATCTATGAATGTTTCTCAAACTAAATAAACTCTCAAAATATTTCTATAGAACTTTTGGGGTCTCTGTGTTTGTATTTATAGGCAAGGTTCGTAGTTCATCCGGTATACTAGCTTTAATCCAACGCTATCCGTTTGACCCAAATATTGGTCTAACCTAAAGGATTTAATTAAGCTTGGGTCAAGAATAATATTTATTTTCTATAATTTTTATATAAATTTTATGATTTTTATAAACTTTTAAATTTACTAACATTTTTCATTATTATTTTATAACTCGTACGGTGCATAATTTTTTTAAAATTTTTTTATAACGCTTATTATCGTGTTTTCATTACCCGACCGATCTTTGAATATCCGGGTTTAACCACATTACACCAAAGTTTTATTACATTGGACGAATTCTTTACAAAAACGCGTGGTCTTTTTAATTTGAGAGTATTTAAATGATTTTACAGATATATTAATATTCAAATTTTTAATTTGATTTTGTCACACTTTTTATTTAATCTTAATTTATCCACATTTTTTTTAAATTCACATTTTTTTCCAAAAACTTTTATTCTAAATTAAATGTAGAATTTTTCAAATTATTTTCGATAACTAACCTAAACATTTGTCAACTTAAGGGCCTTAATTAAGCCTTAACCAATAAATAAAATTTATTTTTACAACTTTTATGACAAAGCAGGGCGTTTAAGAGTTGCTTTAATCCAACACCGCGTTTTTAATATCAGCGTTTTTAGTCCTAGTCATTTATATTTATACAATCTTTTTTTTACTGAAATGTCTGAATTTAGTCGTTTGATCATGATTATAAATTAAGTTAAAACAAATATATATAAATATATAAAATTTGTGGAAGAAGTTCAAATTTGTTATTAATTATATAAAACATGTAATTTACTTTTATTAATTTTGACAATATTCATTAATCTTTCTCTTCCTCTTCTGTTGCTTGTCGCTTTCAGTTTCGATTTTGTCAGAACTTTGAGCGTCACTGTTAATTAACAGAACACCTGTAATCTATGAATATTTCTGAAACTAAATAAACTTCGAGAATATTTCTATAGAACTTTTGGGGTTTGTGTGTTTATATTTATAGACAAGTTGCTTAGTCCATCCGGTCTGTAGTCGGCTTAAAATTAGCTTTAATCCAACGTTGTATAAAATTAGAATTTCTGAAAATTCGGTAATTGACCCAAATATTGCACCTAAGGGATTTAATTAAGCTTGGGCCAAGAATAATATTTTTTTTCTACAATTTTTATTTAATTTTACGATTTTTATATACTTTAAAATTTACTTACATTTTTTATTATTATTTTATAGCTAGTGCAATGCACAATTTTAAAAAAATAAAATTACAACACTTATTTCCGTGTTTTCATTACCAGGTCGATGTTTGAATATCCGGGTTTAATCACACTACACCTAAGTTTTACTACATTGGACGAATTCTTTACAAAAACGCGTGGTCTTTTTAATATAAGAGTATTTAAATAATTTTACAAATATATTAATATTCAAATTTTTAATTTGATTTTGTCACACTTTTTATTTAATCTTAATTTACCCACATTTTTTTTAAATTCACATTTTTTTCCAAAAACTTTTATTCTAAATTAAATGTAGAATTTTCCAAATTATTTTGCATAACTAACCTAAATAAACAGCTAATTTCCTTCGGACACCAGTACTCGCGAACGAAATGAGTATGATAAAGACGATACTAAATCGCAGCCGTGGCTTCTCATCGTCGATTAGATACCTGTGCACGGCGGTGAAAAAGGAATATTCTATTCCGGCGAGCACTAAAAGTGATGTTCTATATAATAGACTATCTTTGTTAGGAAAAACTGGAGGCTCAGCAATTGATACTTTAAATCAATATTTTAGTGAGGGAAATTATGCTACGAAATATCAGCTCGATACTTGTATTTGGCAGCTCCGTAAGTTTGGTAAAGCCAACCACGCTCTTCAGGTTTGTGTCCTTTTATTTGTTTTGTTGCGAAATGTGTTTTTGAGATACTCAGGATTGATTGATTTATGTTTGGATGAGTGCTTTGTTTGTGTTGATCAATTTGTTTGTTAGGGATTAGGAATGTGAGAACATTTACGGATTGTGGTCCGTGTTGTTTAAAAGAATGTGGAAATAATGGAATGCGGTAGAATGTGAAATGGGAAGTTGTGAACAAGATTAGAGAGAGGGAATAGGCGAGAAAATGAGATTGTGTAGTACGCGTTATTTAGGATGAGGTTTATGAATGATGTGGATGTAGCGATTAGGAACATTCCGAATTAGGGGAATAGGGGCCAAATGGAATAAAGGATGGAGTGGATATTATTGATATTAACTCCAGAAGTAGTACAAATTTTGTTTTGTTGTTTTATTTTGTTCCTTCCATTTAAACGAGTGTTATAATAGTAATCACTCTGAGTTTGTTTTGTGTTATTTTGGTCTCAGTTTGAGCCTCTTTAACGTTTTTGTATCTGATGCTTATTATTATATCAGAAGATTAAGCTAACATATATATGGATGTTGTAGCAGTGGTTTTTGAGTTTATTGATTTTTTATGTTTTATTTATTGCAATTCTAGCTTTTCAAGTATTTTATGTGGAGGATTCTTTAGTTTTTGAATCATTGAACTGTAGCATATGCATAGTATGTGATAATTGCTATCTAACCATTTTCCTAACATTTTGATTCGTTTGAAGAGTGGATAGTTTTCTGCAATTTCTGCCCTTGTAAAAATGAAAGTTATGATTTTTATCAGATTGTATTGGGAAATTGATATTGCAACTAATGTGATGCAGGTGATGGAGTGGATGAAGACAAGAAACATTAAATTTCATCCTACTGATCATGCTAAATTCTTGGATCTTCTATCCAAAGTTAAAGGAATCTCTGCTGCTGAAAATTATTTCAGTGGCCTCCCAGAATCAGCAAAGGAAAAATCTACTTATGGAGCTCTACTTAACTGCTATTGCAGAGAAATATTGCCTGACAAAGCGCAAACTTTATTTGAGGAGATGGATAAACTGTGTATTGTTTCTTCATTGACTTTTAATAATCTTATGTCCCTGTATATGAGACGACGTATGCCAGAGGCAGTGATTCCTCTGGTGCAAGAGATGAAGAACAGGAACATCCCTCTGACTATACACACTTATAACATCTGGATGACTAGCTATTCTCAAATGAATGATATTGAGGGCGTAGAAACAGTTTTTGAGGAGATAAAGGTAAAGCATGGAGAGGAACAGTGCAATTGGACAACATTTAGTAACCTAGCAGTAGCTTATGTCAAGGCTGGACATAAAGAAAAAGCTGAATCAGCCCTTAAAAATTTGGAAGCGGAAACTAGAAAGATGGGGCGACGGTGTGACCGTGAACCTTTCCATTACCTGATAAGCTTGTATGCTGGAACATCTAATCTTGTTGAGGTGTATAGGATCTGGAAGCACCTAAAGTCTTCATTTAGAGTAACCACCAACATAAGTACTCTTATTATGGTCCAGTCTCTTGCCAGATTGGACGACATTGATGGCTTTAAGAAGATCTTTCAGGAGTGGGAATCAACTTGTTCCAGTTATGATTTAAGGATCGCAAAAACAGCTATCTTGCTATACGTAAAGCATGGCTTGATCAGAGAAGCTGAAGATGTCTTTCAGAACATCTTGAAGAGATGCAAAGGACCTGTTTACCAGCACGGCAAACCATTAATTTTATACTATTTAAATGAAAAGCAAGTAGATTTGGCTTTAAGATGCCTCGAAGCAGCTACGTCTGAAGTCAAGGATAACGAATGGCCTCAAATCTATGAGGATGTGAACGGATTTGTTATGGAGTACTTTAAGAAAGAGAGGGATGTAAATGGTGCTGAAAAGTGTTACAGGATTCTGAAGAGGGTAAGGCCTCTTGGTTCTGAAGCATACAAGTTATTGCTGGAGATTTATCTAGCTGCTGGTAAGAAAGCACCCGAAATGCGCCGTAGGATAATGGATGATGGGATTGAAATTAGCTCAGAACTTGAGGAGTTGCTTGGAAGCGTCTGTCCTGAGTAGGTTTATTGTTTTTATTCTAAATGTGCCTCGTATAGAACCTAGTTCAACAAGTATAAATGCGCAATTGATGAAACAGATGAATGACATTTGACACTTTCTGTTATATCTTTATAGTTTTTCATCTTACTTTGTCCTCTCCAAATTGAATTTGCGAGGACCTGAGAGTACTTGTTGTGACTGTAAATATGGATTAGTAGCCACAGACTCTTAAATGGTACAACCATTCAATTATTCATTTTTCCCTAAGTAGTATCTTTAACTACATAAATTCTAAGGTCATTTTTCTTGCATCAAGTGCACTATGTATGTGGAATTATGATTTATGTCGACTGGTAGAGGAACGTGGACGATTTTTGACCTACAAATCTGACTTCGAACATTTGTCAAGGGACTCAGCAAGCACGCCAGATTCCTCCACGCCCTCGAGGTTTTTGCTCTCCTGCTTGTGTATGGCATATTCAATGTAGCAGTATAGACAAGTAGGATTTAGTTAGTGAAGACCTTGAGGTTTACAGGTCTTTGATAATTGAGATGAATGACATTATGTATTCTCGCGGTGACTATGCAAAGCATCTGGATCTGATATCACTGGTCAAAAGTATCTGCTGCTGAAACATACAGATTTTAGTGGCCGGCTGGCCGCCCACCACCAGCAATGAATAAATCTTATGGGGCTTTACCTGACCATTATTGTAAATGAAAATTGATTGAGAAGGCACAAGGACTCCTTGAGAAAATGGATGAAATTGAATCGTCTATTCGTCTCTCCATTGGCTCTAACAACTGACCTTATCATGTCATATATCAGCAAAAGTAACTCTTCTGGTCCACGAGATGAAAAACAAGAACTTCTCAGCGATATGTTTTCTTACAACATCCGGATGGCCAGGCAGCTAGCTATTCATGTTTAAATGTTATTAAAGTGGAAAGTGTGTTTGGGGAAATGAGGAAATGACGTGATCGCCAACCATTATACAATCCTGCCAGTAGGACAGAATCATCGATGATGCAACTGGAATGAGCTCTGAACTTGAGGACTTGTTCGATTGGGCTTTAGTTGAAAAGATGCTAGAGAGAAAGAAAATTAGTGCCAGTACTGCCACAGTGCTTTTTAGATGTTTGAAATATGATAACAAGGGTAGTGTGTACAAATAACAAGGGTAGTATTCCTGGCCCTTTCGTCAATTGAGACAATTTCATGGTGACCTTTGTCAAGTAATTTTTCCCATGCCCTCCTGTTGCTTCCTTGCAAATATGACTTTCTGCCGCTGTCGCAAGATATGAAAATTTGAGAGACATTACATTAGTTGCTAGATGCACCAAACAAGGATGTCTTTTTACTGTTGAAAATGAATTTAAATGCCATCTTCAAGTATAGACAGGACGGTGAGAAAATTAACTTGATCGGTGCTATTTTACATATTTGAGCATGGAGTATGATTTTCATTGCCATCTCCAACATACAGGTCATGGAGAAAATTAACATATCTGGTACTATTTTACATAAGAAACATCATATTTAGGAAAAAAAATGGTTAAACTAGATGCGTAAATAGAAAAATGGACAAGTCCTGGTGAAGTTTCTTTTTCTCCTTTGGTACACAAGAATCCGCAGAAAATGAGTCGTACAAGTAGTTTATCTTTGAGTTTGTTAAGGTATGAAACAGAATAAACAGATATTTTCAACACAAGCACAAAAAGCTCAGGCCAAAGCTAAAAACCCCTGCTCCTGCAACTTTTCATATTTCCTCATTCCGGACAAATTTAACAGAAGAATGGAAAAAGATTCTGGCCGAATGCTTTGTCAGATTAATATGTGTAATTTACAAGTCTAAGGTGTCAGAAACCCATGGAACGTCAAAGTCATATCCTTTGTTTCAGCGTGACACTAATGATCCCTATTGGGGATTTAGGTCGATAGTGCTCATCTGTGTCAACCTCTTCAATTTCCTGAACCAAACAGAGATAACATGTAAATATTAGCAACATAACACCATACATTTTGCAATGCACGTGAAGATGAAGCACATTATTGATCCAATACCCAAACAGTGAACAACTAAGCGATAATGTTCATGGCTATCACATAGCCAAAAAACATCATGGCTATTTAAAAGATAACATGTTTCCTATATAGATACACAATTTTAAGTTCAAAAATTTATGCAATTGTTTGCATACGGAAATTTCATACATCATTTCATTTAAAGCATGTAGCCTGATAATTAATGCAAACTGCATAAAGTACTAAAGTAGTGCTGACTGCAAATTCACAATTGCCTAAAACACATGATTTCAGGTTAAAAGATGATAATGCAGGGTCTAAGTGAGTCGCTACTTCTGAAAAACAGTCTGATTTGGCTGACTTTAGTTCCACGTGACATGTATACTCTATGGATATGACTGAAGAGAAATCAAGCCAGTACAAGGTAGAATACAGACAAGTGGCAACTCAGTTCTTCTGATATTTTTTTAGATAGGTTTAATTAACATTTCATCCAAAATAATTAATAATATAGATCAAGACTAAGGTCTCATTTGATAAATCTGAATCACATTTTCTGAACGGTTAAAATTTCTGAACGAATAAAATTTCTGAATAGTTTATGATATGTTGAAAAAGTTATTTGTTAAATCTGAATCAAATAAATTTTTTGATAATGATAAATATACCACCTCTACTTTTTACTTGCATTTAATTTTTCTGCACATATTTTTAAGTGCAATGACTACATAGTTAAAATTATTATTTTTAAATTTTTTTCTTTTTGTAAATTAAAGTTCTAGTTATATTTTAACTATTTTTAATTTTATTATTTTTAAAGTTTTAATTAAATTTTCTAAATGCATTGACTACATATTTAAAATTATTGTTTTTAATATTATTTTTAAAGTTATGGATTTTTATAATATTTTTTCGACTATTAAACATGTAATATCTTTCAGAAAATATATAAATTGTTTATATTAATAATAAATGAAGAAGCATAATTGTTGTTCCATTCTATCTATAAGAAGTGTAATTGTTAAAAAAAGATGATTATGTTAAATAATTATTTTATTCAGTTGTCTAAATAATATTTTTAAATAACTAAATGTAAAGCAAACAAGGATCAGATTTTTTTTTACGCATGTAAAGTAATGGGAGTACCAAAATTAATCACAGAAGAGTTATACAGGGTGTGTGAGTGTGACATGACATTGTACGTCTATAAGGAACCGTTCAGCTACAATTTTTTGCTCGACTCGTCCAGAAGAATTTTAATTCGTTCAGAATTCATCAAGCAAGAACAAACAGTCTTAACGAACCTGTTTTGGTTCGTCCAGTTCAATTTGACTCATTCCTTTATTAACAAATGGCCCCTAAGTAAAGACTGACCACTAACTGCTATAAAGCTTTTTAATGGTACCTACATGTTCACCAGATAACCATGTTTGAACTCTACTTAACTGAATTATAACTCCTACAATGATGACTACTAGAAGTGTTCTACAAATCTATACATTTAACTGAACATGTATTTAAGTTTTAAAATTCGGAAGGAAGGAGTACCGTATAAAAAAAAATAGCAAACATCCACATTGTTGAAGGGAAAAAGGAATAAATAAGGACTGTATTGTAATGATAACCTGCACAACATCTTCACCCTTGATAACTCGCCCAAACACATTGAGCTTCTCATTAAGATCCGGGATTGGAGCAGTTGTAATAAATAGTTCGAATCCATCTTTGTCATGTTTTACCTTTGAAGTCCCAAGCATAAAAGCCTCGTGCTTTAGTCTAGACAAATGTCAAATAATAGAAACAAAAGCATGAAAATCAACACCATCAGGACTCCTCAATACTATTTTTAAAATTTGTGCAGAGATATGTGACGGTAAACCTTTCATCAAGATGACTGTAATGCTTTCCTTTTGACGTCCAGTCTTCTGTAACTCCACTTTCAAAGTTACCTCCTTGAATTACAAAGTTTTTAATTACACGATTAAATGACATTCCTTTGAAGTGTCCCATTTGGCTGTCAAAATAGAATTAGGCACTATGTCAAACATGATAACAAAAGTCAGAGTTGCTGTACTTGCATCATGCACAAAATACAGAGATATCTTAAAAAGATAAGCAATTATCTATGCTTGCCCTTGTAACGCTATATCTGTGAGACCGTCGGATTTACATTACAATGAACCACCGAAAGATCACATAATATTCTACAGAGGCAGGCTCCTAAATTTTGTTACACTTTCAAATATAACCATCTCAGATGCAATTACTGTATGTTAAAACAATGTTACAAACCTAAAAGGATGTTAAACATAAGAGACGCTTTACCAAGCTATATGCAAGAGTGAAATAAAGAAACTAATTGTGTACAGAGAATGCAGTACTCTAAGCAAGCTCTTAAATAATCAGTAGGCTCTTAACAGTATTTTAATTACTGAATCTAACCAATTCAAAATAAATAAATACACTAAAACCAATTTGTAAAACAAAATGACACATTTAGGAAAATAAGAACTCGGCTCCATGTATTACAAGACAAACACGAAATACTAAGTGATAACTCCCAACTTGTATTTGGTGATTAGTGATTACCTATTGGTACTTATGAAGCATAACATGTTACTTAGTAATAACTAATTTCATGGAGACAAAGTGGAGATACCTAAGGTCAGTAAGTTAAACAATTTATACAACACTGCAGAGAAATCAATGTCTATAAACTGGAGCTCAATACTCACCATGACTCAATAAATTCATCAACAACTCCAGGTGAACCTTCCTTGTAAAGTTCCACAGTTATTGAACCTTTTGAGGTGTTGAAAACCTAATTTAAAAAGATATTAATGGATATATAAAAAATAAATAGAAAACTTTATTCAGAACAAGTGGTGTTCAATAACATATCAGCTGTATATCATATACAGAATCTTTAAAATTTTAATTAGTCTAAAGTACAAGGAATTCAAAAAATACACATTAAATGGTAAACTTATCAATACTACCAAATTTTCAAAACAGAACATATATAGTGACGATCTTACAGCAAATCTGGGAACATCAGAACTTGAACCAACAAAAGCTTCTTCATGCTGCAACATGAAAATCAAAAAACAAAAAATTATAGGCAGAAGCCAAATACTGCAAATTATTACTAACCAACAACACATGATTGATACTATGCATCGACATGTTAATAGAATAAGTAAATTCCATATATTGGGATTCTGGGAATAACAAACAAAAACTATTTCCGCTTGAAATATCGAATGTCACATAGGCAACTTGAAGAACAGTTGGAAACCTGTCCATAGTAGATAAGCGCTAAGACTACAATTAGAGGGTTAAGAACCTATACCGTTAGATTTGGTAAGCCATCCTCTGAGTGCGTCGTTGACCTAGAAAAAATTTGGCATGTAAATATCTCATCTTACAAAAATTATTATTAAGAAGTCTGAGCTTTTAACTCTTACCAAATAATGTATTAAAAGAAATTACAGAAAATGTATGTGAGGCAGTGTCAGTGTGGGTGTGAGCAAGCGGGTGTTCCTGTAAGTGTTAAGTCTACTGGGATTCCTCAGTAATTACATACCCTGTTTCCAGTATTTTAACATATGATTGGAGTTGCATATGGGCATTTGAACAGTTCAAATAGCTCAAGTTATACAGTCCTGGTGCATTGGGTTGGAAGGAAGGGGGTGCGGGGTTTAAGTATTTAAACAGTGAAATGAATTTTCACATAAATTAGAATAGTTGAGACCATGAAAGTAACATTACTTTCATGACCCAGAATAGATAGAACAGGAAGCATGGATAAACGTTTAAGTGGAACATGATGAACCAGGTAGCTTTTCTAAAATACAGTCATAATATTTGAGTTGTTTCTCATCATAAGATTGCTGTTTTCCAAGAAGTTAGTTATCTACAGAGAACGTACTAGCCTACACAAACTATTTAATGAAGACTTGGGAATATCAGCATCCCAAGGAACATTGTACAGATGCAATTGCCAAATCTCATGATCCGAGCTAGAACAAGATCTAACATATTCTTGAGCAATAAGCCGAAAAGAAACCAATGATTACAATTCCCTTTACACTGTAACATTTGGCTAATGCTGGTCATATTTTTAAAAGGAGGACCCAGGAATTGCAAGTGTTGTGCTACAGCCAATTTCTTCAAATAAATATTATAAAATCAACAATAAAAATGCACAAACCTTCGAGTCCAGTGTCTGAACGTTGCAAACAGAAAAAACACCATCACAAGGACAATCAGGCCATAGAGCACAAGTGTAGTGACACTAATACGACTGGGTACTTTTTTCTTTTTGCTCTGTTGCAGCAGAGCTTGAGGTTTGATTCTAGCCATGAAGCTGGTACGCTTAAAAAGTAAGCAACCAAGAAGTAAAGATGCCGCGTATCAAATCCTGAGACCTAATCATGCCACCATGTTAAAGTCAATATCTAAGTTGGGAAAAAAAAACACAGTTATCAAAATTACATTAACACCATAGACTTACACTAAGGTAAGCCATTAAATATTTCTCAATCTAAAATATAACAATATATAGAACCCTAGTCAATTTTTTTCTAAAAAGAAAACAACTGCAATTCCGTCTATCAAAGAAAATGCATCTATTCCAGATATTACATATTCATAAGCTAAAGATAAATGAAAAGTACCACCTACTTCCACCCAAGGATCAATGAAGGAGATCACGCCTCTAACTCTGACTTCAAATATTTTATGTTGTTTTTGACAGAACGCTGCTGCAAGAATTCTTGAACTATACCCATAGTAGAGTACGTTTGATACTATAGGTCCATATCCCCAACCCAATTCACTTATCGAAAGGTTTAACGTAGGAATACAGAGTTGACTGCTTATTGCCCTTACAAGCACAACAATATACTTATGACCCTAATTGACAACAAAACTTGGAACAAGTAAAGATAAACTTGAAAATCAAATCAACTATCAACAAATTATTAAGAATTCAAAATAAAAAATTCTAAAACAAGTTTGAATTTGCATACCTCAAGACTCAAGAAAATTAAAGCTAAAAAATTAAATAACATGAATAAATCACAACCTTATTAAATGAATCACCAAAAGCAACAGCACCAAGTAAATGAAGAAAACATATTAAGTAAACACAAAATCATTAATTACAAATTCGATCTTTTAAAGCCTACAACTTACTGATTAATCCATATAATTATCATGTGCTACAAAAAGTAGTCAAGCCGAGTGATTATTTATAATTTTAAATTTCTAATACTCAACTTGTAATCGTCTGGCATCAAGCAAACTTGAAACTAAATTGGATCTTATGCAACACAAAAGAAACAGTAAAATCTCAAATTAGGATGATAACAACACCAAATATGTAAATCGAGAGAGAAACTACAAAAACATAAGTCATAGTAAATCGAATCTAAGAAATGAAAATTCAAATTAAAATCGAAAGAAATTAAATTATAAGACTAACCTGGATATATAAATATGTAGTGAAATTGCAGATGCCGAGAAAAAACACAAGGGATGACGATGAAGTGAGTCGTACGGCAGCTTCTTCCCGGCCAGGGTCTTATGTTGTTTGTTTACTAGGTTGTTTGTCCGTTGTTCTTGGAACTATTATGTGACAATCCGTCCGCTCTGTCTAATGTTGAAAACTCAGTTGACGATTAGTCTGTCACAGATCTGACTCACCGCCTTGTCACGCTTGCCTCTTTTCTTCTCCCCCTTGGCTCAATTTCTCTGACAAAATTATTTTCAAATTGTTTTTATTTTGACACGTCTTTCATGGTTGAAAGTTGAAACAATGATAAAAATACCGCATTTTTTAGGTTAAGTAACAAACATACTTATTTTTAAGTTGTTGACCATTTTTACCAACCAAATGTACATTCTTGGATTGGGTATCCCAAAAAATATAACTTACTCCTTCCGTTCCATTCATTTTTTTACACTTTTTTTTTTAGTCTCATTCAATTCTTTACATTCCAAAACTTTCCTAAAATAGTAAAGTTTTATAATATAAAAATCAACTACTTTCACTACTTTCCTCCACTTTACTTACTTTATACTTTAAATATTGGCGGGTCCCACCATTTTAATCCTTTTCTTTAGGGGTGAGCACAAAAATCCGAAAACCGGATTATCCTAATTTTCGATCCGGTATCCGATTTTAAAAATCCGGAAATTTGGATATCTGATCCGAAAAAATCGGACTGGATATCCGATCCGAATTTTTTTATAAATTCGGATTCGGATCCGGATCATAACTTTATATAAAACCGGATATCCGGATCCGATCCGATTTTCAATATATCTTAAGAAATAATATATTTATATATGTATAATAAATAATATTAAAGACAAATAATTCAACATATGATATATTAGATTAAGTAATAAATTATTATTAATAAATTACTAAGTTTGTGTGCATTGATCGAGTTTATAAACATTTTAGTTGTAAAATCGAAATGTTACACATGAAATTATATATTTGAGTGCACATTTATAAACACAATACCATATATTTGTACGTGAAAACTTCGTAATCTTAGTTAATAAAATTTTAGAACGAAGTTAATGAAAGAGTGTTCTCGTTTAATATTATTATTTCATTTAATAAAATAAATTCGAGAGTGAACGTGCTATTAATATCTCTAAAAAAGTATGTAGAAGTACATATTAAACAAATGAATGATAATTTGGTGGGTTAAAATAAAAATTAGGAAAAAATAAATTTATAAATGTTAATACATGAGATTTTGATGTCTAAAATGTTATTAATCAATTTAAAATTTGTAAAGTTAACGATAACTTATCGAAATATAATAATATTTATTACTTTTTTACAACTTAAAATATATTTTAATTAATTAATTCGGATCCGGATTATCCGATTTCCGATCCGGTTTAAACGGATATCCGAATTCCGGATATCCGGTTAAACCGGATCCGGAACCGGAATAGATTTTTCACAATCCGAAAAACCGGATATCCGATCCGAATTTATAAACCGGACCGGATATCCGGTTTTGCTCACCCCTACTTT
Source organism: Heracleum sosnowskyi (assembly GCA_030848705.1). Taxonomy (NCBI): domain Eukaryota; kingdom Viridiplantae; phylum Streptophyta; class Magnoliopsida; order Apiales; family Apiaceae; genus Heracleum; species Heracleum sosnowskyi. The sequence goes on along the minus strand of CM061236.1, from coordinate 117,858,343 downwards.
TCTTTACTCTTCTCCATTACTTTACCTATTTTCGTTAAACTCTGTGTCCAACCCAATTGATAACAATTGGACGGGACGGAGGGAGTATTCTTTATTTTTGGTGAAATATGAATTTTTACGAAAATAAAAATTCAAAATTTTGGATGAAATACTCTGTCTCAGAATGGGTATATAGGCAGATACCCCGTCTGAAAAACCATATTTCAGAAATATCCAGTCTCAGAAAACGTATTTCAAAGAAAAATTGAGTCAAATACCCAGTTCTCAAAAACATATCTTGAGATACACATTTTCCAAAAACGTATCTCGAGATACTCGGTTGAGAAAAATGTATTTTACTAAGAAAAGCGTATTTAATTGATATGTTTGGTCAAATTTTTAAAATGTAATATTCTCGTCACCAAATTTAAAAATTGTGCTAATTTTAACCTCATGGGTTGTTATCCTCAAATGTTTCTTTTGTTTTTTTTTTCATTTGAAAATTTTATTGGATATTCGTACTATTTATTTCGCATGATCAATTAAGGTGCGTTTCATAATTATTTTTTCAAATAAGTATCTTAACTAATTTAACTGTATACAAAGCGAGATACTACCCTGATGGTTCCTTTTTGACAGCAAAGATAGGGAATAATCCTAGCTATATCTGGAGGTCGATTATGGAAGCTCAGGTACTGTTGAAGCAGGGTGCAGTACGTAGAGTAGGAAATGGCACAATGACCAGCATACTGGAGGACCCTTGGTTACCTGATAGTGATCCTTATGTGCATACGAATCATGAAGCTGTCCAGCATAAAACAGTCGACACGTTAATGAATCCAGAACGAAGTTCATGGGATATTGATTTAGTGACAGATATCTTTGCGGAAAGAGATGCACAGTTGATACTCTCTATACCACTGAACCTTAGAGATACAGATTCATGGTTCTGGAAATATGATAAGTTGGGTCAGTATACCATAAAATCGGCTTATGCGACAATTCGTGAAGCCAGGGAAGTGAGCAGCTCAAATGACACAGTCTACTGGAAAAAACTGTGGAATTTGAAGGTTCCTCTTAAAGTAAAACACTTTGTCTGGAGGGCAGCCAGGAATGTCTTGCCAACAAAAGACCAGCTAGTTATCAAAAGAGTCCCAGTTTTAGTTATGTGTCCAGTCTGCAACATAGAAACAGAAACAGTGTATCACTCGCTAGTTTCCTGTCCGTTCGCTAAGTTGTGCTGGAGTGCATCAAACATCAGGATAGATGGGAATGATCATGCATGCTTCAGAGAATGGATTGCCACCGTTTTGCAACAGCTTAACACACAAGAAGTACAGGAAGTAGTCATGGTTTGTTGGTCACTCTGGAAAAATAGAAATGAGATTATCTGGAATCAACGTGGCTCGGAGCACTCAGAAATGTATAAATCGGCAAAACTTCTTCTTAACCAATGAAAGAATGCTCAGGACAAGTCGTTTAATAATTCACTTGGGTTCATGACTCAAGAGGACGGCAAAGAGCATTGGGAACAACCATAGGAAGGTACGGTTAAGGTTAACGTCGACGCAGCAATTTTTGAGAACCCCAGCTCGTACTGTTTGTCTATGATAGCTCGGGATCATACAGGTGACTTACTAGTAGCTACTGCTAGCTGTAAGCATGGCCATATCAACCCGGAGTTAGCTGAAGCAATTGGGATCAAAGAAGCTTTAAGTTGGGTCAAGAACAAGATCAGGCAACCAACGATAATTGAAACTGATTGCCTTACAGTGGTTCAAGCAATCCGGTGTTCGTCCGTTAATCTGTCCTACCTTGGCAGGGTAGTGGATGAATGCAAATCTTTAGTTAATGAGTTGAAAAAACGTCATGTGACGTTAAATTTTGTTAAGCGATCTGCGAACAAAGTGGCTCACTTCTTAGCGAGACATAATAGTTCTATTGCTGATCGGCATTGGTACGGAGGGGATATCTATCCAGACCTCTATCGTGTATTACATAATGATTTGAAGTTCTAATGAAAGCACTTTTCCTTGGCAAAAAAAAAAAAAAAAAAAAAAAAAAAAAACTAATTTAACTGAATTATAAATCAACTGACGAAATAAATGGAATTAATTAAATATGAGAAAAAGTAATTAAATAAATGCCATTTTTCTTAGACCATACGACTTGCTCTAATAGGACTGCATAATCAAACAATTGGACCACAAGATGCATAAAACAATACAGGTAAAACTTTTGCAAGACATTCCAATTATATCATAAGAACCAGATGAGAGTTGATAGATGTAGACAAAATATACTACGTTTACAAAACTTCAAATCCTACAACAATGTCTAAAGGCACATTTAGACATCAAGAAGGCACATCCTACATGTACTCCACATCTTGTTCCTGTTGTTCAAGTACAATTTCAGCACGAGCAAGTCTATAGGCCATGGACCTTAGATTCCTCACCAAAACATATATCTCCTTCTTCCTCCGTTTTGAGGGCACAGCATTCCACTGCTCTTCCCTAAGACGGGCAAGTAAGACTGCTTCACATAGGGCCCCTGCCACTGGTTTCTTGCTGCAAGTCCAGCGATAACATTACCAAATATAGAAGCAGTAAAGATAAAATGGAGTCCCAAACAGAAAAGGGAAATAACGTGTAGAGACATTTAAGATATAGCCACTTGGTACACAAAACTCACCTTCCATGAACGAATCCTGTAGTGACAAATCCAATTGGCCATCTATGGGACTCCGTACCAACAGGGTCGCTGGGCTCTTGAAGATCCCATTTACCAGATGGTTGTACAAAATACGATCTCAAAAGAGTGTCTGAAATTTGGAGTTCAAATTTGTTGTCCGATCTGCATATAATTTACGAATAGCATTTAAAGTTACATGAAGTAAGGTCTCCTGTTGCTGGAAATAAACTACTGGGGTATTTTCTAAATTTTCCCACACACTAGGTAATGGATATAGAGTATAAATAAATATAAAGCTCAACAACAGATTTATTATCATACCTCTTACAAGTTACAAGGAGGTGTAAACAGAAATGGCAAAATAGAAAAATAGCAGCAAACAGAAATCGATACAATAAAATTTTTTATTTTCAAAACAATTGTTAGACACAGCAACCACTTCGAGAGGTACCTAATTCCAAATCTTTCTACAAAAATAAACTCAGGAACGGTCATGAATCCTGAACACTAAGCTCAGAAATCAGCATATCAACGTCCTGCTCCATGCATTTCACATTGTTTGTGCAGACAAACAATTAACTACAAATGTGCTCTGATAACCTCACAAAGAAGTTGTACAGGACGACAATAACTTTTAAAAAAAATTACTCACTCGCTTATAAGTGGGAGAAGTAAGTACTACAAACTAAAAATAAAGAAAAACAATTACCTGGAAGTCATGAATGCAAGATCAGATAAATGAGGGGCACAAACAACAGCTCCGTCTTCGAAGACACCATCCTTGTACGCATGAAGAAGAATTCTGATAAAGCATAATTTATGGCCATTATTCACAAGGAACTTATCATCTAGTCCCTGGTTAGATATATCTTTATCCTTCATGATCTTATACATGCAGCTCTTTCTTTCAGGCATACTAGGGAATAAATATAGTTGACGATTATTAATGCTACTGAGGAAACTAGCCAGCAAACGAGATGACCTTGGTACCAAACCATCAAATGAAACACCACTTTTACAACATGGAGCTCTATGGCAATCTTCCCGGGAGTTGGTAGCTAAGTTGTTCATATTTTGAGAAGATAAAATATTTTGAAATATCTGATTATCTGACCTAACAATTTTCTTTTTGTTAAACGTGTAATAAACAACGTCCCATGGAGGTGAAGTTGGAACGCATAAAGGCCTCACAGAAGGAGGACGGAGCTCTGCACTTCGAACAGAGTCAGCTGCTTCGTTTTCCATAAAACAAGAGTAGGCATTGCAACCAGGAAAGTCTGAAGGAAAATATGGCAGCCCAACCTGAAAAAAGAAACGCTTATAACTCTACCATAAAACTGTCGAGACTATTTAAATTCCACACAAGAGTATAATGTTGTTACTTCACATGCAATCCAATGCTTCTCTCTCAAACCTATAGCACGGCCTCCAAGAGACACCAGAGGAATCCAAAATGTTTTGACCCAACTGATAGGAAGTATAATAGACCATCTGAAGAAGTTTTGAGATTAAATAGCTATGAGTTAGTTACTATGAGCAACTGAAGCATTCAGAAAAGTATTCCAGCACACCCCTAACTACTAAAGGAGTTCTTTAAATAGTTAACACTATTAAAAATCCCCTTTTCTATCCACATCCTTCAAAAAATAATAAAATTTTACGAATACCACAGGAAATGAAATCATCACAGACTAATAATACCAACAATGTTCACCTGAAGACAAATCAATACAGAGAGGTCCTCTTATCCACATTAACAACTCATAAAAATCAAAAAGAAAAGACACGTATGAACTACGTATCTGAATATTTATGTTTTCGCATGCCTATGTAGACAAGACTAATGAATGCAAAGAAGAGAATTAATGAATGGCGTCTTATGAAACACACACACTGTAAAAATAGAAGAATAACTTACCTCACAATGGAGTTCTTTGGGTGATTGTTCTTTAAAAGCAGAACTGGACACACCCTAGAACACTGCTCCTTAGATGGTTCATTTAACATATTACGGCTTTGATCATTAAGGAAATAAAAAGCCATACGTTGATGATGTTTTTCTGCGCAAAGAACACTTTCTTCAACAGGGGGGTAAATTCCATTGGCGGCATGCCATAAATTCATGTTTTCACCATTCCTAGAGCATGGTGATGAGACTGGCCCTAAAGTACTATCTTGATTTCCTGCTGATGTCTGATCTTCAGCCTTCCCAATTGAAATACGAGGATCATTGATAACGAGAGATATAACTGAGGATGAAGTACAATCTTCATTCTCAGAGTTGAAAATATTAAGCTGAGCCTCATCTTGAGTCTCATCGACTGAGCATTCCTTCATATCCATATTATTCTGCAGAAAACTAAACAGCAATTGATATTAACGGGCTTACTATAAATTCACAATTCCACATATTTCCTATAATAATTCATAGTCAACTATAAAAATTACTCACCTCTTAACAGGATGTAATATCTTCTGAAGAAGTTGAGATGCCTTTGAACCCATCACTTCCACTTTTCCTAATTGACCCTCGAGAGAAATACAATTAACATGAGTACCAACCTTCTCATTCTGCATTCACGAAGTAGTAAATGCTATTAATTCAAAAAGCAGATTTAGCCAATTAATGGAAGGTCCAACACCATACAGTGGTGATGTAAAACCACAAAAAGTGCCTTTCTCCATCTAGATTCAGTAGATGCATCATATACGGTTCAAACCATGGTTTTAAAAGGGCTCTTCCCACACAAGAACGGGTTTGAATATATACCTTACCTCCCTCCGAGAAGCACAGTCCACAGCATCAAATCCTTCTTTGAAAGCTGCAGCATGTATCCATATCCAGACCAAGCGCAAGGCAGAAGAGTTGTCAATTGTTTCTGTATTATGTAACCCATCACCTTTATCCAAATCATTAATCTCAGAACGCTCATGAGGCCGCCACATATACGTCACAGGAGCAATGGTATGAGAACATGTTGTTCCACCATGGTGTAGCTGCAAAATTATTAAAAGCTACATCAGATATTTATATTCTTCATCAGTCTTTGTAAATAGTAATAACTTTTCACTCACCATAGCGCTTCCGTATGCAACACCAGAAATTACTTTACGTGATAAAATTTCAGAATCAGCCTCAGAAGGAACAAGTACTGTGCTTAGAATTGACAATAAATTTTCCTGGAAACAGGTGCCATGCAACATCATAATTTCATTATAAGAAAAGGTCAAAATGTAAATAATTTAAATTGTAACTACGACTTTCCAACAAAACTTAAAAAGTAAAGGTCTATAATGAAGCGAGAAGCAACAATAACTTTATTAAACATTAATCAGAAACCAAAAAAGGCAAAAAAATAATAATATTAATCACTACTTCGGAATACTATAAAGCTGGAAAATGAAGTAAGAATATGCCTGCCTCTGGACCTTCCAATTGTACAGCAGCACAATAGCTTGAATCATGCACAACCACTCCATCCCTTACGCTCTTCATAATAGACCTTGAACCCCTTCCACTACATCATATAATGTTTATACATATTATTAATAAACAAACTATATCTAACAAAAACATATGCAATTAGGACAATGACCAAGCATTTTATATAAAGAAGACAATGATCAAGCTCTTAAAAAGCTAAATACATTTCGTAATCTACTTTAAAATCAAATTTCGATATAGAGTCATGTTCTACTAGAATTTACCATTGAATGACTAAATTACACAAATAGCATATCGCATAGAAAACAAACACATTCTAAAATTCACACATTCACAATCACCTAAATACACATAAATTCACTAACAATACATAATACAAAACACTAGGGAATGCATTACCTGCCGTGCAAACCAATAGGAAGATAAAACCCCCAAATTTTCGACATCCTAAACCGCTTAGCATGCCAAACATGTGTCCTCAACCTCTTTGTCCCATCCCCACTAACCCCAAAACCAACTTCCTCATTCTTCCTCAGCTCATTTTTCCTACGAATCCTACGTGGCAACTTCTTCTTCAAATCAACCACCTCATTTTTGTCCCTCTTTCGAAACCTCTTTTTTCCGACCCGGTTATCATACCCAGTAGTTCTTCTCCTCTTATTCCTATTAGACCTAAAATCACCGTTTAATCGTTCAGACACAATTGAGTGAAGTGCCTCGAGTTCTGGGCCACGAGATTCTGCGAATCTTGTTACGTTAATTGCACGAGGTAGGGGAGTTGATGGAGTTTGAGGATGTTTGGTTGCCATTACAGTGTTAATGCGAGTGTGTTTGTGTGTTTAATTGGTTTAATTTTTGGTTTTAAAGAAGACTACTTAGGAACATGGGGCTTCTAAAAATCTCACATAAACCCTACCCGCTCATCCAATTTCGTTAATGCGACCCGACCCGGATCTGTTGCATTTTATAAAGTAACCGATTCAAAAATAAAGTGATCAACTATTAATATTTCGTTTTTAATACTGTTACAAAAAAGAAATTATCTAATATTATTTATAAATATAATTAGTATACTTATTTTAATATTTTGATTGTATATATATAAATATCACATATTTATATAAATATATTTAAAAATATAGTATTATTGAAATAAATAAATTTTATCAAGGGCTTTTTTCATAAATATCCCATTCCAAAAATATTTTTGCAAAAATACCTTTTCAAAAAAAATATTTTGCGAAAATACCATCTTATTTGCAAAAATACCTTCTGCAAACTGTAACCAAAATCAACCACAGATGCAACTTGTTAATAATGGTGTTTTTCCGGCGTCCTGATTTTAGGATTGTAAACAACCCTAAAATCAGGGTAGGTTAGGGTTTAGAGTCTAAGGTTTAGGGTTGTAAACAACCCTAAACCCTAAACCCTAAACCCTAAGTCCGTATACGAATTATTCGTCATTCTTAATATTTCTAAAATCCAAAATAGAAACATTGAACCCCAAAAGTTAACTATTGAACCCCAGGGTAAACCAAGACCACAAGTTTAACCCTTTTATTAATATTTTTTTTTGAATTATTAGCTGTTTTTCAATTATTTTTTAAAAAGTTGCATCTGGTTGTATCTACATATGCAATTGGATGCAAACTACGTAGGTTGTATTTGGAAAGTTGCATCCAGTTGCATCTAGTTGCAATCACACATGCAACCGGATGCAACCTACGTAGGTTGTATTTAGTTGCAGAACATATTTTTGCAAAAATCTTTTTAAAAGATGGTATTTTCGCAAATTATTTTTAAAAATAAGGTATTTTTATAAATATTTTGAGAAGATGGTAAAATCGCAAATTTTTTTTAAAAAAGTGGTATTTTTGATAAATATCCTTTTATCAAAACTAACCTTTAAATTTGGATTAATTTAAGAAAAAAAAATAAGATAATTCGTTATTCAGGGATATAGAATAGAAATTTTGTATACAAGAATGATATTTTTCTTGTTTTTTCTTCGAATTTTATTTTTTTATTTTTTAATTATTTTTCTGCATATTTTAATAGTTTTTGTCAATTTGACCAATTTTTGATCACTTAATTTAATTTTTATCAATTCTGACCAATTTTTTACTAAAATGAATTTTAACCCAATTTTCGTACAATCAAGTCGATTAGTCACAGTTTAACGATTAATCGATAATTAATCACGATTAATCGATAATTAATCGCGATTAATCACCAAATTTTAAAACATATACTTTTAGTGGTATAATATATATGACACTTTTTGAAAAGGAAAAAAGACTGTGATTCAAAAGGGGACAAATATAAGATTAAAAATTACACTATTTGTTCCATGTTAATTAAAATAAATTGCATTTGATTTCTTTTAGTTGTAAATCATAATCTTTTCAAATATTTTGAGAATACAGTAGACTTATAAAAAATAAATATTTTAATAATTTTAAAAAAATTGATGATGCCACCCATGTTTAAACCGCCACCTGATCGTTTGGTTCACGAGGGGTATAGATTGAAATCAAGAATGGGTTAAGGTGTCATCGGTTTAAGTTATCATATTTGATATCATGTGTTTAGTTGAGTATTGTAATGAATATTTTTGATTTAAAATATTTTTGAATTATTAATTTTAATTAATTAAAACAATAATATTAATTAATATTTTAAAATAACTTTTCGTCATTTTTGTATTAAAAAATTACATTTTAATGCTTAAATTAACTCCTTATATATAATAAGCGTAAGGGAGATCTTATCCAACACTTTGGTCGGTCACTGTACTACCAAAAGTATATGATCCGTTGGATTATAAAACTAAAAATATTCAAATAGATGAGGACCGTTAGATATAATATTAAAAATTATATTTGATTAATAATAGGATAGTATTTAAATACTAAAAGGTGTATTTTGATAATTTAAACCAATTATAAATATGTTTTCTATATTGAATAAAAATCTTTATGTAAAAAATCGTAATTATCTTTTCTATTTAGTTTATGGATAGTTCCAGTTAGATAATAATTATTAAACCATCATTAAATTAAGGATAATTTTGTTAGCTTCGCGTGGGCTGTAAAATTGTTAAAATCTATTGTCTAAAACTCAAGATAGAGCTCAAACAGTAAAGTGATTATCTAAATTTTAATTTTTTTTTAATTTAAACAAATTATAAATAGGTTTTCTATATTGAATAGAAATCTTTATGTAAAAAATCGTAATTATTTTTTCTCTTTATTTTATGGATAGTTCCAGTTAGATAATAATTATTAAACCATCATTAAATTAAAGATAATTTTGTTAGCTTCGCGTGGGCTGTAAAATTGTTAAAATCTGTTGTCTAAAACTCAAGATAGAGCTCAAACAGTAAAGTGATTATCTAAATTTTAATAATTTTTTTTTTAATTTAAACCAATTATAAATAGGTTTTCTATATTGAATAGAAATCTTTATGTAAAAAATCGTAATTATCTTTTCTCTTTAGTTTATGGATAGTTCCAGTTAGATAATAATTATTAAACCAACATTAAATAAAGATAATTTTGTTAGCTTCGCGTGGCTGTAAAATTGTTAAAATTTGTTGTCTAAAACTCAAGATAGAGCCCAAACAGTAAAGTGATTATCTAAATTTTAATAATTTTTTTTTATTATTGTAGCACCAATTTAATTTTTTTCCTAATTCTTTTAAATTTATAAATTTTATTTTTATTTCAATAAAATATTAAAATTAATTTAAGAAAAAATTAAAATCGATCTGGTCCGTGTACGACCACTATATGACCAAATTAATTATTACAGTTAGATCTTAAATAGATCGATGAGAATTGTTAGATCTAATATTAAAAAGTGTATCTGATTAATAATATAATTATATTTAAATAATAAAAAGTGTATTTTGATAATTTAAAATTTTTCTATGTAACAATTCTTAAATATCTTTTCTCTATTTATGTATAGTTCGAGTTAGATAATAATTGTTAAACCAAATATCATATAACAATTCATATCGATTACAATATTAAAATTTATCAATATAATGCTCATGTATATCATATAACAATGATACATGTGGACCTGCGTTATAAGAGACTTAGGAGAACTCATGTACATGAATAAATTTAAACATTTTTTTTCTGAAGGAACATAACAATTTGATTAATCCAAATTATAATTATATTATTTTACATATAACAAACATAAAAGGATAATATCAAAATATTATTAAAATATTGAGGGTTTCATATTCATAAACAATAATTTTGAATATAATACTTAACCATCTTTTCTTTTCGGTTTATGGGTAGGTCACTGGTCAAGTTAGATAATAATTATTAAATCGTCATTAAATTAAAGATAATTTCGTTAGTTTCACATGGGTTGTAAAATCGTCAAAATTCAATTTCTAAAACTCAGGATAGAACCCAAATAGTAAAGTGAGTATCTAAATTTTAATAAATATTTTTTTATAATTGTAGCACCAATTTATTTAATTTTCCACTAATTCTTTTAAATATAGAAATTTTATCTTTCTTTCAATAAAGTATTAAAATAAATTAAGAACAAATTCAAATCGATAAAGACTATAATAATATGAAAATAAAATTTTATATAATCATAACATAATTTTTATACTGTTTAATAATTTTAAAGTAATAATGTATTTTAAAATTTTATATACACTATAAATAAAACCGAAACATTAAAAGTAAAATCAGTTAGTAAGATACTTATATCAGTATGTACTTGATATCCTTATTATATTAAACTCTTTTATATAATAAGCATAATAGGGATTTATCCAAAATTTTGATCGTGACAACCAAATTAATAAGGACCATTAGATCTTAACTAGATAAATGAAAATCGTTTCATCAAATATTAAAAAAGTGTATTTTATTTATAATAGGATTATATTTAAATTCTAAAAAGTGTATTTTGATAATTTAAACCAAATATACCAAATATAAATAAGTTTTCTATATTGAATAGAATTGTCCATGTAAAAAATTCGTGACTTTCTTTTCTCTTCCATGGACAATTCTAGTTAGATAAAAATTGTTAAACCATCTTTTAATTAAAGATAATTTAGTTATCTTCATGTGTGGTGTAAAATCGTCAAAATCTATTATTATGTCATCATTATTTTAACGCAATTTAATTACTTTTTTTCTAACTATTTTAAATTTAGAAATCTATGTTCAAAAATTAAAATCAATCTAAGAAAAATTCAAATCAACAAAGAATAAAATAATACGAAGATAAAATTTTATAAAATTGTGCATATTTTTTTATCCTATTTTATTAAGTTTTAGATCATAACTAATCAAATATTATTTATTATTAAATAATAAATTATACGCAAATGGTGATTTTGTTTTATAAGAACTCATAAAGACCTAATATAATTGTTAGCACGAATATATTCATATTAAAAAAAACCGTATTTTGAAATTTTAGACTCAGCTACAGAAGAAGCCAAACTTTTTTAACCTATATACATTGTAAATTATTAAATTCGAAACTTTAAAAATTTGTTAATCAATTACTATACCACTTTTCCGAAAAATCGTACTTTACAAAACATATTATCAAATAACCTATGTCTACAAGAAAAAAAATGAAAAAATTCTTATTTTTTTTAAAAACCCTGTAAATTTTAATATGTTCACTACACCATAAGTGGGCAATAATAACGCTTTTTTCAGTGTTACAAGCAAAAGTGTAACCATATATGTCTTAAAATTGATTTACGCCTACACTTTTTTTCTCTGTTAGCATTGCTATAAATAAGTGTTACGGTAGACGTCATTCAGTATCTATGCTAACGCCTAACTCGGTGTAGCCGTTGGTCTTTAAAAAATGTGTAACCGTTGGTCTTTAAAAATCAAAAAAAAAAAAGCAGCTCTCAATATTTGTCTAAATTTAGACAATAAAAAAAGGCGGCCAAATATTTGCCCAAATATTTCATTTAAGCGGGTCAATTTTCAGACATTCCCACTCTCTCACTTATTCACCGCACTCTCTCACTTATTCACCGCACTCTCTCACTCACCAAAATCTCTCTCAACTCTCAACTCTCAACTCTCTCTCAACTCTCTCTCAAATCTCTCTCAAATTAGGGCTTGTAGATTAAGGGTTCAAATTAAGGGTTCTTCACAGATTCTCTCTCTACGGGTTCTCTACGGGCTTGTAAATTCGGGTTCAATTCAATTTCAATTCGGGTTCGATTACATTCTCTACTTGATAAGGTATTCATCTTGCTCTTCTTATTTGTGTTCAATTCGGGTTCAATTAGGGTTATTTGCTTTATTTGGGTTCTGTTTATTTGTTCGATTCGGGTTCAATTAGCTAGGGTTTGTAAATTAGGGGTTTCTTTCGGGTAGAATTGGGGCTTGTAGATTATGAATGTTTGTTTGTGTATAACATGCTTATAACATGTTTTGATTGCTTGTTTTGGTTGCATGTTGCGATTATAATAGTTTCTCATGCTTATAACATGTTTTGGTTGCATGTTTTGGTTTACGTTGGTAGTTGGTACTTTATGTTTAGCTTATTGTTCTAATTTAGTAATTGCTTGCAGTGGTTGTGTGCCCATTTCTCTATTGTTCTAGATAGGCTATTAAAAGGGGTCTTACAACATGGGTAGTCACGAGGGATTGTCTCAGCCAGATGTGTTTTATCCTAAAGGTCTTTTACCGGACGAGGCAGCTTCTGTGACCAGAGTTCTTGATTTGGAGAGATGGGCGATAGCCGAAGAGAGGATTACTGAGCTCATTGGCTACATTCAGCCAAACAAACCCTCGGAAGACAAAAGAAATGCAGTTGCGAATTACGTGCAACAACTTATTACTAAGTGTTTCTCGTGTGAGGTGGTTTTTTTTCTATTATTTAAATCTCGTTGCTCCATTTTTCAAACCTGTCAGGCATTGTTCTTTCTGTGCTTGTGCCTATTTAATTTGCAGCAATAGTTATAATATTCGTTGTTAACCTAAGAATTGATATCATGTTTCAAACTTTTACCTTATTTTCCCTGTTTTTGTTTTGACTCTATGCGGAATAATTTCTTATTGAGGTGGCTTTTCCTCATTGTGCATATAAGCTGTTTAATCGTTTTATACTCCCTTTCTCGATTGAAGTTTCCTCCAATCAAATCTGATGTACTACCTTATTTTGAAAAGTACATTATGGACACGATCATGCATATCATCAGAGGATATATAAAAGAAATATGAATTTATTCAAACTACCTTTTTCTCTTAAATTTTGTGCTTATGTGGGAGTGCATCATGAAGGTGTTCAAGGTTTCTATCACAAGTGCATTGAATCTTTGGTCGGTGTTATCGAAAATCACAAGTTAGCAGATGTTAAGATGGAGGCTACTTGGGCAATTTTAAATGCCATTGATGGTGCTAACAACCATCAGATCATGTATGTATAGTATGAACGCAGATAACATCTTTCATTTTTATTATTTTTTTTATATTTAAAGAGTGACATAGTTTTCTTTTGCTATAGATGCTTGAAGAACAGTGTTAAACCTTTGTGGGATTCACTGGATGTGTTCAGTAATTATCCACCAATTGTTTGTGCGTGTTTAGAAAGTTTGGTAAGAAAGAAATGGGTGGAAGTGACTTGCAATGGTGAGGTGGTGAATGATGCTGAATTCAAGAAATGTTTGGGCAGATTACAGGAGAGACAAGTCCAGTTAGCTGATGATATTGAAGGGTTGCCAAAATCGAAAAGGCTCCGTACTACTTACAAAACCATATAGCTACAAATAATTCTACCTGGGAATATTTAAATATTTTTTTTAATTAAGTTTTGCTCGTTTAATTTAAACTTTCTTCAATATTTAAGCATGATTTGACATAAAACTTAAGGAAAATTTCTAAATGTAATACTTTCTGTTTTCATCCCCTTCGCATATGCAGGTACATTTTCTTAATTAAAAAGTTATATGACCTGTGGATTGAAGTTCAGCTGAAAGTATATATATCTCGAGAATTACTTTCATTGAAGTTATCTCCCTTTCTCGAGATATTGATTTAACTGCATTTAGTAAGAATCTAGATCTGAAGGACTCCTGGGCTACTGAGGTTCGTGATATTTATTGTGTACATTCTATGTTTTTAAGAAATAGTTGCCTCTGATGTTTCTTTTTGTCAACTTCTTACAGCTGATCCTCCTCGAAAAGATGGTGGAGATTTATTACTCAACAAAGTATTTCTTCGTGCTTGCAGCACTGTATACTCTGTTTTTCCTGGAGGTCAAGAAAACAATGAGCTACCCTTCATTCCCAAACATTTTAATGTTATCGATCCTTTACGTGCAAATAATAACCTTGGGCGTAGTGTGAGTAAAGGTATTCATATTACTAACTCAAGATAGAATTGCTAGAGTGTTTCTTGCAAAAGAGTCTTACTTGTATCAATTTTTTTTTTTTTTTTGGCGAGGAATTGAAACTTGTGGCCAATTGAGAAGTCATTTTACTGTTGATCGTGTTACTATAATGTAGTAGCCAAAGTGTGCTTGCTGATTTTCCTCGAAAGATTTGATTTTTTTTTCAATCTATGCATGATGCACCTCTGAGACTGCAAGAATTTAAAGTTCTTTTCTTGGTGGTCTTTTCTTATAAGTTTATGCCCGATGTGTATTAGTATTGAGTTCTGGTAAGCTTGTTGTGTATCATAATTTTTTACTCGTCTGAATATTGAAAATTAGATGAACAATAAGGGTTACATTATGTTGATATGGAATATATGAGTTTAGAAGTTAGTTTTTCTTTACGTTGATCCATTATCATACTTGCACTATTTAAGTAGCAAGAGCTGAATTGAAGTTGTATAAAAGTATTAAGGTTTGATAAGCCAACCACGAAGTACTGCTGCATAATTATTATGGTTGTACCTTCTACAAACTGAAAGTTGGTTTTCATGCATATTATGTTATACATGTTCCTTGATGAGCACTGTGTCACTCAAATATGTTTCTATATGTTGGTATGTAATCTGCTTCTTGTTTTTGACAGGTAATTTCTTTAGGATTCGTAGTGCCTTCGCTTTTGGGGCCGAAAAACTAGCAAGATTGTTTGATTGTCCAAGGGAGAATGTGATTGCAGAAGTCAACCAGTTTTTTCTAAATACATGGAAAAGGCCATCGCCCTGATGCACTGGATTCTGGTCTTCGTAGTCTACGACCTCTTAATCTGAATCAGGTTAATGGGTCTAGTGATGTTACAAATCCTTTAAACAGCAAAAAAATTCAATCTGCGGGACGTGAAGTTAAGCTTCAGAAAAGTTCTCATTCGTCTAATGGCATTCTTCCACAGAAAGGAAATCACGTCTTCAAGACTAACTCCAGGACAAATAATAATACTTCTGGGCTACAGAGCCAGAAGACATCTGCTAACTTAACTTACTCAGTGGCATCCAATCAGAGCAATCATATACCACCAGAGTACAATAAACCTAATGCACATATTGACAATGGGAGAAATAACAAAGTAGAGCACATGGGAAACAAAGTGAACTCAAGGTATCAGTATGAAAGGACGAACTCAAACACAGAGCCTGTAGGAAGAGAGAGTGAAAGTTTATATCAATCCAGGCATAACAGAACATCAGAAATGATAAAGGAGCAACCTGCTGCATCAAGATCAGATTATGGCAGAAAAAATTCTAGTCAAGAAGCATCAGTTCACAACACTGCAAGATCCAGTACTGCCATTTCTTCACACACTGCCCCAAATAGATATCGCAGTCAATCTGCTTCAAATGCCAGGCAAGAAGACGAAAACTCTGCTAGTGAGACACTGCAAATGCATCAGGAAGAAGAATATCTTGTAAACATGATGGCATCCTCGAGGGTTCATAGTCTTGATGGACATTATCAAATGCCAATTAAGTTTGCTTCGTCTCATATGCCTGTTCCATTTTCAATGTTGGTATGGTTTATGTAGTAGATGGATGATTGGAATGGTTTGTGGATTTGTTGTTATTTTGGATGGTTTTTTATGTATTGAAATGGCTTCTGGACAGCCTATTTAGGTATTGGATTGTTTGATAATATTTTGAATGGGAAGTTCTATATTTCAATGTCACATGTTGCTATTCTGTATTTAAAGTGTTGGTAAAAAGCATGCAAAGTGTAACCATTAACTTCAAAGTATTTAGTCTTTATGTGTTGGCAAAAGTATAGCAAAGTGTTGACACAAAATCTAAAACTGTTCAAGAAAAAGTGTAGGCATAGTACTGCAACTGTGTTGGCATAGGTCTATAGCAATACTATTAGTAGTGTTACTACAAAGATAACTGTGTTGGTATAGATCTATAGCAACAACTAATAATATGTAGCCACAGAAATAAAAAGTGTTGGCGTAGGGGTCTACGCCTACACATTTCTCCCGTGTTACCAAAAACTACAAAAGTGTTGGCGTAGACCCCTATGGTAGCGGCCATTTTTCTAACACCCTCAAATTTGGTCAAAGTGTGACCATAGCCTATTTTTTTCCTTTTACCAACAGTTTTTTGGGCTATAACCACACTTTTTCAGGCGTTGCTGTAGCCCACTTATGGCGTAGTGGTTGTTGGTATATTCAAACCTTAGATCATTCTACATGATAATTTTACTGTTATATCTAACGTTTCTCAACAATTTAATTTGAAAGATCGAACGATTATGGATTGAGTGATCAAACAAAGCGACCATACTTATAAGGAACCTTTCATTATTTAGTCTTTAATATAATAACATAAATATTTACGAGATATACTAAAAAAAAAATGAATTTTATACAGAATTTTGATCGTCACGGTGTACTACTTTAAAAGAAGAACTATTACAAAAAAAAAATTATATTTTAATTGATAATTTAGTTTCTCAAAAGTTCAAAGTTTCCGCATCATTAACATATTACAAAAAAGAGTATATTATATTTTAGCAATAAATATTTAAAAAAATTAAAATTAATTTTTTTATAAATATGAAGAAAAATTAATGATATTATCCTGGTAGTTTGATCATAAATACCGTCAAAACATTCTCAACTGTTAGATCCAATACTTTTAAAAATAGACGATCATGATTATATCATATAAAAAGAAGTTATTATCTAAAAATGATATAAGTTAAAAGATATTATATTAGGATTGGATTTTCTAAAAAGTCAAAACATAAAAATAATTTTAATTAAATAAGGAAACTCATTTAATAACAAAATAATAAAAATCGTTTAATCTTAAATAGATAGGTGAAAACCGTTAGATTTAACATTAAAAACTGTATTTGGTTAATAAAGTGTATTCTAATAATCTAAACTACATATAAGTAGATTTCCTAAATCGGATAGAATTCTCAACATTAAATTTCGCCACTTTATTCTCTTTTTAGTTTTAGAATAGTTTTTAATTGAAAAAGAACCATTAAACCACAACTAAATTAAAGATTATTTTGTCAATTTCATGTGGACTATAAAATTGGCCAAATCTAACTTTTATAACTCAATATAAACAAATATTAAATTGAGCGTGTAAAATATAATAAATATCAAATTTTAAACTACAATTTTTTTGGCTAAATCTTTTTTAACAATAATTTAATCATGTAAACTAATAACTTTTAAATATTAAAATATTCGTAAATAAATATAATTATAAATATTAAAAAAACAATCGTGTGTTGCATAGGTAATAAAAATATAATTATAAATAAAATTTAAGTAATCGTGCATCGGCTATAAGCTAGTATAGATAAAAATAGTAAAAATAAATGATTCTCCGTATCTTTCCCTCGTACCCATCTTCCCCTATTAAAAACTCATAAATAAAACGATTCCAGAAAAACTCAAACCAAACAAAACCTTTAATATATCTGCTAAATTGATAAAATAGCACCCGGATGAATGGCTGTATGCATGTACATACAAACACTAACAAGAAAGCCGCCAAAATCTATTATCTATTATCTTCTTTTATATATTAATAAAAGTCAACCAAGGGCAAAATATGCCAATAAAATGGCTGTGAAATTACAGATTTACCCTTATTTATCATATAATTACAAAAATGTCACCCCTCTATAGTTTATGCAAAAATTATATGAAATTTTGTTGCTTTCAGGATTTAAACACAAACCTTCCACTTACAAATAAAGTATCATAACCATTGTGCTACATCAATTTTTGAGTTAACTTTAAAAATCTTATTAGATAAGCTACAGGTTCCCTTATAATCCTATTTTCTCTTTTTTACTTTACTTTTTGATTAAATATATTGTTGGTTTATATTTCTTATAAAAAAGAAATTCTAAATTATTCATAAATGTAACCAAATTCAAATTGGGAAAATATGAATTTGTTAAAATCCGTCTCTATGTATATATTAGATTATTGGATAATAATAAGATAATATTTTAAGAAAGATAAATATTTCATTTACGTGTGGATATAATTGCATCATATAATTTTTAGATATATAAATTTAAAGTTGAGTTAAAATATAATTCTACATCATAAAATAAAATATGTTTCAATTTACTTAATTTCTAAACTAAGCTGTTAGATAATGTGTGTAATGAATAATAAACTTAAAATAGATAGTTGAATTTAAAATTATATAAATACGAATATATATATATATATATATATATATATACATGGAAGAAAAGAGCAAGACAATCTAAATGTATAATTTTACATACATAACCAATTTTTTAAAAAATCTACTTTTATATATTAAAAGATCATCAAAGGCAAAAAGAACCCAAAAAGTGTTCATGAAATTACAAGTTTACCCTTGTATTTTTAAAATGACAAACATGTCACCCCTTTATTACTGAAGATAGAAAATGTTAAATTTGTGTGTAAACATCGAGAATCGAAATGTTGGCCTCCTCGTAACAGTTTCATGTCATAATCGAGTGTCCTGCATTGAGTTTTGAGTTTATTTCAAATTATCATTAGATAAAGTATATTTGATCATCATATTATCTTTTATTATTTCAACTTTTGAGTAAATAATATGTTGTTTTATATTATTTATACAACATGCTTATTCAATTTTTTAATAAAAAAAAATGTTAGTTTATATTATTATATAGCTCCATTTTTTTAAGTTTTCGTAGTTTTAATGTATAATTATGTATTTCTTTACAAATTTTATTATTTCACCCTTAATTTTTTTGATTAAATGTTAATTGTTATGCGATTTATATTTTTATACAATACTATGTCACTTATTAGCTTTATACGAATTATTCAAGTATTGATAAATCTATAATTAAAATTTGATCTAAAATAAGTAACATATTATACGTAACTTTTATATTTTAGAATTATACAAGGGACTGTAAAAAATGGGAATCATAGTTAGGGGTGTTGATGGGTTAGGTTGTCGGGGGTTGGAAGCATTTTTGCAACCCAGTCTAATTAAATAAGTTTGAAATTTTTTAATCCAACTCACAAAAAATTAATTCATGGCCCAACCGTACTTATCATCCTTAAGTTTGCGCCGGGTTGGGTTGGTTTGAATGTGTTAAATAATTTTTTAAAAAAATAAATATTACACAATGTCCTCATTTCAAAAATTCAAGTAAAGCTAAAATACGTATAACTTACGATTTTAGTGCTAATATTTTTTTTATTAACATAATAATTTTAGTTATGTACACGTCTATAAATAAGATGATATACTGTATTATATAATGTACAGTTACATATAATAATTTATATATATATATATATATGTATATATATTATCGAACATTTTTAATTTAAATAGGGTTGGGTTAGGTCGACTGAAATATATAACTGATATGCAACCATTAAAATCAGTTTGAAATTTTTTTAGACCCATTTAAGTATCAGGTTTTCTTTGTCGTCTTGGTTGGTTGAAAAATGGGCTAAGTATATTTTGTTCATTTTAATCGGTTCGTAAGCCAATTTTCGACCGATTAAACAAATTTGTGCCCAGTTAATCCAAATTATATGATTTCTAGATCGATTTCTATAAAAACTGATTTTCCGATCCGATTTTAACACATTCAGATTGATTAGTCACCGTCTAGCGGTTAATCGCCAATGTTTAGAACATATATTATACATATAAATACAACTGAGTCTACACAGATGTTAAATTATTTAGGTATATTATGATTCATATAAGATTAAACACAAGATAATTTATAATTCAAATATTAAAATCGCATGGGATAGAATTTTATGGTTGTGTTAAAAAAATGATTCTAAATTACATATATATAAATTTTCAATTTGTGTAATTTTTAAACTACGATCTTAGATAATTTATAATTAATACTAGACTAAACATATACAATTGAGTTTAAAAGGGTACAAATATGTACATATGACGAAAAAAGCAAGACAACTTCAATATTGACTTTTACATAAAATAAAGAAATTTTATAATGTGTTCACTCTATAGTCTTACATGAATGACCAATTTTATATTTTATAAATATAATTTTATTTCATTAAAATTATATTACTTTACATACGTCTTATACACGAAATTAAAAGTAAATTTTTTTATGATGTATTTAAAGTATATTCGTACATTTGTGACCAATATTATATTACAAATATATTGTTATTTTATTAACAATACATGAGTTTACATACATTCATTTTATATACGGAGAACTCTGATAAAATAATCATTTAAAATATCTTGAATTTTTAAATTTGATAAAATTCACTTCACGACATTCAAAACTAAACTAATATTTTGAAGATTAAAAAAAATCATTTGATCTTTATCTTATAGAAATTTATCCAAATTTTATGAAATCTCATTCAATTAGAAAAAATATATATATAAATACTATGCACATATAATATAAATTCAAAATACTATCATTTACCATATTTACAAAATTATTTTGATATGTATATATATTGGTGCGGATTTATTTTTTTCAGTATATAAACAGGTCTGTGCCTCGCACGGGCTTTTACGCTAGTTATATATTAAACCACAACACAAGGGCAAAAAGTGTCACTTTAATATCTATGAAGTTACGATTTTGCCCCTATTTTTTGAAAAATTACAAAAATGTCACTCCTTTAATGTTTATGCAAAAAATAATTAAATTATGTTAATCTTGAGAATTGAACTCATGACCTTCTACACTCAAACTTGCACCACAAACCATTGCGCTACACTTTGTTTTGAGTTTACTTTCAAAATCTTAATAGATTAACTACATCTTCTCCCATCTTTTTTTTATTTTTATTACAGAGTAAGTAAATATTGATTTATATTATTTCTAGAATATTGCACAATATATAATTACAAAAAATATTTTTATCGATTGAGCATAATCTACAATTCTCTTTTGTCAATTTAAATGATTGATATATGTCATTTTAATACCTATGAATTTACGATTTTGCTCCTATATGTTAAAAAATTACAAAAAATACCTTCTCTTTTATATTTAATTTATGAAAAGTGTAGATAAAATTATCTTAGTATTGAAAATCGAACCACTAACCTTCTATAATCAAACTCATACCATACCATTATATTATACATTATTTTGAGTTTTCTTTAAAAATATTTTTAGATAAATCACATTTTCTTATCTTCTACCATTTTTTTATTTTTACTTTTGTGTAAATAAAACATTGATTTATATTATTTATAGAATGTTGCATAGTATATAATTACAAAAAAATATTTTTATGGATTGAGTATACTCTATAATTCTCTTTTTCCATTTTAAATAATTGATATAAAAAATAAAATTTTAAATAATATAAAATTATACATAAATGTAATCGAGTCCTAAAAAATATGAATTTATTTACATTCTCCTCTGTGTAGATATTAAACTATTGAAATAAAAAAAAATAAGATTTGGTTTTAAGAAATATTTAATTTTATTTATAAAATTATACATAATAAATGATTGTCTCACATAATTTTTATGTATATAAATTTTTTAATACGTGAGTCATATTAGAGATTTTTGGTCGACCAATTATTTAGACTTTCAGCGATTTAAAAGTGTGATTGATCTAAAAACATAAATATTAAAAAAAACTAAAATAATTGAATTTATGTTTAAAAAAAATGACAACTCCAAAAATAGGATTTATGTTGTATATATAAAAAATAACATAATTAATATTCAATATAAAATGAAAAAAGATATATTTTTTTGAATTATAATTATTACAAGATTACAATAATTATTAGCAATGACCAATTAGACTATAACTCAACGTATGGTAATATGAATTTTATATAGTATACTAAATTGATCAAACAATCAGCATAATATATGATGGTTGAGTTATAACATATACTTAGATCAACCTATGATGAAACCAAAAAGTTTTATCTTAGATATTATGTTGATGCACAGTCATGAAGGTCGTCTAATCATAATTTACATTGATTAAAATATTTGTAAAAATTCAAGTTAAGTTAAAAAATAATTCATATTATAAGATAAAAAATGTTTCAATTTACCAAAATTTTAAAACAGAATTTCGATATTGTGTAATAAATTTTGGGTTAAATCTCAAATTGCTCACTGAAGTGGGGGCTGGTATCAAATCGCTCACTCTAGTTATCGGCGTCTCATGTGTACCATTCTAGTAGCCAGTGAGGACATCGACGTTAACTTTGAATAGTTGACCTAACGGATCCGTCTTGACTTTAACGTCAAAATTACGTGGACACACGTGGAGCCACATGGACGATTACATTATGTTGATGCACAGTCATGAAGGTCGTCTAATCATAATTTACATTGATTAAAATATTTGTAAAAATTCAAGTTAAGTTAAAAAATAATTCATATTATAAGATAAAAAATGTTTCAATTTACCAAAATTTTA
This sequence comes from Heracleum sosnowskyi, assembly GCA_030848705.1. Lineage (NCBI taxonomy): Eukaryota > Viridiplantae > Streptophyta > Magnoliopsida > Apiales > Apiaceae > Heracleum > Heracleum sosnowskyi. Next base: position 117,835,346 of record CM061236.1, on the reverse strand, counting down.
AAACAGAATTTCGATATTGTGTAATAAATTTTGGGTTAAATCTCAAATTGCTCACTGAAGTGGGGGCTGGTATCAAATCGCTCACTCTAGTTATCGGCGTCTCATGTGTACCATTCTAGTAGCCAGTGAGGACATCGACGTTAACTTTGAATAGTTGACCTAACGGATCCGTCTTGACTTTAACGTCAAAATTACGTGGACACACGTGGAGCCACATGGACGATTACACGGCGTACAACTCAGCTCGTTTGTAACTTTATTAGACTGAAATAAAGTTAACCCATTTATTTACAATCGAAACTACTCTAATTTGGGGGAAATAAACCCTAAATGTCGAATTAGGGCAAATCCTTCAATCGACTTCGAGTAATTCCATTAATTGGCAATAGGAGTTCAAATATCTCCAGACATCATCAAGGTATGTAGAACCCTAACTCAATATTGTTAATGTTTGTATTCATATATTGTTTGTTTGTCTATTTGATTGAAATGATATGTTTGTAGTGATATTGTTTATTGTTTGTGTTTTCAATTCACAGTATGTCTAGTTGTCTACTACTACTTTATATCTTCACCACCATGGTGATTTTAGTCCCCCTCCTGATGTTAAGTATTTGGGTGGTAAAGTTGAAGTAATTACTGATTTCGACTGTGATTTGTTGAGTTTTCGAGATTTAGAAGAATTTGCTAGTAAATACTCGTATGATGTTAATGCCCTGGTGTATTTTAAATGTGATGGACATACTTTTAGTAAGGGTACTAGGTTAGTTTATGATGATATTTCAATAAGGGAATTGGTTGAATTGTGTAAGCCATATGATAAAATTGAGTTATATGTTGATCATTTCGATCTCGATGAACTTATTGATGTCCCCAACCCCATTACTGAGACACAGAACCTTGGGGATGATACAGAATTTTTGGAGGCTGGGGAGGGTAATGATGGGGAGGGTAGTGAAGATGACCCTGATGATCCTGAGTACAACATTGATACAGACAGCGATGACTCTGAAACTATTAGCTCTAATCCTGATAACTATGTGAGTGATGAGGAATATGAAAGTATCAGACAGAATGCAAAAAAATTTAAAGGAGAAATGTATAATGCTATGAATGTTCCTAACAAGTGTGCTATTGGGGATTCAGATTATGAGTCTGAAACACTTAGGTCATTATCATCATCTAGTGAAGATGAAAATTCAAAAATTGGTTATATTGGTCCACAAATTCCCAAAAGGAGAAAAGTTAGAAAAAAAGGTAGTAGTTCTGGTGTTGTCAAGTGGGAGGTAGGTCAAGAGTTTGTTAACATGGCTGAGTTTAGGGATGCAGTTAGGAAATATGGTGTGTGATAGGAGAGGTGTACAATTATCACAAATGATTGGAAGAGATGTCAGGTATGCTGTGAGCCAGGGTGTCCATTATACATGTGGTGTAGTAAGGATAAGGATAGTGCCACATGTAGAATCAAAACACTAGTAGATAGTCATTTGTGCACTAAGCCAATCTCCAATAAAATGGCATCTGTCAAGTATTTATGTGATGTACTTGGTGAAAGAATTAGGAAAAACCCCAAGTGGAGGGTTAAGGAAATGGCTGAAACAATAAAAAATGAACTTGAGATTGTGGTTCCAAAAAGTAAAATTCTGAGGTTAAGGATGTTAATCCCAAATGACCTAACAGAATTGTAGAAGGGGGGGGGGGGGGGGTTGAATACAATTCTTGATATTTTCTTAAACTTAAAACACTTATAAAATAAAACTGAACTGAATAAGTAAAAACACAAGATATAAATAATTCAGTTGGATTGTTTGATGATCCAACTGAAGTGTTTTTATTTCGGAAATAATCTGTGATACAGAATGTACACAGCTGCTCAGTTACAAGATTTGTAGAGAAGAAAATGCTCTCAAAAATAGCTAATACAATCTATTTGTTTTTCTTCTCTTGTATCTATTTTAACTGCTACACTTGGTTATATATTCCCAAGTTTACAAAGCTATTTTTGGCTACACTAAAGTACACTAAAGGTAACCGCCAATAGTTTGCTTTTCATCCCTTTGTCCAGTGGTCCTTGGAGATCCTTGCTTTTGTCTTCATGCTTATTATGATCACTCCCAAGAGCCCAATTGGAAACTGGGATGTTTCCTTATTCCCCATGTCCATTTTAATGGTTTCCAATGCAAAGTACACTTCCACATCACCTTTAGATCTGTTCAGTAAACTGTCACTATCACTTTGTCAACTATTCAGAAAAGCAATAATGATTCGTTGATAGCAGGGAGATGTGTTTCGTTGATAGCTTTATTCTCCATTCCGTTGATGAGTAAACTTCATTTCGTTGATGAGTAAACTTCATTCCGTTGATGGTGTATCCTTGTTCCGTTGATAGAGTAATCTTCATACCGTTGACATGTCTTCACTTAGGCAAAATTACAAGGCATGATATACTTACAATTAACCAACCTATTTTGCCTATCTAGTACTTAGTCAACATGACTTAGGAAACCTATCTAATACATACATCAAATGCATATCAAACTGTGAAGTATTGTACAGTGCAATTGCTACAACACTCATTCCGTTGATGAGCTTCCTGTCAACGAAACACTGCAAAGCATGCCATTCCATTGACAGTTACAAAAGTGACTTAATACAAAATCTACTAAGTGTTTTTATAATTATCATCAAGAACAACATATTCCTAACAATCTCCCCCAATTTATGACTGATAGAATAACAACCATAAATCAAGAGCCTTGATGATAACAAAAACACTCAGTCGACTTGCACATGATAAAAGTAGAAATTGCATTGAGCTTCATTGAATTTAATTAAAATACAAAGTAGAAAATCTTACAAAACAAGTGCACAGAGTTGCTCCTCTAGACTGAGCAGATTTTTCATCTTTGCCTCTGTGGTTTTGTTTTCTTCCCTTTTCTTGCATTGTTCTCCTCAATCTGAGCTTGAAGTCTTCTGTAGAAAATCTTCTCTTCTTCATCTTGATTCCCCAACTTGGATTGCATTAATCTTAGAGTTTCATTGGACGCCTTCTCCAGTTGGTCTTCTATTCTGAAGAATCTTCTACAGTTATCCTTGTCTCTGAATTCCATCATCCAAAAAGGTTGGAGATGAATTTTCTTTCCTGTTTGAGGGACCTTCAATACTCTGGGAAGTGCACCAGGCTTGTTCCAGCTAGCTTTGATTTGGAAAATTTTGGAAACAACTTCAGACTTAGCTGTTTTGGTAAAACCAAAATCTTTCTTCAGGCATTTAAATACAGATAGCAGTGTCTGATAGTCTTCTCCCAGAATTCTATGTAGAGGCCAAACCTGTTCTCTCCCACCCTTGTAGACAAACACCAATCTCTCTGGTAGTTTGTAAGAAGCTGCTATTCCTCTCACTTCAACTAGGTCATCAAGATTGATATGTAGGTCAGACTCCTCCCTGATATCAGCAATGTAGATGAAGTCTTCTGGGTTGGTAGGAGGTTTTTCAGCTTGTGGTCTCCTTACTAGAATTGGCTTAGCCTTGGTAGCCCTTTGCTTAGATTTCTTCTTTGGATCCATCTCAAAGAGGAATTTTGGAAAGTTTGCCTCATCAAACTCAATTGGCTCTTCCTTTGGCTCAATTGGCTGATCATGGAAATTAACAGGATGTTTAGGATCAAAGGCTAACTTTACCCCTATAGCTGGATCAGGAATTGTTGGAGGTGCAGTTGGTACAGAAGAGTCTGATGCAATACTCTGAGAGTCATCATTCTCAAAGGCTATATTTCTCCTAGCTCTTGCCTTTGGTTGCCTTGTGCTCTTCTTTGCACTCCTTTCCTCTCTGGCTTTTTCTTCTTGCTGTCTTTCTTCTTCATCAAGAGATTGAGCAACTGCAAGAGCTTGCATTGCTGCTCTTTCTGACTCTTCAGCCTTAGCTTCAGCAAAGTTTGGGTGACCAGCCCAAACACAGATTTCTTGTCCATTCCTGTAGACAATTGCCCTTTGCTTCCTTACCTCAGAATCATTGCTTTCCTTGCATTTAGTGATAAGTAATCCAAGAAGCTTGAGCTCATCTGGATAAGGTGCAGGATAGAAAGTCCTTGCTATATTTTTGCCCTTTGGTTTAGCAGGGGACTTGGGAGATAAGCTTCTTTGCAATGTAGCTTGTTCCACATCCCCAATGCATGAAGTTTGTCCTTTCTCCTTCCTTGAACCTTGAGTGACTCCATGTAGAAGGGGCTCTACCTTATATGAAGAATTGGTCTGTGACTCCCATTCCGTTGATGCTAAAACCATGGCATTCGTTGATGGCTCTGTAGAAGAAGCTTGATCTGTTGATGGATTTGAACTTTTTGCAGTATCAGCTATCTTCTTGATTCTTTCTTCTATCCTGGACCAGTGGTCTTTAATTTGTTCAGCAAACTGTAGCTTCATAGATGCTTGCTGAATCAGGTCAATGCTGTCCAGTTTAGCTTTTCCTGACTCCCCCATAGCTAGTGGCTCCTTTTGCAGGGAAATGGCTGGGACCATAACCTTTGTGATTTGAATGTCTAGCTCCTTAGATTTCTCCCCCTTTTTGTTATCATCAAGAGAGATGACTGGGAGTCCTTGAGCTGCCACTAGCTGGGCCAAGAGTAGTGTCTGCTTCTCCTGTTCCTTTTGCATATGAGATAAAGTAGCTTCCACCTTGTCCACTCTAGAAGAGAGAGTTTTCAAGGAGGTAGCCACCTCAGGTTCCTTAGAGAAAAACCTGTTCATCTTGGACACAGTGAGAATACGAAGCTTTTCATCTAGCCTCCTTTCATTAGCATCCCTGAGATTGCTAATTGAGTCCTTGATTTCTCTAGCCTCAATCCTTGTCTGCATCATCTGTAGCCTTTGGATTTCCAGTGAATCCATAATAGCCTTGTAGAATTTCTTGTCATTGGCATTTGCAGACTCATGAGCCAGATAGGTCTCATTGTACTGCCTTGTGATTGCAGCATCCAGGGAGATCCTTCCTTGTAAATCCTGAGAAAGCCAGTTTGGTGTAGGAGGCACCACAGAAGTCCCAGTCTGTGAAGTAGTGGCCACCTGATTGTCACCAAAGCTGTCCTCATCATTAGAGAAATCAAACTCACCACTTGCTGCAGCTCCTGGAGATAGATTGGTCAAGGCATCCTTTGCTCTTTGCATTGATGCAGTTGTATGAATTAGTTGTAGTGACCTCTCTGCCTCCACATTGCCCTGTTGAGCCAAAACTTGATAGGTTGACACAGGATGAGTAAAGGTCTCAGGATCCAGGGAAATACTATCCAGAGTTTGTTGATAGTGCTCTTGGAAAGTAAGTTCCCTTTCTCCCTCATTGACCTCCATTGACTCACTAGCAATGGCTGCTTCCTCCCTTATGACTCCTGTAGTCCCTTCTCTCTCTCCTCTATTTTCTTGCATCATGGGCTCCCCATGGCTCACACCTCTCACACCCTCACCTTCACCTACTAAGGTGGAACTCTCAATCTCTCCTTTTGCCTAGCTGGAAGAAATAGCCAGCCTCTCACTCTCATTCTCTCCTTTTGCCTGGCTGCAAGCCAGCCTCTCAGTTTCACTCCCTCTCAATCCTAGAAGTGTCTCAACTACCACTAGATCATCTGCACTAGTTGTGGAAACAACTTGATTTTCAATTAGAGGTGCAAAGTGAACTATCAACGGTATGGTAGTTTGAACTGTCAACGGTATGGATACCGTTGATGGAGAAACACTTGTCAACGAAAGAGCCTGTTTCGTTGATGAGGTCAAGAAAGCACTTTGAGAAAGTGAAATTACAGTAGAATCTGTGGTGATTGATTTAAGAGATTGTTCCACAGATCCTCTTGTAACTTCAGAAAAGGATGATTGGTGGCCCAACAAATCACTTAACAAGTGATGGTCACCAATGTCAGAGTGGGGCTTCTCCAAGAAAAGAGTTGGAGAATCAGGGATAGATGAATGGATCATATTCACATCTAATGATTGAGTTGGTGAATTTGGTGGAGATAGTTCAAGATTGATATCAGGAGAATGGGACTGTAACCCCGGAGTTATGATAGGGGTTACATCAAATTGAATTTGTGAAACTGGAAGTGTTGCTTCCAGTGTGTGTGCACCCTGTGAAACCTGGGATTTTTGCTTTACTCTTCTTTGGTACTGGGAAATTGTAGACTGTGGGCTTACAGTGTCCCTTGCCCTCTTGGACTGTGCTCTTGGTGGAGAGCTTGTTTCAATAATTACATCCTTTTGGGAGGATGCAATTAGACTTGTGCTTAAATCCATTTTACTCATTGTGCCTTGTTGGGAAGACACAATGGGGCTAGGCTGGGAAACATTTACCTCACCTTCCTTATTCTTGGGGTTTCTTTGACTTTCACCCCTTCCCTCACCTCTCACAACTCCAGACTCACTCCCCTTAGGTTGTGTGGTAGTTTTTACAACAGGTGCCTTTTGAGAAGCACCTGAGGTTGGCTTGGAGGATTTCTTTGATTTTGGTTTTGTTGCTGGGGCAGGAGCCTGTTGGGTCACAACTACAGACTCCATAGCAACTGGGTTGGATGAAACAATTGAAGTAACAGCTATACTAACAGGGATAGCAGTAGTTACCTCAATGATTGGCAGATACACCACTGGAACATCACCATTGTGGTTCAGCCTCAGTATGTCTGTCAATACTCTCTTCTCCTGCACAAAGCACTCAAACCTGGCAGTAGGGTTAGAGATAACTAATGGTGCTGGACTAACATGATTAGCCAGCATCATCAGAAACCTTGCATAATAGATATTTTTCTTCCTATTTGCCTTATCACCCAACTTAGCACCAATTTCATACATAAGTTGGGTGCTAAAGTTGTAATATCTATCATTTAGAAGCATGGTTAGGAGAATTAACATAGAGTTAGTTAATGAATCAAAATTACTAATCTTTCCAGAAAAGACCTTAATGAATGCATCAGCTAAATAGCTGTATTCCCTAACCAAACCTCTCCTAATTATCTTACCCAAGTTATCAGTTAGGCAAAAAGTAGTTTATAGAATTTAGCACGGTAGTTATTTCAGTGTTAGTAGGCAAAGCATCACAGTTATTATCAGGAATATGTAAACATGCTTGCAAAACATCAGAATTAACTATGTACTCATTACCTTGAAGAGTGAATTGCAGTGTGCAGTTTGTTCCACTATACTCACATGAGGTCCAAATCTCCTCGATTATTTCATTGTAGAGTGGTGTAGAGTGAAACATCGCATAGCTCAACTTACAGTTCCTCATGAAGTCCATCATCTTGAAAAAGATGCTGTTCGGACTCTCCTTAACAACAAATGGAATAGAATTGTTCTTCTCATAGATGAACCCACCAGCAGACATAAGCTTGACTATGGGTGCCATTGTTGAGTGAGGAAAAGCTTCGAGCTGTATTGCTTGTTAGAGAGAAGAAGATAGAAAAACTTTTGGAATTTTTGAGAACAGGTAGAAATGAAATAAAGAAATTGAAATTTCTTAAATACTCCCCCAAAAATTCTCAGAAATTAAGTCCAATAATTAATCTAAATTACCTGATTGGCTTAAAAAGTAACCGTTAGAATTAAATATTACCACGATTTATACTTACAGGGGTGTATGTATAGATCGTGATAAAGAACGTGCAATTTCAACGGTTCAGATTAAAAAGCGCTACATCAACGAATCAGATTTGGGCATTTTAGGTCCCTTCTATTCCGTTGATAAAGCTGCGTTTCGTTGATATAAAAGAGCTATCAACGAAACACCCAGAAAAATGCTAAGACTATCAACGAAAATGGTGCGTTTCGTTGACATAGTAATTTTGACTTGGACAAAATTTCACCTTTTCCTGAGAAAATCAATTCACAGAAAAATTATAGCAAATTCCTGGCTGCATTTTAACTTGCAAAAATCTCAAAATAATTAAGAGAAATTTAGCATACCTAGCTCACTTACTAATCTTGAGAATGTGGATTCATCAAGTGGCTTGGTAAAGATGTCTGCAAGTTGTTGTTCACTTGGAACAAAATGTAACTCCACAGTACCATTCATAACATGTTCTCTAATAAAGTGGTACTTGATGTCAATGTGCTTGGTCCTTGAATGCTGCACTGGATTCTCAGTAATGGCAATGGCACTAGTGTTGTCACAGAAAATAGGAATTTTCTCAACTCTTAATCCATAATCAAGTAGTTGGTTTTTCATCCATAAGATCTATGCACAACAACTTCCAGCTGCAATATACTCAGCCTCAGCTGTGGAGGTGGAAACTGAGTTTTGTTTCTTGCTGAACCATGATACAAGCTTGTTTCCTAGAAATTGACAGGTTCCAGTTGTGCTTTTCCTGTCAATTTTACATCCTGCATAATCTGTATCTGAATAACCAATTAGTTCAAAACCAGATTCTCTAGGATACCAAATGCCAAGGTTTGGTGTTCCTTTGAGATATCTGAAAATTCTTTTAATAGCAACTAAATGGGATTCCCTAGGATCAGCCTGAAATCTAGCACATAGACATGTAGCAAACATAATATCAGGTCTACTAGCTGTTAAATATAAAAGTGAGCCAACCATGCCTCTGTAACTTGAAATGTCCACAGATTTTTCCTTAGTATTCAATTCAAGTTTGGTGGCAGTAGGCATGGGTGTTTTGGCAGGAGAGCATTCCATTAAGTTAAACCTCTTTAACAAATCATTAATGTACTTGGTTTGACTAATGAAAATGCCTTCATTAACTTGCTTTACTTGAAGACCAAGAAAATAAGTTAATTCTCCCATCATGCTCATTTCATACTTACTTTGCATAAGCTTGGCAAACTTTTGACAAAGTTTTTCATCTGTAGACCCAAAAATTATGTCATCTACATAAATTTGAACAAGTATTGTAGAGCCATTCACAATCCTATGAAAAAGAGTTTTATCTACAGTACCTCTAGTGAAGTGATTCTCAAGAAGAAACTGTGACAATGTGTCATACCAGGCTCTAGGTGCTTGTTTCAAACCATAGAGTGATTTGAGGAGAAAGTACACATACTCTGGAAAATCATCATCTTCAAAGCCAGGAGGTTGACTCACATACACCTCCTCTTCCAGTTCCCCATTCAGAAAAGCACTCTTCACATCCATTTGAAAGACCTTGAAATTGGCATGGGCTGCATAGGCTAGGAAAATCCTTATTGCTTCTAGTCTTGCAACAGGAGCAAAGGTTTCATCAAAATCAATTCCCTCTTCCTGTGAGTAGCCTTTTGCAACCAATCTAGCTTTGTTCCTTGTGACTATGCCATTTTCATCCATCTTGTTTCTGAACACCCATTTTGTGCCTATTACACTCCTGTCTTTAGGCTTGGGCACCAGCTTCCAAACATTGTTCCTCTCGAATTGGTTTAGCTCCTCTTGCATAGCCAAAACCCAATCTGGATCTAGAAGTGCATCCTCAACTTTCTTTGGCTCTTCTTGAGACAGAAAGCTACTATATAGACATTCCTCTTGAGTTGCTATTCTAGTTTGAACTTTTGAAGAAACATCACCTATAATAAGTTCAAAGGGATGATCTTTAGTCCATTTTCTTGAGGGAGGTAGATTTTCTCTTGAAGAAGTAGCTTCATGATCATGATTGCCTTGATTAGATATTTGTCCTTGAGAAACTCCCCCTGAGATTGTTGTCCCTAATTGATCACTCCTGGAAGCATTTCTGTGACTGTCAACGGAATGTCCATTTTGACTGTCAACGAAACGCTCATTCTGACTGTCAACGAAATGACCATTTGGTCTACTAGCAGCTATTCTTTTCAATCTTAATGCAGCAATTTCATCTTCACTGCTGCTTTCATCTGTGCTAGATACAACAACTTTGGACTGTTTCTCAATAGTCTTATCATGATCCATTTGTTCTCCTTCCTCATTCTCAAAAGAGAGACTTTCATGGAAACCTTCATCACAGAGACCCTGAATTTTGAGATCATCAAAAACAACATGTACAGATTCCATAACAATGTTGGTTCTGAGATTGTAGACTATGTAGGCTTTCCCTGCTGCATAACCCACAAATATTGCTTCATCTGCCTTTGCTTCAAATTTCCCCAAGTGCTCAGCTTGATTTCTCAGAACAAAACACTTGCAACCAAAGACATGAAGAAAATCCAATAGTGGTTTTTTTCTTTTGAGTAGTTGATAAGGTGTCATTCCCTTGGCCTGATTAATCAAAGAAATATTTTGAGTGAAGCAAGCTGTGTTGACTGCCTCAGCCCAAAAATAAGTAGGTAACTTTGATTCATCTAGCATTGTCCTTGCAGCTTCAATAAGTGTTCTGTTTTTCCTTTCAACTACACCATTTTGCTGTGGTGTCCTTGCTGCTGAAAACTCATGCAATATACCATTTTCTTCACAGAACACTTTCATGCTTGAATTCTTGAATTCTGTCCCATTGTCACTCCTAATTCTTCTCACTTTGAAATCAGGATGATTGCTTACCATCTTGATGTGATTGATAATGATTTCACTTGCCTCATCTTTGGAGTGCAAAAAGAAAGTCCATGTAAATCTAGAAAAATCATCAACAATCACAAGACAGTACTTCTTCTTTGAAATTGACATGACATTTACAGGGCCAAATAAATCCATGTGGAGCAACTCAAGCTGTTGAACAATTGATGACTCTGTCTTGCTTTTGAATGATGCCTTCTTTTGTTTCCCTTTTTGACAGGCATCACACAAACCATCCTTGGAGAATTCTACCTGTGGAATTCCTCTAGCAAGATCTTTCATTACCAAATCATTCATGACTTTGAAATTCAGATGAGATAATTTCTTGTGCCACAGCCAACTTTCATCCTTGCTTGCCTTGCTGAAAAGACATGTGATGGTGTCTGGACTTATGCTGCTAAAGTCAGCAATGTACACGTTCCCTCTTCTGAATCCAGTCATGACCACATTGTTGTTTCCTACCTTAGAAACAACACAGGCTTCTTTTGAAAAAGTAACTAAAAATCCTTTGTCACAAAGTTGGCTGATACTAAGCAGGTTGTGCTTAAGACCATCCACCAATGCAACCTCATCAATGATGACATTCTCTTTTGAAATCAAGCCATATCCCTTTGTGTAGCCTTTGCTGTCATCTCCAAAAGCAATACAAGGGCCAGCTTTTTCCTGAAACTCTGTGAGCAGGGTGGAATCACCAGTCATGTGTCTTGAACAACCACTATCCAAGTACCAAAGATTCCTTTTGTCTCCCTGGTTGCTTGAGGAGCTTGCTTCCTGCTCATGATTGTTAGCCATAAGAGCCAAGTTGACATACTCAACATCATCATCAGAATCTTCACCATTACCAGCCCAATCATACTCCTGAGACATGAAAGCCTTTTCTTTTTGCTTGAGAAGTTCAAAGTATTTCTTTTTATAATCAACAGGCTCAAATTTCCTGTTGCCCTTCTCAATCTTGGGCTTTCTGCAGTCTCCAGCAAAGTGACCAAGCATTCCACAATTGAAACATTTAGATTTAGACTTTTCAATCCAGTTACTTTTGTTAGGTTGAAAGTCTCTCCTTGGTGGCCTTGCTTCTGAGTTTCTCTTGAACTTGAACTTAGAGAATTTTCTTGATAGAAAAGCAATGTGTTCATCAATCTCATCTAAGTCATCCAAGTTGGCTGGTTCTGATTCTTCTTCCTCTGTCATCTTGCCTTTTCCCTTGCTAACATCACTTCTACAACTAGCTCGACTAGTTGTGGCTTTTGCAGCTTCCTCATTGTCATCTTCCAGTTGGTTCACAGATGCAATCAATGCAATAGATCCACCCTTCTTCTGTACCTTCTCAATTTCTTCATCTTGCTCCATTTCCAACTCATATGTCTTTAATGTTCCATACAGCCTTTCAAGAGTGTAATCTTTGTACTCTTGAGTGTTTCTTAGAGAAACAGTCATAGGCTTCCATTCTTTTGGAAGAGCTCTTAGAAATTTAAGGTTTGAATCCTTAGTTTGGTAGATTCTCCCATACAACTTTAATCCATTCAGAAGCTTTTGAAACCTACTAAACGTGTCATTTAGGGTTTCACCAGCTTTAAAGTGAAAGTGCTCATATTGTTGTATAAGGAGTTGCATTTTGTTCTCCCTTACTTGCTCAGTTCCTTCACATAGTGTTCTGACAATGTCCCATACTTCTTTGGAGGTTGTACAGTTTATGACATTGTCAAACATCTCTTGCTCCAAACCATTAAACAGAATGTTCATGGTTCTTTTATCTTTATGGACTTCTGCAACATCTTCAATAGTCCATTCTGAGACAAGTTTTGGAATTTCCACATCAGGAGCATCATCTGGCAGTCCAACTCTAGATGCAAACTTCATGGGAACGTGTGGACCTTTCTCAATGCAGTCTACATACCTCTCGTCCATAGACATGAGATGTAAATGCATCTTTACTTTCCAGTGAAAGTAATTGTCCTTATCAAGAACTGGTATCTTCACACCTGCATCCTTCTTCACCATGGTTTCTGTTTTGGTCTTGATCTTTAAACTTCTTGTATGTTAGAAGCTTGCTCTGATACCAATTGTTAATCCCAAATGACCTAACAGAATTGTAGAAGGGGGGGGGGGGTTGAATACAATTCTTGATATTTTCTTAAACTTAAAACACTTATAAAATAAAACTGAACTGAATAAGTAAAAACACAAGATATAAATAATTCAGTTGGATTGTTTGATGATCCAACTGAAGTGTTTTTATTTCGGAAATAATCTGTGATACAGAATGTACACAGCTGCTCAGTTACAAGATTTGTAGAGAAGAAAATGCTCTCAAATATAGCTAATACAATCTAGTTGTTTTTCTTCTCTTGTATCTATTTTAACTGCTACACTTGGTTATATATTCCCAAGTTTACAAAGATATTTTTGGCTACACTAAAGTACACTAAAGGTAACCGCCAATAGTTTGCTTTTCATCCCTTTGTCCAGTGGTCCTTGGAGATCCTTGCTTTTGTCTTCATGCTTATTATGATCACTCCCAAGAGCCCAATTGGAAACTGGGATGTTTCCTTATTCCCCATGTCCATTTTAATGGTTTCCAATGCAAAGTACACTTCCACATCACCTTTAGATCTGTTCAGTAAACTGTCACTATCACTTTGTCAACTATTCAGAAAAGCAATAATGATTCGTTGATAGCAGGGAGATGTGTTTCGTTGATAGCTTTATTCTCCATTCCGTTGATGAGTAAACTTCATTTCGTTGATGAGTAAACTTCATTCCGTTGATGGTGTATCCTTGTTCCGTTGATAGAGTAATCTTCATACCGTTGACATGTCTTCACTTAGGCAAAATTACAAGGCATGATATACTTACAATTAACCAACCTATTTTGCCTATCTAGTACTTAGTCAACATGACTTAGGAAACCTATCTAATACATACATCAAATGCATATCAAACTGTGAAGTATTGTACAGTGCAATTGCTACAACACTCATTCCGTTGATGAGCTTCCTGTCAACGAAACACTGCAAAGCATGCCATTCCGTTGACAGTTACAAAAGTGACTTAATACAAAATCTACTAAGTGTTTTTATAATTATCATCAAGAACAACATATTCCTAACAAAGGAAAGCTGCATTAAAGGTGTTGTTGAATCACTTTGAGTACACTATTCTAGAGTTGGGGATTTTGGACATGAACTACTCTTAAGTAATCCCCATAATACTGTCAAGATATCTACTACCTGCAGGTTGAATGAAACTGATCCATGCCAATTTAAGAGATTTTATATATGCTATCATGCATTAAAGGCTGGTTGGAAAGCAGGCTGTAGACCTTTCATAGGTTTAGATGGGTGTTTCCTTAAAACAGTTTGTGGAGGTCAGTTGTTATCAGCTGTTGGGAGGGATGGGAACAACCAAATGTTCCCATTATGCTATGCTGTAGTAGAATCAAAAAATCCTGAAAGCTGGAGTTGGTTCATTACTCTACTGATTGATGACTTCAAATTGAATGATGGAACTGGATTCACAATTATAAGTGATCAACAAAAAGGTTTGGAGAAGGCTGTCAAGGATTTGCTGCCTGGTGTGGAGCACAGGTTTTGCACTAGACACATTTGTAGCAACTTCAAGAAAAGGTAATAATGCTATTTAAGAAATTCCATTAATTTGTACTTTGTTCTATATTTATGTGATTTTACTATCTTACAGGTTCTCTAGCAAATTGTTACAAGGGCTCTTTTGGAAGATTGCTTCTGCTACACACAAGGTTGCACATACTAGAGCCATGAAAGAAATGATGAGGCATTCCAAGACTGCACATGATCAGTTGAGCAAGATAAACCCCAAATCATGGTGTAAGGCCTTTTTTAGCACACATTCTATGGTTGAGAACACTGATAATAACATGTCAGAAAGTTTCAACAATTGGATCATTAATAAAAGGTATATGTCTCAATCATAGTTGTTTACATTCTCTCATTATATGCCATGATATTAAAAAAAACGACATGCCAGGTTTATGCCACTTCTCACAATGTTCCAAGAAATTCATGTGAAGTTGTTGACTAGAATTAGGAGTACAAGGGATGTTATAGAAGGGAGTGACATGCAGATCTGTCCAAGAATAAGAAGACAATTGGACTTACTTGTAACAAAATCTAGAAACTGGAAAGCTTCTTGGGATGACAGTACAAGATTTCAAGTTAAGCAGGGGACCAGACTTGTAACTGTTGACTTGGAGAAGATAAGTTTGTGACTGCAGGGTGTTTGACTTGACAGGAATCCCTGCCAACATGCCATTGCTGCCATCACTCAAGGAGGCAGAATCCAATGGATTATGTGAGTGACTACTTCAAAAGGGACAAGTATTTGGCAAGTTACAGTTACCCTCTAGAGACCATGAAGGGTGATGACTATTGGGATTTTCATTCTGGAGAGGAATTACTACCTCCACCAATTTCTAAAAAATTAAGGGGGAGACCAAAGAAAATGAGGAGGAGAGAAGAGTGGGAGGGGGGTAGTAGGAGCCAATCACAACCAACTCCTGGTGTTCCACTACAAAGGTATAGCAACAAGAGAGTTATGCACTGCAGCAATTGCAGGCAACAAGGTCATAGGGTTTCAAAATGCCCAACTAAGAATAAGGAAGGAGGAAATGGTCAAGAAAATGTTCAAACAAATGCTGAATCTCAGAGAAGTGAACCAAAGGGGAAGAAGGATGCACCTGTGAAGAGAAAGAATGATGCTGTAGCTACCAAAAAAACTCCAGCAAGAGAGCTTAAGAGACACAAACTAAGTGTTAGAAGGCCTCAAAAAGGTGTTGTTATCAAAGAGGTACAAGAACCAGACAAAGTTTGTACTCAAGCTTCACAAACTGCAAGTTCAAGAGACAAAGGTAAGGGTAAGCTTTTCCAAGAAACTGAAGCAGAAATTGAAGAAAATGAAGCAGAATTTGAAGAATTTGTTGAGATGAATACTCAAGAAGAAGCAGAAAAAGAGTTTGTTGAAGATGAACATGAAGATGAGGATGTAGAGGTGGAGGATGAAGACAAAGAAGATAAGGAGAAAGGGGACAATGTAAAAAAAAACAGAAGAAAAAATGTCTTTTCTTTCAAGGGTGCCAAGAAAAAAGATGTCTTTGGTCAGAGGTGAAGATGCAGATGAGTGGGATACAAGTGGTAAGGATTATGTTAATTTTAGTGAAAAACTTCGGGGTCCTGTTGGATACAAGGCAATATTTATGCCTACTCCTGGCCTGGTACCCTTTGCACCTCCAAGGTCGACACCACCAGCTTCAACCCCACCAAATATTGTTAAAAAGGCTGCTAAATTGCCTTCTCAAAAGAGCACCAGTTCTGGAGTCACAAGGAGGTCCACAAGATTGAGTTCTCACCTTGCTTAATTTATATGTGACTATTTGTTAAGCTTTAAATTATGGTATTAGCTTTTGCGTAAGACAAGCTTTAAGACATGGTACTTATGGTTATCAGCTTTTTTGTATGTTATTAATCTACTACTACGGTATTATGGAATGATATCCTTATTTTATCTCTGTGTTTTTATGGTGTTTGCTATGGGAAATACAATTTTAGATTATACAAAAGATGTCATTGTACAAAAGATGACATTACATAAGACATATAGGTGGCAGTACATTGTCTTACACATCTAAACATTACATTACATTGTCAGCACATTACTTTTACACACCTTCTAATGCTAAACATCCATTATATCGAAACATAATTAAAAAACTACATCGAATGGTCATAAGTGTCGTAATCCTCAGCTACATTGTCAGGCATAATCGAGGTGAGTGCCTTACTCATCATCACACCAAAGACCATGAACATTGCAACCACAGTGAAAGCTTGCTTAATTTTCAGATTTTCCATTTTGGCTTCGTGCCCCTCTATCATACGATCCAACCTGCGCCTGTACTTCTCATGCGTCTCAAACAAACGATCTTGCAACTCTGTGATGGCCTCTACAGCACGAGCTCCGAGTGGTGGATCAATCCACTTACGATATGCACAAGTATCAGTCCCACACTCCCTATACCTCCGACCAGCATTGTCCCCGTACCAACGAGTCTTCACCACACTCATTTCATCACAATCACAAATAAGGTCAAATACATCATCAACTTCAGCCATGTTTTGTGCCATTTTTCTGTTTGGGTGAAGACATAGACATACAAGAATTGCGGATACATAACAGTAGTTGACATTTTTAAAATTAGGGGATGAAAACATAGACATACAAGAATTGGATACATAACAGTAGTAGACATGCAAGAATTGGATACATAACATTAGTAGACATACAAGAATTCGAGCAAAACATTGAGATTATCTACACTTCGTATATAGTCAGGGTATACAAACCTTGCTTTAATGCTTTACTCGAGCGCCTACTCCAAGTCGATTGAACCAATTTCAATGAAGATGAACTCCGGTCGCTTTCTAGGGGTCTCCCCCAAATTATGGAAGCTTCAATTCAACGGTAATAAATATAAGTGAATTGCAGTCTTTCTTATATTTTTAAAAGAAAAGAGTTGTTGCCATATCAGCTGCCATGTGTGTCCACGTGTATACACGTATTAGGTGACATTGCAGTCAAGCAGGTCCCGTTAGGTCAAACAATAGAGTTAACGTTGATGTCCTCACTGGCTACTAGAATGGTACACATGAGACGCCGATAACTAGAGTGAGCGATTTGATACCAGCCCCCCCCCCCCCCACTTCAGTGAGCACTTTGAGATTTAACCCTATCAATTTTAGACTAAAACTAAACATTTGAGTTTAAAAATGTAAAAATATGTATGTAATATATAAAAAAAATGAGCTATACACCGCAAGGACGACTTTCACATAATATTAATAGTTTCATAATATGTTTTCGCCTTACGTATATATCGATTATTTATAAATGTACTCTAACTAAGTTAAAATCATGTTGTCTATGTTATATATTGACAATTTTCAAAAATATTTATTTATTTTATACTCAAATGTTCAATTTGATAAAGTTCTTTCATCAAAAAACAATTTATTATATGCTCAAATGTTCAATTTGATAAAGTTCCTATCACGTCATCGAAAATCATATTAATATTTTAACAATTAAATGTAATCATGCGATCATTATCGTATGGATATTTATCCAAATTTTATGAAATTTAATCAAGTTATAGAATATCTGGTTAATGTAATTGGTATGTCATATTACAAAAATACTATTAAAATATGAGATAAAATCGAAATATTATCTTTTCGAATTTTAAATTACAAAATTATCTCAATATATAAACAATTTCGGGCGAGAAATTATTGCAGTGCCCGTGCCTCGCACGGGCTTTTACGCTAGTTACTATCAAAGCACAAAAGATTCTAAACAACCCCAATTAGTTTCTTGAAAAATAAAGAAGAAATCTTGGCAATAAAACTTGCACCCATTTTAAAATCTTCTTCATAAAATCCAATCACTTGTGATTTTAAACAAGTTCATACACAAATTGTTATAAATGGGATTAAGGGTCTTCTTTGTACAAGAATCTTGGGTATGTGTATTCTTTCTGGAAAATATTTTGATGCTAAAATTTTGCTTTTTCAGCTTGATGGCCTCACCTTGGAATTGGATATTTAGAGGGTTAACTATGATGGAAAATCGAATTTATTTTTTTTAATTTTTTTTTTAAAATTTTGTAACTTTCTTAATATTTTAATTTAAAATTTCATCTAACAAATTTAAAATAGAAAAGGCATTTTAATTTATAAAAAAAGGGAATTCAAATTTTTAGGAAAAACATTTAGTTTAAAATTTCAATTAACATATATGAAATGAAAACGACATTTAAATTTAAATCAAAAGAGAATTTGAATGTATTGCGAATAAATTTTATTAAAAAATATATATGATCCACTTTGTATGGTTCTTTTCTGAAAGAGTTCAAGTTCATATGACTTCATCACACCATATAATGTTTCAAGAGAAACATTGTTCAAGTCTCTTCCTTCTCTGATTGTTGTAACTCTGTGTTCAAGATGCTCAGGAAGAGTGAACAAGAACTTAACATTGATTTCTTTCTTTTCATAGAACTTAACATTGATTTGTAGTTCAGCTAGAAGTTTGCTGAACCTTTCAAACATTTGTGTTAGTTCTTCACCAGGTTTTGCCATGAAGGCTTCATATTGAGATACAAGAATTTGTCTTTGATTTTCTCTAACCTCTTTACTTCCTTCGCAGAGTAATTCGATTTTATTCTACATCTCTTTGGTTGATGTGCATCCAATGACGTTCCCACACATAGCTTTGTCCAAGGTGAGAGAATCAAGCAAGATGAGTTGCACATAATCATCCAGAGCTACCTTTTTTTTCTGGTTCTAAGAATTCTGAAGGTTTCTTGGCCATCCAGTGTGCTGCAACAGTGACACCATTCACCGTCGAGGCTGGAATTTCCTTCTGAGGAACAAAGGGACCATTCTCGAGGATTCCCATGTAGTGGATTTGCAGCTTTGATAAACAACAAGATCTTTCTCTTCCATATGTTGTAGTTCTCTTTATCAAAGGCTGGAAGCTTGATACTACTTGACTTCTGTGTACTCGTCATGATCTCAAATTTGTATGTCAATTTGTTGCTCTGATACCAGTTGTTGGTCCTTGAGTATTGCAGAAAGGGGGGGGGGGGGGGTTGAATGCAATACTGATAAATTACAATTTCTATTTCAACAACTAAAACTAAGATTAAGATTTATCAATAGAAGAAATGCAAACGTAAGTAGATTACTTAAGCTATTCTCACAAAATAAATGTTTTACTTATTTTGCAAAGTGACAAACTTGAGAAAAATAGGTTTTTCTCAAGTTTCAATTTCTTGAGTTCTTACAGACTTATAATGAGAGATAGTCTATATATCTTACTTCTATCTCTTTCATCACGGGTTTGTGGAGCTGCTGTCGTTTTCTTGTGGCAACTCCTTACAACTTGCATACCCATGTGACTTTCCTAAATTGCTATACAATAAGAGTTATCAGTACATAAAAAGCAATCTAGATACATTCTAAATTAAGCTAACACAATCCCAGTAGATGTTGATTTGATATACTCTCGAATTGGTAAGCTTTGTCTTGTTATCTCTCAAGCTTTTGTCGTAGTCTTTGCAGGTCTGATACAATATTGGGATACTGCAACATGCCTGTTTCTTGAACATCTAGTATGTCACATGTTTGACTGGGTAGATCCCCAATTCAAAATGACTCCCTTTGAGACAGTGACCTGAACTGCCAAGTTTGCTGTCACAAGAATGTGTTTTTGGTGACAGTATGAACTTCCCGTCAATGTTGCTGTCAGGAGTTCCAAACTTGCTGTCAGGGTAGAAGAATGTTGCTGTCTTCAGGCTTCCGCCAATGTTGCTGTCAGAGTGGATATGTTGTCATGACTTGCAACATGCTGTCTTCTTGTAACCTCATTGTCAATTATATGACAATAACTTTTATTCTTGTTGTCGACATGTTGTATTCCTTGAGGCTTGAACAAATGAATGAACTTCTTCCAAGATATACACACAAAAGTAAACTAATTGGTTACAAGAACATACTCTGGCCGTGACAGTATGTTCTACTTAATAAAATTAAGCATTACTAAACATAAAATTAAGTTGTCTCTAAGCTATCACCCATAAATCCTAACAGTTAGATCTAATATAAAAAAGTATTTGATTAATTGTAGGATTATATTTAAAAACTAAAAAGTGTATTTTATTAATAGTAGAATTATATTTGAAAACTAAAAAGTGTATTTTGATAATATAAACCATAATTGAGTTTTCTGTATTAGATAAGATTCTGTATGTAAAAATTGGTAACTTTCTTTTTTCTTTGATTTATGAGTAGTTCCGGTTTGATAATAATTGTTAAACTAGATTTTGAGATATCGATTCATATTAGTTACATTATTAAAAAAAATTCAATATAATGCTCATGTGTATACTATGGTCAAAAATCATATCAATTATGTTATTAAAAAAATCTCAATGTAATGCAAATGTATATCATTGATAACAATAATATACATGCACATATGTTAAACGTAAGAGAAATGATGTACATGAATTTATATTACAAATTTTACTCTGGAATTTACAAGTGAAACGACTTAGTTAATTATTATTAACATAACATTTTTTGAAGGGACATATAATTAATTCATCCAAATTATATTGTATTACTTTACATATAACAAATATAAAAGGACAATATTAAATATTATTAAAAATTGAGAGTTTCATATTTATTAACGATAATTTCAAATATAATACTTATAGAGAAAAATGATCATGAGGTTAATCTCACCATACTTTTCCTAAGATCACAATACATGTAAACAAATCATTCTAATCATCTATTGTTAAATATTTACCTAACATATATTTTGATTTATTTATAAATTAGAAAAGTGGAATAATTAGATAGATGTTATAATACACTCAAATGATCAGTTACCACCTCATGAGTCCGGATCTTTATTCTCATATTCATAATATACTAACAAAAATTTTGAGTTTCGAATCACCATAATAACATATTAAAATTACATATTTCAAAAATTAACAAAGAAATTAAAATTTTGAATAATATAAATTTGAATAAATACACATGAAATATATGTCTTTTGTAAATGCAACACGAAATAATTTATCCAAAAATATATCCTTACACTCCCTCCATCCTATCCAATTGTTAACAATTTGGTGGGGGCACGAAAAACTAAAAACAAAAGGGAAAAAAGAGTGGGTAAGTTGGTGGGATTTGTTAAAATTAATGTAGAAAATATACTAATTTATGACATGCTAATAATTGGATGAGACATCTTAAAAAACAAAGTGTTGACAATCTGTTGGAACAAAGGGAGTATATTTCATCCATTATTTTGGTTGTCACGATACAATAACATAAAAAAAAAATAAGAATAGTTAAACTTAAAAATTAATAGATGATAATCGTGAGATGTTCGAACTCCATCAACGACTTATGAAATATAAAAATTAATATTTTTATCTCTAAATATATTTTTAAAAAAGTCCAGACTTTTGATCGTTAAGGGACAATAATACTACAAAAAAGTAAGTATCATTGGATTTTAAAATAAATAAATTAGAACCGTTTAATATAATGTCACGTAATATTTTATACATTAATATTAAAAAGTCCAAGATTTGAAATTCGCCAACAATATATTAAAAAAATTATATTTTAGTATTATAAAAAATAAAAAAAATATAAATACTAATAAAATTATGAATTAATATAATAAAAATTATTAAAAAAATAGCCGTTAACAAAGGATCACTGTAAAAATTGGGCACCAAGTAACATTTAATTAGAACATGAATGTGACAGCTGTGTTTTCGAAAAAATCGGGCATAAACATCCGGACAATCACTTAGAAAGTTCATAACAATACTTACATTACACACAAATTCACAACACAACCCCCCTAATCTAAGAACCCTAGATAATTGCGTGGAGTACACACGGACTTGGCCTTATATAAACAACGAGGGTTAGACTGATATCATATCATATCATATATCGGGAGTTTAGAGAGAGAAAGTAGAGAGTTTAGAGATAGAAAAGGAGGGAGTTGAGAGTTATAGTTTAGAGAGAGAGAGAGAGAGAAGATGGATGATGGATTGGCATGTCCGCCTCTTGAAGACTTCGACTTGGACTTCAATTTCAACGAGACTTATAAGCTAGATGGTTTTTTTGATGATTTGTTGTTTGAAGATGAAGCACAAGAAGGGTCAATTGATGTTGGTGCTCATTGTTTCGAAACGAATTTAGGAGAGGCAGGCCCAGTTCTCAGCCAAGTTATGCATGAGGAGAAGAGTAATGCTGGGACTACTCAAGTTGCTGGTGGGATTAAAAAGAGGACTTACAAAATTACTTTGGTGAATAAAAAGAGTGATCATTGTTATGGAAATTTTGGCAAAGGAAAAGAGTTGAAACTGAATTTAGATAAGAAGAGAAAAATCATGCAAGCTGATTATGATTCGAGATTGGAAGCTACGACGCATAATTTGCGTGCGTCATATGATCGATTGAGAGAAGCTAAGCAACAAAAACGGATTCAGGTAATTGATTTTAGAAAGGTAGTAATGGAACAGCCAAGAAGGTCAAGTTGCAAGGCTCCATCAAAACGGCAAAGGCTGATGGCAATGGGGACTCGCAAAACCAACAACAAGTTCCATCCAGCCATTTATTAGCCTCGATGTATACTAAAAGTAGGGCACTCTTTTTCCCACGAGGCGCTTCTTCTATAAAAAACAAACTGTGAATGTAATAGGTTATCGATCAAGTGTATGTACATTTACCTGCCTGGATCTTCTCTTCTCCACTTGTCAGGAAAATCAGACCATCTTTCCAAATTATGTGTTAGTTTTCAGTTCATTTAAGATGTTCAATTGCTACAGTGTCTGTTATCCAGATATGGCTTGATGTACTATATTTTTTTAGATAAATGTTTTTGCCTCATTTTAATAACCTACATTGCAATCAACATTATATTAAGAGTAATTTCTTTTCTGTTTACCCGTTAATCGTTATTAGAAATTAAATTGTTTCAAGGTAAATGGTTTTTTAGCGACACCACATAAGCTATTTTCGGAACCCTCCGTACCTTGTTTGCAGGTGGAGGTTTTAATATTTCCCCACTGAAACCTCGGAATGGCAGGCCAACAACACAAGTGCAGCATCTTATGCAAATTGATCTAAAAGGGTGGGGAGGAGGTTATGCATCATCATTTCAGAAAAATTGTCTGTTTCAGATGTTAAATAGTGTTGCTGGTAAGTCTTCATAGTATGCTCAACTTTAAGTTGTCAACAACTGGAATGTAACTTATGGTAGTTCTTCTGTTTAGTCCACTAAGCCTTTTGTTTTGGAATATCTATTAATTATACCAATATAGTAACTTTTTTATGTGGGTTTTCATATATCTGCTCCTCTTTAGATTTGTCGCATGTAACGCCGGCTACATTAACTGAAGAGTATAATTTATATGTTGAATTAATTACCAAGAAAATCAATAATGTACCCAACAGATATTTTGTTATCTATATTTGTGTTTCCCTTTGTCTTTTTGGTATTTATATCTAAGTGTGTGAAATTGAGGAACACAATCTTAACATCTATACTGAATCTTTTTCTTGCCACATTTTGTTGGATGAGCACTAGGATCTGACAAAAATAACAACATTTGACCTAATTAGTCTAGACAACTTCCAGATGTTACTATTGCAGAGAAGTGTAATTGTTCAATTTTAACAGTACATGTTACCGATATTACTATTGCAGAGAAGTACAGTGTTAAAATTTGACACCATTGTTTAAGTTTTTGTAGCCATTGCTGGTAACACCGGTCACCAACAGTTATTCATGGACAACATGACAACATGATGAACACCTATTAAGGAAAATTTGGAGTTTAGTTTAAATTTTTGAACTGCCATTACAATTTGGAGTCTAGTTCCAAAGTGCCCACAAAATGAGGAGTTAGCGAGACTAAAGATCGATCTTGAATAAGTTTGGAGATGAGTGGTTCAATTGTTGAAAGGTGAATGGAATTTGGAGCTTGAAAACAAAGTTTTTTTTTCCTTTTACGGTTGCTGTTGCAAAATGGACATTTAGAGGATGGATTTCTAAAAAGTGAATTAGTCAGTCACATTGTTGTAATCTATTAGCAGAAGATGTGTGGTAGTTTCCTTCTTATTTTTTCACTAACGTCTTGTATGTAGTCATATTAAAACTTTATGACTTCTTGCAGAAAAAGTCCATGAAGTATGTGTTATCTGGATTTACATGATATGTAGCAGAAAATTGCATCAGGTAGTTTACTAATCCACTTCTGTGTACTAACTAACATGTTTCATTTATTGGCTTTTACCATCCATATAATTATGTCAATTTGTCATTCGCGAAGCTTATAGGAAGTGACATTGATACTGCCAAATTCCCTAAACCTTTTTGTAGTATTGTGTTGATGATGACTGACTAGTCAAATACACTGCCATCCAGTTTAGCTTATTGATCTATTAGTTTTTTACACTGCCTTCTCCTTATTACAGCACGAATCTCTTCTACTACAACAGCCACTGTTGCAGCAAGAAAAGAGCCCGCAACTTGAGAAGCTTAAAGGCTTTAAGAGTATGCTCAAGCGTTTATATTATTATTACAAATTTCAAAGAGCAATATACAAATCGGATACAAGGATGAATTGGGCTCTTAGCAAATCCGAGCATTCTTAACTCAAACAGGCCTCAGAAGCCTATTGTTCCCATTCAGCAAGAGCAGTCACTTCCCCCACCACATGCACTCCATGCAGCAGTCACAACCAGCACAGTCTCAAATGACTCAACTGTAGCACCATGAAATCAAATGAATTCCCAGATGCAATCACGGAATCTACAAGGCTCAGGGGTAACAATGCAGCAGAATGTGGCCCTAGCCAATCTGCAGCACAATCCATCTTCTCCTTTATCCAGGCTTTCCAGTGCACAAAGCTGTATGATGAATTCACTACAGCCAAGTTCTGCTTTGGGTCCAGGACAGAGTGACTCTGTGAATTCAGTGCAGCAAGTTGTTACTGGGCCTCTCCAACAAAATCCCATGAGTGTTCCTCAACAGGCATATGTAGACCTTATTTCATCACAAAGTGGAATGAATTGTCCACAGGCGAACCTTAATTTCCGCAGCAGCATCTGAAGCAGCAAGAACAGTTGCTGCAGAACCAGCTTAAAGCTATTTTAGGACCGCCAAATGCAACAAAAAAATCAGCAGCAATTTAAGAAAACAAAGCTGCAGCAGCCAGCACAGATGCAGTCAAACTACTCACCAGTAGTTGATCATAATGTCTGATTCTACTGACTGGAAGACGAGATACAACTGGGTGTTAAATCCTGCACATTTCAACAACTTCCCTCAGAAAGTCAGCGGTTTGCATATCGTCAATAGTTGAAGCCAGGAAATCAGTTACCAATTTCTTCACCGCAACTACTGCGGCCTGCATCATGACAAATTTCTCATCATGGATCTCCTCAGTTGATCAACAAAGTACGCTCAATTCTCTCAATAAAGTCGGTATTCCTTTGCACACAAATTCACTTTCTATTGTGCCATCTCCTTAAACTCAAGCTCTTCCCTCACCCGTGTTAGGAGAATCAGAAAAGGTTATTTCTGTCATTTCATCTTTGCCCTAAGCTGGTAATGGTGGACACCAAACAACAGGTACATTGGCCCAATGCCTTGTTATAGGGACTCCTGGGATATCAGTGTCACTGTTGCTGGATGAGTTTACTAGTCCAGAAGCCCATCGTGCCATCCCAGCCATAGTTGTCTCTGGCATGTCAAATGCGACAAATGAGCATCTTGAATGTTTGATTAAAGTGGCATGTCCAATTCAGTTTGGTATTACTATGTGGTGCACAAAAAGTTCCTGCAGATTTTAAACTATTATATTGTAGTACTATTTGATTTACAGGTGAATTCAATGTCATCAAAAACTTTGACTGCTTCTGCTTGTGAAATTGGATCTGTCGTCGGTATGATTGATAATATAGCAGGATCCTCTCCAGGTTATAGATCAAGGGCTGCTGTTGGTAAGAATTTGGTTGAGATGACCAAGTGCCTTCAACAGGCAAGAAATTTTATCAACTTCAAAAAATTAAGCCACCTTCAAATGTTTTATCTTCTACAGCAGCATAAATGACAGTTTCAAGCAATTGAATGGTTCAGATTTGTTTGACTTGGATTTGCTAAGAAACCTCGTTTTGAGGTATTAGCTCACCTGATTAACTTTCATTAAGATACTTCTTTGTGGTTATGAATACAGCTTTAAAATGGATAGGAAACATATTGAATTTTTTTTTTGGGGGGGGGGGGGGGGGGGGTGTTGTAGATGAATCATTTAACGAATCCACACAGTTTCTGTTCATCTAGTGTATAACTTGTTTCTCTAATTATTCAGGTTAAGTTTCAAATTGTATTTATCTTGATTTAGCTTAGTAGATGGCCAGCTTGATTTAGCAAGTCTTGCGAATACAAGCACATTCTAATTAATCACCTACCTCATTTTTACTATAATCTTTACTCTTGACGTGCATCTCTGAATTCCTGGTACTGAATTTTGTTTCAATCAACTTGTATTTGTATATATAATAGCTGTTGGTTGGTATTGCCTGTTATTGACATCGCTTTATTTTTGAATTTGTTTTTACTGTTTTACCGATTGACCATTTCTTAAATTCTTACTCATTTTTATGCGCCTTTGAAGCTTCTAAGAGCATGTTTCTCTTTCACAAATGATAGTGAATAAAAATTGATTTTTATATGTTATGTTTCTAAGAGCGTTTTATGCTCAAAAGCATGGTTTCCGATCCTTAAAAGAATATAAATTAATTATGTTACCGACTCATGCTGTACTTTAGCAACAAAAATGGTTATTTGCATTTACACTTGAGAGAACAAGTTCTAGTAGCCACTCAAATAAGGTGCTAAACCATCCAGGGTTGTGTGCATTTATACAGTACTAGTTTATGGTAGTTGCTAAATGTATTATTATATCTTGAAGTATGTATTTAAATCTACATTAAGGTGTTGTGTGTCCTAGCAAATTGGCCTTTGTATGTTGTTTTGTAACTGATTATGAGATGAGTTTATCTTCCATTTGTGGCAGGTTAATCATGCCCTATTAGAAGAAATAAGGGAAATAAATCATCCACTTATAGATACTGTGGTAAATATCAGTGATGAAGATGCGGATCCAACTATGACGGCTGCAACCAAAGAAGATGGTGAAGGAACAGTAGTTAAGTGCTATAGCTCTTAGTCCAAACTTGAAGTCGCATTTGTTTCCTCCCAAATGGTATTGTTTAATCTTGAAAAAGTTATATTATTAATAGCCTTATGCATCAGTTATTATCTTTTAACCAATTCTTCGTGTATTGCTGTATAGTCACTGATTCATGCCATAAGGTTGCTCGTTGCTCTTTCCAAAAAATTATCCAATTGCAGCCCTGTCCTCTTGGACAAGTTCCCAGTTGAAGTCTGGTAAGGATAATGAGAAGTTAAATGTTTTGATATGTTGTATGACTCTCTATGCTATCATTTCTCGAGGGCATTCCACATTTAACCATTCTACATAGTTTCAAGTGGATTTCTGTAGTAAAAGTTCTCATATAAGTCTATTTATATGTTATTTAATTATAAGCAATCATTCAGGATATAATTTAGTATGATGAGATCTCTCTTAATATATACTGTATTATATAATTTGCATAAAAAACAAACAAATAAACTAGTTGGATTCAAGCCGACATGGTGCCAGCTCAACCCGTACAGTGCTGTTAGAGGTAAAATATTATGTATAAATAATAATAAACCAGACAGGGTCTCGGATTAGGAATTGCTTATTTGAATCCAAATTCATTTATATATATTAATTTGGGAGGTTGTGGATTTTGTAGAGTTATGTGTTCAATACCTATTTTAAAATAAGTGACGAAGTAATTTGGAATGAAGAGAGTATTTTGAGTTACGAGGTTATAGATTGGAATCTCAAACTTGTTCTATTTTGATTGATTTTCACGGAAACATCAACAGATAAAACTCCACCGCCACTTATCATATGTTATCATTGAAGATCTAAAAGCATCACCAGCCATAAGAACAGCAGAAGGAATAGGATTATTGAAAAACAGTGAGAAACCTGTTAAATGTTTTCACCGAAAAGGTGGCACCAGCATATCTGGTAGCATCAGCACCAGCCATACGATTCGAGATGAAGCACCACTATCGATGGAGGCAGAAGAGAAGAAGAAGCGAACACCAGGTTGTGAATCTGATGGGAAAAAAAGGAGTGTGCTGCTGCTGCTGCCGGATGATATAATTCACTATAAGATACTGACTCAACTGCCAGTAAATTATATACTGCGATTCAGCTTGGTTTGTAAATCCTGGAATTCGCTTTTTAAAAACTCTGAATTCCTAAAATCTCATCTTGCTCGTCTACATTCCTACCCCTGCAAGGACAACGATGATGCAGATCTTATTATAGCTAAGACAGAAGCTTTCACTTAGGGAATACACATTTTCTTCCACACCAATGCAATTAAAGTCCTTGTCCGCCACTTTATGGCTTATTTCTTGGTTCCATAAATGGTTTAGTTTGCATGTCTTCCAAGAATAGGAAGTATGTTCCGTTTGTGGAACCCAGCCATCGCTCAACTAAAGCAATTCTTTTTGCCATTTCAACATCCTAAGGATTGTGAACACCTTCTTGGAGGACTTAGTTGGGATCATATGGGAAACGATTATATAGTGGTGTTAGTGTGCCTGCCATGATACTTTAAGCTCTTCTCCTAGGCAACTTCTGATTTACTTCACTAATTCAGCTACTTGGACTCAACTGCAGCTTATGCCTGATTCTGTGTTGCCCTGGACGTATTTATGTAAACATAACTATAAGGCCTCCCTCTACCCTTGTCAAGGGAATCCCTTACTGGAGATCCAAACACTCTTTGCTTTTGCCTGGAAAGAAGCGTCGACGTAAGTTCACTTCTGCCTGAAAATCATGAGTTTAGAGAATGGATTTCCAAAAATTGAACAAGTCAGTCACATTGTTGTAATCAGTTAGCAGATATGTGGTAGTTTCCTCATTTTAGTAATCAAATAAATTCATGTCGATTTGTTAAATTGTTGTCAAATCATTAACTTATTATTTCAATATATTTAAAATTATATCCATTATACCCCTTAAATACACTAATATTAAACCACAATCTCTAGAAATGTGGCGCTAGATAACAAAATAATGTTCATCCTGCAAGTAACAAGTTCTATTATCCCTCTTATCCTAACAATTTAACAAATTTTCTATCTATATAAACACCATCTGCTTTCGTCTAATTCTTAAATAAAACCTCAAAATCTGTTTTACTCATTCAGAAAACTCATTACGCTTGAGTCTTGAATAATTAAGTATGGAAGTACAACATACTGATCCGTCCTCTAGTGCCCCTACCGTCGCCAACCATAAAATATGTAGAAAGATTAAATGCTTCCTACTAATAGCATTACCGATTGCAATTGCTGTTTCAGTCGGAGAACACATGTTGTTTCATCGGTATTGAGCTTCCGAAATTGGAAATCAATTCATTAACAGTCTGCAACTTCAACATTTCAACTCGTCCCAATCAGATTTCCGCAGACTGGAACGTCAAGATGAATCTCAACAGCATGGATAAACATGGGTATCTTAACTTTTCTGGTATAGCCGTTTCGATAAATTACAATGTGTTACAAGTTGGGCTGACTAATTTTATGTCGTTTGATATTAATCCATATAATTCTACCAAGCACTTTGACCAAGATTTTTTCGGATTGTCGGGGTTTAATGATGATTCAATAATCAGTGGTATCCGTGGAGACATCAATGCTGGTACTGTAACATTTGACGTACAATTTGAAGTTTCTGTGAGAAAATGTCTCAGAGGAAGTTGGGTTGATCAGCTGGGGTTTGTACTTGATTGTAAAAAAGTGGAGTTATTTTTCGGATCCTCGGATAAATCGAGGGCACAGATGTTGAATAGTCCCCGCAAATGTAAGTTTAAGCAAGATTACTAGAGTTCCCTGAAGTATATACTGGTTTTTATCACGTATAATAAAGACTTTGGTTCGATGAGACATGTGAATCAGAGCAAAAAAGACTCAAGATTAGCTCTGTTTCCTCAAAACTAATACGAACTGCACTTGGCTACCATCCCTCTTATTCCTAACTACTATCAACGTTAGAATATGTATCTAGTTATCTCTATAAATATGGTCTCTACCTTACTCTAATTCTTAAGGCCTGCTAAAGTAGAATTGTTTTTAGCGTTTACATATTCAGAAAACTGATCAGTCTTGATATAACTATGAAGGTCCACCCTATAGATCCTTCTTCTAGGGCCCCTGCAATTGCCAACACAATCCAAAGATCTAACTGTCTAGGTCCCTCTTGCACATTGCTAACCATTACGGCAATAGTAATAGGCATAGCTCTTGCGTTTCTTGCTCGTTTTCTAGTATACATGGCTGTGCAACCGTATCTTCTTAGAAGTAATTTTATTCCGGGACTCGAAATTAAATCATTAACAGCGTCTAACTTCAACATCTCATCCCGTCCCAATCAGATTTCTGTGGACTGGAACGTCAAGATGAATCTCAAAGCCGAGAATGAGCATGGATATCTCAGTTTTTCGAACATCACTGTTTCGATATATTACAATGTGTTACAAGCTGGGATGACTGATGTTATGCCGTTTGATGTAGTTCCACCTAATTCAACCAAGCACTTTGACGTAACGTTTTCAGGATCGTCAGGGTTAATTATTGATTCTATAATCAACGACATCAGAGGGCGTATTGCTGCTGCTGGTACCTTAACAATTGATGTCAACTTTGAAGCTTTTGTGAAGAAATCTTATAAAGGACACTGGACTGATCACTTGCAGTTGAAGTTCTATTGTAAAAAGATAAACCTATTTTTTGGTTATTCAGATGTATCACGGGCGCAAATGTTGAATCCCTCCCACAAATGTCGAGTTGCGGAAGAAGATTAATTTGTCAATATATTCACACCGGTACTTGTAACTCTCGTGTTTTTCAAGTTAAATGTAAACAATTGACGGGACGGAGGGAGTTTACATTTATTATCTTAAAAAAATTGATAATTAAATTTTAAAAATAGATGATATGAATTTTTCAATAATATAATTTTTTATTTTCTTCAAATATAAAATAGATATAAACTTTGATTGAATGATCAATTTGACTATTCAAAAGTCAAACGGGACAACACTAAGTGAGTGTTAAACACCCCAAGGAGATTCGAATAATTCAAGAAAGATATAAATACATATTACAGTAGAAGTAGATTTCTACTGGACGATTCAATAAATCCGAACACACAGCTGCTCATCATTTATAATTTTATCTACGTTGCAGATTCATAAAACCTCTTGAATTTGAGGATACACGACCATAGGAAAAGGACTCCTGCAAGAAACACAATTGTGTGAAATAAACTTTTTGAAGAATAAAACTAAAACTACAAGTTTGATTTTCTATCCAGATCTCCTCTATATCTCATTGCTTTTGAATTCTAGCAGTGAGGTTCACCCTTCTCAATAATTTAAAGAGTATCATGTTCCTGAGGTTACCTCAGGGAGTTACCTGAGGCAATTAAAAATTTTCCATACAAATACAGGCCTGTATTATTGTAATTTCAGAAAGATTAACATATTTACAAAATTGCCATCAGTTTTTTGTACTTGAAAATAAGTTTATCTCAGGTAATCTTCCTGAGGTAACCTCAGGATCTTTTTTCTCTAATTTAAAACTATTTGTAAATATTTTACTCGTAATTATTTTTGTTAAAAATATAAAAGGTAACTATTAATTTTTTAGTACATATAAGTGTGAATAAATTAAAAGTAATGTTCTTGATATTAAGTCGAAAGTCCATTTTTAAGTTGAAGAGTGGATCACAAGCTCTTATATAAAATCTCCGCCGATCTCTGATACTATGTTGATCATGTTGAATAACTATTTTATCTAAAATTTTAAAATATTAGAGAAAGTCCTAAATGAATCTTATATTATTTTTCAATACTTGTCAAAAAAAATTAAAAATAATATTAGAGATATCAAAAATAAATTTCAAATTTATTTTCAAACTACACATAATACGAAGAGTATAACCCATGCAATTAGAATCAAAGAGCAACTCCAACAAACTGTTTTTACATATTTTTGAAGTTTGAAGTATTAGTGTCTTCACTACACACTTAGTTAGAGCATCTTCAATCACAAATAACCCTTAGTTAAAATTAGATAAAATATGTCATAAATCTATACTATTATATTAAAGACGAAATATTGAAAGTTTTGTAGTCTGGTCCTAAAACATTTTGTAGTCTGGTCGCTCTATTCATAGCCGTCAAATATTTCTGATCAAATCGATGAGAACAGTTAGATAAAATATTAAAATTATTATATAGAATATCTTTTCTATTTTTCCTAAATAAAACATCTCATTTTCCAAAAATATCGTAGGCAGTTTCATTTAATAAAATAACATAATAAGGTTATAATTGCTAATAACTAACCCATTACCTTTTTTAGCCAAAGTGTATATTCTTTTTTATATTTTCTAACTAAAATTTTTGCTTTTCTATTTTTCCTAAATAAATATCTCATTTTCCAAAAATATCATGAACAATTCTATTTAATAAAATAAAATAATAATATTATAATTATTAATGACTAACCGATTAGTTTTTTCTTCCAAAACATATATTCTTTTTTATATTTTCTAACTAATATTTCTCTAAACTAAAACCTCAAAAATATAACGGGCTATTTCATTTAGAAGCATAAAATACTAATATTATAAATACTAATAATTAACCAATTACCTTTATTAGTCAAAGCGTATTTTTTTATATTTTCTAACTAAAATTTATCTTTTTCTAAAATGATGACAAACGACATTTATCTACTTGTCTATAAGTTTTGTTGTCGATTTGGAGGGTCCTCATATTTTGGTCACTCAATTCACAACTCTTAGATCTTTTTGATCAAATCGATGAGAACCGTTGGATAAAATCCTAAAAATCATTATATAGAGTACCTTTTCTATTTCTCAAATTAAAACATCTTATTTTCCAAAAATATCACGAGCAATTCCATTTAATAATATTAAATAATAATATTATAATATCACAAGCAATTCCATTTAAAAATAAGGAAAATAAATTTTTTTGTCCTTAAACTATATGTTATTTTTTGTTTAGGTCCTTGAACTATAGGAAAAAAATATTAAGGTACCTAAACTTTCAAATTTTCAGATTCTCGTCCTTCCGTCCAAATTTGACTAACGGACGTTAGTTAATGCTGATGTGCCAATTACATGAAAATAAAAAATTCTCGGAATGTAGTAAAATTTTGGCATGTTAATCTATGAATGATTACAAGAACATCGGTGGTGAAAGTTTTCGATTTTGAGTTCACTAACATATGGAAATCTGCCGATTTTAGTAAAAAAAATTTGTGTTCTTGAAATTAAAGTGCAGATTTCTATACGTTAGTGAACTCGAAATTGAAAATTTTCACCACCCGTGTTCTTGTATGCAGTAGTAAATTAACATATCAAAATTTTACTTCATTCCAAGAATTTTCGATTTTCACGTAATTGCCACGTCAACGTTTTTGGAGGGAAGGGCGATAATCAGAAAATTTGAAAGTTTAGGTACCGTAATATTTTTTCGTATAGTTGAAGGACCTAAACCAAAATCGGCATATAGTTTAAGAACGAAAGAATTTATTTTCCCTTAAAAATATCATGAGCAACATCTAAATATTCAAGAGTAGTACAGTGAGTCCCAACAATGTCAATCTCCAAAGCAATAGATAATAACGACCCATGTACCATCCGCAACATTAAAAAAGATGTTTTTATGAGTGTTAGGGATCCAAAACTAGAAATTAACTCGTTAAAAGTATCCAACTTGAGCATCTCATCTCATCCTAGCCAGATTTCCGCAGACTGAAACGTCAGCGTGAATCTCAAAACCATGGATGATCATGGATACTACAAGGTTTTGGAGTTGAATGTTTCGATATATTATGATGGACAAATACTTGGGCAGACAAATCTTATGCCCTTTGATATAAGTCCAAAGAACTCTCCCAAGCACTTTGTCATAGAGTTTTCGGGATCTTTGGGAACGTTGATGGTTCAGTAATCAGCAACATTGTCCGGAATATGAATGCAGGTATAGCAAAAATTGATGTTAAAATTGCAGCTTCGCAGGTGAAAATCACTTCCATTAGAGGTTGGTTGAGAGACTCGTGGTGGGATGGATCTCTACCCGTGGGTAGTGGATTGCCGTGATGTAGAGTTGGTCTTTGGAATCTCGGATGTATCCAAAGCGCAGATGTTGAATGGTTCCCACTTCCCACCAATGCAAACTTCACAGATACTAGTAGAGCCGAACTCTTGGCTCAAATGGCTTGCCTTTTGTCTTTGCTTTGTTTCTGCTGCTGTTAGTGTCTTGTTTGTTTCGCTTTTGTTTAATGCTTCAGACGCCTCAAGCCCTCAATAGAGTTTCGGGACAGTCTTTCCTGGGCACTTATGTGTTGAAGGTTATTAAGAGTTACTGGTTTGTGATGTCACGTATAAAAAATTGTAAAGATGGAAACTTCAGAATTCCATGAACTTCAAGCACAGTTAGTGTTAAAAAAATTATCAAAATCTTGGTTATCGCAATTTCAAATTTAAAATATAATGACGAAACATTATTTTTATTTTTTAAAATAGTGATTAATAGCCACTTTTCTAAGAAAAAACCACTACTTTTCCGGTGGCCAAAATCCACTTTTAAAAAGTAATAACCGGCTATCACATTGTAAATTTGAATTTTTGATCATCAAAATGCTATATCAATTAAAGTTCGGTCAGTATTTTCCAATTTACGCTATAAATCATAGAAAGATGTGTTTTGAAATGTGTTGTAAAATCAATTATAAAGATGAAAATGTTCACATAGCAGCAGAAGGACATTATTTTGTTATTTACTTCCACAAATCGGACAGCAAAACTTTATTTTGAACATGTTAATATTGTAATTTAAAGATGTTCACAGATTTGACATGCGCGAATTAGGTTGTGTTAACATTAGACCTTGGACCATGTCGTGTACTTTCGTGTTTTCGTGTATTTAATGTAAAACTCATATTCGACCCGTTTTGGATTCGTGTACTAAATTTGAAACACATATCCAATTCAAAACGTGTCGTGTACTTTACGTGTCGTATTCGTGTACATTAAACAAAAATATAAATTTAATTAAATTAAAATTTATATATTATAAAACTATTTTAATTATGTAAAATTTTATGAAATGTGTATTAAATATGTAATATATACAATTTTACAAAAATTTGTAAATATAACTTATATATATAAATGTATAACTTACTGCTAATTAGTCATGAAACTTTTATTTATTATTCATATATAATTCCTTATATATTTTCTAAGTATGCAATACTATAAATAATATATATTTTTTAAAATTATTTATTTGCTTCATTAATTCGTGTACTTTCGTTTCGTGTCGTGTACCTATTGTGAAAATCCAAACCCGACACTAATTATATTCGTGTTTTTTCGTGTTCGTGTACCAAATTTTTGCACCCAAACACTAATTATCCGTGTCGTGTTCGTACAGTGTTCACGTGTCGTGTATCAAATTGCCAACTCCAGTTAACATTATCGACAAATAAAATTAGACATGTATCGAAGATACAGAGACCCATTAACCCAAAAAAGAAAATACAGAGACCGGAATGGACTCGGACTCTTACAATATACTTATAGATTTACATGTTTCAGATATTGATATTCCAGTTTGATTCAAACAATTAATCATCATATGAGCTTCTGCATCTTGTAATATTTTCGGGAAGTTGCTCAAGTATTTTCCAAGTAAATTAAATAACCATGTCTTTAGCGTCAAAATACAAGTACAACACGTTCCAACATCCTCCAGAAGACAGATACGAAGCTGAGCTCATTCCCGGAACCTGCTCTGATTTTGTTCAGGGGTTCACGGTAGTTTGTGTTGTTGTTCTTACCGTTATAGGAGCCATATGGGTATTTTTTCCGGCATTGTTGTACCCAAAGGATGAAAGTTTTTCGTTGCCTCAAATTAAGATCAACTCTTTCTCCGTCACAGGGTTCAACCTGTCATCCAACCAGGTAACAACTAACGCAGCCACTTCTAAAGATGTCACATATATATGTTATGGTATTATGTATTAGGATACCAAGTATATGAAACTCAACATAGTACTGTATTGATTTTACAAATTAAATTTTGAACTTCTGATTGACCTCAATTACTTTAACCAGGTTTCCGGTAACTGGGACTTTGAATTTGTTGCAGCCAACTACAACCACAATGATGACATGGCTTTTCCGTTCCAATCTATTAATGTCTCGCTTTTGCTCAAAAATCAAGAAGCTCCCGCTTATGTGACGGTTCTTCAGCCGTTTGATTTGGGTCCAAAAAGCTTTAAAACACACATTATTGGAAGTTTTTCTGGGTCATCTCAGTTTCTTGATGAGTCTTCAACAAAAGTTATTGCCAATGAAATAACGACAAATGGAGTAGTGGAGTTTGATGTCAAGCTTGAATCTTCAGTGAAGAACCAGCACTTTGGAGCAGGTTTGTTGAAGGCTTACTGTGGTAGCATGGAATTTTTCATTTCCCTGGATACAGGTACCGGAAAGATGTTGGGTGGCACCGTGGATTGCGATGTGGGGTTCATATAATTTGATTTAGAATTTGCTTGCAACCAGTTCTGTAATTTAGTAGTGAGTTTTCTAGTTTTTATAGAATTTTGTTCTAAGGTTTGAGATTCATCAGAACATATTCATCAGTCAATCAGGTGTAGTCGGACTATAAAACCACTGAAGCGAGAGTTGAACTCAGCAAGTGTCTGCCAGAAGAACAATTTAAATCGTTGCATATCTAGTCCTCTTAGTTGCAATAAACTGGATCAACTCATATTGCCGAGTATCAGAACTACTGTATCACAACTACATCAACTACTGTATCAACTCATATTGCCGAGTATCACAACTACTGTATCAACTCATATTGCCGAGTATCACAACTACTGTATCAACTCATATTGCCGAGTATCACAACTACTGTGCAAAAAAACCTCCAACAAAAAACATCAGCTACTCAAATTCCTGTCAGAATGTAAATATAATATTATGCACCAACTATGAAGCCAATGGGGGACTGCTGCCTCTGGTTATGCCACTATGCTCGAGTGATTATCGTGACACAATTTCACTTGTGCAAGAAAAATGTTAAAAAACTTTGATATCCAATAAAGGGGTTTCAGGAGAGATGGTAAGAACAATAGTATTTAATAAATCAGTTGCAAGAATATTTTCAATAGGTAATGACAAACTTGCTATAACTATTACTTACATGTATATGAACTGTCTTTGTTTTCAGTGTACTAGTACAGCCCAGAATTTGTGGGACCCGTAAGAAGTCAATTAGAAGAACTTTCTTAGTTAACTTCTGCTTCATATTTTCTACTCATATATATACTTATGAAAGATGTATATGGATCATGTTAACAAAACTAGGCTACATAACTAATGAATGAATACAAAATTGAACTCAAGCAAGAAAGCAACATAACAAAGTACATAAAATGGTTATATTAACCAACCTTAAAAGTGAGCACTAAAATCAGTTCTGCAAATCTTGCAAATGGCATCAGGTCCTAGAGATTCTCCATGGGAGTGAAGGGGATAGTCTTGGAGGAAGAATCAACTCGGTATCCGACAAAAATGGATGTGCTAAATGCAGCAAGAGAAAACAGAAATGAGAAGACTGTGGCTGTGTTCCATGAACTTCTTTGTGGTTCCCTGGGAACACCAGTAGGTCCAGTACTGCCCGATACAATATCCAGTGGTATCCAGTCACAGTTGATAGAATAGTGTCCAGATCCATGCCACGGTTTCGTATTCTCTGGGTACCAGAAAGCTACAGAGAATTTGGTTGGCTTGCCAATTGCAAACTGAGCATCCTGCATAAATGAAACAGCTTCAAACTGAATCACAACTTATTTGGATACAAGCCTGGACATGTATCAAGGTAAGCACTTTAAGACAGAGTAACATCGGGTGGTATTATTGTCGTCAATCAGTAATTTTAACCAAACAACATTAAATGGAACGTTTGCTCTGTCAATTAACCGCTGAAAAACACAGTACGTGTCCATACTTTTCGGCATGAAGAAGAGCTACCTATATGGCAAAGTGCACAATCTTTAAACACACACAAGGGTCAGTGTGAATTTTCAAAAAAGCTGAGAAACATTTTAGAGCCTAAAGGCAATCGCCTAAGACCCAACTTTTATAGGCACCAAAAATTGTGTACTCTATAGAAAAATTTTAAAATTATTAATTTTAAATTTTAAACAATAAAAGAATTGTTTTTATGTTTATTTTTGAAGGCCCCAAAATGTAATTTTGCTTATCATTAAGTTAATTATTTATAGATATAAAAATAATTTAAAATACTTCTATTGCATGTTCATTTGAAATTATTATATATTTGCACATATCAATGTTTCTATTTTAATGTTGAATTCTTCAATTCATAAGTACTTTCTTTTTTATTGTTAAACATACTCACACACCCACCTTGTCAAAGACAAGGTTCGACCCTCGACATCCTGTGGAGGGAGTGAGGGAGGCTAGGGAGATACGCTAGACCAAGAGGTCATTGGTCAATTGATAAGTACTTTTAACAAATAGTAGTTCTGTTTATATTATGTTAAAAAAAGATATAAAGAATTTTAAAAAATCTAAGAGAGCTAGCCGTAACTAGTAAAGCAAATAAACAATAGCAATAATTATCTTTAGTTTAAATTCCCACCCTCCAGGTTTTTTTAATAATAATATTAGAAGTCAAAATTATTGTTGGATTTCTTTTTAAGAAATTGAGTTGATTCAGAGTAGGACGCCGAATCCATGACCGAAAAATTGCAGATTTCCCTTGTATATGACATGATTTGAAATAGCTAATGGAGTTTTGATGTAAAATTTATATTTATTTTTAATACACAATCGATCAAAAATGGGTTTGGACAAATTGGAATTCTAGTCGTTTCTTCTTTTACAGTAATTCTGAAGAAAACTGTGGGAAAATTACCAGAAAAACTGTCCAATTTTTAAAGTTCTAGCAGACGTGTACAGTACATATACAACTCTATAAGCAGAAACTAAAATATTATCTGTCTAGCTACAATGTCTTCTTTTGTACTTTTCTTGTGTCTAGCCGAATGAACTCAAAGACGTGCCTTTACCTTTTTCATATTTTAACTAACAAATAAACGTCCGTTTACCGTTT
Source organism: Heracleum sosnowskyi (assembly GCA_030848705.1). NCBI lineage: Eukaryota > Viridiplantae > Streptophyta > Magnoliopsida > Apiales > Apiaceae > Heracleum > Heracleum sosnowskyi. Next base: position 117,795,837 of record CM061236.1, on the reverse strand, counting down.
GCCTAAGTACCTCTTTTCTACGCTATATTTCTACGCGAATTCCCGTGAAACTTTTTATTTTTTGCTAATTTGCTGTGATGAATTTTAGCAAAACTAACCATGTGATACAAAAGAAGTCAAAACCTGTTTTAAACTTGGTTTAATATCACGAATGTAAATGAATTACGTTCAACACCAAAATAGGTTTTGAGCAAAAGGAAATATGTTCGGTTACCTAAAAGAAGATCCACAGCAAAATATGTCCACATGTAAATGAAATTTATTTAAACTTCTGAAATGTGCTTATGCATTATGCATGCATACATACACCACAGAATTCATTGAACTTTATAGACAAGATTTACTTAGGCATAGAAGATTAAAAAAATTAGAAACAAAGTTTTGGGAAGGAAAAAGATGTGGAGGAAGTTTCTAATAGTGAATGGAGCCGTCAGAATAAGCGAAATGTAATTTTGCTTATCATTAAGTTAATTATTTATAGATATAAAAATAATTTAAAATACTTCTATTGCATGTTCATTTGAAATTATTATATATTTGCACATATCAATGTTTCTATTTTAATGTTGCATTCTTCAATTCATAAGTACTTTCTTTTTTATTGTTAAACATACTCACACACCCACCTTGTCAAAGACAAGGTTCGACCCTCGACATCCTGTGGAGGGAGTGAGGGAGTGAGGGAGGCTAGGGAGATACGCTAGACCAAGAGGTCATTGGTCAATTGATAAGTACTTTTAACAAATAGTAGTTCTGTTTATATTATGTTAAAAAAAGATATAAAGAATTTTAAAAAATCTAAGATTTGTTTACTTGTTTTAAAAACAGAACTGCCTATTTACATATGGATAAGTTAATATGTTTGATTGAACTCAATAACATTTAAAATACAGATAAAAAAATAAAAAAATAACAAATTATGTGAGTAAATTACATAACAGTTAACATACTTTTAAATTTACATAACGCAAGTATATACCACATTGTATTAAACGATTCGTCTTTTATTGACACATTTATTGGATATGCAATGATGCAAAACCATCAAGTATTGCTTCATCAAGAATAAAAATTTGAACAAAATTAACAAAAAATATTTAAGATCAATAATGACACATAAAAAGGGAAAAACAATATTGTAAAAAAAAAATTAAATATGAAGATTTAATCGAAAAAGTTAAGTAAAGTTTACTTAATTTGTTAATGCTAAGTATATCTTATTTTGAGATTGAAGGTCTCGAATTTGAATGGCTAGAATTTGCTCTTGAGCCTATTACGACCCTTATCGTTATTCTTCATGTATAAAAGTAAAATTCTAGAATGCACAAAAGACAAACACAAAGTATAGGTTCTCATGAAACGAAGATGCCAAGATAACTTAAGTAAATAAAGAGTAAATTTCGACCTGTTGAAGGTAATCCATTGTTCTCAAAGGCCTTGAAAATTCAAAATAATATGTGCCCTTTTTGTTTGCATCTGCATATGGGCTGTCTTCCTCCACAAAACCTGCTAGACACGACGTACTACATATAAGCTGAAAGGAGTGGAAGTGACCCGGACAAAATACAAGGAGCATGAAAGAGGAGGAGAGAAAAACAGGCAAGCAAGTCGAAGAAACATGTTAGGACACTAAGAGGTTGGCGACAAAATACAAGGAGCATGAAAGAGGAGGAGAGAAAAACAGACAAGCAAGTCGAAGAAACATTTTAGGACACTAAGAGGTTGGCACATATCATTATCAGAAGATATTTGTTTTTATATTAATAGGCAAGCAGCGGTTAGGCAGGGGCCCTTACCCTGATAATCACACACACGCATGTCTCCAATAAGACTCGAACCATCAACATTTCGTTACCAAGAGAAGAGGCATATCCACTATGCTAGGGATTTGTCTTTATATCTTAACTAACTCCAGATTCGGTATAAAAGCTTGGGTGGCAGATCTTTATACGTACGCAATAATAACACTACTGGTTATATAACTCAAGAACATATTACATCGCCTAATCTCTGCGGTGACTTCATCTAATGAGGATTACACTGTCATGGCTCAATGATTGTAACAAAAGAAATGCAGCAAATAAATAAATGATTCTAAGTGATCCATTAAAAACAGCTGACTCACTTTTTATTGATACATTACAAAATATATATTTCTACGAGTTTAGTATTATAAGTATCTACATATATACTGCTCTGGAGAAGATAACCTTTGACATGACAAAGAGTTAAAGAGGATAGAGAGTATCTGTTCTTTCTGGCACCTTAGACTGATCATAATGATTTAATTCTATTCTAATATACAGCACTTCTAGCAGGAATTTACATTTAAGAGGCTGACAACCAGTTCTGGAATGATAATATATATTGGTGTAAAAGCTCAGACATTGAGAAACATGAAATAACAAGCTACCTGAATGAACAGTCAAGCTACTATGCCACCATGCCCCTCTCCAGTCATTCTGTGCACTAGATCTGTTTCCTGATTCAAAGTAAACATATTATATGGGAAAGATAACAGACATTTAGCAACCATCAAATCAGTATGTAACAATAAAGATACCAGTTATGCCATAAACATAGACAGAGGAATCGAGGAAATATACAAGGACCGTGATACTCAAAAAATTTAAGATAGTGACTCTGTAACTCTTGTCAAATATGTTTCTTGAGAAGAACAATATTTTCTAAACCTCAAGATCTGTATGATGGAGATTTTGAATCACACAGAACTACAATCAGTTGATCAGGCTTGGAGATACAGAATACATTGCACAAGCGTGCACACATCAACAATGCAATATGACCAAACATGTACACAAACAACACACACACACATGAGTATACACACACACAGAGGTGGACCTATGTAAATCCGAGAGGGGGCTATAGCCCCCGCTGAGAATTTTAAAATCTTTTTTTTACACTAGAGTTTGAAAATAATAATAATCATTTAGACCCTGATAAATGTCTGTAAAATAAATTTAAAGACATTTGATGATAAAAGAAATCTTATAAATTACTGAAGTAGATGTAAAAATTGGCTCCTTTCACAGTGCATTTGTTTTAGGGTGTAATTCAAACCGTGTAGAGTGGAATTTTGGTTTATCTAGTCCAAACTTTTTCTTATTGATGTTAACGACTTATCGAATCTGAGTTGAGAACAGGTCGAGTTCAAACCACTCGAAATTTTAGAATATATATTTGAACCCAATAGAAAACTCAACACAATATTATTAAAATCAATTTATAATTTTGCTTGAGAATATATGTATCAAATTCTAGTCAAGTTCGATTCATAAAGCTATAGTTTGTACTTATCAAATTTGAACCCAACTGTAGTTTGTACTTACAATCTACATAACATTATAATAAGTAGGAATTTAAGATTTCACTGCAACTTTGCATCAAGACACCACTCGCAAACAGCTAATATGTCTTCCATACAAAGAATCCCTCATTTTCAGCCTGTTATACAAGATAACCTAATCTAGCATATATACGAAACCAGCTATTTACGCAATATAAATCTGTCAGTGCTGCACAAGTACATTGGTCTCTGAATTATCTTTCCAAGTCATAATGCAGTTCCTTTCTAGAAATAGAAAAAGTGGATGATCATATAAAAGCAACTAAATGCAGTAACCAAGCGTACCTGAAGGACCATGACCATCAAGATATCGACAGTGAGGGTTCCAAGCATATACATCAACCAAATGGCCAAACCTGTTCAAGAAAACAATAATGACGACAATAAGTGAATTTAAGTCCAAAAGGACCAAAACCAATCTGCATCAGTCCTTTCTTTGAATAAAACTCAGTCATATGGCATTACCTGTCCCCTCCTCCATACCCAGGGCTGTCCACCAGATTGCCACCATAGAGTCGCCCTGGTATAGCATTTCCTAATAAAAAGTGCATAATGTCTACTTCATGTCCCTGGCAACTCTTTCTGGTGCAAGTATCTGGTCCTTCCTTACATCCACCCATCTTATGACACACACGCATAAAAAAATGAAATCAAAATCGTGATGCATGAACAATTATAGTTTTACAACTCACTCTATGGTACAATTAAATTGTTGTATTAAACAACTCACTCTATGGTACGATGCATTTTCACCGATTTGAAACATGAGAGCTACGGACGGGCATTCAGTGCTTTTGCTGCAGTAAGTTGAAAAAACAAATAAGAACTAGTATAAATCTACTGTCCATGTGTGAAATGAAATCGCAGTTTATCATCATCCACAAAAATGCACCTTGTCCGAATCGGATGTACATAAAAATAGCTATAATTCAAGTAATCATATCTATTGAGGACTGGCATCCATCCTAACATCGATAATTCTAACTCCTAACGAACAATAGTAAAAAAAAAACATACCCTTTAGAGTACGCATATTCGCCATCTACTTGCAACATGAAGAATACATCATGACCATCATGCAAAGCCTTCCAAACAAAAATAATAATTTAAATTTTATCAATATACATGAAAATCTCACACTTCTAAGCTCAAACCAAGAACAATGCTTTCTCAAACCCAATCAATGAATTACCATATGTTATCAAGTTTAAATTTTTAACAATAACCAAACCACACATATCACATTAATTTCCACAATATAATTAAAATACTCATAACATATAAACATAAATACACATAATAAAAGAAAAAAATCTACCTTAACAGTCATTTTGCCACCATTATATTCACTTTCAGGATCTGGGTCAACAGCAATAAGTAGAGGAAATTCAAACCCATCAATGTTTTTCCAATCACGAGGGTGCCCATCAAGAGTCACGATTCCGGGCCTGAACTCGGCATTGACTCGGATATCAGAGGGTGAGTTGCAGTTCCACTCACCTTTTTCTTCGTGCGAATTAACGAGTTGGGGTTGAGTGGATGCAAAGATTGATGCAAGAAATACGAGAACAAAGTGCATCAGCATCATAGTAATCAAGTTGCGAGATTGGATCAAGGCTATTGTGTAGTGTGTGTGTGTTTTTATTTATTACAGTGTGTATTTTTCCGAAAGAATGACAAAAATAATCACTTTGACAAAATAAATAAAAATAATCATTCTGAAAAAAGTGGTCAATTTTGGTCTTGGGATACTCCGTTGACAGTTGGGTATCCCATATACAGGATACTCCACTGACAGTTGGCTATCCCATAAGTCAAAATTAACATCTTTTTTAATACAAAATGAACAAAAATAAACGTGTGTTCTTAGTTTAACCGTTTCCTTGGGGGTTCAACAGTTAACTTTTGGGGTTCAATAGTTCCATTTTGGATTTTAGAAATATTTAGAACGACGAATCCGTATACGGACTTAGGGTTTAGGGTTTAGGGTTTAGAGTTGTTTACAACCCTAAACCCTAGACGCTAAACCCTAACCTAACCTGATTTTAGGGTTGTTTACAACCCTAAAATCAGGCCGCCAGTCTGTTAAAAAAATCAATTTAAAATCACTTAAAATCATTTGTTGTTGTTCGTTGAAGTTTGCTGAGGTCACTTAACGAATTACAGTAATACGCATATGCCATATGCTTATTAAGTTCATGATACTCCATTGAGATATGCGTATTCATCGGATACTCCAACTCGAAATGCGTATTCAATTCAAAAAACTGCTGAATACTTCAATGATAAATGCGTAATAGTGATATTCCCATGGTGAATGCGTATCCCGCCGGCTACATATGTCACTGAATTTGCAATCGGCTAATTTTGTCAATCTGCCTCTAAAAATAGGCCATAGTTGACATTCACCCTACTTTTCTTAGATAAATGGGAAAGTTACACCGAATTAAATAGTTTTTAGTTTGTTTTTATATCGAAATCATACATGTTAATAATTTTAATTTAAAAAATATATAATTATCACATCTTTAACAATTTTTAGTTTAAATATTTAATATCATAAGTTAATGAATAAATTATATATCTTTTATTCACGCAAGTTTTGACAATTTTTTGTCATAGATATTAAAAAAAAAATCGTGTGTTGCACGAGTTATACACTATTATAATGGACGAAATCGGTCGGTCGGTACCAAGTAATTTTACTTAATTACACTTATTTATTTTTTTAAATGATAACATCAATATATCAATATATATACTTATATAAAGGAGAAAACGGGGGCGGTGAGGTGGCGCCTCTAGAATCGCTCTGTTCTATTTTTCTAATTTTCTCAATTTTTCACAATTTTTAATTTTAATAATTACAACTTCATTTATTATTTTCAATTTTGTAGGAAGAAAATTAAAAATTACACTTTTATTATATTCAATGTTAGATATAATTGTTGATGTTTGTTTAATCAGTGTTTAAGTAACAGACACTGTTCAGAGTTTAGTCTGAAGTACTTATCAGAGTTTACATGGAAGCCGGTCAGAGTTTGTTAAAGTCTGACAGGGTGAAAGTTGATTTAGCTGTCGGTGCATATCATGAAGATTCTAGAAGCAATATATTCTGAAGATGGAAAGAAGCAGAATATATTGATACAGCTAAGGAGACTAGACAGAGGACTGAAGCAATTCTAATTGATTACAAATTGTATAGCTAATTTGTAGGAGTATCAATTAGAGATTGATTGTAACTGTGTACTATATAAACACAGATAGGTTATCCCTAGAAGGGACGCGATAATTGAAAACATTATTCTTGTAACCTAGAAGCTCTTTGTGATTCATTAACATCATAAAGAGATAAGCTGTTAATATAATTACAGTTTGTTGATTTACAAACTTGTGTTCTTGATTGTTATTCTCATACATACTTGATTATATTGTGTATTCGGCCTAACAATTGGTATCAGAGCCAAGGCTGTTTAATATATACAGTTTTTCGATTCAAACACAGTAATAATCATGTCTGAAGAAAATCAAGCTCCTCCCAAGGTTGAACAGGTTAAACCTAATTCTGTGAGTCGGTATGAAACAATCAGGGTTCCAATTCTCAGGCCAGTGGAGTATCCAATTTGGAAGGTGAAGACGACCATGTTTCTGGAGGCTACAGATCCAGAATATCTTGACAGAATCAATGATGGTCCTCATATGCCGACTAAATTATCTCCTGTTGTTGATGGTCAAGAACAAAAGACTGTTCCAAAGGAAAAGAAAGATATGACTCCTGAGGACATCTCATCAATTGCAAAGGATGCAAAAGTTAGACATCTACTCCACAGTGCTTTAGACAATGTTATGTCTAACAGAGTAATTGGCTGTAAAACTGCCAAGGAGATATGGGATGCTTTAGAAGTCAGGTGTCAAGGAACCAGTGCTATAAAGAAAAACAGGAAAACAATACTCACTCAGGAGTATGAGCACTTTGATTCAAGAACCAATGAAACCTTGACTGAGACATATGACAGATTCTGTAAACTGCTGAATGATTTATCTCTAGTTGATAAAGAATATGATCTTGAAGAATCAAATCTCAAATTTCTCTTATCTTTACCTGAAAGATGGGATTTGAAGACAACAACTATAAGAGATAATTACGAACTTGCTGAAACTGAACTTGATGAGATTTATGGGTTACTGAAAACTCATGAATTGGAAATAGAACAAAGAAACAGAAGATCAAGCAAGAAGACAAAATCTGTTGCTCTCAAAGTTGAGGAGAAGCCCATCAAGAAGGAATCATCAAGGAAGAAAGCCAAGGGAAAGGCTTTAGTCATTAAATCTGACAGTGAGTCATCAAACACTGATGATGGCTCAAACACTGATGCTGAAGCTTCTGACTCTGAGGATGATGAAGAACAGATGATGCAAATGGCTGCATTGATGGTGAAGACCTTCAAGAAGATGGGATTCAAGAACTTCAAGAAAGGAAAGAGATTCTCAAGGAAAGATTCAAACTCTGAAAGGAAAATTTTTAGAAAGTCTGATGGAAAGGAGACCAAGTCTGGCAAGAAAGATAAATCTGAAATCCAGTGCTACAAGTGTAAGGAGATGGGTCACTATGCCCCAGAGTGCAAGAAAGGAAAATCTGAGAAAGCACTCATCTCTAAAGGCAAAGACTGGGCAGATACTTCAGACTCTGATGAAGGAGTAAATTATGCTCTTATGGCTACTGTCAAAGATGAGACTGAATCATCTGAAAATAAGGTACCCCTAACTACTTATGCTTATGATACTGATAATATATCTGAATTAAGAGTATATCTGAAAAGCGTACATGTTAGTTATAGGGATCAGACTTTAGAGAATGAGAGAATTAAATCTGAGAATTTTAGCCTTAAAGAAAGAAACAAGTTTCTTGAAGGAGAACTTGAAAATATGAAGCAGATTCAAAAGGAGAGAGATGATGCTGTTTATGTTGAACAGGAATTGCTTAAGAGATATAAGCAGCTCGAATCTGATCTAGAAAAAGAAAGAAAAATAATCAAGACTTGGACAGACTCTGGAAGAGACACTCATCAAGTGTTTCAGACAGATTCTGTAGGTTTAGGCTATTGTGAAAATGATGAACTGAGGTTTAAAGACAAGATTAAGGTTAAACCACAACTTAAACCTGTGAAATTTGTTCCAGAGTCCACTAAGTTTAAATCTGTTATAGTAAGAGAAGCTGATATGGAATCAGATGAAACCTGTAAAAGACAGGAAAATATTATAACAGAAAATCTTATGGAAATAGAAGCTGTTAGAAAGCCAGTAAAAACTTGTGAAAAATAGGTTAATGTTGGTTTGATGACAGGAAAACAGTTCAATCACAAGCTCAAAGAGGTAAAGTCTGCCATGAAACCAAAAGGGTCCAAGAAGAATAGGAATGGAAAGCTAGGCATAAATAAAAGAAATAATCATTTGCCTACTGATGTAGCTCCAAGGAAAACATGTTATAACTGTGGTAGTACTAACCATCTTGCTAGATTTTGCAATAAGAACAAAGATATTAATTCTTTACCTTCTACATCAGGAGTAAAGAATAATTATGTAAGGGTTAAACCACAGACTTTATGCACACACTGTGGGAGCACTTGGCATTCCATTTATACTTGCAAGAGTTATCATGCTATTTATCATAACTATTATGAGCTAAAACCCAACTTAAAATGGGTTAGGGCAAACTCTGCAAGTGTAAAGTCTGACAATGTTAGTTTAAACTCTGTTGATAGTGATTCCGCTGCAAAAGCTAACACTGTTAAGAAAGACAAAGGATCCAAGCAAGTCTGGGTCCTTAAAACTAACACTTAGTGTTTGTTTATGATTGCAGGGCTTAAAGAGAGCACCCTTATCTTGGACAGTGGATGCTCAGGACACATGACTGGAAATAAAGCCCTGCTATCAGATTTTGAGGAGAAGGCTGGCCCAAAGGTTTCCTATGGAGATGGCAACATAGGACGTACTATGGGATATGGCAATATCAATCTTGGAAGTGTCATCATCACGAATGTAGCTCTAGTCTCAGGACTCAAGCATAATCTGCTATCTGTGAGTCAAATCTGTGACAGAGGAAACCATGTAGATTTTCATACTGAACACTGTGAAGTTATTAGTAAATCTACTGGAAAAGTTGTTCTAGTTGGACACAGGCGCAACAACATTTATGAAGCAAGTTTGGTAACAAACTCTGATGGAAAAACAGTGTGTCTGACTGCAAGAATGTCAAATGAAGAGAGTTGGAACTGGCATAAGAAGCTCTCTCATCTCAATTTGAACAACATTAATGAGCTAATAAGAAAGGATCTTGTAAGAGGACTCCCAAAATCAATACCCAGTCTAGATGGCCTATGTGATTCTTGTCAAAAGGCCAAGCAAACGAAGTCATCTTTCAAGAGCAAATCTGAATCTTCAGTAGTGGAACCTTATCATCTTCTACATGTTGATCTCTTTGGACCAGTGAATGTGATGTCTATGGGCAGAAAGAAATATGCTCTAGTAATTGTTGATGAATATACTAGATATACATGGGTGTATTTCTTATCAAAGAAGGATGAAACTGCTCAAACTCTAATGGATCATGTAAATCTACTGGATAAAGGATCACAGTACAAAGTCAAAATAATAAGGAGTGATAATGGAACTGAATTCAGAAACTCAATTATGGAAGCTTTCTGCAAGGAAAGAGGAGTGAAGCAAGAATTTTCTGCACCTGGAACTCCACAGCAAAATGGTGTAGTTGAAAAAAAGAACAGAACTTTAATTGAAGCAGCCAGAACTATGCTTGACGAAGCAAAATTGCCAACTTATTTCTGGGCAGAAGCTGTTCAAACTGCTTGTTTTACTCAAAATGCTACACTGATCAACAAGCATGGGAAAACACCATATGAGATGGTGAAAAATAAGAAGCCAAATTTGAAATATTTTCATATATTTGGATGCAAATGCTTTGTGTTGAAGACTCATCCTGAACAGTTGACCAAGTTCGAGTTAAAAGCTGATGAAGGAATTTTTGTTGGCTATCCATTGTCAACAAAAGCGTTCAGAGTATACAATCTGAGAACAAAGGTGATCATGGAGTCTATACATGTGTCATTTGATGACAAGAAAATAACTGGACTTGATGACTTAGATAAATATGATCAACTGCGTTTTGAAAATGAAGATTTATTCTCTGATGATGTAAACTCTGATGAAGGAGTACCGACAAACTCTGATGAAGCAGTTCTGACAAACTCTGACGAAGCATACTCTGAACCTCTACTGGTAAATACTGGAGAAACTGGAAATTCTCAAATTGAACAAAATAGAGAACCAGTTGAGGGGGAGCGTGAAGAAGCTCAACAAGACACAACAAGTGAGTCAGTTGAGGAAACTGATTCAAACTCTGACAGTTTAAACTCTGAGCCATCCAATTCAGGGGGAGCTTCAGATGCTGCAGAAAGTCAACATATGAATCAGGAGAGCATGGATCAAGGGGGAGGATTCAATACTGATGCAAGGAACCACTTACCAACAACAAGAAAGTGGACACAGGCACATACACCTGATCTTATAATTGGAGATCCTGATGCTAGTGTAAGAACTAGAAGTGCTACTACAAATGAATGCCTGTATCATGCTTTCTTGTCTCAAACAGAACCAAAGAAAGTGGAAGAAGCTCTTCAAGATGCTAACTGGATAACAGCAATGCAAGAAGAGTTAAATGAATTTGAAAGAAATGAAGTCTGGACACTTGTACCTAGACCAAAGAATAGATCAATTGTAGGTACAAAGTGGGTCTTCAGAAACAAGACTGACAGTGAAGGTGTGATTACAAGAAACAAGGCTAGACTTGTGGCTAAAGGTTATTCACAACAGGAAGGAATTGACTATGATGAAACCTTTGCTCCAGTTGCAAGATTGGAGGCCATAAGAATTTTTCTGGCCTATGCTGCACAAGAAGTTTAAAGTCTTTCAGATGGATGTGAAAAGTGCTTTTCTCAATGGGAAGCTTGAAGAAGAAGTGTTTGTTGAACAACCACCAGGATTTGTAGATTCCAAGCATCCAGATTATGTCTACAGGCTTGACAAGGCATTATATGGACTAAAGCAAGCACCAAGAGCATGGTATGAAACTCTTGCTCAATTTCTTTTAGAAAGTGGGTTCACAAGAGGTACAATTGATAAAACTTTGTTTTATTTCAATTCTGGTGATAATTTGCTTTTAGTTCAGATTTATGTAGATGATATTATTTTTGGATCTACTAATGACAAACTTTGTAAGAAGTTTGCAAAGCTTATGCAGTCCAGGTACCAAATGAGCATGATGGGAGAGCTTAGTTATTTTCTAGGCTTACAGGTCAAGCAAACAGATGATGGGATTTTTATCAATCAAGCAAAGTATACCAGAAATCTTCTAAAGAAATTTGGTATGCTTGATAGTTCATCTGCTCCAACTCCCATGGCTACAGCAACAAAGCTAGACAAAGACACAGGTGCTACAGTGGATATGACAACCTATAGAGGCATGATAGGGTCTCTTCTGTATCTCACAGCAAGTAGACCTGATATCATGTATGCCACATGTCTTTGTGCAAGATTTCAAGCAGATCCCAGAGAGCCTCATCTAACAGCTGTAAAAAGGATTTTCAAATATCTCAAAGGAACCATAACCTTGGGTTTGTGGTATCCTAGAGAATCAGAGTTTAAGCTAATTGGTTACTCTGATGCAGATTTTGCAGGCTGTAAGATAGACAGAAAAAGTACAAGTGGAAGCTGTCAATTCTTAGGTGACAGATTGGTTTCTTGGTATAGCAAGAAACAGAAGTCAATTTCCACATCCACTGCAGAAGCAGAGTATATAGCTGCTGGTAGCTATTGTGCACAGATTTTATGGATGAAGAATCAGTTGCTGGATTATGGGTTAAGGTATTCTAAAATACCTATTTACTGTGATAACCAAAGTGCTATTGCTATAACAGGTAACCCAGTACAGCATTCCATGACCAAGCACATCAGCATAAGGTATCATTTTATCAGGGAACATGTGGAGGAAGGAAACATTGAGCTTCATTTTGTGTCTACAGACCAACAACTTGCAGATATCTTCACCAAACCTTTGAGTGAAGCTACTTTTACAAGATTGGTAAATGAACTTGGAATGATCTCTGGTTTTGACTAGAGATACGAGTTAGACTAAAAAACTATACATGTTTGATTTTTATGCTCATGATTCCTTGCATGTATTAACTGTTATGAGTACCAGTGTCATAAACTCTGAACGTAAACTCTGATGCTAAACTCTGTTAGTCATAAAGTGTTGGTCATACTCTGATAGTTACAGTCTAATGCTATACTCTGATTGTAATTTTGTCTGAAACATATGGACCAATGAAGAAATTTGTATGAAACATAATTCTCAGTAAGTAATTATGAATCCTTAAGAGTTGTATAGATTCTGATCTCAAATATGTGCAGTAAGTTAACACAGCATGATTATTAATTGTAAATTATTAATTGTATTAACTGATGAAAAGTCTAAACTCTGATTATTAATTGTAAATAATTCACCCTCAAATCAAAAGATGCCAAAAAGAGCACAAATTCCTTTGAGATCATGTTGTGCCTAGGACGATCCAGGAACTTATTGTATGAAATAAGGGCTAAAATCTTTGATTTTTGGTGACTAGTGCCAACCACTGATTACTGGAAAATATATATATATATATATATATAAAGGGGGTGAAAAATAAAAGATATATTCAAATGAAAGGATATCAGAATACAGAGTTTAGATATAAAATCAGATTTTATGTTTTACATGAGAGTTTAGGCAACCAGTTTTTACTGCTTAAGTTTGTGGATTTTATGCACTTTGAGATGATCTAAATATTGATTTCGGTAAACTCTGCTATTGCACACACAATTCTACACACCTGTACAGTTTGAGAAAAGAGTTTATTGACAAAGAAGGATAAATGGTAAACACTGATGTATTGTGTGAAATACGCCGAGGTAATTTTGTTTTAATCTCTGATGGTTAAAATGATTTCCTTGTTTCAGACATTTTATAATTTAGAGATTAGACATTTGTTTAGAAATTTGAAAGAGTATGATTACAAACGGTTCATATTTGTATTAAACAGAGGAGAAAGAGGATGAGTGTTTTGAACAATGTGAAAAGCGGTAATTATGGCTATTTTTACTGCGCGTGTGTATTGGAAGTTGTTACATACAGCTGTCAGCGTATGCTTGTTTGACATCTGTCCCACTCACACATTTTTCAAAGACGCCTGCTGTGTGTAGTAATGATTAAAACGATTGAGTTTTAATTTTCACAGTCATTATTTAAACTTACTACACATAAACGGTTCATTCTTTTACACACTTCATCTTTTACTCACAAACACTGTCTCAAACACTTTCACTGCATCCATTCTACACTTTTCTCTGTCTTATTTCTTGCTTTCTTCAAAACTTTTCTAATGGCTACAACAATGTTTACTGCTTCTGGGTTAGATTTTGTCCCGAATAACTATGCTGCTCCTTTGGCAAATGAGAACGCACCGGAGGCGTTTCATTTGATTCAGGATTTCTTGTCAAACTCTGATATTGGCACTGCTCTCACCGCACCTTTGAAGCTGTCTGCATCTCAAATCAGGACTCTTTGGCAGACAGGCACTTATGATAATGGAGGAGAGTCTGGGTCTCCGTCCATAATTTTTGAATTTCAAGGAGACGAGTTTATAGTTACTCCAACTACTGTTCGTGATGCTTTGGGTCTTGAGGATTTCAATGCTTTCACAATCTCTATTGGTGATTTTGAGTTGGTTAGAATGATGAGAGAAATAGGCTACTCTGGACCATTGACAAAGATTGGTCAACTGAAAAGGCCGTTTTTGCGCAAGGAATGGAGTTTCTTTTTCGACTGCATCACCAGGGCTTTTGGAAAGAAGTGCACGAATTGGGATGCAATTCCCACTGATAGTCTGCAAATCGGGTATTCTCTTCTTTATGGAGGTAATTTTGATGTTGCTAGGCTAGTTTTAACTAATATTGGTGAGAAAATGTTAGAGAATAGGAATGTTGTTTATTTTTCTAGATTTTGTCAATTGTTATTCAACTTTTGCTGTCCTGATGTTGAGATCTTAGAGGATGATGTCATTCTCTCGTTTAAATTGCATAAACGCATATTCTCTGATCTCACTAATAAAGATAACAAGAAAGGAGATGTTGGTGTTTTAATGTTGCCTGAGTCTGTGCAACAATTTCTGGTCAATTCCCAACAACAACAACTCCTTGCCAATGCTGAAGCTGGACCTTCTGTGTCTCAATCACAGAGGTCAAAGAAATCTAAATTGAGGGCTGTTAAATCTGCTAGAGTGAAGCCATCAACTACTGAAGTTGGGGTATCAAATGCTGCTGATATGCCTCAGGAGAAAAGGTTAAAGAAAAGAAGAGCAAACAGGGCAAAGTCTGATGATGCTGATGAGGAGAGTGAAACTGATGTTGAAACTCTTCATCAGAGGAAAAGAAGATTGGTAGCAGCACATTTATTTGGTGCTGAGAATGTTTCCTCAAAGGTTGTTGAAGCTCCTGAAGTTGAGTCTCAGGAGGCTGAAGCTGTCAATGTGGACAGAGTGTCTATGGAAGTTGCAGCTCCTGCTACTGCTAATCAGGAGATTATGAATAAAGCTACTGTGCCTACTGAGGACATAGCAAATGCTGATGCAGAGGATGTTATGCCTGCTAAGGAAAATTTCTTTGAAGATTCTGCATTGGATTTTGATTTTGAAGCCCATCCTAGTATCAGTGTTTGTGATACTGAGGATGTGGCAGCTGATCAAGCCACCTTGGTCATTGAAGATTCTGTTGCTTCTCACACAGAGAATCTTTCTGTTCACAATTTACATTCTGATCAAGGTGAGGAGGTTGATCAGAGGATAGCTGTTGCTACAGAGCAAATTGTTGAAGCTGTAGCAGAGAATGTACAAGAGGCTGCTGATAAGCTAATCTCTGAGGATATTATTCTTGAAGCTCTACAACAATCTGTTGTTGAGGTTGTAACAAAAGAAACAGAGTTAATGCAAACTGCAAACTCTGAGATTCCAGAACCTGTTGCAGAGAAAGTTATTGATGAAGCTGCACAGAGAAATTTTGAAACTACTGCTGAGAATGTTCCTGCAGAGAATATAGCAGAGAATGATAATGATGATGATACTCCTGCTCATTCACAAGAGGAGTTATCTGATATTCGAGTAAACTCTGATGAGGAAAGAGAGGTCAATCGAGCCACTGCTGAGCATTTTCAGGATATGTACTACAAAAGATGGGCACCTGCAGATTGTATCTTTTCTGCACAAAGGGCTGCTGATTTTCTTAATGATTCTGTGAAGCAGATTTCAAACTCTGATGTTCTTACAAGTTTAAAAGCCACTGTGGTTCAAGTCAAAGCCTTAAACAATAGGTTTGATGAAACACAAACAGCGGTTACCAATCTGAGGAATGAAGTTGGTATACGGGATCTTACCTTAAAGACTGATAGGTCTTATTATTCTGCTATGTTCAAGTAGCAAGCCAAGGATTCTGATGACATTAAGAAGAGGCTTGGGAAAGTTGAGGAGAATCAGACTGCAATGTCTGATCAATTGAATTCTATTTCTACTGCTCTAGAATTACTGACATCAGTATTACTTTCTAATGATGTCAAAAAGGGGGAGAGTGTACCAAATGACAAATGCAAAGACACTCAATCTCTGAGACGGAGGGATGATTCTGCTGATGGTGGAAGCAAGGAAAGTGAGAGGAAGCAAATTTCTGAGCAAGGGCAAAGAAGATCAAGATTAAATTCTGACAGGTTGAGAAACTCTGGTAAAGGAATCTCAAACTCTGCCAGTGGTTCAAGACTTAAGAGTTTAATTATTTCAGCCAATCCATCTACTGATGAAGAAATTGCTACAAAAATGTTTCTAGAAGAACATGGAAATGAAGCTACAGTTGAAGACATGGAAGCTGAAATGCTGAGTCTTGCTGAAGAGCATGAAAAGAAATTGAAGGATGGTACTTACAAAAAGAAAGCTGTCAAGGCTCCTAGAAAGAAAGAAACTGGAATTGTTATCAAGGAAAATACTCAACAGAGTATACAATACACCAGGAGGCCTGTGATTGCAAACACTGATAAGGGAAAGGGTAAACTGGTAGAAGAAGAACAGTTACCAAAGAAGATTTATTCAACCTCTGACATTGCTCAAGTTGAATCAAGGATAAACAAATCAACCTCTGACGTTGCTCATGTTGATATTTCTACTAAAATTGTGACAACCTCTGACAAGGCTCAAGTTGTACAAACTCAACTCAAAGGTTTCTTAAGACCTGTACTTTCTGAAACTCTGACATTAGAACCTGTGGATTTTTCTCAAACCAGGACAGTACATGGAAAACAATCTTATGACAAGTCTGGTTTAGGTTCACACAGAGAGAAGAGGATAAATAACAGTCCAATGGATCAAACATCACTGGCAAAACCTGGTGTTGGGGTTACTCAAGAGAACCTTGACAAGCTAGAGTCTGTTCAGTTAATTCATCATAAGGGACTTAGGAAGGACTTTCTGTTATACTTCATGGCTGATGGCAGAGTATACAGAATAGGTGAAAATGATATACATTTGAAAATGGCTGAAGAGTTAGAATATGTCTTATATCTACTCAAAGTCAGAAATCAAAGGACTCAAAATGCTGCTGAAGTTTTGAGAGTAAGGATGATGAGAGCAAAGGTTCTTAGTGGTGCTAAAATTACAAGTGCTTACATCCCTAAGTACAAAGATGCTCATGGAAAGTTTGTAGAAATGAAAAGAAACAGTGCAAGACTAAGGACTGATCTGGGAGTTAAAGTCTTAGAATTCAATCTAGACTCTGATAAACCATATTTTATTAAGCTAGGGAATGAGATGAGGAAAAATTCCATCTATTCTTTGAGAGCTGCAATTTATCAGACTGGAGAATCTGATCCAGAGTTGAGAGAGTTGAAGAAAGTTATGATTGAAGAGCTGGAAAGGGCTGAAAGAAGACTACTCATGGATTATCTCAGAACTGTTCCTGATATTCAAGAAATCAAATAAAGTCTGACTGTAAGTTTTTAAAGTTTTCTGTTCTAAGTTAAAATTAAACTCTGTTATGATTAAACACTGCATTTGTTATATGTTTTGACATCATCAATTATCTGTTTAACTTGTACATTTTTATTATGCACAAGTTGGGGGAGATTGTTAGATATAATTGCTGATGTTTGTTTAATCAGTGTTTAAGTAACAGGTACTGTTCAGAGTTTAGTCTGAAGTACTTATCAGAGTTTACATGGAAGCCGGTCAGAGTTTGTTAAAGTCTGACAGGGTGAAAGTTGATTTAGCTGTCGGTGCATATCATGAAGATTCTAGAAGCAATATATTCTGAAGATGGAAAGAAGCAGAATATATTGATACAGCTAAGGAGACTGGACAGAGGACTGAAGCAATTCTAATTGATTACAAATTGTATAGCTAATTTGTAGGAGTATCAATTAGAGATTGATTGTAACTGTGTACTATATAAACACAGATAGGTTATCCCTAGAAGGGACGCGATAATTGAAAACATTATTCTTGTAACCTAGAAGCTCTTTGTGATTCATTAACATCATAAAGAGATAAGCTGTTAATATAATTACAGTTTGTTGATTTACAAACTTGTGTTCTTGATTGTTATTCTCATACATACTTGATTATATTGTGTATTCGGCCTAACATTCAAACTTTATAGAACTTTCTTTTATTATTTTCAAACTTGATAGAACTTTCTTTGATTTAGAAAACTACAACTTCCTTATTATTTTCGAATTTGTAAGAGTTGATAGAACTTTCTTTGATTTAGAAAATTGCAACTTCTTTATTATTTTCGAATTTGTAGACTTGATAGAACTTTCTTTTATTATTTTCAAACTTGATAGAACTTTCTTTGATTTAGAAAATTACGACTTCCTTATTATTTTCGAATTTGTAGGACTTGATAGAACTTTCTTTGATTTAGAAAATTTCTTTGATTTAGAAAATTACAACTTCCTTATTATTTTCGAATTTGTAGGACTTGATAGAACTTTCTTTGATTTAGAAAATTACAACTTTCTTATTATTTTCGAATTTGTAGGCTCTTATGTTAATAATTACAATTTTCTTTTTTATTATTTTCAATCTTGATAGAACTTTCTTTTATTATTTTCAACTATAGAACTTTCTTTGATTTAGAAAATTACAACTTCCTTATTATTTTCGAATTTTTAGGATCTTATGTTAATATTTGCAATTTTCTCTTTTATTATTTTCAATTTTGATAGAACTTTCTTTTATTATTTTCAAACTTGATAAAACTTTCTTTTATTATTTTCAAACTTGATAGAACTTTCTTTTATTATTTTCAAACTTTATAGAACTTTTCTTTTATAATACTTTTTGACTTTTAAACATAATGAATTTTCATGTTATTCACCTTACAAACACCTATAAATTAAAGGCCATTCATAACAAAAAATCTACACCGAAACTTTTTTACATAGCTTCAAATTTTTATAACCATATTTACAATCAATCCAACTATGGCCTACACCATGTTAGATGCTTTGAACGACAACAACTATACCTGGATGATAAGAGTACGAGTGTGTAAAATGTGGGAATCTGTCAATCCAAATACTGAAGAACTGATCAGTTTGACATGATTTTGATCGATGAAAAGGTTAATAAATCAATATACTTATAACTTATTAGTTTGTCAAATTATATGATTTTATTAACTTTTCTAAGATATGTTGTATGACAGGAAAATTTGATCCATGCTACGATCCTGAAGATTCTGGTCTTTCGGTTCAAAAATCTTTTAGTGGAAGGCTCCGTGTACAGCATCAAAAATCTGAAAGTTGTTTCAAGTACAGGGAAATATAGACCACTATCACATGGGTCTAAATTGCTCTTCATACACATAACGTTGCCTAAGAGATTGGAAGAAGGCATCGTCAGCATATCACTGCATGGATTTCAGTTCATATGATGCACGTATTAATGACACCAACATACTCTCAGGTTTTTGATGCAGTAATATATTAGAGTAATATATAAGTAATACTATTATATAAGTTATAATTCAAACTATCATGTTATAATATTATTTTTTCTATGTTGATTTAGATGTTGTGGGCTGCTTGACCTACTTGGGTGGCATTGAAGTTATCAAAGGCGGTTGAAAAAAAAGAGATCTCAAAATTGTCACAAATTAGTAATTTATGCATTATATTAATTTTAATATAACTGTTAATTGTTTTTTATTGTTCTTGTAATTTTATATTACTTCTTTGGTTACCCCAATTTATTTGTTTCACTTATTTAATTTGTTCTAATTTTTTTCTTAAACAGCTCCATCACCAGTACCATAACTTTGTCGGAAAAGTTGGTCAAGATGTTTGATACAAATTTATACAAGGAGGATGGTGGACCCTATATAATAATTATCACATGTACCCAGATTAAAAAATTTAAAAGTAATTATCTTTATTAATGTTTTTATGATATATAGTTTTAGAAATTGCACATATATAAATCTATCTTATCTCGATTGAACGAATATCATTAGATATTATACAAATATTTATTTCATTGATATTAATTTACTAGATATTATTAGATTTTAAATATTTTAAATATTTTAGATATTAAAGATTTATAATATTTATTGATATTACTAGATTTTTACCTTAATTTAGGTGTTGTATTTTATCCCTTTGTTTGGTTATTCAGTGATATCTATGGCTTCTTTATTATTTAAAAAAATCTATTAACAAAAACAAAAATTCAACTAATTTTTATATAATCAAAACATGTTAATGTTTATTTTCATTTTCAATTTTATTTTGTATAATTTTTTGAAGCGATTAATTTTTTTTTATATAATTATGAACCCTTTTGGCTAAACTTAAAATTATTGCTTATGATTTAAAGTTACTTAAAGTTATAAGTAAAAAAGTAAAATTTTAAGTTAATATATCTGTTTGGATAATTTTGTATTATGATAAACTAATGAGTTATTAAAATTGTAATAATTAAATTAAATTTGATAAATAATGCATTTGAATGATGATATTAACTTTTATCAAATAAAAACATTAAAATAAAATAAATCATTCAAAAAAGTACCTTCTACCAACTTCTGATTTTAAACTGTTTTTTTAACTTTAAGTCATTTTCTAAGTTATTACACAAACAAAACAAATTCAACATAAATTAAAAAATTACTGTAATCCCCAACAAATTTATTTCAAAATCCAAAATTTTGGGTTTAAACATATTCTTTTAACATACATAATAAATTTTCATATTAAAGATAAAATGACTAAAATAAATTATATTTAAGTATTTAAATTTTTATTATTACAAATAATTAGTATTTTTTTATCAATATAAATTTCCTTTTATATATATATGGCAATGGTATCGGTCCAAGAAAATAAAAAATCAAACAATATAAATAAAAGTAATATGTAAATACTTTATAATATTATCTACCCAAATGCAAATTTTATAGAATATATTTTATTTGATAATTTAAATAATTTTGTAGATTTGTATTTCACAATTTTTTTTTAATATTCTTTTTCTTAACAAATATATTCTAATGCCGCTGATTTTATAGAATATATTTTATTTGATAATTTAAATAATTTTGTAGATATTAATTTCACAATTTTTATTCTAATATTCTTTTTCTTAACAAATATATTCTAATGCCGCTGCGAAGCGCGGCTTAGTAACCTAGTTATTTATAATCAATTAACTTTTCAGCTAAAATACATTATTTTTTCTTTTTTTTATTTAACAAAATTCCCTCTTTTTTTTAAAGCAATTACCTTCAATGCATATTCCAATCGTCTCACAAACAAAACTGTTAGCCATAGAAATTTTGCTACCGTCTACTTACTCGTAGGTTGTAAACCACTCCATGCGCGGACATACATGGTAAGACGTCCCAGAGTCAAGGATCCACACATCAGAGTGATGTGTTTTCTCAACAACAACTAGAGCAATATCTTCTTCAGAACTGGTACCAGCTACAGCAGTACCTGTTAATTTATCCTATTGCTTCTTTTTCTTGGGACAATTAGATTTCCAGTGTCCCTTCTCTTAACAGTAATTACAGGCATCATTAGATTTCAGATCCTTAGAAGCTGGTTTCTTGAATTTATTCTTCCCCGGCTTTCCATGTCCATTACTCCTACTGGCTACTAACCCAACAGCTTGATTATCTGCACCTGTACCACTCGCCTTATGGCGCAGATCTCTAGAATAAAGAGCAGATCTAACCTCCTCTAGAGAAATAGTATATTTACCAACAATAAACGATTGCACAAAATTCTCATACGATAATGGTAAAGAAACTAACAGAATTATAGCAGCATCCTCATCTTCAACTTTAACATCAATATTACGCAATTCTAATAAGATTGTGTTTAACTGATCTAAGTGATCTTGAAGAGGCATACCTTCTTGCATTCGTAGACTAAACAGACGTTGCTTCAGAAGTAACTTATTTGTTAAAGACTTTGTCATGTAGAGACCTTCAAGCTTCAAATACAAACCAGACGCGATATCCTCCTCCGCGATTTCAGTAATAATATCATCTGCAAGGCACAACAAAATTGTTGAGTGTGCCTTTTCTTCTAGACTGGCCATCTCAGCGCTTTGCGGATCCGTCGATTTCTTTTTCAACGGCGACCAGAGCCCCTGTTGCTTTAACAAGGCACGCATCTTGATTTGCTATAGACTGAAACTATTTCTCCCAGTAAATTTGTCAACCTTCACGTTAATACCACCAGACTGAATCTTTCTCACCGAAACTCAAACCCTAGAAATAGAACTAGGCTCTGATATCAATTTGTTATAACGGAAGCAAGAAAGATTATAATAAACGTAAAAAACAAACACAGATAGGCAGAAGAGAAAAGTTTTATTGATCTGGAGGATACAGATTACAACATACAAATACGTTATGCCTCTAAAGAGTTTATATAGCACTCTCTAGGCGGATAAGTATTATCACTTCCTTGGAGGATAAGTCTTATACTGAGGATAAGTCTTATCCTTGACGGTGGATAAAGATTAATTCTAGATCCTTCCTTGTAGGAATTATTTCCATATCATAACGGGCAATTAATTCAATACTCTCGTGGTGTACCTCATCATCACGTATATAAAATCCCACTATTTAACCAATCCAAATATACATCCCTGTAGCTACACCAACAAGGAGCGTTGGAGCTTCTTTGAGCTTAACACCATAGATCCAAAGACTTCAAAATCTGATGGTCGTCGAACCTGATCGAGTAAAGGGTTTTGAATTTGATGGCCTTGAGAGTTCGCGAAGTTGAACCCCATTCATATTCCCTTTAGTTGGGCCATTGATTGCTCTCAGAAGCCTTCCATATAACGTGGTATCCTCTACCCCCCGACTCTTTGGAGTAGTTTTTCCATGACCAGGAAATAAAACCTTATAGAGCTTCTCATTCCCTTGTAGGAGAAGTCTGAATAAGCATCCACGAAGCTGGTAATATACGTCCAGCTGCAGCTTCCAACAGGTTTTGCAATCATTCGGTGAAGCTGCACCTCTCCATAAGGTTGGTAACCATTTTCTTTATTTTTGATGGCGAACCTCCAATATCTTGAAGAACGCCTTCTACTGGGTATTTCAGATTTCTTCCATCATTTTATGAGGAAAATGCCAACAATAGTGCCAAAGGGAAAGCTACCCCTTCAAAGATAGAAAACTCCTTGTAAGGTTCACCTAATTTATTTCCATTGCCTCAACATACTAAGATCCAAGTCCAATTTAGCTGAGATTCCTTTATCAGCTCCGTTGCTCTCTTGAGCTTCCATAGTTTTTGGTCTTTCCCTCAAGAGGTTTAGGTATGAACCTCGCACCACTTCCTTTATTAATCGAGATGTTACTCGTACCTCTTTCCTTATGCAATAGTATCATTCTCAGACTCATATTGAGACCTTTACCTTCAGCTCCTTCCGTAATTCCTTCACAGAGGTACGCCTAGGTTCCATCATTAGGACTGTTGGTGACATGATTCGTTCTGTATATTGAATTGGGTTGAGGTGTCCTTTCTGGCCACCAAGTAAATCCTTTAGATACCCTCGATGAATTGCAACAACTTGTAGTAGTGTGAACCTCCAGATGGAAGTTCGCCTTCACCTCCAATGTAAAAAAAAAATGATCACCAACGTTGCTAGTGTCGGACCTTATGTTGAGTGGTAGAGCATTTTTGGTAGCTGAAACCTCTACCATGAACCTTAATTCTCATGCCTTGATCAGCTGTAGCTCGGAAGCTATGTTATGGAAGCTCTTTCCTTGACCTTTTTCCTCAGACACCTCCTTTATGCTCCCTTTTACGTGAAGTATGAAGCTAATCGGAGTTCCACTCCAAACCTCCTTCATCAAATGTAAAAACTAGACATTTTGGAGAATCCTCCTGATCAAAGCACCTTCCATCATTGAACCTCTCCTATCCGAACCTCGTTCCAGTCAACCACATGTGAAGCTGAACCTGCAAACTGTTGACCATAGATAAAACAATGAAGCTGCAGCCCGTAACTAATCCCAATGAATCTGCAACCCGCAGCTAATCCTAATGAAGCTATAACCAGCAGATGAGTTCCAATGAAGCGCATGTGAAGCTAATGACCCGCAGAACATATCTGCTTGCCACTGAACCTGACCCATTCCTTGCTAAAAAATCTTTTCGCTTGAAAATTTAGCAATTTCAAGATACCTTCACGGGTAGCGTATCATCCACTACCCCCCGGTTCCTTGCAGTATGAAATACAATAGGAACCTTATATAATCCACTGCCACGTTCAACCAACCTTCCATTTCCAGTAGAAAGAATAAACAGCTTCAGCTACGAACCTCTAAGCCTACATGAGCACGCTCGTCGTAGAAAATAAGAGGTACCACATGAGAAACTACTCATTTTGATCCTATCCAAACAGCTTCAATCATCCTTTCTTGAAATATTAGTTTACCAGCTTCATATCTGAACCTCTCATGTTCAACCGCTTGAAC
This sequence comes from Heracleum sosnowskyi, assembly GCA_030848705.1. NCBI lineage: Eukaryota > Viridiplantae > Streptophyta > Magnoliopsida > Apiales > Apiaceae > Heracleum > Heracleum sosnowskyi. The sequence continues at coordinate 117,771,317 of CM061236.1, read as the reverse complement.
CTCCTTCACAATGATTTTCCAGGTTCATATACCGCTTTACAACCATGAGGTTCATACCCTTTTCAGTATTCATAAACCAGGAGGTTCACACCATTCACCTGCTGTTAACTAAACAGGAGGTTCACAACATTCACCTGTCGTTGAGGTTCAGCTGCGTACTCCCCTTACAAATTGAAGTATGGTGTGAACTAGTGTTTTGCTCCACAAATCCTACTGTGGGAATCGTTTTACACCTTAACCTCCCATTAGTTGAACCTCTAGACTGGTTAAACCTCTCCAGATAGCATTTTCCTTCATTAGCAGGTGAAGGTTCAGCTTCTCACCTGTCTGCACCTAAACCTTTATTCCAGTTCCTCTTCATTAGACTAGATATCCACATCCTCTTATTTTTTCAAGTTCGATCATACTTCCTCGTTAAAGAGGTTCATATCTAACTCCACATGTACCTCCTTAATCAGGGGGTTCACATCTAGTTCCATCTGTAACTCCTAAGTTAAGAAGTTTCCCTTGCCTTTGCCTCTTGAACCTCTCGACTGAGCCTCTCTGGGTGGCCCATACCTCCATTGATAGTTGGACGTTAAGCTTCACCTGCCCTACCAATCATATCAGCGCTCTTGATGCGAGAAGCTCTGGGGTCATTCCAAGCTGCTCACACCTGAACCTGCCCCTGATTCACAGGTATGAACCTAAAGCTCTCACGTACCTAATTTTCGGCTATTCCAGACCATAATCTCCATTCAAAATCCATCTTTGGCCATTCTTTTTTGGGCTTCTTCCGTAAAAATCAAAATCCAGGCATCTCGGAGTTGTATCTCCTCGTTTATGCCCTTTTTACCATCAAATGTCCAGAATAAAGGCAGCCGGGGGAACTTTCAGAGCTTCAGCCTGAAGCTCTTTTGTCAGCACCTCCTAGAGGACTCTTTTTACGATTAGCCATGATTTCTCCTCCGTTTCTCGAACTTGTCACACCTTTTTTACAGAGAATTATTTTCCTGCCCATGAGTTGAATTCCATCCACGAAATTCATGCTCAAAACTTCCTTCTCGGGCTCATTTTCGCGGCCACCTCCATTGTTCTTTTTTGTATGATCATCGCCGAAGCTTTTTGTCATATTTCCCCTCAAAAGATCAGTAAATCCCCTCCTTCTAGCGCCAAAATGTTGTGAGGGAAATTTGGTAACAACACCGATAGAGAATATCGTTGGAATAATCAGGTTTTGCCCTTGATTATCGGGCGGAGCTGCAGGTTCACACGTCTACAGCTCTGCTAGAGCTTCAGGTTTAGATGTCTTGAGCTTCAGCTGCTGCAGCTGGAGCAGGTGGTAATATGTGGTGTTTTGGGACTGAGTTTGCAAGGTTTCCGGGCAACTAGGGCAGAATAGCTGCCAAAAATGTGTATTGCTCAGGTGCTTCTACATAATCTGTGTAGAATAAAGTGAGATTCCAACCTTGAAAAGTGCCTACATATCCTATATTTATAGGAATCAAGTCCAATGTAGTTCTTAGGGTTTGGGGCTCGGTTACTTGATGATTAAGCCATGTTTTGATAAGCCTTTCCAGAGTTGTAGCCGATCCAAATAGTCTGTAGCTGAGCTTTCCAGTGTCCTAATCCAACTCCATCACTAGAAGCTCATACAATTATTTTGAATAAATATGAAATATATGAGGATTTATGAATATATTAAAACATTGAAAATTGTTATTGTATATCCAAATATATTGTTGTAGGTCCAAAAATTGCAATAACTAACACTTTTATGGCGCTGGTTTTTCGATTTTGTCTTTGGGCTCTAGTTTTCTATTTTGTTTTCTCAAAAAGAAAAGGTTGACTTTGAATTCCCCTCCATTTTGGAAATCTTGGAGGCCCCAAATTGGGCACAAAAAAATTTACAAAATGATATCCATTATATTTTGATCGACTATATAATAATGGGACCCTGCATTCACACCAATATCACCAATAAAATCATCCATATTAACACATCACACTTGCCACATCATTTTATAACAATATTTTGTACATAATTTTGTATGTGTTTGGGGTATCTTAAAAAAATTGACTTATACCTTAAAATGAATAAGTGTCATATAAGTGGATAAATTTTTATAAATTGTATTAGTGTTTGGATAAATTTACTTATAAATTAGTTACAAATTTGCTAATTTACATTTTAAAAATAATTATTAAATACAATGAGATAAATACATGCATTTTAAATTAAAAAAACAGTTAAAAACAAAAATGTAAAAATATGAAGTATTAAAAGACAAAGAAATCAAGCAATAAGTCAATAAGTTAAGGAAAATATACGTTGTTACTAACATTCAACTTATGAACATATAAGTTATAAGTTGTTTTATAAGTTGGGTTGACAAACACCTTTTATAAGTTCTTACGAGTTTTTTTGTCCTACTTTGGAGTATATGTTTCGTGCATACAACATGTTGGGTGGAGCCTATACCTTAATTGATGCTTCAGTATTGCTTTTCATTTTTCCATACTTGCAAATAGACCCGGCAATGGGTCATGTCATGTACATTCGTTTCGTGTACTTTCGTGTTTTCGTGTCAAAAATCTGTAAATCGGACCCAACCCGGATTGAATCCGTGTACCATTTAGGTGACACTAATCCGGAATGGATACTTTCGTGTCTACATGGAAGTACACGGATTTTAAATAGAAAAATAAATCTTAAATATCAAAAAATGTACTAGCTAATTTGAGAACCTCCAGGCTCCAACATCAACATGCAACCAATAAGTTCAATACATAATACTTAAACAAGCAGGAAAGTTTCAGGAAAACAACATCTTGCTTAGTACATCAAAACAAATTGTTCAACATTAATATAAATATTAAAGACTGAATTCCAAGTGTCAAAAACTTGATCTTGTTTGCTTCATTCAGCTTCCATAAATCTGAAAATTAATTGGAAATAAATATTTTACCATAAATATGAAACTGATAAAAAATAAACGAAAAAACATGGACATAAAAACTAAGAAATATATTTTACCATATATTTTTTAAATTTATTTATTTATTTATTTATTTTGTGTACTTTCGTTCCGTGTCGTGTAACTATTTTGAAAACCCAGACCCGACACTAATTATATTCGTGTTCGTGTACTTTTGTGTTCGTGTACCAACTTTTTGCACCCAAACACTAATTATTCGTGTCGTGTTCCTACCGTGTTCACGTGTCATGTATCAAATTGTCAGCTCTGCTCGCAAACACATTTTGCCTTGAGCATTATTATTATTATTATTATTATTATTATTATTATTATTATTATTATTATTATAAATAATGCAAAAACTTTAATTTAGTAAATTTCAAGAAGAAGAGCTCGTCTAGATAAGGGGTTCTCTCAGAATTTTGAATTCGATTCTCTCTCCATTTTACTTGTATAAATTCTACAACTACAGTATGCTTCTGGCAAACCAAGAGCGTTGGCTGAAACTAAATTGTCGAACAAAAAAAGAATTTAGGCAGAGATGGACACTATGAATCCATATTTGTATGCTTATAACAGATATACTACATAGTTATGTATGTTTCCTTGGTATGCCTGCCATCATATACTATTTGTGAAAATTGTTGCAGTTTGTAACATAGTGAAAAATAGAAACAAGCTCTTTAATGAAGATTGTCCATCTACACAATAGTTGTTGCGACAATTACTTACTACAAACATCACTGAAAACAACATAACAGTCACTTGTTAGATTGTCACTTAATTGTAGGAGTGACTTTGTTCATGAAAACACAACTGATTACAAACAAATAAATAAATATACATACATACATACATATATAGAGTTGCACTATAGGAAGGACACCTTATATAAAGAACAATAAAGAACACCATCATAAACGCTTTTTTTTTTCATAAAAATTGATTTTTTAAAATTAGAATCATAAAATTGAACAACAATTAAGCCTAACATATCGAATTTAACGTAAAATCTCATCTAAATTTAAAAATTAAACATTACATATAATCCAATACAGAATCTTGTATATAAATTTATCACAATGAAATTACATGTAATCATGTTTTATTTGATTCTAATTTTTTGTTAGATTCTATTTTTATTCGTAATAAACCTTTTTTGATGAGAAAAATAGAATCAACATGCAATTTATGTAAGATTCTATGGTGTTCTTTGTTGTTCTTTATATAAGAGTGTTATTCATAGAGCAATGACCTATATATATATATATATATATATATATATATATATATATATATATATATATATATATATATATATAGGCCAGGGCTCTAGAGAGAACCCTCTTAAAAAGAGAACCAAGGAACTTTTTTTAAAAATTAGTTTAAAATAAAAATAAAAATATAAAGAGTTGTATACCATCCTAATAGTCCCAAAAAGTTAATTACTTACAAACAAAGATTCATTTTTAAATTTAAAAAAATATATGAAAAAATTATGAATCTGCTTATGAATCTCTTATTTAAAAATGAATCTTTGTTTGTAAGTAATTAACTTTTTGGGACTATTAGGATGATATATAACTAATTCTATTTTTCTTTCTATGCTAAAATGATTTTTTTTTAAAAAGTTCATTGGTTCCCTTTTTAAGAGGGTTCTCTCTTGAACCTTACGATATATATATATATATATATATATATATATATATATATATATATATAAAGAAACATTTGTAGAAGAAATTTTGGAATGATACGTGCCTTGAGAGGAGGGAGAGGAGAGTTGATGTCACTGAGGAGAACTGGTGTTAATTTATTGATAGGTTGAATGTTAATAATGTGGTACATTTTCATGAAGTTATTGACTTATTAATTGTTTTTTTTGTTTTTTAATACTTTATATTTTTACATTTGTGTTTTTAAATATTTTTTTAATTTAAAATGCAAGTGTTGAAATCATTGTATTTAATAACTATTTTTTCAATTTAATTTAGCAAATTCTTCATTAACTTATAATTAAATTTATCCAAACACCCGTATAACTTATAAAAATTCATCAACTTATCACTTATATAACACTTTATATATATAAAGGAGGATACGCGGGAGATTAGGTGGCGCTTCTAAGACCGCGCCAATCTATTTTTCTAATTTTCTAGAATTTTTGAATTTTAAATACTCCTAAATAAAAAATATATCATATATCATATTAGAAGTAGAATAGGTGTTCAAATTTATAGAAGAGAAAAGTTCAAATTTACATGCAAGACATATAAATAGAAGTTATATTTGAAGTATAATAAATGTTCGAGTTTATAAAGGAGAATAGTTCAAATTTTTAGATAAGACTTACACTAAAAATTCTATCGAAAGTAGAATAAATTTTCGAATTTATAAAGTAAAAGATTTCGAATTTATAAAAAAATCGAACTCTCCCCGCGTCAACTATTGCTCCAGGTATGTTTTATTATGTTCCTATGTTTTTTCCGATTTTCTCATTCCAACGTCATGTAATTAATTTACAGGAACTCATTTATTTGACATGGACTTCAAGTGATTTTAATGTTATCAATATTAATATATCTTAAATTTCATATGTCTTTCTTTGTAAATCTTAAGTGATTTTCATATGTTCTTATGTGTTTCGGATGTATATTAATTAATGAGTTCCGGTATTAAGTATGGTTTTTTTTTTGCTTCTCCTTTTTGTTTTCTTTTAATTTATTAACTACATAGAGTCTCAATGTACCGATTACATATAGGTACAATAACCTTTTCTAAGCTCATGTAATTTTTTTTTTCTAGGCTACTGTTGTGGAACGAAAAGTAGTTTAGATATTGACGACGAGTATTTAATGCAAGGTAGTGGACAAGCGTGTCTTAATGGCTGCTCTCGTGTTTCGAGACTGAAACAGGTCCTCACAAGATGCCTACGTATCTCAATTATCACTGAGAATCAAGCCAAGAAAAACGTAGTTCTAATATTGAGGGGTTAGGCCCTTTATATAGGCGTCTGGAGCCTTAGAATCGTGCTAGGGTTAGGTTACTTGGTGGCCAAGTAACCTCCTTGACAGTGGATAACTCTTATCATAATTAGTTTCCATGTTGGAGTTGGTTTCCATGTTGGACGTTGCCTTAGAAGCTTCCTAGCGGTTTCCAACCACTGGGTTGTTTATGAACCAAGTCCACGTCTTAGTGGTTTAAAACAAGGGTTGGACCTTGGCCCAATTACGGACCACGAATTTAACATCATGGTCATGGTTTCAGGCCTCATTAATGGGCCTCGTATTTGGACCATTCTAAGACTATTTAATGTAACATTAAAAGTGTCCTTAGGGCTTTATTTTAACCCATATCATTTGCCCCCCTAACTTCGAGGAAAACTGATCAGGTTTTCTTGAAGTTAAGTTGACTAATTTTCAATGGCCCCCCTCGGGTATGGCCTTTTGCGGCCTAGGGTACACTAGTGTTTCACGAGTATCGTTTCTTAGCGTGAGTGTGGAGCGACCTACACATTCACTACGATTAGCCTTATTCGAGGCTTCATTTCTATTGGCTGAGAATACCTGATAACTAAGTTGTCAAGTATAGCCAGTTTTTGATAGCAAAGGTTAAATGTTGTCTTAAACGGGTTATATCTGGTGGGCAATGAGCCCTATACGGTGTGAGACGGTGCTAAGCGAAGCTAAACGGCGTTAAACGGTGAAAACGACGTTAAACAACGTTAAACGATGCTAAACGATATTAAACGGCGCTAAACGACACTAAAATTGTGCTAAACGGCACTAGACGGCGTTAAACGGTGAAAAACAACGTTAAACGACGTTCAATGGTGCTAAACGGCGTTAAACGATGCTAAACGGAACTAAACGGCGCTAAACGGTGAAAAACGACGTAAAACAACATTAAACGGTACTAAACGGCAAACGACGAAAAACGTCGAAAAATGACGAAAAACAACGAAAAACGAGGAAAACAAGGAAAATTTTTTGGACAAGCCAGAGGCCTACCGGGGAGCCAAGCTGGCCAGCCCTGGTCAACCAACAGCCTTCCAACGACCTGGTTGGCCAGCCCTGGTCGGCTGAAGGCCTTCCAGGCGCCTGGTCGGTTGGGGCTTGGTCGGCCGGGATTTTTTTTTTTTTTTCAACCAACATTCCACATATTACTTGAATTTTTTATTTTAATGTTGCTTGAATTCTTGGTTGTTTGTTATGAAACAAGGTTTTTTGTTTCCAACCACTAATTTTTTGGTCGTTTGGCTTGATTCCAACCCTCGTGCGTGGTTTCAACCATCGTGCGTGATTTCAACCATCCAAGCTTGAAACCAAGATTTTAACATAGTATTTGGTTGGTGTTTGCAAACATGTTGGCCATTTTGGCTTACTTTGATAAAAGAGTGGTTTCATTCGTGGTAACATTTCTAGTCATCCGGGGCTAGTCATCCAAAGCTTTCCACGGAGGTTCTAGTCATCCGGGGCTGGTCATCCAAAGCTTTCCACGGAGGTTCTAGTCATCCAGGGCTGGTCATCCAAGCCTTCACGGAGGTTCTAGTCATCCGGTACTGGTCATCCAAAGCCTTCCACGGAGGTTCTAGTCCTCCGGGGCTGGTCATCCAAAGCTTTCCACGAAGGTTCTAGTCATCCGGGGCTGGTCATCCAAAGCGTTCCATGGTGGTTCTAGTCATCCGGGGCTGGTCATCCAAAGCGTTCCACGGAGGTTCTAGTCATTCGGGGCTGGTCATCCAAAGCTTTCCACGGAAGTTCTAGTCATCCGGGGCTGATCATCCAAAGCGTTCCACGGAGGTTCTAGTCATCCGGAGCTGGTCATCCAAAGCGTTCCACAGAGGTTCTAGTCATCCGGGGCTGGTCATCCAAAGCTTTCCACGGAGGTTCTAGTCATCCGGGGCTGGTCATCCAAAGCTTTCCACGGAGGTTCTAGTCATCCGGGGCTGGTCATCCAAAGCTTTCCACAAAGGTTTTAGTCATCCGGGGTGTTGGGTTTCGGGGCATCAAACGCAGCGAAAACAGTCGTAAAAACAATAAAAATCCGAAACCCTAACCCTAGGATCCGTGTACATGACATGGCTGATTATGGAGAAACGAAATCATACCTTAATTGAGCTTATAATATTCAGAAAGATGGAGGTCCTTGTTGTAACCACCACGCAGCCCTTGTTCAAGATCTGCGTCGCCAAAGTAGTCCACACGAACGCTCGATCGCCCAACGATAACGGAGTTGGTACTAGCCAAAAAAACGCCCTCGAAAGCTTTCTCTCTCTGTCTCTAGCCTCTCTAATATGCAGAGCTGCTAGGATTTATTTGTGTGAAAACGAATTTTGTCACTAAACCTAAAACAATACATCATAATGTATTTATAAGGAGAGAATTTTGGGCCTATACCTAATCTGATTGGTCTTCCAAAACCCAATCTGATTATTAGTAGTATTATTTATTATATTCGAATTATTATATAATTAATCAAGTCCTACTTAATTAATCCAATAATTCAATAATAATAATAATTCAATTAAATTCAAAATTTAGTTAATGCTCCGTCTAAAACGTTCTTTATGTGTAACCCTTTAGGTTATTATTACGTTGGCAATAATTTTAATATCTCATAATAAAATTATAAACAATGAGCGGCATCTAGTAATACATCATTGCTACCCAAGTAATAATAATAATTGGTGATCCAATTAAACCTTTCGTGACTAATGTTTCCGTGTAATATAATCCCTTTAACTAAATATTATAGATTAAACTCGAGGCATGTTATTAGTCATCCTCTTCAACGTTTAATCCAGGTTTCCTTGATCAATGAGTAGACTATTAAAACAAATCAATATTTGAGCATGGCCATGCATTTTCATAGTCTCACTCAATCAAGAGGCCAATAATATATCTCCTAATAATAGGAGGGTTAAATCCTATATCTATCATTCATATTTCTTATACGACTCATAATATACCCGATGTCCACTTTTATCATCACCCGGTCAAAGGTAACTTTTAATGTAATCAAAGTATATTAATCCTCGTATAGAAATATAATGATCTCAAGTCTAAGGATCATTACACCATTATCACTGTGAGCTATTCTAATGACTTTATTACCATGTAGAATCTCACTGTGGGTCAATCCGGTGCCATGTAGAATATTACATGCACCTATGTTCTTGACTTTAGTATCACTATACCTATGACCAATGAGATGTGGTCATTTAGTCAACGATCATACTAATCTTTATGCATCATAATTGTCCCAATTCATAATGCTTAATTAGGGATATTTTAGGAATATAAACACTATTCATATAATCTCATTTTTAAGTCACATACTTAAAGATATAGAATACGTGTTCGATATTCCAAGGACATTTATTACTCTAACATTAATATCGCAGTAAATAAAGACATAATAATTGTTGTCGAATAATCAATAGAACATAATCATTATTAAATAACAAAATAGTGTTTCCCAGAAGTACAATTGTATTGTCTCTAGGGCACTAACACTAACACGGGGCTGGTCATCCAAAGCTTTTTGGTTGCCCCCCGAGTATGAACTCCTTGCTTAAAAATAACATGGGTGCTTTGAAAGCAATAGGTTGTCTTCAAACCAAAGGTTTCAACTTCTTGGTTTTCAAACCAAGTTATTAACTCTCCTAACTAAGTTAATCAGATTATTGTACTTAATCCTTAATTAGGACTAAACTTTGCTTTGTTAAGCAAATCATGCTTAATTAGACTTAATTCCTCAACTGGGAGCTTTATATTGCCCCAGGTTGCATTTTCATTCGTTTTCTTCGTTCTTGTTCAAAATAATAGAAGTTTTCTTCGTTCTTATTCAAAAGAATAGAAGTTTTGGTTCGACTATATGGACTTCTTCAGTCGTTTTATCATTGATTTGACAATTAAACCTGCAAACACAGGTCGTCTTGAAATGTGACTTGTTGTTTCAGGTTACCATCTTCTATAAAAGAGAGGTGGATGAACTCATTTCATTCACACCTTCATTTGTAAATTTCTCTCTAGCATTCTCTCTGGTTTTAGTGTGGTTTTCAACCAAGAAGTCTTCTTTCAATCCAGTACCCATCCTTCAATCATGGCTGATCAATGAATGGCTGGTCCATCATCCGCTCTTGCTCAAAGGATGGCTGCAAGAGCCAAACAAGGTAATCGTCTTTCTTGTGTTCCCGTTGTTATAGATGAACCCTTACCTACATTGTTTGAGTTAGTGAACCGACTGGGGGATGCTTTCCCGAACAATGCTGAGTTTGATTCATTCAAGTTTCCAAGTACCCCGAGGGAGGCTGATGTGAAAAAACTTACAAGGAGGTACTCCTTCCCCATTGATCTCAAGATAGTGGTTCCCGATCCGGGTGACAGAACTTGCAACTGGCACCTAGAAAGGTTGTTTGTTTATAGGGATGTCATAGCAGCCAGACTTAGGTTTCCACTACACCCCTTTGTAGTGAGGTTGCTAGCTGAGTTAAGGATCAACCCCTGCCAACTATATCCAAACTCATGGAAGTTTATTTTCATTTTCATGGCAAGGTGCTTGAAAGAGGGGATTCCTTTAAGCGTTCCCATTTTTAGAAGCATTTTCGTGCTCAAAAACAGCCTGGCCACCCGGAAAGGGTGGATTTGCATTCAACACCACCCGTGTGTCAACCATATTTGCAACAACGCCTCTCTCCCCGACTCCAACCATGAATGGAGGCATCATTTTGTCGTGCTTTATTGGAAGGGGGGAGATTGGGGCCAATACTTTAGGTCTGACTTTAACCACATGGTGGACTCTGGGAGTCACATTAATGAACTCAAGTCTCACGAGTTCCTGGACAGGGATGAGCTTATCACGGGTCATGATCATATTCATTATCGCTCCTTTTTAACCGAAAGGATCATGGTTGAAGTTGGAATGAGTAGACTGTCATTGGAGGATAATTTTTATTGCTATTTCTTGTTTTGAAACACAATTAATCTTATTCCAACGTTTTTGCCTTGTATTTTTCAGCTGCAGATGTCATTGACAAGGAACCGGGAATGGGTGAGCAAGTCACCAAAAGGATGATTAAGATGGCCGAGTTTGTGGCTAATCCTCCACCTCCCAAGGTTCCAGATTTCCTCACTTATTCTTAAAAAGCTGGAAAGAGGTTCCGGGACTCGGAAGGCACTGTCAAGACTGCCTTTCAACCTACGTGGGGGATATATGAATAAGACTCCATTGTCGGGAGCTCTTTTTTAGTAACATAATGGTCTAGATTCTCCATTACCCCCTGATATGGTGAACGTGCTTTCACGTTCGGGAATGGAAGAGACTGAACAGATGGGGAGTCAAGATATGTACCAGGTTAACTTTCACTTGTTTCACTTTGACTACCTGCTTTCCTTGAATCATACCTTGTTTATTGACTTGTTCTCTTTTTTGTGTAGCTGAATTCCTACTTCCAGACTTCCATTCATAAAGGGAAGTCTTTGAGGGACGAATTAAGGGCCACTAACAAAGAGAAGAGCCGGGCCATCAAGGAGTCGAAGGAATGGGAAGCAAAAGCCTATGCGGCCGAGGAGAATGCTTCCTCTTACAAGGGAAAATACAAAGCCTTGGAGAGTAAGTCTCGCCGAGGAGATCAACAGGTGGTTGACGACTACCTGAACTCTGACGGCTTTCTCAGTTTTATGGACCAACATGACAATGATATCCGACCCACTTTCCTATCAACTGGTTGGAATAGGGCAATTTCAGCTGTCAACAAGTCATACCCGGGAATGCTCAAACCCTCTGCGTTTCTAAGTCCTTGGGCCTCTGCCGTCGAGCCCGATAACGATCAACCTTCTGGGTCGGAAGAGGCAGATGAGGACTCGAAAGAGGAGGGTGAAGAGGAATAGGATGAAGAGGAGGAGTCTCAGCCTTCCCAATCCGGAGGTAGGCGCTCTACTAGTCCCGTTGTTAGTGGGAAAGGCAAAGGCATTGCTTACCAGGTTGAGGGGAGACGTTGGGGAGCTATCCGCGAAGAGAAAGAGTCTTCTTCCGGTAGCTCGTCGGGCGACGAGGAAGGTGGTGAGGAGTAACTCTCTTTGTACCTCTGGCTTTGCAAGGCTTGTTGCCATATGTGGCTTTATGTTGTTTTTGTTCATGGTCCTTTGTTGGCCTTTCTAACTTGTCTTTTATTCGATCACTTGTAATCTTAACTTGAGGATCCTTCGGGACCTTTATTATATTAATCCTTTGTTATGTGTTCAACGTTTATTTCTTATCTCCTTTACTTGTTTTCATTACTTATAGTTGCACATATCGAGTGTTGGTACATAAAGCAAGATATAAGAAAATAAACATGCATTGAAAACGAACAAGGATGGGTTCAACCCTTTTATAGATAATAAACTGTAAATATGAGCTACATGCCCTGAAATGGTTTCAAATGAACCTTAGGTCTACTCTTCCTACTAAACATTAGACTGTATCCCTGGAAGGATAGTTAAACATAATAAACCTTGAGATTCGAGGCGTACCAAGTGCGAGGCACCTCAGCCTCATTCAAAGTTTCGAGCTTGTAAGCTCCTCGCCCGAGGGTCTTTTTAACTCGGTACGGCCCTTCTCAGTTGGGTGCCAACTTTCCTTTCTCACCTACTCCAGATGCCTCTATCTTTCTGAGGACCAAGTCTCCTCGTCGAAAGAACCTTTCCTTAACCCTTCGGTTGTAATGGAAGGAGGTTCTTTTCTGATACTCTACATTTCGAGCGTGTGCTTCGTCCCTGACTTCATCAATTAAGTCGAGTGCCAACCTCATTCCTTCTTCATTAGTTTCTTGTTCAAAGGCTTCAACCCTTGGAGATACATGTGAGATCTCTAAAGGTACAACTGCTTCTGCCCCATAAGCAAGCATGAACGGGGTTGTTCCAGTGGTGACTTTGCAAGTGGTACGATAAGCCCAAAGTATAGGCAGTATCTCATCCACCCAAGTGTTCCTGGAACGTTCGACCCTTTTCTTTAATCCATTCAGTATAATTCGATTTGCAACCTCTGCTTGCCCATTTTCTTGAGGGTGGGTAACCGAGGTGAATCTAAGCTCAATGGCGTTCTCTTCACAATACTTTCTGAAGTCTTCATTATTGAACTGTGTTCCATTATCCGTAACAAGGATGCGAGGTATTCCGTACCTACACATGATACTTTCCCACAGGAACTGAGCAACTTGCTTGGTGGTTATCTTGGCCAAAGGTTTAGCCTCAATCCACTTAGTGAAGTAATCAATTGCCACTATCAGAAACTTTCATTGTCCTGTAGCCATAGGAAAGGGACCAAGTATATCCATTCCCCACATAGCAAACAAAATTGGAGAGTTGATTGAGGTCAGCATCTCAGGTGGTTGTCTAACCACTGGTGCATGTTTCTGACAACGATCACACTTTTTAACAAAATCTTTGGCGTTATTCAGCATTTCGGGCCAGTAAAAGCCTAACCTGGTTATCTTATGAGCAAGGGCTCTACCCCCCAAGTGTTGTCCACAAATCCCTCCATGGACTTCTTCAAGTGCTTCTCGTGCCTCTTGGGGCCTTAGACATTTTAAGTACGGGATCACAAAAGACCTTTTATAAAGTAGCCCTTCGATCAAATTATACCTCAATGCTCTCACAGACAACTTGCGTGCCTCTTGAGCGTTATCAGGGAGCCATCTTGTTTCAAGGTGAGCCTTGATTGGATCCATCCAACAGCCTCCTATATCAATGGGAGCCAAAAGTTTCGAATCAATAGTAGGGGCCTTCAAAACCTGAAAATAGACACTTTCCGAGTAATTCTCAATTTCAGAAGAAGCAAATTTAGACAAGGCATCAGCCTTCACATTCTCCTCTCTGGGGATGTGTTCCACATAACACTCGTCAAACTGAGTCATAATAGCCTTCACAACTCTTCGATACTTAGCCATAGTTTCATCCCTGGTCTCAAACTCACCATTAACTTGTGAGATAACCAACCTTGAATCTCCACATACCTTCAGGTTCTTGACCCTCAAAATTCTAGCCAAGCCTAGACCAGCTATCAAGGCCTCATACTTAGCTTCGTTGTTGGTTGTAGGGAAGTCCATCTTTAAAGCGTACTCAATTGTAAACCCATCGAGGCTTTGTAAAACCAAACCTGCACCACTTGACTTTGTTTTTGATGCTCCATCAAAATAGAGTATCCAGTATTCTTTCAGATCAAACTCTTCATCCTTATTTTCAACCTCAGGTACTAACTCTTGCCCCCCGGCTTCTTGGTTGTTAATGGTACATTCAACCATGAAGTCAGCCAATGCCTGAGCCTTAATGGTTGTCCGAGGCTTATATTTGATGTCAAACTTGTTGGGTTTGTGAAGTCTAACAGGTTTCAGATTTGAGTTAGAATTTCCAGATCTGAATTCTAATTAGAGTTAGTAATTTCAGAATTTCAGAATTAGACTCTGATTAGTTTTAGGCCCAGTTTTTTCTCTTATAAATAGTCTCATGTAATTGTAAAACACCAACACATCAGAACACATCAGAACACTTCAGAACACAACAGAGTTGCGAGAGATCAATACAAAATTAGTGCGGCTTGTGGAGTAGGAATTTCCGAACCACGTAAATCTTTGTCTTGTGTGATTGTCGTTTATTTTCTTGTTCTTGTTTATTCTTTTTGGGTTTTGCTTTCGTTGTTGTATACTCAACAACTGGTATCAGAGAGCCTAGGTTTTCAGGCGAGTGGAAGCGATGGCAGAAGAAGGGAAAGTAAAGATCGACAAATTTGATGGCAAAGATCATGGATATTGGAAGATGCAAATTGAAGATTATTTGTATCAGAAAAAACTACACCAACCGCTAGAGGAGAAGAAGCTAGATTCAATGGATGAGACTGAATGGAAGCTATTGGATAGGCAGGCTCTGGGTGTTGTCAGATTGACTTTGGAGAAGAACGTTGCTTACAATATCGTCAAGGAAACGACAACTTATGGATTGATCAAGGCGTTAACAAATATATATGAGAAGCCATCTGCTTCGAATAAGGTGTATTTGTGTCATTTGTTGTTTGTCGCGAGATTGAATGAAGGTGATTGTGTTGCTGATCATGTGAACGAATTTCATTCTATCATGTCAAGATTGGCATCAGTGGATATTAAATTTGATGATGAAGTACAAGCCTTGTTGTTGGTATCCTCGTTACCTGACAGTTGGTCAGGATTTGTCACTGCTATTAGTAATTCATCTGGGAGCGGTAAGATGACTTTTAATGGAGTTCGAGATTCGATTCTTGGAGAAGATATTCGTAGGAGAAACTCAGGAGAGTCGTCAGGTTCCTTATTGAGTACAGAGAGTAGAGGCAGAAAGTCCGAGAGGGGGTAGAATCAGGGGCGTAGTAGATCGAAGTCACAGAAAAGAGGACAATCCAAAGATCGCAAGGAGATTGTTTGTTGGAATTTTCAGAAGAAGGGTCACTTCAGAAATCAGTGTACGGCTCCTGCAGCTCCTAAATGAAAGAAGAAAGAGGATAATTCAGCTAATGTAGTTGAAGAAGTGGCGAGCGACGATGCTTTGATTTGTTGTGTTGAATGTTCGGTTGAATCATGGGTGTAAGATCCGGGAAAATTACGTGTTATTATGTGATGTGAAATGAAATTTTAATTTCATATTAAAAGTTATTAAATGATTTATCTGTTTAAACATGCTAAGTTATTCATTAAATGATTGAATATGTGATATTGTGGTGCTTTGTGAAATGTGTGGGGAATTAGAAACTATTTTGAAAAGGATGTCATACTAATTTATTCTATTTTAATTATCGAAAAGAAAATTTGGATCGTTCCCAAATTATTCGGGACATTGGTATATCGTTCGTACCAATATTTCATTCGTTAAAGTGGGAAGTATTCGAAAATATTCGTAATGGAGGTATTTTGGTTCGTATATTTTGAATTAAACGATACTTGTAGTTATCCGTACTTTATGGGTGATTATCGTCTCGAAAAACGTGTATTCTGCTTTATTAAAGATTTAAAGCGTTTATTTTGTTAAATTGTATTTAAAGCGATCTATCGGATCAGTATCGATCCAAAAATGTCGTTTTGGGTATTATTTTCCGTTTAATATAAAAAGGCAAATCGTACTTTGTTTTGCGTATAATAAAGCTTAATTACAGTTAAAAATCTAAAAACCCCTGAAACGTATTCTTCGTGTTCTTGAGAATCAAACTCAATTTTGAAGGCGTTATCGGAATCCGATTTCGATGTTCTTGTAACCAAATCGAATCTCTCATCATCCTCTATCTAAATCCATCATCAAAATTCATGAGGGTATGATTTCTGAGTTTTTCTTATTTTTAATTGTTTTAATTATTTCGAATTAATTGTTTTAATTTGGGGAAATCTTTGATTGTTGATGTTCTTGATAATTGAGGGCATGAATAGATTGTGCGTGTTGTGATGAGCCTATTGATAATTTTTGTGTGGATTTTGGCGTCCAAATTCGAGCAAAACGGAAATTTAAAGGACTCGCCGGATGTTTCTATGTTCGGCCGGAATTTACATTCGGTTGATTGTTCTTTGATATGGCTTCCATAACTTGATAGATCGGAAGGTTTAGAGTGCAAAGGTTTGTTTAAATTCGAGTTTTAGTCCCATTTTCTTGTTGCCGGAATTTCCGCCGCCGCCGGCCGTTGTCGGTGTTGGGTTGCATATGGCAACGTTTTGGACGGAGTTTCGAGGAAGATATTATAGCTGGGATACCGTCCTAGTGATTCCCCATAGTTCCCGTACGAAATCAGTAATGTGGTAGTGCTTTTGAAGTCGCCGGATTCTGGACGGGGTGGCCGGAACCCCCGCCGCCGGCGGGTGTTCTTGGTGACCCGTATCCGTTTCTTGGCGACCCGTTTCCAAAATTTACCCGACCCGATTTTGATCCAAAAACCCTAATTCCCTTTTTATGAATAGTTTTTCTGGATTTTTATTTTTAAAATAATTCAAAAATTGTTTTAAAAATTCTAAAAATCATATTTTTGATTTAAAAATACATTTTATTATTCAGGAAATTCTGAAAAATTATATTTATTATTTTAAATTCGAAAATTGATTAAACTTAATTATTTTAATTATTTTTAATTAATAATTAATTAATTTAATTAATTGATTAATTCTTTTAATCAGTTAATTCTTAAAAATTGATTATTAATTAGATTTAATTAATTTAAAATTCAGTTCAATTATTTTCAAACCTGATTTATTATTTAAAAATAGTTTGAGCATTTAAAGAGTGTCAATTAATTTTATTAATTGATTTATTTGCATTTAAAATACTTATATTGGATTTAAAAATCCGATTTTTGATTTAAAAATTGTTTGTGGCTTATTTAAATTCAAATAAGTTTCGTGTGATGTTTTAAAAATAGTTATAAGTGCTATATGGTTCGTATGAGTTGTGTAATGTGTTTTATAGTCCGTATATGCCCGTACTAGGGCTAGTATCTGAGTTTTTAATCTCGTAAATTATACCGGACGTTTGATACGTACCCGGTTACTTGTTTAAATGTGTTATGTGAATGATGTGGATTATGTGAATTATCTGGTTAGTGAGTCATAAATACGAGTAATTGTTTTGAGACTTGTTTAAATGCTTTGGTCGTGTCTAATATCATCACGAGGGGTAGTTGGAATAGAAATTGTCGGTAATGTTAGAAAATGAGATTTACGAGGCCGTTGACTAAGATGTTGACTTTTTATAATATGGGGAGTTTCGTCAAGCGAGTTACAAGGATTACTTGTATAGTTAGTTGTGATCATTCTATCAATTGAAATGTGGTTGTCTATGCAACGGAGGCTATTGGACGAGACGAGTCAGATTATCGAAGTTAAGTTACAATCGTTTATGGAATGTGAAATCATACGTTGAAGACTAAGTACCATCTCATATTTGACTATCGAGGCTGGCACGTGGATTCGAAATGGTAAAAGTAGACTAGTGGTGTTCGCAAGAGCGTTAGAGCAAAGAAGGACGGAAGTAGAGAATCGTGCGATAAGACAGAATAAGGAGGGAATCGTATTGTCTTAGCGTTACGAAATAGCTAAGGACCAGAGGCAAGTGTTTATACCCTTGCTTATTAATTAAGAGATATTATCTTGAATTATTATTATTATGAAAGTTGAATACTTTTCACTGAATTTTCAAATGTCAATCCCTTTGCATTGAATTGCAAGTATGTTATTTAAATCTCGTAAGTTGACGAGTATTATTTTATACCTTTTAAGTTTAGATTCATATTTCCAGGTTGATTGGAAAAATATAAATATTGTGTTGAAACGATTTAAAAGATAGTTATGGGCCGTGTACTAAGGCTTTCTTTCAAAAGGACTTGATTTAAAAATACTAAGTTGGAATATTACCAACCCTAGATGAGCGGGAACTTGTGAACCCTATGAGGGAAAAGTTATTCTAAGATTCTGAAGTTGTGTTACTTGTTCTACAAGTATTCTATTTTCCATCTTGCACCTATGCAAGTATTAATATCATTTCTTGTTAATGCGATCATCTGATCCATTCCTTGAGTCGAATTCATATATGATGTGCATGATTTAGTTTACTTCCTTCAAATACAAAGCTTATCTATTATAAGTATATGTTCGAAGGACTTGAACTATTTCTGTCAGAAGTCAGTAAACCCTTGTTTTCTTCATTTATAAACTTCACCTTGAATTTTTCTTAAACTTTAACTTGACTTTCTTGTCACTTACCAGATTGGTGAATCTTAACTAATTCTTCCATAATGTGATGATTTGAACTGTTAAGGCCATCTAGAGCCTGTTCTTTGAACCCTATTCTATATTGAGTTGTTGCAAATTCTGTTGATATCATAATGCCTGTTTCATATCATACTAAATCTTGTTGAGCATGTCATTGTTTATTCTTCATTATATCCCGGTTTGTTAGGAATATGTTGTTCTTGATGATAAACATAAAACACTTAGTAGAATTTGTGTAAAGTCATTTTGTAGCTGTCAACGAAATGGCATGCTTTGCAGCATTCCGTTGACAGGAAGCTCATCAACGAAATGAGTGATGTAGAAATTGCACTGTACAATACTTCACAGTTTGATATGCATTTTGTTGTATGTATTAGATAGGTTTTCTAAGTCATGTTGACTAAATGATAGATAGGCAAAATAGGTTGGTTAATTGTAAATTTCTTGTGCCTTGTAATTTTGCCTAAGTGAAGACATGTCAACGGAATGAAGATTACTCTGTCAACGGAATGAAGTTTACTCATCAACGAAATGAAGTTTACTCATCAACGAAATGGAGAATAAAGCTATCAACGAAACACATCTCCCTGCTATCAACGAATCATTATTGCTTTTCTGAATAGTTGACAAAGTGATAGTGACAGTTTACTGAACAGATCTAAAGGTGATGTGGAAGTGTACTTTGCATTGTAAACCATTAAAATGGACATGGGGAATAAGGAAACATCCCAGTTTCCAATTGGGCTCTTGGGAGTGATCATAACAAGCATGAAGACAAAAGCAAAGATCTCCAAGGATCACTGGACAAAGGGATGAAAAGCAAACTATTGGCGGTTACCTTTAGTGTACTTTAGTGTAGCCAAAAATAGCTTTGTAAACTTGGGAATATATAACTAAGTGTAGCAGTTAAAATAAGAGTAAGAGAAGAAAAACAAATAGATTGTATTAGCTATCTTTGAGAGCATACTTCTCTACATTCTTGTAACTGAGCAGCTGTGTACATTTTGTATCACAGATTATTTCCGCAATAAAAATCACTTCAGTTGGATCATCAAACAATCCAACTGAAATTATTTATGTGCTTGTGATTTTTACTTTAAGTTCAGTTTTATTTGTAAGTTATTTTTAAGTTTAAGAAATATCAAGAATTGTATTCAACCCCCCCTTCTACAATTCTGTTAGGTCATTTGGGATTAACAATTGGTATCAGAGCAAGCTTCTAACAAACAAGAAGTTTAAAGATCAAGACCAAAACAGTAACCATGGTGAAGAAGGATGCAGGAGTAAAGATACCAGTTCTTGATAAGGACAATTACTTTCACTGGAAAGTAAAGATGCACTTACATCTCATGTCTATGGATGAGAGGTATGTAGACTGCATTGAGAAAGGTCCACACGTTCCCATGAAGTTTGCATCTAGAATTGGAGTGCTAGATGATGCTCCTGATGTGGAAATTCCAAAACTTGTCTCAGAATGGACTATTGAAGATCTTGCAGAAATCCATAAAGATAAGAGAACCATGAACATTCTGTTTAATGGTTTGGAGCAAGAGATGTTTGACAATGTTATCAACTGTACAACCTCCAAAGAAGTACGGGACACTGTTAGAACTCTCTGTGAAGGAACTGAGCAAGTTAGGGAAAATAAAATGCAACTCCTTATACAACAATATGAGCATTTTCATTTTAAAGCTGGTGAAACCCTAAATGACACGTTTAGTAGGTTTCAGAAGCTTTTGAATGGATTAAAGCTGTATGGGAGGATCTATCAAACCAAGGATTCAAACCTTAAATTTCTCAGAGCTCTTCCAAAAGAATGGAAGCCTATGACTGTTTCTCTCAGAAACACTCAAGAGTACAAAGACTACACTCTTGAAAGGCTTTATGGAACCTTGAAGACATATGAGTTGGAAATGGAGCAAGATGAAGAAATTGAAAAGGTACAGAAGAAAGGTGGATCCATTGCATTGATTGCATCTGTGAACCAACTGGAAGATGACAATGAAGAAGCTGCAAAGGCCACAAATAGTCGAGCTAGTTGTAGAAGTGATGTTAGCAAGGGTAAAGGCAAGATGACAGAAGAAGAAGAACCAGAACCAGCCAACTTGGATGACTTAGATGAAATTGATGAACACATTGCTTTTCTGTCAAGAAAATTCTTTAAGTTCAAGTTCAAGAGAAACTCAGAAGCAAGGCCAGCAAGGAGAGACTTTCAACCCAGCAAAAATAACTGGATTGAAAAGTCTAAATCTAAATGTTTCAATTGTGGAATGCTTGGTCACTTTGCTGGAGACTGCAGAAAGCCCAAGGTTGAGAAGGGCAACAGGAAATTTGAGCCTGTTGATTATAAAAAGAAATACTTTGAACTTCTCAAGCAAAAAGAAAAGGCTTTCATGTCTCAGGAGTATGATTGGGCTGGTAATGGTGAAGATTCTGATGATGATGTTGAATATGTCAACTTGGCTCTTATGGCTAATAATCATGAGCAGGAAGCAAGCTCCTCAAGCAACCAGGTAACAATTACTAATCTTTCTGAGCTTTCTAAAGAGGAATGCGATAGTGCAGTAAATGAAATGTCTACTGTATTATATAATTTGCGTGTTACTCTTAAATCACTTACCAAAGAGAATTCAAGAATAAAAGAGACTAATTTGCTCTTAAGTGATAGGAATGCAATGTTAGAAGCACAACTCATTGATTTTGAGAAAATGAGGTGTGTAAGTAGGGATGCTAAGAAGGAACTTGAGAACGTGTTAGAAAGGGAAGAAATTCTTAAGGCACAACTTGAAATAGAACAAAGTGTGATTGCTAAATGGAAAGATGCCAGGAATGTTGCTACCAACATCATTAATGTTCAAGGTATGGAATCTTTCTGTGAACAATCATGGAAAAAGAACAAAGAGAAGCTAGGGTATGTTGGTGAAACCTTAGAATCAGAAACAGAGTCAACAAACAACAATGATCATTTGTTGAAGGTTGATATGTCAACAGAATGCAATGTTTCGTTGACAGATGAACCATCAACCGATCAGGCTGTTTCGTTGACAGAGAAAAGAAAAGATGAACTCACTAGACTTAATAATAAGTATGGTCCTGTCACCAAGAACTTTGTTCAAGGTGAGTCTAGTAAATCAAAGAAAGTTGAGAAGCCTGTTGAGAGAGCTAATGTAGGTCACTTGTCCAACAAGCAATTGAAAGATAAGTTAGAGAATGTTCAATTTGAGGCTAAGGGAAATAAAAAGAATAACAGGAATGGCAAAGTAGGGATTAACAAACACAACAATTACACACCTGATAAATATGCTCTTAGAAAGACATGTGTTAATTGTGGAAGTGTTAGTCATTTATCTACTAACTGCAAATCTGTTAAGAAGACTGCCAAAGTGAAAATGTCTAAGCCTGCTATGAATGGTTCTATGCCTACAATGCCTGTTATGCCTAACATGTTTGCTCCATATGCACAATTTCAAAATCCATATGCCAGCATGCCATTTGTGCCTAATCCATACATGAATATGTTTAATGTGCCACAAATGCCATGGAATATGAATAACATGTTTGTTCCTCCAACTATGCATGCTGTGAATGAAAATGTGAGCAACCCTCAGAAATCAACACCAAGGATAAAGATTGATTTAAATCAATCTGAGCCCAAGGTGAAAAATGATATAAAAGGAAAAGCAAAGGCTAACAAAACTGGACCCAAGGAAACTTGGGTACCAAAATCAACTTGATTTGGTTTTATTGTGTGCAAGGAGACAAAAGGAATCTTTGGTACTTGGATAGTGGTTGTTCAAGACACATGACTGGTGATTCTACCCTGCTCACAGAGTTTCAGGAAAGAGCTGGCCCTTGTATTGCTTTTGGAGATGACAGCAAAGGCTACACTAAGGGATATGGCTTGATTTCAAAAGAGAATGTCATCATAGATGAGGTTGCATTGGTGGATGGTCTTAAGCACAATTTGCTTAGTATCAGCCAACTTTGTGACAAAGGATTTTTAGTTACTTTTTCTAAAGAAGCCTGTGTTGTTTCTAAAGGAGGAAACAACAATGTGGTAATGACTGGATTCAGAAGAGGGAATGTGTACATTGCTGACTTTAGTAGCACAAGTCCAGAAACCATCACTTGTCTTTTCAGCAAGGCAAGCAAGGATGAAAGTTGGCTATGGCACAAGAAATTATCTCATCTGAATTTTAAAGTTTTGAATGATTTGGCGAGGAAGGATCTTGCTAGAGGAATTCCACAGGTGGAGTTTTCCAAGGATGGTTTGTGTGATGCCTGACAAAAAGGGAAACAAAAGAAGGCATCATTCAAAAGCAAGACAGAGTCATCAATTGTCCATCAGCTTGAGTTGCTTCATATGGATTTGTTTGGCCCTGTAAATGTCATGTCTATTTCAAAGAAGAAATATTGTCTTGTGATTGTTGATGATTTTTCTAGATTTACATGGACTTTCTTTTTGCACTCCAAAGATGAGGCAAGTGAAATCATTATCAATCACATCAAGATGGTAAACAATCATCCTGACTTGAAAGTAAGAAGGATTAGGAGTGACAATGGGACAGAATTCAAGAATTCAAGCATGAAGGTGTTCTGTGAAGAAAATGGTATTTTGCATGAGTTTTCAGCAGCAAGGACACCACAGCAAAATGGTGTAGTTGAAAGGAAAAACAGAACACTTATTGAAGCTGCAAGGACAATGCTAGATGAATCAAAGTTACCAACTTATTTTTGGGCTGAGGCAGTTAATACAGCTTGCTTCACTCAAAATATTTCTTTGATTAATCAGGCCAAAGGAATGACCCCTTATCAGCTACTTAAAAGAAAGAAGCCACTATTGGATTTTCTTCATGTCTTTGGATGCAAGTGCTTTGTTTTGAGAAATCAAGCTGAGCATTTGGGGAAATTTGAAGCAAAGGCAGATGAAGCAATATTTGTGGGATATGCAGCAGGGAAAGCTTACAGAGTCTATAATCTCAGAACCAACATTGTTATGGAATCTATACATGTTGTTTTTGATGATCTCAAAATTCAAGGTCTCTGTGATGAAGGTTTCCATGAAAGTCTTTCTTTTGAAAATGAGGAAGGAGATCAAGTGATTCATGTTAAGGCTACTGAGAAACAGCCTAAAGTTGTTGTATCTAGCACAGATGAAAGCAGCAGTGAAGATGAAATTGCTGCATTAAGATTGAAAAGAATAGCTGCTAGCAGACCAAACGGTCATTTCGTTGACAGTCATGTTGGTGGATTCGTTGACAATCAAAATGAGCGTTTCGTTGACAGCCAAAATGGTCATACCGTTGACAGTCATAGAAATGCTTCTAGAAGTGATCAATTGGGGACAACAAACTCAGGGGGAGTTTCTCAAGGACAAATGTCCAATCAATGCAATCATGATCATGAAGCTACCTCTTCAAGAGCAAATCTACCTCCCTCAAGGAAATGGACTAAAGATCATCCCTTTGAACTTATTATAGGTGATGTTTCTTCAAAAGTTCAGACTAGAAGAGCAACTCAAGAAGAATGTCTATATAGTAGCTTTCTGTCTCAAGATGAGCCAAAGAAAGTTGAGGATGCACTTCTAGATCCAGATTGGGTTTTGGCCATGCAAGAGGAGCTGAACCAATTTGAGAGGAACAATGTTTGGAAGCTGGTGCCCAAGCCTAAGGACAGGAGTGTCATAGGCACAAAATGGGTGTTCAGAAACAAGATGGATGAAAATGGCATAGTCACAAGGAACAAAGCTAGATTGGTTGCAAAAGGCTATTCACAGGAAGAAGGAATTTATTTTGATGAAACCTTTGCTCCTGTTGCAAGACTAGAAGCAATAAGGATTTTCCTAGCCTATGCAGCCCATGCCAATTTCAAGGTCTATCAAATGGATGTAAAGAGTGCTTTTCTGAATGGGGAATTGGAAGAGGAGGTGTATGTAAGTCAACCTCCTGGTTTTGAAGATGATGACTTTCCAGAATATGTATACTTCCTCCTCAAAGCACTCTATGGTTTGAAACAAGCACCTAGAGCCTGGTATGACACACTTTCACAGTTCCTCCTTGAGAATCACTTCACTAGAGGTACTGTAGATAAAACTCTTTTTCACAGGGTTGTGAATGGCTCTACTATACTTGTTCAAATTTATGTAGATGACATAATCTTTGGGTCTACAGATGTGAAACTTTGTCAAAAGTTTGCCAAGCTTATGCAAAGTAAATATGAAATGAGCATGATGGGAGAATTAACTTACTTTCTTGGTCTTCAAGTGAAGCAAGTTAATGAAGGCATTTTCATTAGTCAAACAAAATATATTCATGATTTATTAAAGAAGTTTAACTTAATGGAATGCTCTCCTGCCAAAACTCCCATGCCTACTGCCACCAAACTTGAATTGAATACTAAGGAAAAATCTGTGGACATTTCAGGTTACAGAGGAATGGTAGGCTCACTTTTATATTTAACAGCTAGTAGACCTGATATTATGTTTGCTACATGTCTATGTGCTAGATTTCAGGCTGATCCTAGGGAATCCCATTTAGTTGCTATTAAAAGAATTTTCAGATATCTCAAAGGAACACCAAACCTTGGCATTTGGTATCCTAGAGAATCTGGCTTTGAACTAATTGGTTATTCAGATGCAGATTTTGCAGGATGTAAAATTGACAGGAAAAGCACAACAGGCACCTGTCAATTCTTAGGAAACAAGCTTGTCTCATGGTTCAGCAAGAAACAAAACTCAGTTTCTACCTCCACATCTGAGGCTGAGTATATTGCAGCTGGAAGTTGTTGTGCACAGATTTTATGGATGATGTTACCCAATATATGTCTATTACAGAATGGGGGTTGAATGTAATTGTATGAAATAATCGAACAGACAAAGATAAAAATAATCAATATCAGCTTTTATTAAACTTTATAAAAACTGATACAAACTCTCTCAAGAAACTATAAGTTCTTAAGAGCTGCTAGGTTTACAAAGATACTCGTGTTAAAGATATTACTTTCGTAAAACCTATCCTGTGTTTATATATACACACAGCTACGCATTCTGTTACATAAGATAATCTTCATTTAATTGAATTGATCTTCTTGTCGCTTATCTTCTATAACAGCTTCTATGAGATATATCTTCAGCATATCAATCCTTTCCTGAAATCACGGAATAGTATCAATTACCAACCGACTTTATCCTGTCACTGATGATGACATCATCAGATGTCATCTCCTGATGCTCTAAGTACTGATGCTATCCGATCCTGATGCATTCATTAAATCTTCATTTCCCAACAATCTCCCCCAATTTATACTTTCTGAAATAAAGCATAATCAGACACTTTAATAAATCCCATGTTCTTCTGAAGAAACTGCTTCATCAACTCATCTTCTTTTTCTAATAACAGATCAATCATTCTTCTTCTCAGCTTCCTCAGATTTTCATCATCTTTGTTTGTCTGATAAACTGCTGCTCTCAGATCCTCAATAGAACTTCTCAGCATTCTGTCATCCAGATAAATAAGTTTAATTCTCTCACTATCAAGACAGAAAGACAAATACTCTTCACCCAGAGTCTTTTCAACGAATGCACTTCCTTTCTTCATTTCCACCTCTTGTCCATCCATGTCAATGTATTTAGGAGCATATCCAGTATTTTTCTGATTTAACCCCATCGGATGCAAATTGATACTGGATTGAATCTTCCTTCTCCATTTTATACATAAATCATCTTTAGGAACAAGCATATACTGTACATACCTCAATTCTTCTAAGTTCTTCATTGAGACATCCAATTCTGTCAGTACAAACGTTGATCCATCTTTAAGAAAATACACTAACTTTTCTTTAGGAATATTTCCATCATGAATGTCATATACCATTTGAACAGAGATAAGCTTGTCAAGATGCCTTTGAGTAATTTTATCACTCAGATTTTCTGTTAGACATGCTTGATCAAATGATGCTACCTGATGAGCTATTTCTGCTGCAGGATGACCAATTCCTCCATATGTTCCTGTCCGTCTGCATTCATTCTTCTTCTTCGCAACTTCTTCATAAGTTTTCTTGAACTTTCCAGATCCATCAGTACAAGTAATTCCAGGGAGACTTTTGATATGTCCACTTGATTTGAATATCTCATTGAGCTGAAAATGAGATTTATCTTCCCTGATATCATAGCCTTTACCTTTGTACCCTCTAACCTTCTTGAATCCATAAGCACTTCTTGAACTCCTCACAACATTATCCTTCTTTCTCAGATATTCCTCCAACACCATTCTTGACTTTGTGAAGCTTCTTTGTTGTAAAGACTTGAAATAATCTTTTTCCGCTTGCTTAGCTGCTTCCATATTTAATGATGTTCTTACGAGAAATATCTGCCTATCATTCCTTGAATCTTCTCTTCTTCTCCTTCTTCGAGTTAATGGAAGATCATCACCCTCTTCTTCTTCTTCTTGATGTGAAGTTTCAACATCTTGTTCAGTAATCATCACTTGAGGTGGACCTTCAAGAACTTTCTTTCCTTTACCCTTAGCAGAAACAACAGAGAATCCAGATGACATATTTGCACCAGTATTTGATCCTTCTTTGATCACAATACCTTTTTGAGATTTTGAAGGTGATTTGATAGTACTTCCTCTTCCTCTACCATGACCTCTACCTCTAGTCCTGTTTCCCTTCCTTTCACTCCTGACAGTTCCTTTCTGTGAGTTCAGCATTTCATATTCTATCCTCTGGGCTTCCACCATCTCTTCTACATCCTCATCAGGATACATTTCTTGAAGAATTTTTCTAGCTTGCTGTTCATTGAACGCTTCAAGTCTGGGATCTTTATAGTGCACAATGTATTCTGTTCCATCAATATTCACAGTTTGATGAAACTTCTTTGCCTGCTCAGCTGTTGTCACTATAATATCATGAGATTGCTTTTGAGAACTAGATCTAGAGACTTGTGTTGACTGTAGACTTAGACTTGGATTAGACACGGTGTTTTGTGTCCTTGTAGCAGCATCAGAAGATACTTGTTTCTGCCTAGAACCTCCATCAGGAGCATCATCCTTTCTTAGAATACCCAACTCCGGAGAGCATTTGGTTGACACTACTTTCTCCCCCTTTTTGGCATCAGTACCAGCATCAGGAACCAAAGCAGAGAGAAGTAAATCCAACTTAGCATCCATAGATTCAGCCTTTTTCTCCAAAGTCGCAATTCGATGTTCTAGAGAAACATGATCTCGATGAACACATGAAAAGTCTCTTGAAGTGCGAGCAACAGATTGAGTATTTGCAGCTACAACATCAGCAATACTCTTTGCAGTCGTAGTCCTGACATCTTGAATCTCTTCAAAAATAGCCTTAAGCATGAGAGAAGTACCTTTAAGATGAGCTTTAAGATCTGAACTTTGAATCTCTTTAAAGGCAGTAGCTAAATGAACATGAGCCCCAGAAATACCAACAAAAGATGAAGGATCAGTCCAAGAATGATCCCACTGAGCTTGTCTGTGACTAGCCAAAATGTCTGTGGACGAATCATCAGGACCAGACTTATCAGAGTTGGAATGAGAATCGTGAGACTGATCCTGAGAAGCTGCAGGAGTATTTGATGTACCTGCAACAAAATCAGTAACCCCTAGATCTCTCTTTTCTTTTTCAGTGATCTCATCACTGCTCACCATCACAGTATCTGAACTTTTGAGAGTCAGATTTTCCTGACACAAATGCATAGCATTGTCACTCATTTCTACCTCTCCTTTTGCCAGTTCAGGAGACTGCCCCTCAAGAATTCTGTTTTTCTCTAGATCTTTTCTCTCATTCTCACGAAAAAGGCTCAGAGCACTCAGAAACGAAGAAATAAGAGATGGCAGAGAAGAGTGGAGTGCAGTCATACTGACAGGGGATCCCTCATGTAAGGGTCTGTCAGTAGTCATCCTGACACCAGGAGAGTAAACAACCATAGCAGAGTCAGGGTTAGTGTCAGTACCTGAGTCTTCAGTGTCCAAGGGACGAGAGGATAATGGTTGGACCATGAGAGCCTGACTATCAGTAAACTGACATGCTTCCATACTTTGAATGAAAGGTTCTTGTGGAGCCTGGACAACC
Organism: Heracleum sosnowskyi; assembly: GCA_030848705.1. Taxonomy (NCBI): domain Eukaryota; kingdom Viridiplantae; phylum Streptophyta; class Magnoliopsida; order Apiales; family Apiaceae; genus Heracleum; species Heracleum sosnowskyi. The sequence goes on along the minus strand of CM061236.1, from coordinate 117,742,523 downwards.
TGGACTGCTTCAGAAAAGTGTACTGAAGGTTCTTGTGTATCCTGTCCGTGATATTGGTCTGCAACAGCAGAAGCTGAAATAACACTTGTAGAATTATCCTGATCAGTTTCAGGCAGGAACAGCTCCTTGTCGTCATCCACCCTTTGAGTAGATGGTTCTTGTGTGACTTGATCAATGTGGACTGCTGATTCACTTTGAGAACCAGGTTCTTGTGTATCCAGATCAATAGTTGGAGCTCCTGATGATTTGGCCTTAACATTTCTTTTCTTGGTTCGTGCAAAACAAATCTTCCGTTTTCGACCAGCCGACTCAGCTATTTCTTTTCTTGCTTCAGTTTCCAGTCTTTTGACACGATCATAAGACATATCAACTTTTTGTGCCTGTGGAGATACAGTAGGACTGGAATCAGAGACAACCACACTATCAAGGAAAGGTTGCGCATCAGAAGCAGTAGCATCAGTAACAGGTACTGCATTGTCATCACGTCCGGTATCAGAAGAGAGGATATTGTCCGGAGTAAGACTGACAGGAGCATCAGTAGCAAAACTGTTATGAAATGAGTTGTGTAGAGCATCAACAGCATCAAAATGAGAGTAGAGAGTTGACTTTCTTAATCTTCGCCTTTTGGAAGATGGTGATGAAACAGGTGCCACAGCCTCAGGAGTGATTTTGAATATCGATGACAGTGGAACATCATCATCATCAGTATCAGTATCAGTATCAACAACAGTTGTATGCTTTCTTCGTGAGGCTAAAATTTTGGATGCTATACCAACTGGTTGATCTCCTTGTTTCTCCAGAGAATCAGTGTGGGTGTGTAACAAGGTCCTTGATCCAGACGACTGAGAGTGTCGCACTGATTTGGCTAACTTTGTGTGTTTTACAACTGATTGCTGTTGAGAGCCATCAGAGGTGGGGTTTGAGTGTTTAGAAACATGTTTGGGTTTTGTACTTGGGTTAGATCCAGAGGGGGTAGCAACAACAGGCCTCTGAATCAGAGTACGAGGATCTAAGCCATAAACAGTAGGCAATCTCTGTCGAAGAAGTTGCCTGACCTGTTCAGGATATACTACATCACCCTGAAACATTTGTTTTCCCTTTAACATGTACTCCTGAAAGGATCTAGGAGTGTTCTGAAACACAGGCAACAAGCAGTCATCTTGAAAAGCAACATTAGGGCATAGGTATGTAAAAATCAAATGCAGAAAACGACCAAAGTAGACAGTTTCCCGATTCTCAGTTATTCTACTACCTATGGAATCAATTAGCAGACTAGCTATATTAACATCAGATCCATTGATTAGAGAGTACCCAATGTTTTGAGTTGCTTGAGTGAGAGCATCAAAGTTTGAGCTCTTGTTCATGAAACACTTACCTATGGAATCAAAGATGAAATTCCATTCTTGGCGAAACTTCGTTCTGACCAATCTACCCATTCTGGTCATATCACCATTATAGCCAATTTTGGTGAAAAACTCCCTAAGCACCGCCTCCGAAAAGAAAGGAGTAAAGGATGTAGGGCTACCCAGGTGCAAAGCTCTTTGAACAGTGGTGGGAGTAACCTCATAGAGATCATTCCTGTAGGAAAAGGTAAGACCAGGCTGAGCATTAGAGGTACCTGGAGTACATGTTGCAGTACTCCAAATCTGCATCACTGCCTGTGCAGAAATTGCCCTAGGTTCCGTTAGAGCAAACCCAATTGAGCTAGAAACCAAAAAATCCTGAATGAGATGAAATTCAGATGGGGCTTTTGACTTGTCCAAAATAGCAGAGTAATTGTTGGTGACAAAAAGAACTCCATTATGGGTCAGATTCTTGTTTGTAGGAGATGGGAAGTGAGTTGCTGCCATTGTTGAGAGAAAAATACAGAGAGAATAGTATAGATATTCAACAATGATAATAAGGTGGAAAAGAAACAAATCTTTTGAGAAAAATTAACAACACAATATCTCCGAAAAACTCGACTAATGATGACTATTGGACAGGTATCGTGTAAACAATGGGTTGTCACGATTTCCAAGGACGCATGATAAGGGGGCTATACACAACAGTTGTATATACCAACGCATAAGTGACACACGAGGAAACACCTGGCACCACATAAGGCACTCAAAATATCCGCTTATTTGCTATGTAAGATAAGAAAAATCAATAATAATGCAATTATCGATTTTAATATTTCAAAAACATAATAACAAAGTACAAATGAGCTCAACAGTCAGAAGAATAATGACTGTCTTGGAACGCCGCACTTTACTATCCCCATAGCTTCGAGCCAAGCAAAACCTTTCAGGTGCCCTGTTGGATGCTATAAAAAGCTGGAGCATTGTAACAACAGGCAATTCATATATTAAAAAACTACCATACATCAAAATGGCAGGAACCTTTGAATTCATGGATGTAGAAGCATTCTTGAATATGAACTGGCGTCAACAAGCAAACTATATTATTGATGAGTTTCTTGTTTTGTCATTTCTGAACGATGAAGGTCTCATTGCTGATGATGAGACAGCTGAAGGTCCTATCTCCAATCCCTATGTGCACATCATTCGTCCTGGGCCATATGATGTGCCCATCCTCGCAGATGATCACGCTGTGGAGATTTGTATGATGCTCTTTCATCAGAGCTACTTGACGGGTTCAGAGGAGGAACTCTTCTTGGAATCCTGCAAGCTGCAATCAAGAAAGAGAATTCTAGAGGATGATTGTGACGCCCTCCAAACCCGGGGTACAGATTTGAGGAGTCATCCGACCAACGGAATACTATTTAACACATGCATAATATATATAAAGACACAAATACCCCTTGACCAAGACCGCATCCAGATTATGGCAATGAACACAAGCTACTACAATCTTTTATTAATACAATACCAGTTTTATCAGAGTTATTACATCACAACCAAAGTTCAAATCTAGACATCTAATCTAGAAAAGCAAAACAACAACTACCCTGCCAATGACAATGACTCGAGGGGCTCTCCTGGCTGCTGGTGAACTATCGGTCACGCTATGCCGACTCATACTCTCGCTTCACTGGAATAGGGTTAGAAAACAACAAGCAAGAGTGAGCCAAAATTGCTCAGCAAACATCAATGAATCATTTCTATCACAGTTGTAAGGATATGAATTTATGATATCAGAATCAACAATATTTAGCTAACACATGCTTTGTATCAATAACAATTGAAGAAAAGAATTAGAATTTGGCTTATACATTTTATTCAAATCAAAGGTTGTGCTGCTGGCCAGCCACGCATCAACCCCGGACTAGCTCATGACATAGTCTTCTACACTACGCCATATATGAGCAATAACTACGCTTTTTTCAGTGTTACAAGCAAAAGTGTAACCATATATGCTTTAAAATTGATTAAAACTGATCTAATACTACACTTTCTTTTAGCGATACCAATGATATAAACTAGTATTACCATAGACATAATTTGGTACCTATGGTAACACCAAAATCAGTGTAAGCGTTGCTATTTAAATAAAATTGTTAAACAGGCGGGCTCAATTGTTTTGTCCGGGCGGGTCTTTCAACTATCCAAAATTTTCACTCAATTAATTAGGCGGGTCTTTTATTTTTGCAATTATTTTCACGACTCCGCTCAATTACAATCACTCAATATTTTTCACACTAACTCAACTCTCTCTCTCTCTCTTTCTCAACTCTCTCTCCCTCTTAACTCTTTCTCAGGGGTTCACTAATTAGGGTTCTTTTGGGTTCTCTAATTAGGGTTCTTTACGGGTTCTTCATATTTATTTAGGGCTTCAATTGGAAGTACAAGCAATTGGGGTTGATGATTTCTGCGGGTTTCTATTGGAAGCAATTGGGGACGTTAACGAGTTTTTACGGGTCTTCTTCTTTACTAACTCCTCACCGTTTCTTTAAGTTCAATTTTATTTGTTTGTATGTTTTGTACATTATTCGTATAAATTGTATACAATATATGTTAGTTATGTACAAAATGATGTTATTTGGGTATATTCAATATGTGTTTTGAATTTGTATACAGGTTTGGATTATTTTACTTAATTATACTCCTCTTTTCCGTCTTTAAATTTCCAGTTTCCAGTTCTTTAAATTTATTTGGGAAATTTAAATTCTTATTTTTTTCTAATGGTTCCTCTGCTTTACTATTACAATTTTTTTTTGTTTCTTAGCAGGTGGTACCCATAAAAATCTGAATGGATGTAAACTTGTTGAAGATGGAGATCTTTGTGAAAGAAGAAGTTGTAGAGATAACGAGAATGCTTCTAGAAATGGACAACAGATAATATACTTAACATCATTACAGCCGGTTCAAACTCTCTCCTTGTATTTACTACTCTCGTTTCTTCGAATCAACAAATTCAAATTCACAAAGTGTTTGTAGAAAGAGGAAACGAAAGGACAAAACGACGTCGTGGCCTCTTAATGAAAAGGAACAGCTCGCTAATCAACGTCATCTGGTAGTGTTTTTATATCAATTGATTGTGTTTTTGTGTTAATACAGTGTAATTGATTGTTTGTGAGTGTGTGTGAGTGTATAGTGTAATTGATTTTTTGTAAGTGTGTGAGTGTGCAGTGTAATTGATTTTGTGTACAAATGTAATTACAACGTGAGAAAGTGTGTGAATGTGTAATTGATTGTGTTGTGCGTAAATAAATTGATTGTGTTGTGCGTAAATAAATTGATTGTGATCCTTGATTGTTGGATAGTTACTGCATTTCCCTTTAGATGGAATAAGAAAAAAATAGAACAAGAGAGGAGCTGATACTGTTTTGTAAAAGATAGGAGATTATTTGTTATTTAGAAAGAAAAATGAAAATATTATTGGTTACTAGTTTAGTTACATTGTTGGCTAGCGAGTCAATTTCAATACTTGTATATTTATTTTTGTGGAAATATTGAGCTACAAGAGTTTAAATACACATACACACGACGATTCCACTGAGGCTCGAAGCCCAAACACCTAATTAAAATAGTACTTATGAGGTAGAGGTGGAAGTACAAGGTATTAGTGATTTCAATACATTTTTTTTGCTAAATAAATTGGTTTCCAGAATGTGTATCCTTTTATTGCTAATTTCATCTTTTAGTTTCTGTATTGCATTCTGTGGAAGCACTTGGAGCAATCGACGTCTACATGAACTTCTAGGAAATGTTCCTTCTGATCTTATATGAGTTGGTGTGCAGGTCTGACAGAAACCTGTAGGGGTTCATTTGTTCAACAGCTGCATGAAGTAGCAATGATAGGTACTGTTGGTCCTCCATTGCCATCCGTTGATGTGTGCCTAGAATCTATTCCTGATATGGAGTATGATGCTCTGGTAAGTATTCCACGTGGAGGTGATGGTTGATAGGTGGTTCCACACAGGTTTGCCTTCTAGGTTGAATGGCCCAGGTATGATTTCAGATCATGTTATTGTTATTTTCTTATGTTTACGACTTGTATGCACAAATTCCTAATCAAAACAGCTATCATCCAAATCAAAACAGCTATCATCCAAATCAAAACAGCTATTAATGAGATAGGCACTGATCCAGTCCTATACAAAAAAGAAGATACCTCAACTAAATACAATATCAACTTCTTTACACAAATTACATGGCATAAAAAATTACCAAACCTGTTCTATTCTGAGAAGATTTCAGGGTCCATTTCCCATTACAAATTTTATATCTTAGTCAGATTATAAGGAAGAGAAAAGTACATGTTTCTGCTGAATTATTTGGAAAATAAGGCAACTTAATAATCATTTAACACTAGTGGAAGATTCAGAACCAATCAAACCAGTATAAGATGGGCTAACCTGAGGCCTTGGCCCCTGTGCAGTCACAGACCTTGCACTCCTTTGTGTTGGGCCTGATCTTCTTCGGGACACCAACTGATACAAATAATCATACTTACACAGTGAGAAAAAAGATTATATATCACTAGTAATTAATCACTGAAGTCTACTGAATTTCCAATCAGTTATTCTTGTTTATGTCAAGTGCAGTAATATTATAGATCAACTTGTTTTAAAAATTTGTTATTTAGTATTGATAGAGCTAGAGCCATACTAGTCACTGTGATTATTTTATCACAAAGAAGAATGTCATAATTTTATTCTAATTTTACTGATGGATTTTTACCAAGTCCGTGCATAGATTGCTATTTTGACACTTTGTTTTACCATTCACATAGTACAAACATACCAAATCAACATGCCTACATACTATCCTTCCTGACCAGCTTCATTTTCTTTACTCAGTTTCAACTAAGTACTAAACTATGGGTCTGCAGTTTGTAGCTTACAGTCTCTTCCCTTATCTGCTGCTATTTCTGGTATCCTCTGAACCCTACTACTTGAATCAATATATGAATATACTTGCAGATTCTAATATATGAATTTCGGCTGTAGAAAGCTGGTATTTTCGATAGTTTTGATAATTAATAGTTGACGTTTGCACTGCAGTTGCTATTCTGTAAGCTCTCAAAAATCAATGGAAGAACACACCACCAAACTGGGTAGGGTCTGATCCATGTAGGGGCAACTGGGATGGAGTCGAGTGCAGCAATTCTCGTGTTATATCGATGTAAGTTCAGAAACAGACGCGTATTAGATTTTAGCAGTAACTGAAGATTGTTTATGTTTTGACATCATGCATTAATTTGAGTTGATAATTTTCTGTTTCAGAGCATTGTCAAGCATAGGATTAACTGGTCAGCTGCCTGGGGATATCGTAAACTTATCGGAATTGTAGACACTGTAGGTCTTTTGATTAAATTTTTTTTCCTCTAATCCATGAAATTTTGTGAAAAAGAACTTCAAGACGCATTTATATTACTGGCATAAAGATAGAAATATCTTTCATCTCTTCTTCTCTATTTTTAAACTAATTGTTTGACCATGTATCTAGGGATTTGTCATCCAACAAAGGATTGACCCTTCTGGAACATCCACCCTGTATACTGCAGGTAGTATACATGTTTAAATAATTCTTACCCTTCTTTTATCAGTCTGTTCTGAATTGATCCAGGTTAGTTTTCTCGACTAAAACAAGTTTATCCATATCATATTTAAAAGCTTTCGTGACCCGTGACTAATTCTCTTGCATAGCTTTCAGGACTTCATAATTTCTTTTATAGATTTGGTTCAACAGATTACATTTACTTAAAACAAACAGGCAGTTGCAATTATATATGGAGATGCATGTGTGTTCAAGAGAAGTGGTTCCCCTTTTTTAAAATTATCTTTTCAAAGATTTTCACAAGGAATATTTTAAAATGATATTACCTCATAAACTATAAATCTTATTAAAGTTTTAAATTAATAATGTAATATGGGTCTCTCTTGGTTTCCAAGGATAAAAGCAGCAGATGTGGGTCACCTTGGCTGAACTACTCACTTGAATGAAGATAATGTACAAGTGTCCAACATTATATAGTTAACCATAGTAAAAACTGGAGTTGTACACTAGGGATTTGTTTACACCAAGCTCTGCTGATAGTAAATATACTGGCCGCCTGCTATACTTTTTGTCTTTTTCCCCTCGAAATAACCCAGAAGGCAGAAACTTAATATAAGGGTCCGTATCTTAATTGTACAAACCTGATGGCATGATATCACCAAATCTGCTTGAATAAGCATAAATTCTGAGGACCACTTTATTGTTTGAATTGTGAAGTGCAACTCCGGAAAGACTACAGAGGAAACTATATTTCTACTTTTCAGAATACTTCTTTGGCTAGAATCTGTATGATCTCATAGCCATCAAAAGTGGGTGGGATGAGTATGGCATATCTTATGCTCATCCTAGTACAAATATTATCATCCCTACCATCCCGGTTTCTATGAAGAGTCTTTGCATTACCTCAAGCTGTATCAGGATACAGAGGTAAATTAAATTTGTTTGATAAAATAGTACATGACTTATATGATAATCGGAAACTATTAAATATTGATTACATTATATGTCAATGGCAAAGCCACTTACAAATGATGGAAATATAATAAGAACATATAGTACAAATTGTAAAAAAAAAGTATAGTGTTTTTCGTAGAGTGTAGATTACCTATGAAGCAGCGTAGGCTAGGTATTTCAAGTTTTTACAAGAGACTTTTAATTGTACAGTTTAATATACGCACTATTAACAAATCCATAAGTTATCTGAATGATAAATTGAGGCAAAACACATGCATGTACTACTTCTGTATCTTGTTGTTTTTTAGCACTCTGAACACTTGTTATTCCTAAGACTTGTTATTACAGCTTCAATTTGTATCTGTCAATTGGTATTTTACAGCTTCAGTGCATATACCAATTCAAAATATTATGAAATATGCCCATAAATATCTTAGGCACCAGACTGATGAAACTTGAGTTATAACAGATTTTGCATTGCGTACTTGGAAAATATCAGAAGATATTGAAAACCAGGTTATTTTGACTTGTTAATGATTATTTGATATTCATTTACATTTTATCTACATCCTTATAATATTCTTATAATATTCCATATTTATCACATCAACTAAAGATTGAGGAAAAATCATTTTTCTCGATTTTCCCATTTGATGATTTCTGACAAGATTGATTCTTCGATTTCAGTGTGCTAAAGTAATTACTTCAACTCCCATGACTCCTGAGTTATTCTTAGAATGGAATTAGAATGGAAGAAGAAGAAGATGGAAGCACGGGACGCTGCCGAGATGGTAGAGAGAGCAAATAATGACCGTATGAGCAAATAATGATCGTATTGGTTGCTTAGCTATTTCGTGGTATTTTAGTTAGATTTTGGATGGTAGTTTGGTTTATGTAGTAGATGGATGATTGATTGGAATGGTTTGTGGAGTTGATGTTATTTTGGATGGTTTTTTATGTATTGAAATGGCTTCTGGATAGCCTGTTTATGTATTGGAATGTTTGGTAATATTTTGAATGGAAAGTTCTATATTTCAATGTCATATGTTGCCATTATGTATTTAAAGTGTTGGTAAAAAGAATGCAAAGTGTAACCATTGACTCCAAAGTATTTAGTCTTTATGCGTTGGCAAAAGTATAGCAAAGTGTTGGCACAAAATCTAAAAATGTTTAAGAAAAAGTGTAGGCATAGTGGTAAGGGTGTTGGTAAAAACATCAAAGTGTTTCCTAATTTGGTGTTACAGTAGTACTGAAAATGTGTTGGCATAGGTCTATAGCAATACTATTAGTAGTGTTACAACAAAGATAACTGTGTTGGCATAGATCTATAGCAACAACTAATAATATGTAGCCACAGAAATAAAAAGTGTTGGCGTAGGGGTCTACGCCTACACATTTCTCCGGTGTTACCAAAAACTACAAAAGTGTTGGCGTAGACCCCTATGGTAGCGGCCATTTTTCTAACACCCTCAAATTTGGTCAAAGTGTAGCCATAGCCTATTTTTTTCCTTTTACCAACAGTTTTTTGGGCTATAACCACACTTTTTCAGGTGTTGCTGTAGCCCACTTATGGCGTAGTGCTACTGGATCCCAGGCCAATTTGGGCCTTAAGTTATTCTGACCATAAATATGGCCCGACCAATTACTGGTCCATTTTTAAAAACACATGCCAAATCTATAATAGGGTATAAACAATAACATGCTCAATAAGATAAACTGAATGTATAGTAATTGCAAAAGAGCTTCAACTGTTCAGTATCAAATGAAGATCGAGAAATAATCATGGAGTAATTTCAATGGTACAGTGTACTCATTCAATAAGGGAATCAATATTGGTAGTCGATAATCAATGACCGTAATCAATAGTCAAGATGGAAGTCAAATAATCAATGGTTGTCAATGATAATCAAAGGATGATAAACAATAACAATAGGTGGTAAACAATAATCAAGTGAATTGGAAATAAGGGTTTCCGATGCAAATCAAATCAAAGAATCAAGAATCTCTAAGGAAATGGAATCAGTTGTCCAAATGCGGTTAAAGGATTGATAATTTGAATTGTTCTGGGGATAACGGTATTCAAGTAATCAAGACAATAATACATTTTATCACAAGTAAAGGCACAGATACTTGCCTGGTCTAAGCTGCTGTCGGATCGACTCTGCTCACTCTACTTTTCCCTTTCCCTTGCTCCGGGAACTCGATTCTATAATTAAACAACTCATCACAATAAGTCTAACTATTCTCGTTCTACTCTCGACACTTATTCAATCAATAATCACATTTAAACAAGTAACCGGTTACGTATCGGGCGTCCGGTATAATTTACGATATTTAAAACTCAGATATTTGCCCTAGTACGGGCATATACAGACTATAAAACACAACACACAATTAATATGAACCATATAGCACTTATAAATATTTTTAAAACATCATACGAAACTTATTTGAATTTTAGATAAGTCACGATTAATTTTTAAATCAAAAATCGGATTTTTAAATCCAATATAAACATTTAAATGCAAATAAATCAATTAATAAAATTAATTGACACTCTTTAAATACTCAAACTATTTTTAAATAAATAAATAGGCTTGAAAATAATTAAACTGAATTTTTAATTAATTAAATCTAATTAATAATTAATTTTTAAGAATTAATTGATTAAAAGAATTAACCAATTAATTAATAAATTAATTATTAATTAAAAATAATTAAAATAATTAAGTTTAATCAATTTTCGGATTTAAAATAATAAATATAATTTATCAGAATTTTTCTGATATTAAAATATATTTTTAAAATAAAAATATGAATTTTTAAAGTTTTTAAACTATTTTCGAATTAATTTTAAAAATAAAATCCAAAAACAGTTTTTAGAAAATGAATTAGGGTTTTGAAGATTGAAACCGGGTCGAAAAATCGGGTAAACGGGTCGGGAAGAACAAATCCGGGTCACCAAGAACAACCCGTCGGAATCTGGGTTTTCCAGAATCCGGCCGGCGTCCGGTGGCCGGACTTCGCCATTTCCGATCAAAATAAAACCAAACCATAGGGCTTTTGTTCGCTTTTTCAAGACAAACATAACCCACATACAAACACATCTGTCCCATGCCGGAATCGTGCCCAGAATTCGTTCAAAGAATTCGCCGGCGACGACTTCGGCCGGAAACCCGATCTACTTTAATTCTACATGAAACTCAAAGATTAATATACCAAAATGAAGCTTATAACTCATACAATCAAAGCCCCATATCATAATCAATGTCAGATCAACAACAAGAACGAACGAAGCAAAAGAAGAATTCGGGTCAAAACCCGAAAATCAAACCCGACTAAATTGAACTTAAACATGAAATTAAAGCATGGATTCTTGCTAATTAGAACCCTAGGAACATGTTAGAAGCAACCAATTGAACGGAGAATCAACAGAATGAAAATCCCCAAATTAATCAAGAACCCTAATTAAATTCGAATATTGAAAAATTCATAATAAATCGAAAAATTACCAGATGATGATGAGGTTGGAAGATTCTGAAACTAGAGATCAAGAGCTTTAATTTGAGTACAAGAACTTCAGATTTGGATTTCAATAACACCTCGAACGAATGGATCTAAGCTCAAGAACACGAAGAACACATTTCGGGAATTTTTACTTTTTTGATAATACGCAATGCAGATTATGAAGGTTATAAGGTACGATTCGTCTGTATATATTTTTGGAAAAATAATACCCCAAGGAACACTTTTGGATCGTTATAGATCCACTGGATCGTTTAAAAACCCTAATTAGGTTAAAATACGTTTTACGAGAAGATAATTATCTACAAGGATTGATAATTATCCAAATCAATACATATCATTATATAACTAATGCTCAAGAATACTGGGGCTATAACAAATGAAATACTTATATAAAACGATATATCCGTCTCCTTAAGCAATTAGGGTTCGGAACAATTTTTCCCTTTTTGAACAAAACGAATTATTCTTGCAGAATCAAATAGGTAGGAATGAAATGATACGAATATCTCTCCCGATAATGATTCGAATACGAAAGACGAAGAGATAATAATTAATGTACGAAATTCCAATGGGGCCCTTAAATTATCAAAACGGGGCTCAGATTTGAAGAAAATTCCAAATGACGAAATATTTGAAAGGGGCTTTCGACTCACCATTTAGCACATAATCACACAATAATTATCATTTAATAATATTCCAATATTCCACAATAAATATTTTAGATTAAATATATCATTTAATCAAATAATAAAATTCACGGATATTACATCCTTCCCCCCTTAATAGGATTCTGTCCTCAGAATCAGATCAAGGAAACAACTGGGGATACTTCTCTAACATCTCACTCTCTAACTCCCAGGTAGACTCTTCTACTTTAGGATTCCTCCACAAAACTCTCACTAACGCTACTGTCTTATTCCTTAGTACTTTCTCCTTACGATCCAATATCTGAATTGGTCGTTCTACATATGATAAATCTGCCTGGACCTCTATGGGTTCATACTCTATTACATGATTCGAATCTGGTCGATACCTCTTAAGCATAGATACATGAAATACATTATGAACGTGCTGCATATGCGGTGGCAATGCCAACTCGTAAGCTACCTCGCCCACCTTCTTCAAAATCTCAAACGGCCCAACATATCTCGGACTCAACTTCCCTTTCTTTCCAAACCTAACTAATCCTTTCCATGGTGAAACCTTTAGTAACACCTGCTCTCCTTCTTCGAATCCCACATCCTTTCTGGCTAGATCCGCATACTTTTTCTGTCGGTCTTGAGCTGTTATCAATCTTCTCTGAATCAATTGAACCACTTCCTTTGTTCGTTGCACTAGTTCTGGTCCTATCATTTTCCGTTCACCAACTTCTTCCCAATATACTGGAGATCGACACTTTCGTCCATACAAAGCTTCGTAAGGTGGCATTCCGATGCTCGCATGAAAACTATTATTATATGAAAATTCCACCAAGGGTAGATGATCGTCCCAACTGCCTTCAAAGTCAAGTGCACATGTCCTAAGCATATCTTCAATAGTCTGAATTGTCCTTTCGCTTTGACCGTCCGTCTGCGGATGATAAGCCGTACTCATTCTCAACTCGGTGCCCAAACACTCTTGAAAACTCCTCCAAAATCTTGAATTGAATCGAGGGTCTCTATCAGACACTATCGATACTGGAACTCCATGTCGTACTACGATTTCTTTTATGTAAATATGAACTAACTTATCCAGCGAGAATCTCTCGTTAATCGGAAGAAAAGGCGCAGATTTCGTCAATCGATCCACGATAACCCAGATGGCATCATGGTTAGCTTTTGTTCTAGGCAATCCTACTACAAAGTCCATCGCAATGTGTTCCCACTTCCATTCGGGAATTTCCAATGGTTGAAGTAATCCACTTGGCCTCTGATGTTCCGCCTTAACTCTTTGACACGTAAAGCATTTACTTACCCATTCCGCAATCTCTCTCTTCATATCTGGCCACCAAAAGTTCGTCTTAAGATCTCGATACATCTTCGTACTCCCTGGATGAATTGAATACTTCGAGTTATGTGCTTCGTGCAAAATCTCACTTTTCAGTTCCGCTACGTTAGGTATCCATATCCGAGAAGCAAATCTCAAGATCCCTTTGTCGTCCGGTTGGCTACATATTTCCTCACCTGTCATTTTACTCACATCATCATTCATAACTCGCTCTTGGCACTTCCGTATCTTCTCCAACAATTCAGGTTGAAACGTCATGGTATAAATCATTTCCGTCGCGTCCTTCGGATTAATTACTTCGATTTCTAACTTCTCAAATTCCTTGTACAACTCTTTGGTCATCGTCAGTGTATTTAATCTCTCTTTTCTGCTCAATGCATCTGCTACCACATTTGCCTTGCCGGGATGATAGTTGATAGAAACGTCGTAGTCCTTGATTAGTTCTAACCATCTTCGTTGCCTCATGTTCAGCTCTTTCTGAGTAAAGATATACTTCAAACTTTTGTGATCGGTGTAAATTTCACATCTCTCTCCATACAAGTAGTGTCTCCATATCTTCAATGCAAACACAATAGCTGCTAACTCCAAATCATGTGTAGGGTACTTCTGTTCGTGGGGTCTCAACTGTCTTGACGCATAAGCAATCACCTTGTCATGTTTCATAAGTACGCATCCCAATCCTTTGTACGACGCATCACTATAGATTACGAAATGACCTTGATCGTCTGGTAGCATCAATACCGGTGCCGTAGTTAGTCTTTTCTTTAACTCTTGGAAGCCTTCTTCGCATTTATCGTTCCATACGAATCACTCGCTTTTCCTTGTCAGCTTGGTCATTGGAGTAGCTATCTTCGCAAAATCTTGCACAAATCTCCGGTAGTATCCGGCTAATCCCAAGAAACTTCTGACTTCAGTCGGTGTCCTTGGTCTCTCCCAATCTTTCACTGCCTCTATCTTTGCTGGGTCCACTTTGATGCCTTCGCTGCTCACCACGTGTCCTAAGAAATGAACTTCTTTCAACCAGAATTCACACTTGGAAAACTTCGCGTATAGTCTTTCTTGTCTCAACGTTTCTAACACAATTCGCAATTGGTCTGCATGCTCTTCTTCTGTCCTTGAGTATATCAAGATGTCGTCGATGAATACCACTACAAACTTGTCCAAATATCTCTTGAAAATCCTGTTCATTAGGTCCATAAAAGCTGCGGGTGCATTCGTTAGTCCAAACGCCATTACTAAGAATTCATAGTGCCCATACCTTGTTCGAAAGGCTGTCTTCGGTATGTCGTCTGGTCTAATCTTCAATTGGTGATATCCTGACCGTAGGTCAATCTTTGAAAAATGTACCGCTCCTTTCAGCTGGTCAAACAGATCATCTATTCGAGGTAACGGATACTTGTTCTTAATGGTCAGCTTGTTCAACTCCCGATAGTCTATACACAATCTCATGCTTCCATCCTTTTTCTTGACAAACAGTACTGGTGCTCCCCATGGTGAAACGCTGGGTCTAATAATTCCTTTTTCTAGCAAATCTTGCAGTTGATCAGCCAATTCCTTCATCTCCACTGGTGCCATTCTGTAAGGGGCCTTAGATACTGGCTTCGCGCCTGGTACTAAGTCTATCGCAAATTCAATCTCTCTATCTGGAGGTAAACCTGGTAATTCTTCCGGAAAAACATCTGGAAACTCATTTACGACTGGAATATCTTCTAACTTAGAAACTTCCTTATCTATATCTATCACATAAGCTAAATACGCCTCACAACCTTGCCTTAATAACCTCTTAGCCTGAATCATCGTCAGGAACCTCTTTCTTTGTTTCTCTCCTCTAAATATTATTTCTTTCTTTTCCAGGGTAACCAAAGTAACCCTCTTATTCTTACAATCAATACTTGCATCATACTCAGTCAACCAATCCATCCCTAATATCACATCAAATTCACCTAACTTAAAAGGTAACAAGTCAACATAAAAATGATTTCCCAAAATCTCTATCTCACAATGAGGATAATATGAACTGACCGCGATACGATCCTGATTAGCTATCTCTATAGTCAACATTCCACTTAAAGGTTTCATTACGCAATTCAATCTACGAGCAAACATTTCAGAAATAAAAGACTTCGTCGCTCCCGAATCTATTAACACTTGTGCAGGAATAGAATTTACTAGAAGTGTACCCGCCACCACGTCGGAATCTCTCACTGCTTCTCCCATTGACATATTGTAGGTCCTGGCTAACGGCTGGACGTTAACAACTGGGGGTGCTTCAATTGCCCGAATCATATTGTTCACGGTTGCTGGTGCTCTGCGGTCCTTAATCATATGACCTGGTTTCTTACACCGATGACACACAATGCCCATCTTGCAATCCCGGGAATAATGTCCCTTCTGATTGCATTTAAAGCATGTGACATTCAATCGATGGCATATCCCTAGATGTCGCTTCCCGCATGTCTTGCATTCTGGTAGTGGGGGTCTAGAAAGTCCCTGCTGACTGCCGGTTAGTAGACGGTTATCTTGTCCTACGCTTCCGGTATCTGGTTTCCTAAAACTCGTATTCCTTCCGTGCTGAAATCCCAGTTTCTTATTTGCTTGCCCTTGAAAATTTCCCTGCTGCTGTCCCTTATCGGGTATCCCTGCTTTCCTTTTCTTGTTCTCCCTCTCTTTCATGTAAGAATCACTCTCTGTCTCCGTAATCATTGCCTTTTGGACCACCGCTGCATAGGTGTCCAACTCCAATACAGCTAACTTACTACGAATCCAAGACCTCAGTCCCTGCTGGAACCTCTTGGCCTTCTTCTTTTCCGTATCCACATAGGTTGGAACAAACCTTGACAACTCCGTAAACCTTGTTTCATATTGGGGCACTGTCATGCTTCCCTGCTTTAATTCCAAAAACTTTAATTCCATCTGATCTCTCATATAGTCCGGAAAATACCTTTCCAAAAACAACTCTGTAAATCTTGCCCACGTAATCAATCCCTCGGGCTCCATAGCCCTACTCGTTTCCCACCAATAACTGGCCTCATTCTTCAGAAAATAGCTTGCATACTCCGTCTTCTTATCTTCTGTCACCTCTATCAAGGCAAAAGCCTTTTCCATCTCTTTCAACCATGCCTTAGCCTCTACGGGGTCTGCTGATCCTTTAAATTCTGGAGGTTTTGCTGCCTGGAAAGATTTGAACATAACCGCCGGTGCTGCTTGCTGGTGCTGTTGTTGATGCTGCTGATGCTGATGTTGCTGATGTTGTTGCTGCTGTTCTAAGAGCTATTGCTGAAATGCTCGTTGCTGCTGTGCTAATGCGGCAGTCTGTTGAGTAAGAGTATTTAACAACTGGATTACCATCGGGTCCATGCGGCCCGTGGGAGGTGTATTTTGTTGACCCTCTTGGTCAGAGGTATCAGTTGAACGGGTTTGTCGTCTAGGAGCCATATCGCTGATGAATAAACAATAATTGGCTTAATCAAACAGTCCATATAAAAGAAGGAAGGATCACAATTGATATCTCGAAGGTTTACAGATCTTCTCAACGGTGTATGGATACACTCGTTGCAACAAGTAGAATAACAGTTATGATGCTGGAAATGAATGACAGGGGAATAAATACAGTTCTATAAAAGAGGTTTATCATATATATATATATATATATATATATATATATAGAGTTAGTACAAGCGTAGAACGCTTCAAAAGAAAATATATCATGGCTGAACCACAACTGCCGACCAGCAATACAACAAAAATGCAACAACAACCCGAGGCGTTCCTATAAGCCCGGTGCACTGCTGATTCTACAATATGCATCTATATACTAACTATCTAGAAACCATACATCCATGTCACATCTGTCTGCTACTAATATCTGCTCACAGATCACCTGCTCTTGCCGGCCATAACGGGGGTCCTGAAATCTCTGCAATCTCACTCATCGCATAATCCAAAATCTGTCTCATCCCTGCTACTGTCTCTCCCTCTCGACTAGAAGATAATCCGTGCAATCGAGTCTCAACCAAGGTCCTCGTAACCCTAAACCTCATCTGAATGTCTCTCATCTGATCTCTAAGTCTGTCTCTCTCTCTGACAGTGGCTGCTTCGATCGAACGAACCCTACCCATTTCCATAACCTGTCCATAAAGGTACTCCTTCTCTCTACTCACCCTCTGATACACATGGTGTGGAACTGGTGGCTCACATAACTGATACAAAGGCCCACAAACTGATGCCTGAGACACTGGTGCTGGGGCTTCTTGTCGGAGTGGAATAGGACAAGGTATCTGATCTCTCCTGACCACTGGGTCCTGATGCCTAGGCTGATATCGCACTGGCCGAGACGGTCCTGCTCTCTCAACGGGTGTAGGTATCTCTGCTATCGTATCCTCGGAAGGGTCAGAGTCTGAACTAGAACTAGGGGGCTGCAATTATAACCACATTTAATCACTACGCATAATATCCCTAGTTGACCTCCTAATATCCTTACATGAACTCCTAACTCTCTATGTTATCCTGGACCCTAAGTCCTAACTTGTTTCAAATGCCATAACCTGTTGCTCTGATACCAACTGTAACGCCCTCCAAACCCGGGGTACAGATTTGAGGAGTCATCCGACCAACGGAATACTATTTAACACATGCATAATATATATAAAGACACAAATACCCCTTGACCAAGACCGCATCCAGATTATGGCAATGAACACAAGCTACTACAATCTTTTATTAATACAATACCAGTTTTATCAGAGTTATTACATCATAACCAAAGTTCAAATCTAGACATCTAATCTAGAAAAGCAAAACAACAACTACCCTGCCAATGACAATGACTCGAGGGGCTCTCCTGGCTGCTGGTGAACTATCGGTCACGCTATGCCGACTCATACTCTCGCTTCACTGGAATAAGGTTAGAAAACAACAAGCAAGAGTGAGCCAAAATTGCTCAGCAAACATCAATGAATCATTTCTATCACAGTTGTAAGGATATGAATTTATGATATCAGAATCAACAATATTTAGCTAACACATGCTTTGTATCAATAACAATTGAAGAAAAGAATTAGAATTTGGCTTATACATTTTATTCAAATCAAAGGTTGTGCTGCTGGCCAGCCACGCATCAACCCCGGACTAGCTCATGACATAGTCCTCTACTGGATCCCAGGCCAATTTGGGCCTTAAGTTATTCTGACCATAAATATGGCCCGACCAATTACTGGTCCATTTTTAAAAACACATGTCAAATCTATAATAGGGTATAAACAATAACATGCTCAATAAGATAAAATGAATGTATAGTAATTGCAAAAGAGCTTCAACTGTTCAGTATCAAATGAAGATCGAGAAATAATCATGGAGTAATTTCAATGGTACAGTGTACTCATTCAATAAGGGAATCAATATTGGTAGTCGATAATCAATGACCGTAATCAATAGTCAAGATGGAAGTCAAATAATCAATGGTTGTCAATGATAATCAAAGGATGATAAACAATAACAATAGGTGGTAAACAATAATCAAGTGAATTGGAAATAAGGGTTTCCGATGCAGATCAAATCAAAGAATCAAGAATCTCTAAGGAAATGGAATCAGTTGTCCAAATGCGGTTAAAGGATTGATAATTTGAATTGTTCTGGGGATAACGGTATTCAAGTAATCAAGACAATAATACATTTTATCACAAGTAAAGGCACAGATACTTGCATGTTCTAAGCTGCCGTCGGATCGACTCTACTCACTCTACTTTTCCCTTTCCCTTGCTCCGGGAACTCGATTCTATAATTAAACAACTCATCACAATAAGTCTAACTATTCTCGTTCTACTCTCGACACTTATTCAATCAATAATCACATTTAAACAAGTAACCGGTTACGTATCGGACGTCCGGTATAATTTACGATATTTAAAACTCAGATATTTGCCCTAGTACGGGCATATACAGACTATAAAACACAACACACAATTAATATGAACCATATAGCACTTATAAACATTTTTAAAACATCAAACGAAACTTATTTGAATTTTAGATAAGTCACGATTAATTTTTAAATCAAAAATCGGATTTTTAAATCCAATATAAACATTTAAATGCAAATAAATCAATTAATAAAATTAATTGACACTCTTTAAATACTCAAACTATTTTTAAATAAATAAATAGGCTTGAAAATAATTAAACTGAATTTTTAATTAATTAAATCTAATTAATAATTAATTTTTAAGAATTAATTGATTAAAAGAATTAACCAATTAATTAATAAATTAATTATTAATTAAAAATAATTAAAATAATTAAGTTTAATCAATTTTCGGATTTAAAATAATAAATATAATTTATCAGAATTTTTCTGATATTAAAATATATTTTTAAAATAAAAATATGAATTTTTAAAGTTTTTAAACTATTTTCGAATTAATTTTAAAAATAAAATCCAAAAACAGTTTTTAGAAAATGAATTAGGGTTTTGAAGATTGAAACCGGGTCGAAAAATCGGGTAAACGGGTCGGGAAGAACAAATCCGGGTCACCAAGAACAACCCGCCGGAATCTGGGTTTTCCAGAATCCGGCCGGCGTCCGGTGGTCGGACTTCGCCATTTCCGATCAAAACAAAACCAAACCATAGGGCTTTTGTTCGCTTTTTCAAGACAAACATAACCCACATACAAACACATTTGTCCCATGCCGGAATCGTGCCCAGAATTCGTTCAAAGAATTCGCCGGCGACGACTTCGGCCGGAAACCCGATCTACTTTAATTCTACATGAAACTCAAAGATTAATATACCAAAATGAAGCTTATAACTCATACAATCAAAGCCCCATATCGTAATCAATGTCAGATCAACAACAAGAACGAACGAAGCAAAAGAAGAATTCGGGTCAAAACCCGAAAATCAAACCTGACTAAATTGAACTTAAACATGAAATTAAAGCATGGATTCTTGCTAATTAGAACCCTAGGAACATGTTAGAAGCAACCAATTGAACGGAGAATCAACAGAATGAAAATCCCCAAATTAATCAAGAACCCTAATTAAATTCGAATATTGAAAAATTCATAATAAATCGAAAAATTACCAGATGATGATGAGGTTGGAAGATTCTGAAACTAGAGATCAAGAGCTTTAATTTGAGTACAAGAACTTCAGATTTGGATTTCAATAACACCTCGAACGAATGGATCTAAGCTCAAGAACACGAAGAACACATTTCGGGAATTTTTACTTTTTTGATAATACGCAATGCAGATTATGAAGGTTATAAGGTACGATTCGTCTGTATATATTTTTGGAAAAATAATACCCCAAGGAACACTTTTGGATCGTTATAGATCCACTGGATCGTTTAAAAACCCTAATTAGGTTAAAATACGTTTTACGAGAAGATAATTATCTACAAGGATTGATAATTATCCAAATCAATACATATCATTATATAACTAATGCTCAAGAATACTGGGGCTATAACAAATGAAATACTTATATAAAACGATATATCCGTCTCCTTAAGCAATTAGGGTTCGGAACAATTTTTCCCTTTTTGAACAAAACGAATTATTCTTGCAGAATCAAATAGGTAGGAATGAAATGATACGAATATCTCTCCCGATAATGATTCGAATACGAAAGACGAAGAGATAATAATTAATGTACGAAATTCCAATGGGGCCCTTAAATTATCAAAACGGGGCTCAGATTTGAAGAAAATTCCAAATGACGAAATATTTGAAAGGGGCTTTCGACTCACCATTTAGCACATAATCACACAATAATTATCATTTAATAATATTCCAATATTCCACAATAAATATTTTAGATTAAATATATCATTTAATCAAATAATAAAATTCACGGATATTACATCCTTCCCCCCTTAATAGGATTCTGTCCTCAGAATCAGATCAAGGAAACAACTGGGGATACTTCTCTAACATCTCACTCTCTAACTCCCAGGTAGACTCTTCTACTTTAGGATTCCTCCACAAAACTCTCACTAACGCTACTGTCTTATTCCTTAGTACTTTCTCCTTACGATCCAATATCTGAATTGGTCGTTCTACATATGATAAATCTGCCTGGACCTCTATGGGTTCATACTCTATTACATGATTCGAATCTGGTCGATACCTCTTAAGCATAGATACATGAAATACATTATGAACGTGCTGCATATGCGGTGGCAATGCCAACTCGTAAGCTACCTCGCCCACCTTCTTCAAAATCTCAAACGGCCCAACATATCTCGGACTCAACTTCCCTTTCTTTCCAAACCTAACTAATCCTTTCCATGGTGAAACCTTTAGTAACACCTGCTCTCCTTCTTCGAATCCCACATCCTTTCTGGCTAGATCCGCATACTTTTTCTGTCGGTCTTGAGCTGTTATCAATCTTCTCTGAATCAATTGAACCACTTCCTTTGTTCGTTGCACTAGTTCTGGTCCTATCATTTTCCGTTCACCAACTTCTTCCCAATATACTGGAGATCGACACTTTCGTCCATACAAAGCTTCGTAAGGTGGCATTCCGATGCTCGCATGAAAACTATTATTATATGAAAATTCCACCAAGGGTAGATGATCGTCCCAACTGCCTTCAAAGTCAAGTGCACATGTCCTAAGCATATCTTCAATAGTCTGAATTGTCCTTTCGCTTTGACCGTCCGTCTGCGGATGATAAGCCGTACTCATTCTCAACTCGGTGCCCAAACACTCTTGAAAACTCCTCCAAAATCTTGAATTGAATCGAGGGTCTCTATCAGACACTATCGATATTGGAACTCCATGTCGTACTACGATTTCTTTTATGTAAATATGAACTAACTTATCCAGCGAGAATCTCTCGTTAATCGGAAGAAAAGGCGCAGATTTCGTCAATCGATCCACGATAACCCAGATGGCATCATGGTTAGCTTTTGTTCTAGGCAATCCTACTACAAAGTCCATCGCAATGTGTTCTGATAGTGGATTTTATATCCACTAATTATCTTCCGTTCGGATCTAAAACGGATGCATGACCTTGAGTTTCGTGGTTATTTTTACGTGTTTTTGTGTAATTCATGTAGGTGTTTGGTTGACGGCGTTCTAGTGCTATATGTGGTGTTATGGTGATAGTTGTTTAATAAAGCTAAGACATTAAAAGGTGGAAGAATGTTGGATTAGGAGCTAAGACATCCTAGTGTGAAGCCAAGGCATTCTCCAGAGGCTCTAGCGCGCAGGAGCACTTCAAGGCGCGCAAGAGCGCAACACAGGCGAGCAAGAGCGCAACACAGGCGCGCAGGTGCGCGGCCGTCCTTCTGTCCACAGGCGCAGGTGCGCATGAATTCGCGCAGGTGCGCAAGCCTCCCTCTGTCCAAGCGCGCAGCAGCGCAAGTCATAGGCGCAGGAGCGCTCCCGGTCTTCTGTTTGTTAGCGCAGGTGCGCGTTTCTGCCGAGCAGCTGCGCAAGGTCGAGCGCAGTGGTGTGTGTTACCTGGTTCTTTAATTCTTCCGGGTCGACTACAAACCTTTTGGGCCTAATTCTTTTGGGCTTGTGTAATAGTTAAGTTTTTAAACTTATTAATATTAGAGGAGGAGATTATTATCAGATTAGTTTTTATCTTAGAACGTACATCAGAATTCTAGGGTTCTGGAGGTGACAAGAGCTCATTTTTCAATTTACTTTCAACCTTCAGAATTTCACTTCTCAATTGGGTTTTATTTTCTATCTCTTGTTCTTATATTTTTAATTATTTCCATATTGTTTATTATCATGTGCCATTTCAGATCTATGTTCTACATCCTTTCCATGTTAATTATTAATTCAGACATGAACTAATTCTTTTTCATGGGGTTCCAATGGATTCTATAACGTAACTTTTGTGCTTGAGTCGTGATTGATTCCGGGTGATTTAATTTCGGTACTCTAATTTGGTTGAATTAATTTAAAGATGATTAGCTACCATCTTATTTATTCAATCCTAGATGATTGCGAAAGTGGATTCTAGGGTGTAGATGTCGCCAAATTAGCATGGGTTCTTGAGTAATTAAGTATTCTTGATTTGTAGTGTGATTTAAACCATTTCACGTTGCCCCATGTAATCGTATTGATAACCTAAGCTTAAATCAGTTATATTTTCAGATTGTATAGACATATATAATCTGAATATAATTTGGTGTCTTCTTAAACTCCATCTTTTGTGGGAATTTAGAGGTTTGATGCGAGTTTACTGAAAGGTAGCTCGTATTATCATTGTGTTATCTGATTAATTATTGAATTTATCACCCGAGTCGTTATATTGAGCCAGCTATGAGTGAAATTGTAGATGAAATTGGAATCCCATGTCTCTCTTGCTATAGATAATTTCTTGTTAATTCATTCTCCGATATTTCGTGCTTAGTTGATAATTTTAGAATAATAAAAACTTGAGATTGATAAATTGTCAGGCAGTAAGAAGTAATCATACTCTGTTGCATAGGCACTAAATTCGCAGTACACCTTGTCCCTGAGGAACGAACTTTTATTTACCACTTGCTATTTTGTGACCACGTATACTTGCGTGTTTGCGAGCTAACAAGTTTTTGGCGCCGCTGCCGGGGAACGAACCCGGGTCACCCGCGTGACAGGCGGGAATACTTTGAATGGCCCCGAAACGAACCCGTGTTGTGGCTAGTAGTAGTTCGGAGGAGGAGGTGGAACCCGACTTTGATGGGGAGAAATTTGTGTCTAAGATGGCACAAGATGAATTTGATAATTTGTTGGAGAAGGGGGTTATCAAAGAAAGGGGTTTTGAGCCTTCGGGTGAGGATGGAGAGTTAGAAGAGATGATTACTGAGATGGGATGGGATGTATTTTGTTCTAAACCCGAGGAGGTTCCGTTGAGCATAGTACGAGAGTTCTATGCTAACGCAAAAGATCAGAAAAACGGCATTACCATGGTGAGGGGGAAGGCCGTGGCATACAAGCCGTCCCACATTCGTCGTGTTATACACCAACCGACTAAGCCTAGTGGTGCTGAGGATTGGGCACGGACTACCCGCGATAATGTTGATTTGGATGCCATTATAGAGGGGATGTGTATACCGGGCACGGTGTGGAAGTGCAAGCCTGGTACAAATGAGAAGCGTACCTTTCCTGCAGCTTCTTTGACACGGTATGCGAGAGCTTGGTTCCTATTTTTGTGTGCTCGCATCATGCCATCTTCGCATGTTACTGATGTCACTATTGAGAGGGCGATCATTTTGTGGGGCATCTTGAACGGAAAGTATATTGATCTCGGGTATCTCATTTACCAAAATATCATGAAGTTCTTGGGTGGTAGCACTACAGGAGGAATTCCTCATGCGGTTGTCATTGCTAACTTATGTGTTCATGTTGGTGTAACTTGGGTTGTTGATGAGACCTTGTTTCGGCCGATGGGTTCGATTAATCACCATGTGATTAGGAGGATGACAGAGTGGCAGGTCGGCACTCCGCATCCTAGGGGATTGGGATATGTTGTTGACGGGGGCGAGGAGGCCCTACCATTAGTGCAGAGGGTTACTCGTCCAACTAATAGAGCGGGTCCTTCCCACGCTCAGACTAGCCAGCCGAGTCAGGGCACTGTGGTCTTTAGTGATGCTCAGTATAGGCGCATGCTGCGGCGCTATGACACTACACATGATATGCTGAGTAGATTCGCCTCGGATTTGACGCAGTCGTTGGATGGAGTGTATCACCAGCAGGGAATCCAGGTCACATGGCCCACCTTTGGGGCACACCACGTCTATCCACCACCTGACACACCACCTGAGGAGGGTGACGATGCCGATGAGTAGGGGAGTATCTCTTGTACCCTTTTATTTACCTTCAATGAGGACATTGAACTTAATAAGTTTGGGGGTGATTTTAGGGTGCTAGAGTCATGCATTGCATTTAGTTTATATTCATGTTAGTTCATAGTAGTTGCATTTAGTTGTGCCATGTCATTTAGTTTACATTTAGGATGCCATGCCATATAGAATTATTTAGGATTGTAATATCATTTTGTTCATGCATATCATATGATTCCACTCGAGTGTTTGTTTCTGGCTCATTGGGTTGATGCTAATTTGAATGTGATGACAATGAATAGAGGGTTGGTTTAAGTTTCTATGAAATTGACTTGCGTGTGTCGGGAACACAATCTTTTCACGGTCTCACTGTTTGCTCTTGGGCTAGATCGAGTCATACCTAGTTTGATGGTTAGGATTTAATCACTTATTTATATCTAGAATGTTCGTTATTCCCTTGATGCCGTAGGAGCACTTAAGTATAAGTTTGGGGGAAAACATGGATTTCATGCTAGGTGTCGTGTCGTGTTGTGTTGTAGTGTAATAATGGCTAGGCGTCAAATGGCTAGTAGCCGCTCATATTTAATATGAGTAGTCTAGGAGGGTGAGATAGTGCACCCATGTGTAAAAAAAAAAAAAGAAGAAAAAAAAAAAAAAAAAATAGAAAAAAAAAAAAAAAAGAGAAAAAGAAAACAAAAGAGTGGTAAGAATTAAAAAAAAAATGAAAATGAGTGATTGTGAGAGTGTGTGTATGCTAATTGACTAGGGTGAGCTCTGTAGTACTCGAGCAAGTAAGTTCTAGGGGATTTTATGCCTAGTGACCTAAGACTTTTCCGGTCTGGGATCCACTAACCTAACGCTCGCTACAAGGGTGCTATTGTATAAGCCTTTAGGGGTCTCACCCATTGCACGGTCGATAAGCATGTGTGTTTGTGTTGTGTAGTTAAGCATGAGTCCTTGTCTACCTTGAATGATGATGGCGGTGTTTTTAAGTGGTTTCTTGTGGCTAGAGTTCATTCTGGTTATAAACATGTGATTGTCTTGGCGAAGAATTGGTTATGCCTTTGATCTAGTGTCGAGAGTATTTTTAGTGAGAATTGCACACACCACGTTTCCGTGCATGTATTGTTGGTATACGGGGACTTAGTCGAGCTCTGTTCGCCGTTGTTGCATAATTTGAGGTGTTGGCTTGAGAGTTGGTTACGGTAACTTGAGTTTGGAGTCATTGCATTAGGTCATTTTGCATTATCATGTCATTTGGTAATTAGTTGCATTCATGCATAATTTCGGGTTATTTTGCATTGCTTGAGGACTAGCAACGGTTTAAGTTTGGGGGTTTGATAGTGGATTTTATATCCACTAATTATCTTCCGTTCGGATCTAAAACGGATGCATGACCTTGAGTTTCGTGGTTATTTTTACGTGTTTTTGTGTAATTCATGTAGGTGTTTGGTTGACGGCGTTCTAGTGCTATATGTGGTGTTATGGTGATAGTTGTTTAATAAAGCTAAGACATTAAAAGGTGGAAGAATGTTGGATTAGGAGCTAAGACATCCTAGTGTGAAGCCAAGGCATTCTCCAGAGGCTCTAGCGCGCAGGAGCACTTCAAGGCGCGCAAGAGCGCAACACAGGCGAGCAAGAGCGCAACACAGGCGCGCAGGTGCGCGGCCGTCCTTCTGTCCACAGGCGCAGGTGCGCATGAATTCGCGCAGGTGCGCAAGCCTCCCTCTGTCCAAGCACGCAGCAGCGCAAGTCATAGGCGCAGGAGCGCTCCCGGTCTTCTGTTTGTTAGCGCAGGTGCGCGTTTCTGCCGAGCAGCTGCGCAAGGTCGAGCGCAGTGGTGTGTGTTACCTGGTTCTTTAATTCTTCCGGGTCGACTACAAACCTTTTGGGCCTAATTCTTTTGGGCTTGTGTAATAGTTAAGTTTTTAAACTTATTAATATTAGAGGAGGAGATTATTATCAGATTAGTTTTTATCTTAGAACGTACATCAGAATTCTAGGGTTCTGGAGGTGACAAGAGCTCATTTTTCAATTTACTTTCAACCTTCAGAATTTCACTTCTCAATTGGGTTTTATTTTCTATCTCTTGTTCTTATATTTTTAATTATTTCCATATTGTTTATTATCATGTGCCATTTCAGATCTATGTTCTACATCCTTTCCATGTTAATTATTAATTCAGACATGAACTAATTCTTTTTCATGGGGTTCCAATGGATTCTATAACGTAACTTTTGTGCTTGAGTCGTGATTGATTCCGGGTGATTTAATTTCGGTACTCTAATTTGGTTGAATTAATTTAAAGATGATTAGCTACCATCTTATTTATTCAATCCTAGATGATTGCGAAAGTGGATTCTAGGGTGTAGATGTCGCCAAATTAGCATGGGTTCTTGAGTAATTAAGTATTCTTGATTTGTAGTGTGATTTAAACCATTTCACGTTGCCCCATGTAATCGTATTGATAACCTAAGCTTAAATCAGTTATATTTTCAGATTGTATAGACATATATAATCTGAATATAATTTGGTGTCTTCTTAAACTCCATCTTTTGTGGGAATTTAGAGGTTTGATGCGAGTTTACTGAAAGGTAGCTCGTATTATCATTGTGTTATCTGATTAATTATTGAATTTATCACCCGAGTCGTTATATTGAGCCAGCTATGAGTGAAATTGTAGATGAAATTGGAATCCCATGTCTCTCTTGCTATAGATAATTTCTTGTTAATTCATTCTCCGATATTTCGTGCTTAGTTGATAATTTTAGAATAATAAAAACTTGAGATTGATAAATTGTCAGGCAGTAAGAAGTAATCATACTCTGTTGCATAGGCACTAAATTCGCAGTACACCTTGTCCCTGAGGAACGAACTTTTATTTACCACTTGCTATTTTGTGACCACGTATACTTGCGTGTTTGCGAGCTAACATGTTCCCACTTCCATTCGGGAATTTCCAATGGTTGAAGTAATCCACTTGGCCTCTGATGTTCCGCCTTAACTCTTTGACACGTAAAGCATTTACTTACCCATTCCGCAATCTCTCTCTTCATATCTGGCCACCAAAAGTTCGTCTTAAGATCTCGATACATCTTCGTACTCCCTGGATGAATTGAATACTTCGAGTTATGTGCTTCGTGCAAAATCTCACTTTTCAGTTCCGCTACGTTAGGTATCCATATCCGAGAAGCAAATCTCAAGATCCCTTTGTCGTCTGGTTGGCTACATATTTCCTCACCTGTCATTTTACTCACATCATCATTCATAACTCGCTCTTGGCACTTCCGTATCTTCTCCAACAATTCAGGTTGAAACGTCATGGTATAAATCATTTCCGTCGCGTCCTTCGGATTAATTACTTCGATTTCTAACTTCTCAAATTCCTTGTACAACTCTTTGGTCATCGTCAGTGTATTTAATCTCTCTTTTCTGCTCAATGCATCTGCTACCACATTTGCCTTGCCGGGATGATAGTTGATAGAAACGTCGTAGTCCTTGATTAGTTCTAACCATCTTCGTTGCCTCATGTTCAGCTCTTTCTGAGTAAAGATATACTTCAAACTTTTGTGATCGGTGTAAATTTCACATCTCTCTCCATACAAGTAGTGTCTCCATATCTTCAATGCAAACACAATAGCTGCTAACTCCAAATCATGTGTAGGGTACTTCTGTTCGTGGGGTCTCAACTGTCTTGACGCATAAGCAATCACCTTGTCATGTTTCATAAGTACGCATCCCAATCCTTTGTACGACGCATCACTATAGATTACGAAATGACCTTGATCGTCTGGTAGCATCAATACCGGTGCCGTAGTTAGTCTTTTCTTTAACTCTTGGAAGCCTTCTTCGCATTTATCGTTCCATACGAATCGCTCGCTTTTCCTTGTCAGCTTGGTCTTTGGAGTAGCTATCTTCGCAAAATCTTGCACAAATCTCCGGTAGTATCCGGCTAATCCCAAGAAACTTCTGACTTCAGTCGGTGTCCTTGGTCTCTCCCAATCTTTCACTGCCTCTATCTTTGCTGGGTCCACTTTGATGCCTTCGCTGCTCACCACGTGTCCTAAGAAATGAACTTCTTTCAACCAGAATTCACACTTGGAAAACTTCGCGTATAGTCTTTCTTGTCTCAACGTTTCTAACACAATTCGCAATTGGTCTGCATGCTCTTCTTCTGTCCTTGAGTATATCAAGATGTCGTCGATGAATACCACTACAAACTTGTCCAAATATCTCTTGAAAATCCTGTTCATTAGGTCCATAAAATCTGCGGGTGCATTCGTTAGTCCAAACGCCATTACTAAGAATTCATAGTGCCCATACCTTGTTCGAAAGGCTGTCTTCGGTATGTCGTCTGGTCTAATCTTCAATTGGTGATATCCTGACCGTAGGTCAATCTTTGAAAAATGTACCACTCCTTTCAGCTGGTCAAACAGATCATCTATTCGAGGTAACGAATACTTGTTCTTAATGGTCAGCTTGTTCAACTCCCGATAGTCTATACACAATCTCATGCTTCCATCCTTTTTCTTGACAAACAGTACTGGTGCTCCCCACGGTAAAACGCTGGGTCTAATAATTCCTTTTTCTAGCAAATCTTGCAGTTGATCAGCCAATTCCTTCATCTCCACTGGTGCCATTCTGTAAGGGGCCTTAGATACTGGCTTCGCGCCTGGTACTAAGTCTATCGCAAATTCAATCTCTCTATCTGGAGGTAAACCTGGTAATTCTTCCGGAAAAACATCTGGAAACTCATTTACGACTGGAATATCTTCTAACTTAGAAACTTCCTTATCTATATCTATCACATAAGCTAAATACGCCTCACAACCTTGCCTTAATAACCTCTTAGCCTGAATCATCGTCAGGAACCTCTTTCTTTGTTTCTCTCCTCTAAATATTATTTCTTTCTTTTCCAGGGTAACCAAAGTAACCCTCTTATTCTTACAATCAATACTTGCATCATACTCAGTCAACCAATCCATCCCTAATATCACATCAAATTCACCTAACTTAAAAGGTAACAAGTCAACATAAAAATGATTTCCCAAAATCTCTATCTCACAACGAGGATAATATGAACTGACCGCGATACGATCCTGATTAGCTATCTCTATAGTCAACATTCCACTTAAAGGTTTCATTACGCAATTCAATCTACGAGCAAACGTTTCAGAAATAAAAGACTTCGTCGCTCCCGAATCTATTAACACTTGTGCAGGAATAGAATTTACTAGAAGTGTACCCGCCACCACGTCGGAATCTCTCACTGCTTCTCCCATTGACATATTGTAGGTCCTGGCTAACGGCTGGACGTTAACAACTGGGGGTGCTTCAATTGCCCGAATCATATTGTTCACGGTTGCTGGTGCTCTGCAGTCCTTAATCATGTGACCTGGTTTCTTACACCGATGACACACAATGCCCATCTTGCAATCCCGGGAATAATGTCCCTTCTGATTGCATTTAAAGCATGTGACATTCAATCGATGGCATATCCCTAGATGTCGCTTCCCGCATGTCTTGCATTCTGGTAGTGGGGGTCTAGAAAGTCCCTGCTGACTGCCGGTTAGTAGACGGTTATCTTGTCCTACGCTTCCGGTATCTGGTTTCCTAAAACTCGTATTCCTTCCGTGCTGAAATCCCAGTTTCTTATTTGCTTGCCCTTGAAAATTTCCCTGCTGCTGTCCCTTATCGGGTATCCCTGCTTTCCTTTTCTTGTTCTCCCTCTCTTTCATGTAAGAATCACTCTCTGTCTCCGCAATCATTGCCTTTTGGACCACCGCTGCATAGGTGTCCAACTCCAATACAGCTAACTTACTACGAATCCAAGACCTCAGTCCCTGCTGGAACCTCTTGGCCTTCTTCTTTTCCGTATCCACATAGGTTGGAACAAACCTTGACAACTCCGTAAACCTTGTTTCATATTGGGGCACTGTCATGCTTCCCTGCTTTAATTCCAAAAACTTTAATTCCATCTGATCTCTCATATAGTCCGGAAAATACCTTTCCAAAAACAACTCTGTAAATCTTGCCCACGTAATCAATCCCTCGGGCTCCATAGCCCTACTCGTTTCCCACCAATAACTGGCCTCATTCTTCAGAAAATAGCTTGCATACTCCGTCTTCTTATCTTCTGTCATCTCTATCAAGGCAAAAGCCTTTTCCATCTCTTTCAACCATGCCTTTGCCTCTACGGGGTCTGCTGATCCTTTAAATTCTGGAGGTTTTGCTGCCTGGAAAGATTTGAACGTAACCGCCGGTGCTGCTTGCTGGTGCTGTTG
This sequence comes from Heracleum sosnowskyi, assembly GCA_030848705.1. Classification (NCBI taxonomy): domain Eukaryota; kingdom Viridiplantae; phylum Streptophyta; class Magnoliopsida; order Apiales; family Apiaceae; genus Heracleum; species Heracleum sosnowskyi. The sequence continues at coordinate 117,711,038 of CM061236.1, read as the reverse complement.
TTGATTCTGCTGATGCTGATGTTGCTGATGTTGTTGCTGCTGTTCTAAGAGCTATTGCTGAAATTCTCATTGCTGCTGTGCTAATGCGGCAGTCTGTTGAGTAAGAGTATTTAACAACTGGATTACCATCGGGTCCATGCGGCCCGTGGGAGGTGTATTTTGTTGACCCTCTTGGTCAGAGGTATCAGTTGAACTGGTTTGTCGTTTAGGAGCCATATCGCTGATGAATAAACAATAATTGGCTTAATCAAACAGTCCATATAAGAGAAGGAAGGATCACAATTGATATCTCGAAGGTTTACAGATCTTCTCAACGGTGTATGGATACACTTATTGCAACAAGTAGAAAAATAGTTATGATGCTGGAAATGAATGACAGGGGAATAAATATAGTTCTATAAATGAGGTTTATCATATATATATATAGATAGAGTTAGTACAAGCGTAGAACGCTTCAAAAGAAAATATATCATGGCTGAACCACAACTACCGACCAGCAATACAACAAAAATGCAACAACAACCCGAGGCGTTCCTATAAGCCCGGTGCACTGCTGATTCTACAATATGCATCTATATACTAACTATCTAGAAACCATACATCCATGTCACATCTGTCTGCTACTAATATCTGCTCACAGATTACCTGCTCTTGCCGGCCATAACGGGGGTCCTGAAATCTCTACAATCTCACTCATCGCATAATCCAAAATCTGTCTCATCCCTGCTACTGTCTCTCCCTCTCGACTAGAAGCTAATCCGTGCAATCGAGTCTCAACCAAGGTCCTCGTAACCCTAAACCTCATCTGAATGTCTCTCATCTGATCTCTAAGTCTGTCTCTCTCTCTGACAGCGGCTGCTTCGATCGAACGAACCCTACCCATCTCCATAACCTGTCCATAAAGGTACTCCTTCTCTCTACTCACCCTCTGATACACATGGTGTGGAACTGGTGGCTCACATAACTGATACAAAGGCCCACAAACTGATGCCTGAGACACTGGTGCTGGGGCTACTTGTCGGAGTGGAATAGGACAAGGTATCTGATCTCTCCTGACCACTGGGTCCTGATGCCTAGGCAGATATCGCACTGGCCGAGACGGTCCTTCTCTCTCAACGGGTGTAGGTATCTCTGCTATCGTATCCTCGGAAGGGTCTGAGTCTGAACTAGAACTAGGGGGCTGCAATTATAACCACATTTAATCACTACGCATAATATCCCTAGTTGACCTCCTAATATCCTTACATGAACTCCTAACTCTCTATGTTATCCTGGACCCTAAGTCCTAACTTGTTTCAAATGCCATAACCTGTTGCTCTGATACCAACTGTGACGCCCTCCAAACCCGGGGTACAGATTTGAGGAGTCATCCGACCAACGGAATACTATTTAACACATGCATAATATATATAAAGACACAAATACCCCTTGACCAAGACCGCATCCAGATTATGGCAATGAACACAAGCTACTACAATCTTTTATTAATACAATACCAGTTTTATCAAAGTTATTACATCACAACCAAAGTTCAAATCTAGACATCTAATCTAGAAAAGCAAAACAACAACTACCCTGCCAATGACAATGACTCGAGGGGCTCTCCTGGCTGCTGGTGAACTATCGGTCACGCTATGCCGACTCATACTCTCGCTTCACTAGAATAGGGTTAGAAAACAACAAGCAAGAGTGAGCCAAAATTGCTCAGCAAACATCAATGAATCATTTCTATCACAGTTGTAAGGATATGAATTTATGATATCAGAATCAACAATATTTAGCTAACACATGCTTTGTATCAATAACAATTGAAGAAAAGAATTAGAATTTGGCTTATACATTTTATTCAAATCAAAGGTTGTGCTGCTGGCCAGCCACGCATCAACCCCGGACTAGCTCATGACATAGTCCTCTTCTGGATCCCAGGCCAATTTGGGCCTTAAGTTATTCTGACCATAAATATGGCCCGACCAATTTCTGGTCCATTTTTAAAAACACATGCCAAATCTATAATAGGGTATAAACAATAACATGCTCAATAAGATAAACTGAATGTATAGTAATTGCAAAAGAGCTTCAACTGTTCAGTATCAAATGAAGATCGAGAAATAATCATGGAGTAATTTCAATGGTACAGTGTACTCATTCAATAAGGGAATCAATATTGGTAGTCGATAATCAATGACCGTAATCAATAGTCAAGATGGAAGTCAAATAATCAATGGTTGTCAATGATAATCAAAGGATGATAAACAATAACAATAGGTGGTAAACAATAATCAAGTGAATTGGAAATAAGGGTTTCCGATGCAAATCAAATCAAAGAATCAAGAATCTCTAAGGAAATGGAATCAGTTGTCCAAATGCGGTTAAAGGATTGATAATTTGAATTGTTTTGGGGATAACGGTATTCAAGTAATCAAGACAATAATACATTTTATCACAAGTAAAGGCACAGATACTTGCCTGGTCTAAGCTGCTGTCAGATCGACTCTGCTCACTCTACTTTTCCCTTTCCCTTGCTCCGGGAACTCGATTCTATAATTAAACAACTCATCACAATAAGTCTAACTATTCTCGTTCTACTCTCGACACTTATTCAATCAATAATCACATTTAAACAAGTAACCGGTTACGTATCGGACGTCCGGTATAATTTACGATATTTAAAACTCAGATATTTGCCCTAGTACGGGCATATACAGACTATAAAACACAACACACAATTAATATGAACCATATAGCACTTATAAACATTTTTAAAACATCATACGAAACTTATTTGAATTTTAGATAAGTCACGATTAATTTTTAAATCAAAAATCGAATTTTTAAATCCAATATAAACATTTAAATGCAAATAAATCAATTAATAAAATTAATTGACACTCTTTAAATACTCAAACTATTTTTAAATAAATAAATAGGCTTAAAAATAATTAAACTGAATTTTTAATTAATTAAATCTAATTAATAATTAATTTTTAAGAATTAATTGATTAAAAGAATTAACCAATTAATTAATAAATTAATTATTAATTAAAAATAATTAAAATAATTAAGTTTAATCAATTTTCGGATTTAAAATAATAAATATAATTTATCAGAATTTTTCTGATATTAAAATATATTTTTAAAATAAAAATATGAATTTTTAAAGTTTTTAAACTATTTTCGAATTAATTTTAAAAATAAAATCCAAAAACAGTTTTTAGAAAATGAATTAGGGTTTTGAAGATTGAAACCGGGTCGAAAAATCGGATAAACGGGTCGGGAAGAACAAATCCTGGTCACCAAGAACAACCCGCCGGAATCTGGGTTTTCCAGAATCCGGCCGGCGTCCGGTGGCCGGACTTCGCCATTTCCGATCAAAACAAAACCAAACCATAGGGCTTTTGTTCGCTTTTTCAAGACAAACATAACCCACATACAAACACATCTGTCCCATGCCGGAATCGTGCCCAGAATTTGTTCAAAGAATTCGCCGGCGACGACTTCGGCCGGAAACCCGATCTACTTTAATTCTACATGAAACTCAAAGATTTATATACCAAAATGAAGCTTATAACTCATACAATCAAAGCCCCATATCATAATCAATGTCAGATCAACAACAAGAACGAACGAAGCAAAAGAAGAATTCGGGTCAAAACCCGAAAATCAAACCCGACTAAATTGAACTTAAACATGAAATTAAAGCATGGATTCTTGCTAATTAGAACCCTAGGAACATGTTAGAAGCAACCAATTGAACGGAAAATCAACAGAATGAAAATCCCCAAATTAATCAACAACCCTAATTAAATTCGAATATTGAAAAAATCATAATAAATCGAAAAATTACTAGATGATGATGAGGTTGGAAGATTCTGAAACTAGAGATCAAGAGCTTTAATTTGAGTACAAGAACTTCAGATTTGGATTTCAATAACACCTCGAACGAATGGATCTAAGCTCAAGAACACGAAGAACACATTTCGGGAATTTTTACTTTTTTGATAATACGCAATGCAGATTATGAAGGTTATAAGGTACGATTCGTCTTGATATATTTTTGGAAAAATAATACCCTAAGGAACACTTTTGGATCGTTATAGATCCACTGGATCGTTTAAAAACCCTAATTAGGTTAAAATACGTTTTACGAGAAGATAATTATCTACAAGGATTGATAATTATCCAAATCAATACATATCATTATATAACTAATGCTCAAGAATACTGGGGCTATAACAAATGAAATACTTATATAAAACGATATATCCGTCTCCTTAAGCAATTAGGGTTCGGAACAATTTTTCCCTTTTTGAACAAAACGAATTATTCTTGCAGAATCAAATAGGTAGGAATGAAATGATACGAATATCTCTCCCGATAATGATTCGAATACGAAAGACGAAGAGATAATAATTAATGTACGAAATTCCAATGGGGCTTTCGACTCACCATTTAGCACATAATCACACAATAATTATCATTTAATAATATTCCAATATTCCACAATAAATATTTTAGATTAAATATATCATTTAATCAAATAATAAAATTCACGGATATTACAATGATGATGATTCAACATCAGGAGGTTGTCAAGCCTTGGAAATCCCAGATGGAATTATGACCAGATAAACGAACAAGTAGCTATCATCAGAAGTAATAGAACACAATAGCTTCTGGCTCTAGCTCATCTGCCTCTGATGTAGCATTAAGTACTTGTCCTGGTTAAATAGGTCATCTCTTTTGTAAACATAGTGATTAGTGTTCAACAGAGAGATTAGCTAGACAAGAGTATGAGATTGTATGAATGTAAATAAAGTTTGAATCAATTAATGAAAAAGATCCATTGTTTGGCTTTACATATCAGTGAAAATGTTGTGATGAATGCATAAACATGAATGAATATCAGAACCACAGTCATCAGTATTTCATAATAATTGCAAAGTGAAAGAAATGATATCACTTTAAACAATAAACCAACATACTCATCAGTGCCACTAGTAACCATCAGTACTTAGCACAAATACTCCTTATCAGTAATGGTATCAGTATCAACCATCAGTAGCAACAATCAGTATCAAGTATCAGGAGTTACTCGCTTGTAATCATTCCAAGTTCATTCACGAGTCTAGTAAAGACTGCCTCTGCCAGAGACTTTGTGAATATATCAGCCAGTTGTTGATCTGTGGGAACGAAATGAAGTTCAATCGTTCCTTCCATTACATGTTCACAAATAAAGTGATACCTGATACTGATATGTTTTGTAAGCGAGTGTTGGACTGGATTTCCTGTCATTGCAATAGCACTTTGATTATCACAATAAATAGGAATTTTAGAAAAGTGCAAACCGTAATCCAGCAGTTGATTTTTCATCCATAAAATCTGAGCACAGCAGCTTCCCGCGGCTATGTATTCAGCTTCTGCTATCGAAGTAGAAATAGACTTCTACTTCTTGCTGAACCATGAAACCAGTCGACCACCTAAAAATTGACAGCTACCAGAAGTGCTCTTCCTGTCAATCTTACAGCCAGCAAAATCAGCATCAGAGTATCCTATCAGTGTGAAGTCTGATGCTCTGGGATACCATAGACCAAGATTTGGTGTCCCTTTTAGGTATCTAAATATCCTCTTTACAGCTATCAGATGCGGTTCTCGTGGTTGAGACTGAAATCTTGCACAGAGACAAGTTGCAAACATTATGTCAGGTCTACTGGCAGTGAGATAGAGGAGAGAACCAATCATTCCTCTATAGCTTGTGATATCCACTTCAATTCCTTCCTTAGAGTCAAGCTTAGTTGCAGTAGCCATGGGAGTACTAGCAGGAGTACTGTCTTGCATGTTGAATTTCTTGAGCAAGTTTCTGGTGTACTTGGATTGATTGATAAAAATCCCTTCATCAGTTTGCTTTACTTGCAACCCCAGAAAATAGCTCATTTCTCCCATCATACTCATCTGATATCTGGACTGCATTAACTTAGCAAACTTCTGACACATTGTAGCATTAGTAGATCCAAAAATTATGTCATCAACATATATTTGAACTAAGAGCAAGTCTTTGCCTTTTTGAATATAGAACAAGGTTTTATCAATAGTGCCTCGTGTGAATCCACTATCAAGAAGAAACTGAGTAAGTGTTTCATACCAGGCCCTTGGAGCTTGCTTGAGTCCGTACAGAGCTTTATCCAGTCTATACACATGATCTGGATATTTAGGATCAACAAAGCCTGGAGGTTGTTCAACATAAACTTCTTCCTCCAATTCTCCATTTAAGAAGGCACTCTTAACATCCATCTGAAAGACCTTGAATTTCATATGAGCAGCATATGCTAGAAATATTCTGATGGCCTCCAATCTGGCAACTGGAGCAAATGTTTCATCATAATCAATGCCTTCTTGCTGAGAATACCCTTTTGCTACAAGTCTGGCCTTGTTTCTTGTAATTACTCCATCAGAATCAGTTTTGTTTCTGAACACCCATTTAGTGCCTACAATAGATCTATTTTTGAGTCGTGGAACAAGTTGCCAGACTTCATTTCTTTCAAACTCATTTAGTTCTTCTTGCATCGCAGTTACCCATCAGCATCTTTCAAGGCATCTTCAATTTTCTTTGGTTCTTCCTGTGAGAGAAAATTGTGAAATAGACACTCATTCTGAGTTGCATGTCTTGTTTGAACACCGACATCAGGATCTCCAATAATGAGATCAGGAGGATGCGCTTGTGTCCATTTTCTTGCTGATGGTAACATGGTTCTTGAACTTGATGCTCCCCCTGCATCCATGCCTTCCTCAAAAGAACTACCTTGAGTTGTATGCGAAGCTCCCCCTGCATCAGTGTCTGGAAAAGATCCATTTGAATCAGAATTACTCTGATGGCTGTCACTTGATGTACTGTCAGTACTAGCGTCAGTGCTGTTATCAGTACTTCCATCAGTATCTGTAGAAGAGTTGTTTTCAAGTGGTTCATTATTTGTAATATTATCAGTAGGCTCCCCCTCAATGTCATCACTACTGATTTCAGCTTCTAGTTCATTCCCAAAAATCAATTCCTCATGAGTATCTTCATTAATCCCAGTGATTCTCCTGTCATCAAACGATACATTTACTGAGACATTCACAATCTTAGTTCTCAGATTATATACCTTGAAAGCTTTTGTTGTGTCAGGATATCCAATGAAAATTCCTTCATCTGCTTTTGCTTCAAATTTTCCATGCTGTTCTGGGTGAGATCGTAAAATGAAGCGTTTGCACCCAAACACATGCAAGTGTTTCAAGCCTGGTTTCTTCCCTTTAATCATCTAATATGGAGTCTTTTCATGTCTTGTGATCAGAGTACAGTTCTGAGTATAGCATGCAGTGTTAACAGCCTCTGCCCAAAAGTAAGTTGGTAGCTTTGCTTCTGCCAGCAATGTTCTTCCTGCTTCAATTAGAGTTCTGTTTTTCCTTTCGACTACTCCGTTTTGTTGAGGAGTACCAGGAGCAGAGAATTGCTGTACAATTCCTTTTGATTTGCAGAAATCTTCCATTGTTGAATTTTTAAACTCAGTTCCATTATCATTGCGAAGAACTTTGACTTTGTTACTTGATTCATTTTCCAGTAACTTGACAAGTTCTATCAGAATTTCTGGTGTTTCACTCTTTTTATGTAGAAAGTATACCCATGTGAACCTTGTATACTCATCAACATTCACTAGAGTGTATCTTTTCTTGTTGATAGACATCACATTCACGGGACCAAATAGATCCAGATGCAGCAGGTGATAAGCCATGTCTATTGAGTGTTCTGATTTACTTTTGAAGCTGATTCTCTTTTTCTTTGACTTTTGACAGGAGTCACAGAGTCCATCAGAAGAGTACATTGCTTTTGGTAGACCTCTCACCAAGTCTTTTCTTACTAACTCATTGATGTTGTTGAAATTCAAATGAGAAAGCTTCTTGTGCCAGTTCCAACTTTCATCTACTGATGCCTTTGACAAAAGACACGTCATTTTCCCATCAGTAGCAGAATGTAAGTTGGCTTCATATATGTTACCACGTCTATAACCCGTAAGAATCACTTTTCCATCTTTCTTACTAGTTATTTCACAATGAGATTCATAAAAATTAACATGGTAACCTTTATCTGTAATTTGACTGATGCTTAATAGATTATGCTTCAGTCCTTCTACCAGAGCTACGTTTTGAATGATGACATTTCCAATCACAATATTGCCATATCCTAAGGTGTGTCCTATGTTGCCATCTCCATAGGAAACCTTTGGGCCAGCTTTCTTCTCAAAATCTGACAACAGGGACTTATTTCCTGTCATATGTCCTGAACATCCACTATCCAGAACCAAAACATTTTTTCTGTTGCCCTGCAATCAATATTTCAATCAGTTAGAATTTTTAAGAACCCACACTTGTTGGGTCCTGTTTTTCAATTTCTTGTTAAGATGTGCAGCGGATTTTTTTCTTAAATCATAGTCAATTGAATTAACTCCACTTGAACTTGATTTAACAGAGTCTTTCTTAACATACACATTCCTAGTTAACAAACTCAATTTATCAAAAAAAATTGTACCTTTATTAAATTTAGGCAAAGGAACATAATTGTCATGATACAAATTGTGATAACTAGTACATGTGTAAACTGAATGCCATTTGCTACCACAGTGAGAACAAGGATTCTGCGGTTTATAATTAACATTTCTACTCCTAACATCAGAAATAGAAATTTCAACTCTCCTCTTTTTATTCTTCCTGCAATCAATGGCAAGATGATTAGTATTTCCACAGGTATGACATGTCTTTCTTGGAGCATTGGGAATATATTTATAGTTGTTCGACTTGTCTATACCTAATTTTCCATTCCTATGCCTTTTAGGAATCTTCTCATTTTTCTTACCAGTCATTGCATTGATTTTTTTCTTTAGCTTGCCAGAGGAGAGATGTCCTAAGTTCTTTTCTTTTGTGATTCTTTTCTGAACAGTCTCAGTGCATATTTTATCATCAATCTTACCAGAGATTTTAGTGTTGACATTAGAACAAGGAGTAATAGTAGATTTAATTTCTGTATTTGAGTTAATTTCTGTATCAGAAACAATTTCTATTTCTTTTTCAGAGATTAATTCAATTTTGGAACTTGATCCTTTCTCAAAGATAGAGTTGACTTTCATATCACTAGCAGGAACAAACTTTATGTGAGTGGACAGATTTATGTTTTCATCTTCTTTTGCCTTATTCTTCTTATATCCAAGACACTCTTTCCAGTTTCTATCATTTATGAGTAAATGAGTCTGTTTACCAGAATGAGTCCACACTCTTATTTGTTCTCGTTCTTTCCTTAACTCTTTTTCCAGAGATTCTATCTTTAACATCTGTTCTATTTCTATCCCTTTAAGTTTCTCACACAAGTTTTGAGTATTTTTTAGAATAACTAACTCAGTCTCTAAATACTCATTTCTTTCCTTTAAAACATCTGACTCCTTTAAAATTCTGATGTTTTCCTTAGATTGATTATTATAGCTACTATGCAGGTTTCTAAGGAAAGACTTTAATTCACACATGTTATCAGTATCAAAAGCATAAGCAGTTTTAGGTACCTTTTCAGATGCTTCTTCAATTTCAGCCATCAATGCATAGTTTGTTTCTTCTTCTTCTTCAGAATCAGAAGAATCCATCCATCCTTTGTTTGACATGACAAGCGCCTTTCCAGTTGATTTTTTAATTTTGGGTTTCTTGCACTCAGTTGCATAGTGACCCATCTTATCACAATTGAAACATTTAATCTTAGAGAGATCAACTTTCTTCTGTTTACCTTTCTTGTCAGAATATCGATCTCCTTTTGATTTTCTTCCATCCTTTCTAAACTTGCCCTGCTTCATCCTTCTGAAACCTTTCACCATCATGGCCATCATCTGCACCAGTTCTTTGTCAGAATCATCATTTGATTCCTCATCAGTACTTTCATCAGTATCAGCATCAGTGTCTGACTTTATCACTACATGAGCTTTAGCCTTCATTTTTCCTTGGTGCACACGTCTTTCCTTTGATTCCACTTTCAAAGCCACAGATTTAGGCTTTGATCTTGTACCTTCCTTTTGCTTAACCTCCAGATCATAAGTCTTCAACATTCCATAGATTTCATCAAGAGTCATCAGGTTCATCCTATAAGTGTGCCTTATAAGATTCTGTTGAGTTATCCATTCCATGAGTAAGGATCTTAAGAACTTGACGTTTGAGTCTTCAACGTCATATACCTTTCCCACCAACGACAATTCATTTAGCAAGGTAAGAAATCTATCATAAATTTCTGTAATGTCTTCATCATGCTTTGCCTCGAATTGCTCATATTCTTGAATGAGAATGCCCCTTCTATTTTTCTTGATTTCTTCAGTTCCTTGGCATTGAACTTCCAAGGCATCCCATATTTGTTTAGCAGTCTTACATGGAATAACTCTGTTAGATAAAACAGTATCTAAACTATTATGTAAGATATTTCTGACCTTTGCATCTTTGATGATTTGAGCTTTATCCTCAGGAGTCCAATCACCCTTTTTCTTTGGTGCCAGTCCCGCAGGAGTTGTCTCTGTTGCTGCAACTGGTTCAGTAGGGATAAACGGTCCATTGCTTATCCTGTCTATGTAATCAAAATCTGAAGCTTCAAGATACATAAGCATTTTCACCTTCCATGTTGAAAACTTTGTTTTCTTCAACATCGGAATTTTCATGGTTTCATATCTGTTTGCCGACATTTCGATCGTTTCTGATTTGATAAATTATCAGTCTGCTTTGATACCAATTGTTACCCAGTATATGTCTATTACAGAAGGGGGGTTGAGTGTAATTGTATGAAATAATCGAACAGACAAAGATAAAAACAATCAATATCAGCTTTTATTAAACTTTATAAAACTGATACAAACTCTCTCAAGAAACTATAAGTTCTTAAGAGCTGCTAGGTTTACAAAGATACTCGTGTTAAAGATATTACTTTCGTAAAACCTATCCTGTGTTTATATATACACACAGCTACGCATTCTGTTACATAAGATAATCTTCATTTAATTGAATTGATCTTCTTGTCGCTTATCTTCTGTAACAGCTTCTATGAGATATATCTTCAGCATATCAATCCTTTCCTGAAATCACGGAATAGTATCAATTACCAACCGACTTTATCTTGTCACTGATGATGACATCATCAGATGTCATCTCCTGATGCTCTAAGTACTGATGCTATCCAATCCTGATGCATTCATTAAATCTTCATTTCCCAACAGATGAAAAATCAACTACTTGATTATGGAATAAGAGTTGAGAAAATTCCTATTTTCTGTGACAACACTAGTGCCATTGCCATTACTGAAAATCCAGTGCAGCATTCAAGGACCAAGCACATTGACATCAAGTACCATTTCATTAGAGAACATGTTATGAATGGTACTGTGGAGTTACATTTTGTTCCAAGTGAACAACAACTTGCAGACATCTTTACCAAGCCACTTGATGAATCCACATTCTCAAGATTAGTAAGTGAGCTAGGTATGCTAAATTTCTCTTAATTATTTTGAGATTTTTGCAAGTTAAAATGCAGCCAGAAATTTGCTATGTTTTTCTGTGAATTAATTTTCTCAGGAAAAAGTAAAATTTTGTCTAAGTCAAAATTACTATGTCAACGAAACAAACCATTTCGTTGACAGTCTTAGCATTTTTCTGGGTGTTTCGTTGATAGCTCTTTTATATCAACGAAACGCAGCTTTATCAACGAAATAAGACGGGACTTTAACCGCCCAATCCTGATTCGTTGATTTAGCGCAATTAATCTGAACCGTTGAAATTTGACACGTCCGTTACCACGATCTATGCATACACCCCTGTAAGTATAAATCATGGTAATTCTTTAAAAGTAACGGTTATATTTTTTTTAAGCCAATCCAGTAATTTACATTTATTATTGGACTCTTTTTTTGAGAATTTTTGGGGGAGTATTTAAGAAATTCTAATTTCTTTAATTTCTTTTTACCTATTCTCAAAAATTCCAAAGGCTTTTCTCTCTTCTTCAATCTAACAAGCAATTTAGTTCGAAGCTTTTCTTCACTTTACTGATTTTTCTGATGTTGATTGGGCAACGCTTACCAAAGCCATATCTGAACCCATAGCTCAATCTAGTAAGGAAGAATTGACGGAAGCAACTGGTATTCCGACCATATTACGGTCAGGACCACTGGTTGAAGGTTCTTTATTGAACCAAGAGTCTTCACAGACGTCGAGAGAAAGTTTTGACCTAAATGCACAATTTAAAAGGTCATTGCCTAACTCCCCAGATGGAACATATCTGGATCCTGCGGGTACAAGGTCTGACGTAGGTGCAGATCGGCGACTCGGTGACGATGAATCAATTTTAATTGAGGAGTTAACTGAGGAAAAGTCTTCATAGACTTTAGAGGAAGTTTCAGGATCTCTGCTGTTAATAGAGCCTTATTCTAACCTCCTAGAGATTCAAACTCTAGATCCTATTAAGGATACATCATCTAAGGATGATCAACAACTTGGTATATCCACAGACGGGGACTTGCGAAGCCCCATTGCACCACCGGTGACCTCCTTAAGGATGGCTATGGTGATTTCTAATGCAGGTACACATAGCAGGATGGGAATGAGTGAAACACAAACACTTACACATGGCCTGAGTGGGAAAGGTACAATGAGTGAAGCACCAACAGAAACGTTGAGTGAACACCCAGAGCCAAATGTGAGGAGTGACACCCAAACCCTAAAAAATATAGATGATTTGCTAGTGCCAACATATATAGAGTTACAATTTCAATCCACTCTCAAGGAGATGACAGGGAAATCCTTTATTCAAAGTCCCACTAAGACCTTCCTTTGACCAAGGGATCTCCTCCGGTCCAGTTGATGCTTCTTTATCTACAATTCAACAGAAGATTGACTTGGCTACGGCTGATTCCAGAAGAACTTAAAGAGTCTTAGGCAGTGCATTTGGCACTATAACAGGTTCAAAACAGGCAGTGGACTCCCTGAAGAAGGAAGCAATGGAGGAACTAGTTGAATTGAGAGCTGACATCAAGGACTTAAGAGATGGATTTGTGAATGAGGTACATGTCTTACAACAAGAACAGGAAGCTTTAAGTGAAGACATTCTGGTTATCCGGGATGGTCAAGCAAGGGTCAAGGATGCAATGAATACGCTGTCAAGAGTGGAGTCTCGCGTCAATAAGAGATTGGATAGAATCGAGCAGACTACCAACTCAAGACTGAATAACCACTATTCCAGTGAGACAATACTGGATTGAAGATCTTGTACGTGAAGAAGAAAGTGAAGAGGGATTTGAGGTCATGCATGAGCAACAACCACAAGAAGAGCATGAACCATATTATCCAGAGCCAATAGAACATCTTATCTTGGATGATGATATGGAAGAAGCAAATCCTCTATCACTTGAACAAGAAGCTGCCTTGGAAAGATTAAAAGCTGAGAAAACGGAAAGAGATGCCAGGCAAGCTGAGAAGGAAACTCAACAAGTAGTTCTGAGAAATGAGAAACTGAAAAGGTTTAAGATGTATAATGAAGTAAGGAAGAAGAAGATGATTGATTTGGCACATAAACATGGAAATGAATGGGAGGTAGCTTACAACACTTTTTGCGGAGTTGAAGACGGATTATGTTAGATATAATTGCTGATGTTTGTTTATCAGTGTTTAAAGTACCAGGAAACTATCAGAGTTTAGCTGGAGGACCAGTCAGAGTTTGTTAAAGTCTGATGGTCAGAGTTTGCTTAGCAGTCGGTGTAAAAGTCAATGAAGATTCTAGAAGCGATATTCTTTGAAGATGGAAAGAAGCAAAGAGATATCGAGATGGCTAAGGAAACGGAACAGAAGACAAAAGCAATTCTAGATTGATATTAATTGTATAGCTGATTTATAGGAATATCAATTAGAAGATTGTACGTAGCTGTGTACTATATAAACATAGATAGGTTAACCCTAAAAGGGATGTGAATACGTGAATTATCATTCTTGTAACCTAGCAGCTCTCTGTGATATTTTACATCACTGAGAGAGGAGTTTTTAATTCCATAAAGTTTATTGTTCATAAACAGTGTTCTTATTGTTATTCTCATACATCTATTTGATTATATATTGTGTATTCGGCCTAACAGATTAGAAGTCAACGAAAATGCTGAGGTGGAAGTTATCATTCAAGACATAAGAAGTGCAAATCAAGAAGATGATACTTACTTCACTGTATTGAGACATTCTCTGATCTACCAGAAAGCCGAGATTAAAGCAAATGGTGCCTGGAACATACTTATCAATTTTATTGACAGAGGTACATTTGTGATATCCACTAAGTTTTTAGAACAGAGAACTTACACTGAATTTCAGGTGATGCTTATTAAGATCCAAAGAACTACGAGGTTAAATGAACTGCTCCGGGAGCATGTTAAGGAGATCTTAATGAAGTTCAGTCGAGAGATATCTGAAAACCCTCCAATGGTTAGATTCATGAAAAATGACTTGTTCAGAATCTGCTATCTGACGGAGGACAAACTGAAAGATTACCCAAACAACTATCTGATATCAGTTGAGAAGTATCTTAGATCCACTGGATTCACATCTACGGAGAAGGACAAAGCAGCAGACACTCTAAGAAAATATCTTATGGAGAATGTTCCCTATTATAGGAAGAGAGTGGAGAAAGGATTGGAAGTGCATCCCAGACTACCAAAAATGCCAAAGCAAAATAAGAAAGATGTTAGTATTGCATGGTTGTGGACTGGAGTGGGTCAACATGTTGAGTATATTGGAAGACACATCAAAGGAGCAATCCTTCAACCTGGAGAACCACTGCACTATCCATCAGTGATTGATTATCAAGCTGATAACTCCAATCCAGTAGTTGAAGAAGGTGAGATTTTAATGGACTGAAGAAGAAGCAAAGAACAATCTGCTCAGGCTAGAGGAGCAACTTCATTGTATAATTTTTAATGTTCTTTGTAAATTAGAAATCTGGAAATGTATATATTATATCCAGAATGCATTTAATATTATCAATCTGTCTTACTTTAATTAGTTTCATGTTTCCTTAGTTAGTTGAGTTATCCTCGAGGTATTTGCTTGTCGAACTCTAACAATCAAATAGGGGGAGATTGTAAAGCAAAATGTAACATAAGATGTAAAAGAGATAACTGCAACTCAACAAAAGACAATACATACAATAATATTAACAGAAGCACAGGAATCCAGAATCTAAGAAGAAAAGGTAAACTCAAAAAATCAAAATATGGTATGTATTCTTGAAGTCCGTAAACAGGTCACGGAAAGAAGTTCATTAATATGTTCAAGCCTCAGTGACAAATAAAGAAACAAGACTTTCAAGACTATAGAAGTATTTGAATGATTAAGAGTTAGTACCATAGGATTCCAGTGATTTTATTGAAGCAACCAGAACGACAAAGGACTTATCAACAACATTGAATTGAAGACATGGAAGTATTGATCAAGTGTTAGTCATCTGTGAACCAGTTGCCAGCACCTAAAAGATCAAGATGTTTATCGTCTCGGAAGAAGTTGATTTAAGTCTAAATCTGAAACATCCTGAAAGTGAAAAGAATATTACAAGGTATGTTTAGGTTTAAATGGAAGTACAATTTACTTGCTGAAAAAGGAAAGAAACTTCAAGGGTCAAACTGAAAGAGAAAAGATTCGATGGTTTTCTTTTGAGAAAAACCATCGAAGTTGATCAAGTGAAGTTGAAAGAAAAACCATCAAAATTTTGGTTTTCCATTCGATAGATTTTATTTAAAATCTATCGAAGGAAAGAAAAAGTAATTCCTTCGATAGTTTTTAATTAAGGAGTAGGTGAAAGATTTCATACTTTGTCAGGTTGATTAAAAACTTCAACGGCCAGGATTAATCTTTAGACTTCGATAGTTTTTGAAGACTGCATTTACGAGAATGAAGACAGTGTCTTCTTCAGTTGGTTAGTAGTTGATCAAAGAAGCAGAAGAAGTTAAGAGCTCCAGAAATTTGACAGAGAAAATTAATAGTGCCTTAATTTCTATAGTTTGTATTGATTACTGTAACCTGAACTCATTGAAGCTAATCCTACGGATTAGAATTGTAGCACCCCTCCCGGTTTATATTTATAAAACGATATATTCCCCGACTCGTGTTTTGATTTGGTGTATTTGATTTCGGACTAGAACACATATAATTATCCGCGAACGAAATTGAATAATTTGTGAGTATCGTATTCCACCCCCCCCCCCCCTTCTACGATACTTTGGACCTAACAAAAGATTCCCCCAAATTAAATTATAAATTCGAATTAAACAAAAATCAAGAAAATTCATAAATTATACCAACACAAAATCTGATGATTGATTAAGGTAGAGGATGTTGAGATCTTTGATTCGACTACTAGAGCGTTAATTGAATAAAGCGTACCGTTTACGAGACGATAATTATCAAGAATATATGGATAATTACGAGAATGATTCAATAATATATATATATATATATATAAACCAAAATATATCTATAACGAATGTTTAAGGATATATCCCACTTCAATGAATGAAATATTGGTACAAACGATATACCAATTACCCGAATGATTTGGAAACAAATTAAATTTTCTTTTCGATAATTAAAATAAAACGAAATAAAATAACATCCGCTTAAAATAAATTCTAATCCCCACAAATATTCACATAGCATCCCAAGGACACATCTTTGACCATTTAACGAATAACTTAGCACATTTAAATGTATAAAACAATTAATTAGAATAAATACAAAAGAAGCTTTCATTAAACAACGAAATGTTTACACGTAACTTTTCCCGGTTCTTACAGTAAACAACTAAGCTAGCAACTAAGAATTATGATTTGCATAAATATTATAGTATTTTATTATCAAAACTTTCATGTTTTTCTTTTTCTTAAATTATTATCTCTTGGTTTCAGAATATGACTCCGCGCACTGCAAAATCCACGTCATAAGAAAATAAAAATGGTTAAGTACATTCTATGCTATAAGGATAAATTCATAAACTATGTCTGTTTTTTCCTTTCTTTATACTATATTTTATTATTTATTTACTATTTATCTATTCAAAGCAGGAAAATTGAAGAATATGCTTTGCTAGATCTTTGTTTCTGTTACGAGAGCTCACCTTGGTTTGGAGCAGCAAGCCAATTTCTGAACTTCTTAATTCTATCACTATATTTGTTAGTATTTATGCCCTAGAGACAATACTATTATGTTCTTAAGAAATACATTTTGATTATTAATGGTTATATTCTATGGGTTTGTGTTTTGTCTAAATGGAGGTGCTGTAAGCTGGAAGAGTTCGAAGCAAGAGACAATAACTGATTCTACAATGGAAATTGAGTATATTGATGCCAGTGAAGCAGCCAAATAAGCTGTTTGGCTTCGTACCTTGATGAGAATCAAGAATCAAGCCAAGACGTAGTTCTGGAGTTGCCTTCGTGGCTTGTTGCGCCTTCGAGGCATTGTGACGTATGGAGCTGTGCCCAAAACGTTCCCTTTGATAGTGAGGGGTCAGACCCTTTATATAGGCGTTGAGAGTCTAGGAATTAGACTAGGTTTAGGTTTAGGTGACTTGGAGTACAAGTCTTCTTCTTAGATCAGGATTGTAAATCCTAATTTGTAGGAGGCTGACTCCTCCTAGGGTTTGGTGTCCCTCAAGACTACTTCTAGTAGATAAAGATCACAACTTGGGCACATTTAATGGACTGTATATTCATCCTTTTAATTAATTACGAATTTGATAATTAATTAGGGCTTCAGGCCTCATTAATTGGGTCTAATTTATTGACCATTCCGGGTTTAATTAATGTATCATTAATTATATTTCTAGGGTATTTTTAGCCCATATCACATGCGTACCAATTTATATTGGATCAAGCGTGTTTATCCCTAAGAGACTTTAGGGATAAACTTCGTTAATGTGGACAATTACAGATTTTATCTTGCATATTCTTGGCGTTGTGATTCTTTTCTGATTTGAAGGATATCGTTTAGAGATATTTTCTATAATTAATTGGAGATATTTCCTTGTTTCAGAGAGAGGAAATATTTAACTTATGAATTAAGTTAATTATTAATAGATTCATATTGGGAAGTTAGGGAGATATTTGAGGCAACCGAAAATATGGCGTAACAACTACCCCCAGTTCTTTAGTGCAACTTGGTGGATTGGAGAACTATGTGTGCTTTGATCTTCCGAATTTTATGAGTCACTGAAACAACTAGGAGTAGAAGATTAGTGAATAATATGAAGCATATAGGTACCCGTGATGTGCCTGTATATGCGAGGGAGACAACATGATGTGCCCGTAATATGCGAGTACCCGTAGTCTTGCAAGTGTACGAGAATGAGCGTCTTTGTGTAGATAATGTTGCGCTTCTCACTGTCAAGTTTGATTTTGTGAATCCACTATTCAAGAGATAGAAGTAGCAGAATGTAGTAGCAGTAGTAGTAATGTCCTTGTATGTTGAAATAAGGAGAAAATGAATTTGTTGAGATTGTAGTCCAAGCATTATCCCGGAGTATCTTCTCCTTAAGAGGGAGGACTCTTCTTGTTAGGCCGAATACACAATATATAATCAAATATGTATGAGAATAACAATAAGAACACTTTTTATGAATAATAAACTGTATGGAATTAATAACTCCTCTCTCAGTGATGTAAAATATCACAGAGAGCTGCTAGGTTACAAGAAGAATATTTCAAGTATTCGCATCCCTTTTAGGGTTAACCTATCTGTGTTTATATATTACACAGCTACATACAATCCTTAATTGATATTCCTATAAATCAGCTATACAATTAATATCAATTAAGAATTGCTTCTGTCTTCTGTTCCGTTTCCTTAGCCATCACGATATCACTTTGCTTCTTTCCTTCTTCAAAGTATATCGCTTCTAGAATCTTCATTGAGTATAACACCGACAGCTAAGTAAACTCTGACTGTCAGAGTTTAACAAACTCTGACCAGTCTTCCAGCTAAACTCTAATAGTTTCCTGATACTTTTGTTAGATATAATTGCTAATGTTTGTTTAATCAGTGTTTAAGTAACAGGTACTGTTCAGAGTTTAGTCTGAAGTACTTATCAGAGTTTACATGGAAGCCGGTCAGAGTTTGTTAAAGTCTGACAGGGTGAAAGTTGATTTAGCTGTCGGTGCATATCATGAAGATTCTAGAAGCAATATATTCTGAAGATGGAAAGAAGCATAATATATTGATACAGCTAAGGAGACTGGACAGAGGACTGAAGCAATTCTAATTGATTACAAATTGTATAGCTAATTTGTAGGAGTATCAATTAGAGATTGATTGTAACTGTGTACTATATAAACACAGATAGGTTATCCCTAGAAGGGACGTGATAATTGAAAACATTATTCTTGTAACCTAGAAGCTCTTTGTGATTCATTAACATCATAAAGAGAGAAGCTGTTAATATAATTACAGTTTGTTGATTTACAAACTTGTGTTCTTGATTGTTATTCTCATATATACTTGATTATATTGTGTATTCGGTCTAACAATTGGTATCAGAGCCAAGGCTGTTTAATATATACAGTTTTTCGATTCAAACACAGTAATAATCATGTCTGAAGAAAATCAAGCTCCTCCCAAGGTTGAACAGGTTAAACCTAATTCTGTGAGTCGGTATGAAACAATCAGGGTTCCAATTCTCAGGCCAGTGGAGTATCCAATTTGGAAGGTGAAGATGACCATGTTTCTGGAGGCTACAGATCCAGAATATCTTGACAGAATCAATGATGGTCCTCATATGCCGACTAAATTGTCTCCTGTTGTTGATGGTCAAGAACAAAAGACTGTTCCAAAGGAAAAGAAAGATATGACTCCTGAGGACATCTCATCAATTTCAAAGGATGCAAAAGTTAGACATCTACTCCACAGTGCTTTAGACAATGTTATGTCTAACAGAGTAATTGGCTGTAAAACTGCCAAGGAGATATGGGATGCTTTAGAAGTCAGGTGTCAAGGAACCAGTGCTATAAAGAAAAACAGGAAAACAATACTCACTCAGGAGTATGAGCACTTTGATTCAAGAACCAATGAAACCTTGACTGAGACATATGACAGATTCTGTAAACTGCTGAATGATTTATCTCTAGTTGATAAAGAATATGATCTTGAAGAATCAAATCTCAAATTTCTCTTATCTTTACCTGAAAGATGGGATTTGAAGACAACAACTATAAGAGATAATTACGAACTTGCTGAAACTGAACTTGATGAGATTTATGGGTTACTGAAAACTCATGAATTGGAAATAGAACAAAGAAACAGAAGATCAAGCAAGAAGACAAAATTTGTTGCTCTCAAAGTTGAGGAGAAGCCCATCAAGAAGGAATCATCAAGGAAGAAAGCCAAGGGAAAGGCTTTAGTCATTAAATCTGACAGTGAGTCATCAAACACTGATGATGGCTCAAACACTGATGATGAAGCTTCTGACTCTGAGGATGATGAAGAACAGATGATGCAAATGGCTGCATTGATGGTGAAGACCTTCAAGAAGATGGGATTCAAGAACTTCAAGAAAGGAAAGAGATTCTCAAGGAAAGATTCAAACTCTGAAAGGAAAAGTTTTAGAAAGTCTGATGGAAAGGAGACCAAGTCTGGCAAGAAAGATAAATCTGAAATCCAGTGCTACAAGTGTAAGGAGATGGGTCACTATGCCCCAGAGTGCAAGAAAGGAAAATCTGAGAAAGCACTCATCTCTAAAGGCAAAGACTGGGCAGATACTTCAGACTCTGATGAAGGAGTAAATTTTGCTCTTATGGCTACTGTCAAAGATGAGACTGAATCATCTGAAAATAAGGTACCCCTAACTACTTATGCTTATGATACTGATAATATATCTGAATTAAGAGTATATCTGAAAAGCGTACATGTTAGTTATAGGGATCAGACTTTAGAGAATGAGAGAATTAAATCTGAGAATCTTAGCCTTAAAGAAAGAAACAAGTTTCTTGAAGGAGAACTTGAAAATATGAAGCAGATTCAAAAGGAGAGAGATGATGCTGTTTATGTTGAACAGGAATTGCTTAAGAGATATAAGCAGCTCGAATCTGATCTAGAAAAAGAAAGAAAAATAATCAAGACTTGGACAGACTCTGGAAGAGACACTCATCAAGTGTTTCAAACAGATTCTGTAGGTTTAGGCTATTGTGAAAATGATGAACTGAGGTTTAAAGACAAGATTAAGGTTAAACCACAACTTAAACCTGTGAAATTTGTTCCAGAGTCCACTAAGTTTAAATCTGTTATAGTAAGAGAAGCTGATATGGAATCAGATGAAACTTGTGAAAGACAGGAAAATATTATAACAGAAAATCTTATGGAAATAGAAGCTGTTAGAAAGCCAGTAAAAACTTGTGAAAAACAGGTTAATGTTGGCTTGATGACAGTAAAACAGTTCAATCACAAGCTCAAAGAGGTAAAGTCTGCCATGAAACCAAAAGGGTCCAAGAAGAATAGGAATGGAAAGCTAGGCATAAATAAAAGAAATAATCATTTGCCTACTGATGTAGCTCCAAGGAAAACATGTTATAACTGTGGTAGTACTAACCATCTTGCTAGATTTTGCAATAAGAACAAAGATATTAATTCTTTACCTTCTACATCAGGAGTAAAGAATAATTATGTAAGGGTTAAACCACAGACTTTATGCACACACTGTGGGAGCACTTGGCATTCCATTTATACTTGCAAGAGTTATCATGCTATTTATCATAACTATTATGAGCTAAAACCCAACTTAAAATGGGTTAGGGCAAACTCTGCAAGTGTAAAGTCTGACAATGTTAGTTTAAACTCTGTTGATAGTGATTCCGCTGCAAAAGCTAACACTGTTAAGAAAGACAAAGGATCCAAGCAAGTCTGGGTCCTTAAAACTAACACTTAGTGTTTGTTTGTGATTGCAGGGCATAAAAGAGAGCACCCTTATCTTGGATAGTGGATGCTCAGGACACATGACTGGAAATAAAGCCCTGCTATCAGATTTTGAGGAGAAGGCTGGCCCAAAGGTTTCCTATGGAGATGGCAACATAGGACGTACTATGGGATATGGCAATATCAATCTTGGAAGTGTCATCATCACAAATGTAGCTCTAGTCTCAGGACTCAAGCATAATTTGCTATATGTGAGTCAAATCTGTGACAGAGGAAACCATGTAGATTTTCATACTGAACACTGTGAAGTTATCAGTAAATCTACTGGAAAAGTTGTTCTAGTTGGACACAGGCGCAACAACATTTATGAAGCAAGTTTGGTAACAAACTCTGATGGAAAAACAGTGTGTCTGTCTGCAAGAATGTCAAATGAAGAGAGTTGGAATTGGCATAAGAAGCTCTCTCATCTCAATTTGAACAACATCAATGAGCTAATAAGAAAGGATCTTGTAAGGGGACTTCCAAAATCAATACTCAGTCTAGATGGCCTATGTGATTCTTGTCAAAAGGCCAAGCAAACGAAGTCATCTTTCAAGAGCAAATCTGAATCTTCAGTAGTGGAACCTTATCATCTTCTAAATGTTGATCTCTTTGGACCAGTGAATGTGATGTCTATGGGCAGAAAGAAATATGCTCTAGTAATTGTTGATGAATATACTAGATATACATGGGTGTATTTCTTATCAAAGAAGGATGAAACTGCTCAAACTCTGATGGATCATGTAAATCTACTGGACAAAGGATCACAGTACAAAGTCAAAATAATAAGGAGTGATAATGGAACTGAATTCAGAAACTCAATTATAGAAGCTTTCTGCAAGGAAAGAGGAGTGAAGCAAGAATTTTCTGCACCTGGAACTCCACAGCAAAATGGTGTAGTTGAAAGAAAGAACAGAACTTTAATTGAAGCAGCCAGAACTATGCTTGACGAAGCAAAATTGCCAACTTATTTCTGGGCAGAAGCTGTTCAAACTGCTTGTTTTACTCAAAATGCTACACTGATCAACAAGCATGGGAAAAAACCATATGAGATGGTGAAAAATAAGAAGCCAAATTTGAAATATTTTCATATATTTGGATGCAAATGCTTTGTGTTGAAGACTCATCCTGAACAGTTGACCAAGTTCGAGTTAAAAGCTGATGAAGGAATTTTTGTTGGCTATCCATTGTCAACAAAAGCGTTCAGAGTATACAATCTGAGAACAAAGGTGATCATGGAGTCTATACATGTGTCATTTGATGACAAGAAAATAACTAGACTTGATGATTTAGATAAATATGATCAACTGCGCTTTGAAAATGAAGATTTATTCTCTGATGATGTAAACTCTGATGAAGGAGTACCGACAAACTCTGATGAAGCGGTTCTGACAAACTCTGACGAAGCATACTCTGAACCTCTACTGGTAAATACTGGAGAAACCGGAAATTCTCAAATTGAACAAAATAGAGAACCAGTTGAGGGGGAGCGTGAAGAAGCTCAACAAGACACAGCAAGTGAGTCAGTTGAGGAAACTGATTCAAACTCTGACAGTTTAAACTCTGAGCCATCCAATTCAGGGGGAGCTTCAGATGCTGCAGAAAGTCAACATATGAATCAGGAGAGCATGGATCAAGGGGGAGGATTCAATAATGATGCAAGGAACCACTTACCAACAGCAAGAAAGTGGACACAGGCACATACACCTGATCTTATAATTGGAGATCCTGATGCTAGTGTAAGAACTAGAAGTGCTACTACAAATGAATGCCTGTATCATGCTTTCGTGTCTCAAACAGAACCAAAGAAAGTGGAAGAAGCTCTTCAAGATGCTAACTGGATAACAGCAATGCAAGAAGAGTTAAATGAATTTGAAAGAAATGAAGTCTGGACACTTGTACCTAGACCAAAGAATAGATCAATTGTAGGTACAAAGTGGGTTTTCAGAAACAAGACTGACAGTGAAGGTGTGATTACAAGAAACAAAGCTAGACTTGTGGCTAAAGGTTATTCACAACAGGAAGGAATTGACTATGATGAAACCTTTGCTCCAGTTGCAAGATTGGAGGCCATAAGAATTTTTCTGGCCTATGCTGCACACAAGAAGTTTAAAGTCTTTCAGATGGATGTGAAAAGTGCTTTTCTCAATGGGAAGCTTGAAGAAGATGTGTTTGTTGAACAACCACCAGGATTTGTAGATTCCAAGCATCCAGATTATGTCTACAGCCTTGACAAGGCATTATATGGACTAAAGCAAGCACCAAGAGCATGGTATGAAACTATTGCTCAATTTCTTTTAGAAAGTGGGTTCACAAGAGGTACAATTGATAAAACTTTGTTTTATTTCAATTCTGGTGATAATTTGCTTTTAGTTCAGATTTATGTAGATGATATTATTTTTGGATCTACTAATGACAAACTTTGTAAGAAGTTTGCAAAGCTTATGCAGTCCAGGTACCAAATGAGCATGATGGGAGAGCTTAGTTATTTTCTAGGCTTACAGGTCAAGCAAACAGATGATGGGATTTTTATCAATCAAGCAAAGTATACCAGAAATCTTCTAAAGAAATTTGGTATGCTTGATAGTTCATCTGCTCCAACTCCCATGGCTACAGCAACAAAGCTAGACAAATACACAGGTGCTACAGTGGATATGACAACCTATAGAGGCATGATAGGGTCTCTTCTGTATCTCACAGCAAGTAGACCTGATATCATGTATGCCACATGTCTTTGTGCAAGATTTCAAGCAGATCCCAGAGAGCCTCATCTAACAGCTGTAAAAAGGATTTTCAAATATCTCAAAGGAACCATAACCTTGGGTTTGTGGTATCCTAGAGAATCAGAGTTTAAGCTAATTGGTTACTCTGATGCAGATTTTGCAGGCTGTAAGATAGACAGAAAAAGTACAAGTGGAAGCTGTCAATTCTTAGGTGACAGATTGGTTTCTTGGTATAGCAAGAAACAGAAGTCAATCTCCACATCCACTGCAGAAGCAGAGTATATAGCTGCTGGTAGCTGTTGTGCACAGATTTTATGGATGAAGAATCAGTTGCTGGATTATGGGTTAAGGTACTCTAAAATACCTATTTACTGTGATAACCAAAGTGCTATTGCTATGACAGGTAACCCAGTACAGCATTCCATGACCAAGCACATCAGCATAAGGTATCATTTTATCAGGGAACATGTGGAGGAAGGAAACATTGAGCTTCATTTTGTGTCTACAGACCAACAACTTGCAGATATCTTCACCAAACCTTTGAGTGAAGCTACTTTTACAAGATTGGTAAATGAACTTGGAATGATCTCTGGTATTGACTAGAGATACGGGTTAGACTCAAAAACTATACATGTTTGATTTTTATGCTCATGGTTCCTTGCATGTATTAACTGTTATGAGTACCAGTGTCATAAACTCTGAAAGTAAACTCTGATGCTAAACTCTGTTAGTCATAAAGTGTTAGTCATACTCTGATAGTTACAGTCTAATGCTATACTCTGATTGTAATTTTGTCTGAAACATATGGACCAATGAAGAAATTTGTATGAAACATAATTCTCAGTAAGTAATTATGAATCCTTAAGAGTTGTATAGATTCTGATCTCAAATATGTGCAGTAAGTTAACAC
This sequence comes from Heracleum sosnowskyi, assembly GCA_030848705.1. NCBI lineage: Eukaryota > Viridiplantae > Streptophyta > Magnoliopsida > Apiales > Apiaceae > Heracleum > Heracleum sosnowskyi. Next base: position 117,685,406 of record CM061236.1, on the reverse strand, counting down.
AGCATGATACTGTCTCTATATTTATACCATCTCTTAGTTTATTGATCCTATACACTGAGATTCTATTAGCTGTTTGCATTTTCTCTCATAAATTAATTGCATTAACTGGTGAAAAGTCTAAACTCTGATTATTAATTGTAAATAATTGACCCTCAAATCAAAAGATGCCAAAAAGAGCACAAATTCCTTTGAGATCATGTTGTGCCTAGGACGATCCAGGAACTTATTGTATGAAATAAGGGCTAAAATCTTTGATTTTTGGTGACTAGTGCCAACCACTGATTACTGGAAAAATAAAAAATAAATAAATAAATATATATATATATAAAGGGGGTGAAAAATAAAAGATATATTCAAATGAAAGGATATCAGTATACAGAGTTTAGATATAAAAATCAGATTTTATGTTTTACATGAGAGTTTAGGCAACCAGTTTTTACTGCTTAAGTTTGTGGATTTTATGCACTTTGAGATGATCTAAATATTGATTTCGGTAAACTCTGCTATTGCACACACAATTCTACACACCTGTACAGTTTGAGAAAAGAGTTTATTGACAAAGAAGGATAAATGGTAAACACTGATGTATTGTGTGAAATACGCCGAGGTAATTTTGTTTTAATCTCTGATGGTTGAAATGATTTCCTTGTTTCAGACATTTTATAATTTTGAGATTAGACATTTGTTTAGAAATTTGAAAGAGTATGATTACAAATGGTTCATATTTGTATTAAACAGAGGAGAAAGAGGATGAGTGTTTTGAACAATGTGAAAAACGGTAATTATGGCTATTTTTACTGCGCGTGTGTATTGGAAGTTGTTACATACAGCTGTCAGCGTATGCTTGTTTGACATCTGTCCCACTCACACATTTTTCAAAGACGCATGCTGTGTGTAGTAATGATTAAAACGATTGAGTTTTAATTTTCACAGTCATTATTTAAACTTACTACACATAAACGGTTCATTCTTTTACACACTTCATCTTTTACTCACAAACACTGTCTCAAACACTTTCACTGCATCCATTCTACACTTTTCTCTGTTTTATTTCTTGCTTTCTTCAAAACTTTTCTAATGGCTACAACAATGTTTACTGCTTCTGGGTTAGATTTTGTCCCGAATAACTATGCTGCTCCTTTGGCAAATGAGAACGCACCGGAGGCGTTTCATTTGATTCAGGATTTCTTGTCAAACTCTGATATTGGCACTGCTCTCACCGCACCTTTGAAGCTGTATGCATCTCAAATCAGGACTCTTTGGCAGACAGGCACTTATGATAATGGAGGAGAGTCTGGGTCTCCGTCCATAATTTTTGAATTTCAAGGAGACGAGTTTATAGTTACTCCAACTACTGTTCGTGATGCTTTGGGTCTTGAGGATTTCAATGCTTTCACAATCTCTATTGGTGATTTTGAGTTGGTTAGAATGATGAGAGAAATAGGCTACTCTGGACCATTGACAAAGATTGGTCAACTGAAAAGGCCGTTTTTGCGCAAGGAATGGAGTTTCTTTTTCGACTGCATCACCAGGGCTTTTGGAAAGAAGTGCACGAATTGGGATGCAATTCCCACTGATAGTCTGCAAATCGGGTATTCTCTTCTTTATGGAGGTAATTTTGATGTTGCTAGGCTAGTTTTAACTAATATTGGTGAGAAAATGTTAGAGAATAGGAATGTTGTTTATTTTTCTAGATTTTGTCAATTGTTATTCAACTTTTGTTGTCCTGATGTTGAGATCTTAGAGGATGATGTCATTCTCTCGTTTAAATTGCATAAACGCATATTCTCTGATCTCACTAATAAAGATAACAAGAAAGGAGATGTTGGTGTTTTAATGTTGCCTGAGTCTGTGCAACAATTTCTGGTCAATTCCCAACAACAACAACTCCTTGCCAATGCTGAAGCTGGACCTTCTGTGTCTCAATCACAGAGGTCAAAGAAATCTAAATTGAGGGCTGTTAAATCTGCTAGAGTGAAGCCATCAACTACTGAAGCTGGGGTATCAAATGCTGCAAATGACAAATGCAAAGACACTCAATCTCTGAGACGGAGGGATGATTCTGCTGATGGTGGAAGCAAGGAAAGTGAGAGGAAGCAAATTTCTGAGCAAGGGCAAAGAAGATCAAGATTAAATTCTGACAGGTTGAGAAACTCTGGTAAAGGAATCTCAAACTCTGCCAGTGGTTCAAGACTTAAGAGTTTAATTATTTCAGCCAATCCATCTACTGATGAAGAAATTGCTACAAAAATGTTTCTAGAAGAACATGGAAATGAAGCTACAGTTGAAGACATGGAAGCTGAAATGCTGAGTCTTGATGAAGAGCATGAAAAGAAATTGAAGGATGGTACTTACAAAAAGAAAGCTGTCAAGGCTCCTAGAAAGAAAGAAACTGGAATTGTTATCAAGGAAAATACTCAACAGAGTATACAATACACCAGGAGGCCTGTGATTGCAAACACTGATAAGGGAAAGGGTAAACTGGTAGAAGAAGAACAGTTACCAAAGAAGATTTATTCAACCTCTGACATTGCTCAAGTTGAATCAAGGATAAACAAATCAACCTCTGACGTTGCTCATGTTGATATTGCTACTAAAATTGTGACAACCTCTGACAAGGCTCAAGTTGTACAAACTCAACTCAAAGGTTTCTTAAGACCTGTACTTTCTGAAACTCTGACATTAGAACCTGTGGATTTTTCTCAAACCAGGACAGTACATGGAAAACAATCTTATGACAAGTCTGGTTTAGGTTCACACAGAGAGAAGAGGATAAATAACAGTCCAATGGATCAAACATCACTGGCAGAACCTGGTGTTGGGGTTACTCAAGAGAACCTTGACAAGCTAGAGTCTGTTCAGTTAATTCATCATAAGGGACTTAGGAAGGACTTTCTGTTATACTTCATGGCTGATGGCAGAGTATACAGAATAGGTGAAAATGATATACATTTGAAAATGGCTGAAGAGTTAGAATATGTCTTATATCTACTCAAAGTCAGAAATCAAAGGACTCAAAATGCTGCTGAAGTTTTGAGAGTAAGGATGATGAGAGCAAAGGTTCTTAGTGGTGCTAAAATTACAAGTGCTTACATCCCTAAGTACAAAGATGCTCATGGGAAGTTTGTAGAAATGAAAAGAAACAATGCAAGACTAAGGACTGATCTGGGAGTTAAAGTCTTAGAATTCAATCTAGACTCTGATAAACCATATTTTATTAAGCTAGGGAATGAGATGAGGAAAAATTCCATCTATTCTTTGAGAGCTGCAATTTATCAGACTGGAGAATCTGATCCAGAGTTGAAGAAAGTTATTGTTAGGTCCAATTTAGTTTGTAGAAGGGGGGTTGAATACAAACTATGTCGTTTAATCGAATTTGCTCTTTTCTGAAAATATAAAATCAAGAACAAATTGATGCGGAATAAACGAATACCAATATTTCAAGTTAAATATAAAATTATATTAAACTTGGAGTGGTGTGTCTAAATACACGGGTACAGATTACAAGGTTTGATGACCAAACTAATTATTACAAATTCTATAGAAAATTCGACATGAACTTTTCTATATTTGTAATAAAAAGATCGAATGCTAAAAGCAATTCGAGAGATAAAAACTAGGAGTAAAAACTCGCTAGATAGTTCCAAGATTGCAAGTAAACTATTTCTATCGGTTTAGATTTAATGATACAGCTCAGAAATAATTTACAGGAATTTAATTAAGAACAGAACTCTATCTCTTTGATCTCTCTTTTCTCTCTTCGGTGTCTGTCTGTGTTGAAGAAGAAGTGTGAAGTCCTGTGTTTGTCCAGCCGCCTTGGTTCTTTTATATTTCTTTATGCTTGCGAAGACAACCAGCAAGACAATCGAAATTGTCTTGTTGAATTAAAAACTCGGGCCACGACTGAAATTAATTGTTTTGTAAACAATTAATTTGAATAACCAGCTGAGAACCAGTCGCAGTCGAGGAAGGTGGAGTGCAGTCGCGGGTTCTTTCTGTTTTTTCCTTCTGGCGCGTGTGACGCACGCGCGGGCAGGAGAGTGAGACTTTGAGCCGACAGCTTTCACGTGATTCAAACAGATTGTTTTAACAATTCTGATTGTTTTGTGTTCACACACAAAACTGCAACTAGGTACCCAGCTTTGTCAATTTATTACACATCTGTTGGGCTTGAGCCCAATCCAATTTCAACCAGCCCAATACATTTCTTTTGGATTTAGCCCACCAAATTTAAACATCTAGCCCAGCAAATTCATAACCCATTCTCTTTAGTTTTAATTTAATTAATTACTTAATCAATTAATCATTTAAACAAATAATGATTAATTCATTAATTACTTAATTAAATCAACTTAGATTAATACATTAATTCAACGTTAATTAACATGATAATTAATTTAATAAATAAATTAATTCAGAATGAATTAATTTATTAATTAAATAAATTACATAATATGTTAATTAAATAAGAATTAATATAAATCTATTGATAGCGCAAATTCTTTCCTCGAACCACTGTATGTAATAAAGAAGTACCACTGACTTGACTGTTGACGTTCGATGCACGGTCTGGTTCATGAACGACTAACTCCAATGGTTGTTCTTCACATTTGACTTTAAAACTGTGGTTCATATCTTCCTTTTCTTCACCCTTTTTCAAACCTTTCTAATCTGTATTCTGTCACTGTAGGAATCTCTTGTCACTATAAATAGAATCCACTGTCTTGACTACTCCATTGACGCTTGATCAAACAATGAACTTCTTCAATGTAGTATACCTCAAAACGGTAGATTGACTTTATCTTCTTTCTTTTGACAGTTGAACATTTGAGATCCCTGTGACAGTATGTATATACTATTTACTATTACATTCTTGTTTAAGTTGAGTTGAATCCTCGATGTTTACAAATAGGGTAAACATATGACTTTCAATCTCCCCCTATTTGTTTGTTAAACATTAACATACAAATACCTAGAGGATAACTCAACTATAAACAAGAAGAAGATAAAGCATTAAAGAACTATAGTAAATAATACATAAAAATTTCTGGTTTAGATATAACATTTCCAGAATCTCAGTAGATGAAATGAAAGATGATCGTTCCTCTGACACTGAACTGATCTTCATTAAGTAACTCATCTTCATTTCTGGACATATCTGCATGATAACACTTTACATTTAACATTGAACATTATCAGCAGATACTTGGAAATTCTTCAGTGGTAAAGAATATGACTTTTCAACCACATACTGAAGAATTCTTCTTTGTCGTTTCATACTTCTCTTCCTTCCTTATATCTCCCTACCTAAGGTGATATGTCTCCTCCTTATAACGGTGAATACTCTTCATCTCCCCTGACAAGGCGAATATTTCTATCTCCCCCTGACAAGGTGAATACTCTCCCTTTCTAAGGTATATCCTTTTTCATATCTCTCCCCCTTAGATAGAAAATCTCCCCCTCACTAAGGTAAGCTTTGAGTATATCTTCTTCATATATATCTTCTTCTTTCAAATATATCTTCTTCTTCAAAATATCTCTCCCCCTTAGTTGAGTAATCCTCCAAGCATTCAATTATAGCAAACATCCAATTAAATTAGATGATACCAAATATTCAATTATAACTCACATCTTACCTTTAGTACAACAGATTCTTCATACATGTAACATTGTCTGCTGCAATAAAGAAAAGAAGCTTTGCTTGTGTTGAAGGATTTTCATGAAGACTTCCAGAATAGAAGTATGTAGACTGATCAACTGTGCCCTTTAGATATTATAGAATGGCTTCACTGTTGATCATCCTGACAACCAAATCTCCCGACAATTTCCTTATATCTCCCAACTCTTGTAAGTGAACCTTGTTTGGGGAATAGGGAATGGGATTTGGTGTGTATGTTTCTTCCTCACTGTGAGTGTGTGATTCTGTTTCGTGTACCTCACAAGTGTTTAACTCATCTCTCCACTCATATCACTTAAAATGAGTGATCTCTTCTCTCATCTCTAAAAGTGTTTACACTCATGCTCACTAGTGTATCACTCTTATCTCTCATAGCTCCAACATCCATGTGTACCTGCAAGGAAAATCACCCTAGCCCCTTCAAGAGAGGTCAGTGGTGGTGCAATGGGAGTTCGCAAATCCCAAATCTCGTTGGACTCGTCAGACGAATCTGAGTCATAATCTACAAGTTGATAAAAAATTTCCCTTTTTGTGGGTTTCAGAATTGAATTCTGAGAAAGTAAACAATGAAATCAAAACTTAGAATTAAGATCATGTTTCCTTCTAATGTCTGTGACGACATCTCCTTGTTTAACTCATCAGGTGAATCTGAATCATAGTCAACAAGTTGCCGATCCGCACCTATGTCGGAACCGATACCCGCAGGATCCAGAGATGTTCCCTCTGGGGAGTTAGACAATGATCCTGAAAGATTTTGCATTAGGGATCAAAGTCTTCTCTCGAGGTCTGTGAAGACTCTTGGTTCTTTGAGGAACCTTCAACTTATAATCCTAACCGTAATATGGTCGGAGTATTAGTTGTTTCCGTCAATTCGTCCTTAGTGTGTGCAATCTCACTTTGTGCATAGGAAGTATTTTAGTCTTGTGTATGAGGTAGTGACTTACCAACAGATGCCCTGGCTGACAGGCGAATTTCACTAAACTCATCCTTTTGAGAGAATGAATCTAGAGACTGTTTCAGTGCCATTTTCAGCTCTGCATACTTTTGGGAGAATGCAGGCGAGCTTACAGATACCTCAAGTTGTATACATCTATTCTCCTTGAGAGGTAGAGCTGTGGGTTTACTATCCCTCACATCCTTATTTGCTGCATCAAGTGCAGTTACTCCCTTGACCAGCTTCAGTATATAAAAGGTTACTTCCACTTCAGGGGTAAGTTAGGATGTGTTTAGATTTGGATTTATAGTCCGGGATAGAAGTTGTTGGGTTTACAACCTCATGACTTTCAATTGTGAGAAAACTTCCACTAGGAGCTGAACCTGCATCACATAGCAGTAGAGCAATATAGAGATAGAATGCATTTACATCATACCAGAACATTGAGTGAAAGCATATGCATTGTATCATGTGAGAGAAATGATGTACAGTTGTGACTTCAAGAAATTTTACAATATAAGCAATCACAACTGTAGAAATAATTGAGTTTAGGAAATATCACATAAATTAATAAATTACATAGGTTGACTTATAAACAGACATAAGACAAAAATAAAAGGACAACCACTACAAAACATATTAAACTAAAATAACATTCGAAAATTACAATACCTGTACAAAAACATATTAAATATATATTCAAGAATATTTATAATAAGTTAGTAAATCCATATATTTTCTAACAAAATAACTTTCTAATAGAAAATTATTTAGATAGAAAATATGATTTAATAAAATATCATAAACACTGGAATTACTTTAAAATAATGAAATTTTTAACAAAAATAGTTTCCTCAAAAATTCTAACTTGAGAATTAGAGAAAAATATTTTTAGAGAAAATTTATTATTCTAAAATACAGAAACATGGAGTATAACAAGAGAATGACTATGACAATCCTTTTAGAAAGATAAAAAGTAAGAATTTGGAAAGAATGTCATACCATTTACTTGGTGCTTAGACCTGGGCACCAGCTTCCATGCTTCTTGTTGTTCAGGATCAGCAAGTGCTTCCTCAGATGCCTTAGATTCTATACCTTGATTCTGAGAAGCCCTTCTAGTTCTTACTCCAACATCTGGATCACCAATGATCAGCACTATTCTAAACAGACTGTCTGAGAAGGTTAGATCTTGATGAATCGCCTTGTTCTTCATTGTGATGTTGTGTTTGACTAGTGGATCCTTTGTTTACTCCTTCCGAGTCATTGCCAGAAAAAGGCAACTCCTCGATAATAACAATTGTTAACTCCTAACAACTGTTTGTTGGTAGACAACCTTGGTTCTATAGATAAGACTTTATTACCAAAGTTGTCTTGTCTTATGCAATCTTAGAAATGATATTCTAAGTCCAATACACCTTGATTCATAGTAAACAACATTATTATCAAGGTGATCAGAAGTTGCAAATAAGCATAAAAATTATTCCAAGTAAATGAACTATGGTCTCTTTAGATATTACAATATCCATAGTTCTACTCAGAGAATTTTCACACTATGTATAGTAGTATGAGTGAATTTCAAAAAATACAACATAAATTACTTAGAGGAGTTCTAAGTAATTTCACTCATACCAATACATCTCACAATTAGTTAGTAAATAGAATTTTAACTAAATATCATTAACTGATATAGGTCAAAACTTCAATACAACCAATTGTTAGAACCATGATATTAATTATAGTGAATTTTTGAAAATGGAGCATTGATAAATTCACTAGAATTAACATCTCACAACCAATTGAAGACCAAGACAGATAGGTCCAAATTAGTTATGATGTATATTTATTTTAATAAATATGAGGTACAGAGCAAATACTTATATTGAATTGCTTCAAGTTCCATAACCCATATAAATCAAAATAAATAACAACTAAATAAATAAATACTAAATCTCTATGAGTTAGATTTTAGCATTTAAGTATTTAAATTATCCTTAAATAATCACCAATGAAATATATTCATTTATACACATGGCAATCATTCAATAGATAATTAGAGGTCTGGATGTAAATGAATTCACAAGTCCTTACAATACGGACAATTGAGTACTTATGAAATCATTTAAATATTACTTACAAGTCCTTTCAATACTGACAATTGAATACTTGTAAATAAACTTCAAAAGTCCTTGAGATATGGACAAAGTGGTACTTGCAATCATGAGCTCACAAGTCCTTTCAATACGGACAATTGACAACTTGTGAACTATGTAAGAAACACATTCTTAGCATGCAAGACAAGCTCTCGAAAGAATAAATACCTTATGCAAGATGCTTGGCCTTCAGTGTTCCACAGAGTTGTTGGAGATGAATTTGATTCCTTGTGTTCTCCTGCTTTCGTACAACTCATTTGATCTGTCTCTATGCAGCAAAACATGTCAGAACTGATGTCTCTAGGGTACCATCTCCGCAGATTTGGGTCCAACTTAAGACATCTGAAAATCAAGTGTAATAACTACAAGAATAGATTCTCTAGAATCCACTTGGGGCCTTGCACATTTGCATATTGAGAATATAATATGTGTGTAAGTGATCTATTAGCAATTGAATAAGATAATGAGTTTTTATTGAATCCCCTAAAGCTTGTAAAGTCCAAATAAAAGGTAGGTACCAAGCAAGCTCTAGTGGCTGATATTGACAGGGAGTCTTGGCAGGTCTAGAATCTTATCAAAAACAAAAGATTGTAGACTTACTTTAATTGCCATAATTCTTTTGCCTTACAAGAAGTAATTCAAAAGAATTGCAACTTTACCAACATCAAAACAGCAAAAATCTTATACCAATTTATAGTTAGTAGACCAACATATAATATAATCAAGATATCATTGCACATATATATCATTGTATTTGTGCCTAATGATGTAGAGAGTTCTATAAATATGACACCAATTGCTAAATGATATCAATTGTTAAAGATTGATACCAAATGTTAAATTATAGTTAGGGTGTCATACCATGTCTTCCATGATTGCTTGAGTGATGATACCAGTTCATACTAACCTGTAGAGATCTTCATTATCTCACAACCAGGAGTGCACTTGTTCACATTCTTCTAGCATCCAGATTCAGTAGGTCCAGATGTCCATCAAAATCTTGAATGTGTAGCAGGTGCCTGATATCCTCAAGTCTTGTCACTGGTGCATCTTGTCAGATATACTGTCTTATCAGCTAGTGACCTTGCATCCAGTTTGGCTTTGTCCCTCATAACAATGCCTTGACATCCAGTTAGACTTCTGGTTATCCTTGTACCAATTACAGCCTTGTTGTTTGGTCTGGATACCAGCTTCCCTTCAATCTGCCTTTTGTACTGATTGAGATCATCTTGCATTTCAATCACTCAATCTGGATCTTTCAGAACTTTTGTAACTTTCTTAGTTTCTTCTAAAAGAAAACTAAAGAAATAATCATTGATACTTGAAGCTCTGCTAGTCTTTCACTTCCACCATTAGGAACACTAAGAACTAGGACAAAGAATTAATTGAGTCAACATTCTTTGTCTTGGCAGACATGTTCTCATAGTGTCCTATGATTTTCAATGTGGCGTTGAGTTGACTAGATGATCCTTCTTTTGCTCCCCCTAAGCTGTTGCTGGGAGCATGAAGTTGTTGAACATCACTAAGACTTTCAATCACCTTCTGTTGATTAATAACAAACACCCTGAAGGCTGTAGACTCCATTTAGTAACCAAGGAAATTTTTCTTTTGAGCATTAGCTGATTGCTAGGATGCTCACTTTCATTTATCATTGCAAAACAATTTCCTTCATACTTGTGGGATCTTCCTATATTTCTCACTGATCAGGGTTCGATCATGCTAGTAGCAAACTATTGACTCCTTCATCATTAATACTCTTGAAGGTGCAGAAATCATCCAGAACACTAATCGATAGGTCCTGTAATCTGTCTCCAAGTTGTCATAGTCAGTCTGCTTCCTGCAAATCTTCTAGATGTGATCAATCACCATAAGTGGTGTCTTGTCTTCAGATTGTCTGAACAACAACTTGTTTGTTGAGAGAAGCCATCAGTCATCACCACTAAAGTATATTTTTATTTGATGTTGAACTTCTGTGTGATGCTTCTTTGACTTCCCTTTATGACATGCCTCATAATTTCATTTTGCTTTAATTCCAGATGAGGCAGTCTCCTTTACTGATTCGATTTCCAGGAAAGAATCTCTTGATTTGACATTCAGGTGAGAGAGCTCCTTATGTCATAGCTGAACTCTTGTCTGATGAAGCTTTAGATTAGACCTTGTTGACTTCACCTTAGCCCGAGATTCCATGTCAACTACAAATAAGTTCTCTTTCCTTACTTCTCGAATAGTAGGCTCTTCATCTTCTAAAGATGCTTTATTACTGACAACATTCCTAGCTATTGAATAGCCATGACCCTGGGTCATACCCTTGCTGTTGTCTCCAAGGGATAACCACTTGGTCTGTCTTCACAATCACATTTGATAGTAGAGTTCTTTCTTCGATGATATGCTTTGAATAAATCATTGACAATGCATAATCGATTAACTTGTTAAACCCTACATTCACAAATGGATAAAAAATTCTTGGTACCCAAATTTACTTGGGTCCAGATGGATTAGAGATATCTCTGTTTATAGAGTAATCTACAGACATGGCATACATACAACATTTAAACCATCGCACATTTAAAACATGCAAACTATGACATGTATGCATTAGTGGTAACAACAAACATAGCATTCATATAGCAATTAAACCATCACACATTTAAAACGTGCAAACTATGACATGTAATGCTATTTAGAAAATCCATTTAACCTATATGCAAGAATTTTCTAAAACCAGTTGGAATAGAAAAATTAATAAGTAATCACTAATTCTATCCAGTCCAAGTATGTTGTTATAAACCAGCTAATAGTCTGTAATTCCTAAGTAAATAATCCATCTTCTAAACTTTTTAAACCTTAACAAACAATTCAGAATGAATAAGCAAATCTGTTTTACTGGGGATCCTGAAACTAGCTTAAGCAGAAGTCTTAGATGCTTAACATATAACAATTAAGAATTAAAAGATATTGTCTAAGAAACAGCTCTAACTCACTGCTGCAATTAATTAAATTCAACAAATATTCATACACATATTAAGATCTTCTAACCAAAGATATAACAATTAAAAACTAAGATCTTAACATGCTTTGAATTTCTGAGAATTACATATTACAATAGTTCGAAGAATTGATACCTGAGACATGTGAGGTGAATTATCTTCAGAGATTGCTATGAAAGCAAGATATTCATTAAGTTCTTCTCATCATCATCTGATCCATCTCAACTCTTTCTTTTAGCAATATAAGTTCTGCACTGATGCTTCTGTTTCATCTCAATTAATGAATCCCTATTCATCCTTGTCTGTCAGTCATCTGTACTGTGTTGCACACCTTGATAGTTATTTATTACATATAGCTTTCCATAGCTATAACTATCAAGTCTTGTTTCTTTCCACCATCTCAGTCTTGTAACCACCTCTTGAGTTGAACTTTATCCTGAAGAGTTTCCGTTTCGGAGTAGATAGGCCTGTTCCCTGGATGTAACATTATACTCCTTCTGAATTAGTAACTCTCCCTGTCTGTTCTGAGGTTCCATCAATAATTCCTGACTGAGATGTTTGCAGTCTAGTCCATTCTCAAACCTCCTTGATTCCATTCTTCTAAAATCTCTATTGATTCCATGATTAGATATTGCTTTTGTACAAACCACTAAGTGTTTGTATATCATTGAATCACTAGAGTTGACTAAAATCTTCAAGAAAAATTCCATCCACTAAAACCTCTTTCATTCCTGCTTCTGAAAAACCAATAAGTCACATGGGATATGACTTACAAAAACTTAACAAAGTTATCTTCAGCAGGTAGAAATTAATTCCATTGAAATAATGCATTTTCTTCACAAGATTCAAAATCATCTTTGACGTCCGGAGGAATCTTCAACTAACAATCTTCTAAGAACCATTGGCTTAGAATAAATTCAAAATATTTAAAATTCAAAAACTTCAAGGACTTGAAATATTTTTTAGAAATAAAAAATTTGAATGTAAGTTCAAATTAATTAAAATTTGAAATTAGAGTCAAATTAATTAAGAATAAAAAAATATCAAGAAATGACAATTTTGAGAGTTAAAGAATCCGAAAATAAATTCAAGTTGATTAAAATTCGAAAGTATCAAAAATTAAAAATTTTGAAAATTAAACAATTTGAAAATTAACTCAAGTTGTTTAAAAATCAAAATTTCCAAGAATTAATCATTTCAAGAATTAAAAAATTCGAATATAAGTTAAGATTATTTAACAATCGAAAATATCAAGAAATGACAATTTTTGAGGGTTAAACAATTCAAGAATAAATTCAAGTTAATTAAAAATTGAAAATAAACTCATATTGTTTAAAAATCAAAAATATCATAAGTTGAAAATTTTTGAAGGTTAAAGAATTCGAAAATAGAGGAGTTGACTTTTTGGTCTAATACCGGATTTAATTTGTGTATGAGTCAACAAACTCGAAAACCAATTGGAGGACCACAAAAATAAGGATCTTGATTTGTGCGTCAATCAAAAGGCTCTGATACCAATTGTTAGGTCCAATTTAGTTTGTAGAAGGGGGGTTGAATACAAACTATGTCGTTTAATCGAATTTGCTCTTTTCTGAAAATATAAAATCAAGAACAAATTGATGCGGAATAAACGAATACCAATATTTCAAGTTAAATATAAAATTATATTAAACTTGGAGTGGTGTGTCTAAATACACGGGTACAGATTACAAGGTTTGATGACCAAACTAATTATTACAAATTCTATAGAAAATTCGACATGAACTTTTCTATATTTGTAATAAAAAGATCGAATGCTAAAAGCAATTCGAGAGATAAAAACTAGGAGTAAAAACTCGCTAGATAGTTCCAAGATTGCAAGTAAACTATTTCTATCGGTTTAGATTTAATGATACAGCTCAGAAATAATTTACAGGAATTTAATTAAGAACAGAACTCTATCTCTTTGATCTCTCTTTTCTCTCTTCGGTGTCTGTCTGTGTTGAAGAAGAAGTGTGAAGTCCTGTGTTTGTCCAGCCGCCTTGGTTCTTTTATATTTCTTTATGCTTGCGAAGACAACCAGCAAGACAATCGAAATTGTCTTGTTGAATTAAAAACTCGGGCCACGACTGAAATTAATTGTTTTGTAAACAATTAATTTGAATAACCAGCTGAGAACCAGTCGCAGTCGAGGAAGGTGGAGTGCAGTCGCGGGTTCTTTCTGTTTTTTCCTTCTGGCGCGTGTGACGCACGCGCGGGCAGGAGAGTGAGACTTTGAGCCGACAGCTTTCACGTGATTCAAACAGATTGTTTTAACAATTCTGATTGTTTTGTGTTCACACACAAAACTGCAACTAGGTACCCAGCTTTGTCAATTTATTACACATCTGTTGGGCTTGAGCCCAATCCAATTTCAACCAGCCCAATACATTTCTTTTGGATTTAGCCCACCAAATTTAAACATCTAGCCCAGCAAATTCATAACCCATTCTCTTTAGTTTTAATTTAATTAATTACTTAATCAATTAATCATTTAAACAAATAATGATTAATTCATTAATTACTTAATTAAATCAACTTAGATTAATACATTAATTCAACGTTAATTAACATGATAATTAATTTAATAAATAAATTAATTCAGAATGAATTAATTTATTAATTAAATAAATTACATAATATGTTAATTAAATAAGAATTAATATAAATCTATTGATAGCGCAAATTCTTTCCTCGAACCACTGTATGTAATAAAGAAGTACCACTGACTTGACTGTTGACGTTCGATGCACGGTCTGGTTCATGAACGACTAACTCCAATGGTTGTTCTTCACATTTGACTTTAAAACTGTGGTTCATATCTTCCTTTTCTTCACCCTTTTTCAAACCTTTCTAATCTGTATTCTGTCACTGTAGGAATCTCTTGTCACTATAAATAGAATCCACTGTCTTGACTACTCCATTGACGCTTGATCAAACAATGAACTTCTTCAATGTAGTATACCTCAAAACGGTAGATTGACTTTATCTTCTTTCTTTTGACAGTTGAACATTTGAGATCCCTGTGACAGTATGTATATACTATTTACTATTACATTCTTGTTTAAGTTGAGTTGAATCCTCGATGTTTACAAATAGGGTAAACATATGACTTTCAGTTATGATTGAAGAGCTGGAAAGAGCTGAAAGAAGACTACTCATGGATTATCTCAGAACTGTTCCTGATATTCAAGAAATCAAATAAAGTCTGACTGTAAGTTTTTAAAGTTTTCTGTTCTAAGTTAAAATTAAACTCTGTTATGATTAAACACTGCATTTGTTATATGTTTTGACATCATCAATTATCTGTTTAACTTGTACATTTTTATTATGCACAAGTTGGGGGAGATTGTTAGATATAATTGCTAATGTTTGTTTAATCAGTGTTTAAGTAACAGGTACTGTTCAGAGTTTAGTCTGAAGTACTTATCAGAGTTTACATGGAAGTCGGTCAGAGTTTGTTAAAGTCTGACAGGGTGAAAGTTGATTTAGCTGTCGGTGCATATCATGAAGATTCTAGAAGCAATATATTCTGAAGATGGAAAGAAGCAGAATATATTGATACAGCTAAGGAGACTGGACAGAGGACTGAAGCAATTCTAATTGATTACAAATTGTATAGCTAATTTTTAGGAGTATCAATTAGAGATTGATTGTAACTGTGTACTATATAAACACAGATAGGTTATCCCTAGAAGGGACGTGATAATTGAAAACATTATTCTTGTAACCTAGAAGCTCTTTGTGATTCATTAACATCATAAAGAGAGAAGCTGTTAATATAATTACAGTTTGTTGATTTACAAACTTGTGTTCTTGATTGTTATTCTCATACATACTTGATTATATTGTGTATTGGGTCTAACAACTTTAAACACTGATAAACAAACATCAGCAATTATATCTAACAATATCCCCCAACTTGTGCATACAAAAATGTACAAGTTAACAGATAATTGATGATATCAAAACTTATAACAAATGCAGTGTTTATCAAATCACAGAGTTTATATTTAACTTAGAACAGAAAACTTAAAAACTTACAGACTCCATTTACTTGATCTCTTCAACTTAAGGTACAGTTCTGAGATAGTCTATAAGCAGTCTTCTTTCATCCCTTTCAAGCTCAGCTACCATGATCTCTTTCAGTTCCTTCAACTCTGGATCACTCTCTCCTGTTTGATAGATAGCAGCTCTTAAAGCATAAATACTATTCTTCTTCATTTCATTTCCAAGCTTTATCATGAAGGATTTATCTGACTCCAGATTAAATTCTAACACTCTTATACCAAGAGTTGTTGTAAATCTTGCACTGTTCCTCTTCATTTCTACAAGTTTACCATTATAATCTCTGTACTTAGGTATGTAAGAACCTGCAGACTTTAGGCCACTGAGGGCTCTAGCTTTCATCATTCTTCCTCTTAATATCTCAGCTGCTTGTTGAGTTCTTTGATTTTTGACTTTAAGTAGGTACAGCACATATTCCAACTCTTCCTTCATTTTCAGTTCAATATCAGCTTCTCCAACTCTGTATACTCTTCCATCAGTCTTGAAGTATAACAGAAAATCCCTTTTCAAACCTCTATGGTGTATTAACTGAACAGACTCCAAAGTATCAAGATTTTCTTGAGTCACACCAACACCAGGTTCAGCCAATGATGTATGATCCATAGGACTATTATTCACTCTCTTTTCTCTATGAGATCCTAAACCAGATCTATCTCGAGATTCCTTACCCATGATGGTTCTGCTTTGAAGAATATTCACATTTCCAGGAATCAGAGAATGTTGAACTGTGATTGGTTTTGCAAAAGTCCTTTGAAGTTGAGAAGATAACTGAGTCTGTACAACTTGAGTAGTATCAGTGGTTGTCACAACTTCCAATGATTTGTCAACTTGAGCATTGTCAGAGGTTGATTGAACTTTCTTCAGTACTTGCTTTTCTTCTACAAGCTTCCCTTTGCCTTTATCAAGACTAGCTTCAACTGGTCTCCTTGCATATTGTAAACTCTGTTGAGAATTTACATTTTCTTTGATAACAATTCCTTTCTCTTTTGGCCTTGAAACTTTCACAACCTTCTTGATCTTTCCAGATTTCAAATTCTTCTCATGCTCCTCAGCCAGCATCTTCTCTTCAGCCTGAATATCTTCAATGGTTGCATTTTCACCATGTTCTTCCAGAAACAACCGAGCTGCAATCTCTTCATCAGTAATTGGTTGAGAAGTAGGCACTAAGCTTCTAACTCTTGAAGATGATTGAGCTCTAGTGTTTATTCTTTCAGAGTTTGTCCTAGCAGAGTTTGACCTCAGTCTCCCTTGCTCTTGAATTGATTTTGACCTAAACTCTTTGTCTTTTGCACCACCATCAGTAGTATCATCCTGTCTACTCAGAGTTTGAGATTTCTTGCATTTGTCTTTAAAAACTCTCTCCCCCATTTTGACATCATCTGGAATCAACACTGATGTGAGCAATTCAAGTGAAGCAGCAATTGAATCAGACATGACATTCTGATTTTCTTCAACTTTGCTTAGCCTTGTTCTTATAGCCTCCTGATCTCTAGATAATGAAAATTTTTCTTGCTTCAAAGTCATTTCCCTTGCAGCCACATCATTTCTCAGCCCAGTAACATCTTTCTGAGTTTCATCAAAACGGTTTTTAAGAGACTTTACTTGTACAATTGTAGCTTTAAGATGTGCAAGAAGCTCAGGATTTGTGATAGTAGTAGCAGACTTAGACACAAATTCAGCTGCCCTTTGATCAGGAAAGATACATTCATGACTTGACCAATTTGCAAAATACATGTTTTTAAAATGAGCCTCAGCATCATGATGAGATGTACCACCAATATCAGTCACCTTAGGATTGTGTTGACCAGAAACCCTTGTAGAAGAAGAATCAGCTGCATCATCAGACTTTGTACTAGAAGTAAAAACATTCTCAGCAACATTTTCTGTATGTTCAGTGTTTAAGTTCTCATTTATTTTCTCAGTTTCTTGAGAAGCCTCAACAATAGGCTCTACAGCAGCTTCAACAGTAGGCTCTATTGTGACGCCCTCCAAACCCGGGGTACAGATTTGAGGAGTCATCCGACCAACGGAATACTCTTTAACACATGCATAATATATATAAAGACACAAATACCCCTTAACCAAGACCGCATCCAGATTATGGCAATGAACACAAGCTATTACAATCTTTTATTAATACAATACCAGTTTTATCAGAGTTATTACATCACAACTAAAGTTCAAATCTAGACATCTAATCTAGAAAAGCAAAACAACAACTACCCTGCCAATGACAATGACTCGAGGGGCTCTCCTGGCTGATGGTGAACTATCGGTCACGCTATGCTGACTCATACTCTCGCTTCATTGGAATAGGGTTAGAAAACAACAAGCAAGAGTGAGCCAAAATTGCTCAGCAAACATCATATGAATCATTTCTATCACAGTTGTAAGGATATGAATTTATGATATCAGAATCAACAATATTTAGCTAACACATGATTTGTATCAATAACAATTGAAGAAAAAGAATTAGAATTTGGCTTATACATTTTATTCAAATCAAAGGTTGTGCTGCTGGCCAGCCACGCATCAACCCCGAACTAGCTCACAGCATAGTCCTCTACTGGATCCTAGGCCAAACTGGGCCTTAAGTTATTCTGACCATAAATATGGCCCGACCAATTACTGGTCCATTTTAAAAACACATGCCAAATCTATCATAGGGTATAAACAATAACATGCTCAATAAGATAAACTCAATGTATAGTAATTGCAAAAGAGCTTCAACTGCTCAGTATCAAATGAAGATCGAGAAAGAATCATGGAATAATTTCAATGGTACAGTGTACTCATTCAATAAGGAAATCAAGATTGGTAATCGATAATCAATGACCGTAATCAAAAGTCAAGATGGAAGTCGAACAATCAATAGTTGTCAATAATAATCAAAGGATGATAAACAATAACAAATGGTGATAAACAATAATCAAGTGAATTGGAAATAAGGGTTTCCGATGCAGATCAAATCAAAGAATCAAGAATCTCTAGGAAAATGGAATCAGTTGTCCAAATGCGGTTAAAAGATTGATAATTTGAATTGTTCTGGGGATAACGGTATTCAAGTAATCAAGACAATAATAATTTCTATCACAAGTAAAGGCACCGATACTTGCCTGGTCTACGCTGCTGTCGGATCGACTCTGCTCACTCTACCTTTCCCTTTCCCTTGCTCCGGGAACTCGATTCTATAATTAAACAACTCATCACAATAAGTCTAACTATTCTCGTTCTACTCTCGAAACTTATTCAATTAATAATCACATTTAAACAAGTAACCGGTTACGTATCAGACGTCCGGTATGATTTATGATATTTAAAACTCAGATATTTGACCTAGTATGGGCATATACAGACTATAAAACACATTACACAATTAATATGAACCATATAACACTTATAAACATTTTTAAAATATCATACGAAACTTATTTGAATTTTAAATAAGTCACGTTTAATTTTTAAATCAAAACTCGGATTTTTAAATCCAATATAAACATTTAAATGCAAATAAATCAACTAATAAAATTAATTGACACTTTTTAAATGCTCAAACTATTTTTTAAATAAATTGTTAGGCCGAATACACAATATAATCAAGTATGTATGAGAATAACGATAATTAAGAACACTGTTTATGAATCAATAAACTGTATTTATATTAACAGCTTCTCTCTTTATGATGTTAATGAATCACAAAGAGCTTCTAGGTTACAAGAATAATATTTCAATATTCGCGTCCCTTCTAGGGATAACCTATCTGTGTTTATATAGTACACAGTTACACAATCCTTATCTAATTGATATTCCTACAAATTAGCTATACAATTGTTATCAATTAAGGATTGCTTCTTATCTTCTATTCCGTTTCCTTAGCTGTATCAATATATTCTGCTTCTTTCCATCTTCAGAATATATTGCTTCTAGAATCTTCAATTCATCACCGACAGCTAATTCAACTATCACCTTGTCAGACTTTAAATAAACTCTGACCGGCTTCCTTTAAACTCTTCACCCTGTCAGACTTTAAATAAACTCTGACCGGCTTCTGATAAACTCTGGTCAGTATCTGTTGCTTAAACACTGATAAACAAACATTAGCAATTATATCTAACAATCTCCCCCAACTTGTTCATAATAAAATGTACAAGTTAAACATATAATTGATGATGTCAAAACCATTTAACAAATGCAGTGTTTAACATATAACAGAGTTTAATTTAAAACAGAGTTTAAATTTGACTTAGAATAGAAAATATTAAAAACTTACAGTCAGACTTTACTTGACTTCTTCAATATCAGGTACAGTCCTGAGATAATCAATCAGCAGTCTTCTCTCAGCATTCTCAAGTTCAGCTATCATAATCTCTTTCAGCTCCTTATACTCTGGATCTCCTTCACCAGTTTGATATATGGCAGCCCTCAGAGAATAGATACTGTTCTTCTTCATGTCATTCCCTAACCGAATGTACTGAGCTTTATCTGACTCTAAGTTGAATTCTAAGACTTTTATTCCAAGTGCAGTTTTAAATCTAGCACTGTTTCTCTTCATCTCCACCAACTTTCCAGCATGATCTCTATACTTTGGAATATAAGCATTTGAGACTTCTCCTCCTCCAAGCATCACTTTTGATCTCAGCATCTTTTCTCTTAAGATTTGAGCAACATTATGGGTGTGTCTGTTCTTAACTTTCAACAGATAAAGTACATATTCAAGTTCTTCCCATGATTTGAGATTTACATCAGATTCTCCAACTCTATAAACACTTCCATCACTCATGAAGTATAACAGAAACTGCTTCTTCAAGACTCTGTGAAAAATCAACTGAACAGATTCTAACTTATCAAGATTTTCTTGTGTATCCCTAATACCAGATCCTGCCAGTGAAATATTGTCTTGAGATCTGTTATTTATTCTCTTCTCCCTATGTGAACCTAAACCAGACTTATCATAAGATTCTTTTCCAAGTACAGTCCTGGTTTGAGAAAAATCCACAGGTTGAAGTGTCAGAGTTTCAGAGAGTATTTTGCTAATCTTGTTTCAACTTGAGCAATGTCAGAGGTTGAATTATCTTTCTTCTTCAGGTTAGGCTCTTCAATCATTTTGCCTTTACCCTTATCAGAGTTTCTAATCACAGGTCTCCTTGTATGTTGTATACTTTGTTGTGTATTCTCTTTGATAGAAATACCAACTTCTTTCTTCCTAGGAGCCTTGATTTCCTGTTTCTTGTAGATTCCAGCTTCAAGATTTTTCTTGTGTTCTTCAGCAAGCATCTGTTCTTCAGCCTGGATATCTTCAATAGTAACTTCCTTTCCATGCTCTTTAATAAAGATCCTAGCAGCAATCTCTTCATCAGTAGATGGGTTAGCTGAAACAACTAAACTTTTGTTGAGTTTTGAAGTAGATTGACCACCAGAGTTTATTACACATCTTTGCCTTTGAGCAGAAATCCTTCTTTCATTTCCTCTGCTTCCCCCATCAGTAGAATCATCCTTCCGTCTCAGAGTTTGAGTATCTTTGCATTTGTCTTTAGGTATACTCTCCCCCTTTTTGACATCATCAGAAAGTAGTACTGATGTCAGCAATTCAAGCGCAGTAGAAATGGAAGTCAGTTGAGCAGACATAGCATTCTGGTTGTCCTCAACTGTCCCAAGCCTCTTCTTGATTTCTTCAGAATCCCTGGCTTGCTGCTTGAACATGGCATAGTAAGAAGTTCTGTCAGCCTTTAAAGTAAGATCCCTCAGACTTACTTCATTCCTCAGTTTTGTAAGCATTTGTTGATTCTCATCAAATCTATTATTGAGAGATTTGACTTGAACAACAGTTGCCTGTAAGCTCGTAAGGACATCAGGATTTGTAATCTTCTTGACAGAATCAGATAGAAAATCTGCAGCCCGTTGTGCTGGAAAGACACAATCTGCATTAGCCCATGCATTGTAGTACATATTCTGAAAATGCTTAGAAGCAGCCCTTTGAACTTCCCTCTCTTCAGTAGAATTTGCTTGAAGATCAGAAACTTCCACTTGAATATCAGAGTTTGAATGAGCAGGACTAGCTTCAACATTGTCATCCTCTCTGTGAATATCTTCAAGCACATTTTCAGCAGTGATTTCATCAATTAACTGTGCAGTTGCATCAGGTACTTGATCTGCTACAGTTTGAGGAACATCAGAGTTTGTTGGAGCAGTAACCTCTGCTTCTCTCTGAACAATCTCAACAACTGATTGTTGCAAAGTTTCAAGGAAAACAATATCCTCATGATCATTATCTGTTGCATCAGCATATACAGCAACAGCTTCTGGAACTGAATCAACTCTAATTTGATCAACTTCCTCACCTTTCTCAAAATCAAGAGAAATGATTTCTGTGTGAGAAGCAATAGGTTCTACTAATTCAGTAGTAGCTTGATCAGCTTCCAGTACAGTATCTTCATGATCGACAATCCTGCTGTCAGAGTATGCAGCAGCTTCCTCAACTACATCATCAGCTTTTGATGTAGGAGCTTCTGTTTCAAAATCCATCAGAATAGTTTCAGGATTTGCAGCATCCTCAGCAGTTAGAATATCCTCCTCAACAACAATTGCAGGAGTACTTGGAGGAACAGTTGTAGTCACAATCTCCTCATTCTCTGATGTAGGAGCTTCAGTTTCCTCAGGTTCTTTGTCCATATTTGCAATGATATCACCAAAAAGTTGATCAGCAACTAGTCTTCTCTTTCTCTGATGAAGAGTTTCTTCATCAGCTTCAGTTTCTGAGTCTGCAATAGAATCAGCAGCAACAGACTTTGCCCTTTGGGCTCGCCTTTTCTTCATTCTTTTTCTCTGAGGCACAGCATCAACATTTGATACCTCAGCTTCAGTGTGTTGCAAACCAGACTTAACTGCTCAAACTTTAGATCTCTTTGACCTCTGTGGTTGAGACACAGAAGGTCCAGCTTCAGCAGTTGAGACTTGTTGTTGTTGTAAGTTGTCAAGAAATTGTTGCACTGATGCAGGCAACATTAAAGGACCAACTTCTCCTTTCTTGTTGTCCTTGTTGATAAGGTCAGAGAATATACGTTTGTGCAGTTTAAACGAAAGTATAACATCATCCTCTACTATCTCAACATTTGGGCAGCAAAAATTGAATATCAATTGACAAAACCTAGAGAAATAAACAACATTTCTATTCTCTAGCATTTTCTCACCAATATTAGTTAAAACTAATCTAGCAACATCAAATTGACTGCCATAGAGAAGAGAATACCCGATCTGTAGACTATCCGTGGGAATCGCATCCCAATTGGTGCACTTCTTTCCAAAAGCCCGAGTAATGCAATCGAAAAAGAAGCTCCACTCCTTGCGCAAAAATGGCCTTTTGAGTTGACCTATCTTTGTCAAAGGTCCAGTGTAGCCTATCTCGCTCATCATTCTGACTAACTCAGAGTCTCCAACAGAGATTGTGAATGCATTGAAATCTTCAAGACCCAAAGCATCACGAACAGTAGTAGGAGTAACAGCAAATTCATCTCCTTGAAACTCAAAAATGATAGATGGAGATCCAGACTCTCCTCCATTATCATAAGTACCTGTCTGCCAAAAAGTTCGAATTTGAGTCGCAGACAGCTTCGATGGTGCGGTTAGAGCAGTACCGATATCAGAGTTTAACAAGAACCTCTGAATCAAATGAAACGCCTCCGGTGTGTTCTCATTTGCTACAGGAGCAGAATAATTGTTGGGAACAAATTCTAATTCAGAAGCAATAAACGCTGTAGTTGCCATTAGTAAGATTTGAAAACAAGAAGAACTGGGCTTTGAAAGTGTTTGAGTGTTTGTGTGTGAGTAAAAGCTTAAGAAAAGATGAAGTGCGTAAAAGATTGAATCGTGTGTATGTAGTGTATTAAATAATAACTGTAAAGATTAAAAGTATGTTAGTGGGACAGATGTCAAACGTGCATACGCTGACAGCTGTATCTAACAACTTCCAATACACACGTGCAGACGTGGAGACACCTGGCATCACATATAACACTCAAAATATCCGCTTAAAAGAAAAAAAACCAATAATAATAAAATTATCAATTTTAATAATAAAGTTCAAAGGAGCTCAACAGTCAGAATAATAATGACTGTCTTGAAACTCCGCACCTTATTATCCCAAGCGCTTCGAGTCAAGTAAAAACCTTTCAGTTACCCTGTTGAATGCTTTAAAAACCGAAGCATTTTAACAACAGGCTTCATATCTTAAAATTACCATACACCAAATGGCAGGAACCTTTGAATTCATGGATGTAGAATCATTCTTGAACATGAACTGGCATCAACAAGCAAACTATATCATTGATGAGTTTCTTGTTCTGTCTTTTCTGAATAATGAAGGTCTTATAGCAGATGATGAAATAGCGGAAGGACCGATCTCTAATCCTTATGTGCACATCATCCGTCCCGGTCCATATGATGTGCCCATCCTGGCAGACGATCATACTATGGAGATTTGTATGATGCTCTTCCAGCAGAGCTTCCTGATGGGTACTGAGGAGACAATCTTCTTGGAATCCTGCAAGCTGCAAAGCAGAAAGAGAATCCAAGAAGATGATGATGATGATTCATCTTCAGGATGTTGTCAAGCAATCCCAGATGGTATAATGATCAGTTGAACAACTGGGTAGCGATCATCAGAAGTAATAGAGCACAATAGCTTCTGGCTCTAGCTCTTCTGCTTCAGATGTAGCATTCAAATACTTGTCCTGGTTAAATAGATCTGCTCTTTTGTAACCATAGTGATTAGTATGTACCAGAAAGATTAGCTAAACATGAGTATGAAATTGTCTGAATGTAAATTTGAATCAATTAATGAGAAAAAAATTTGTTTCTTTACATATCAGTATTATCAATATTGCATAGTAATTGTAAAGTGAAAGAAATGATATCACTTTAAACAATAAACTAACATACTCAGCAGCATTACGAATCACTATCAGGACTTATCAAACACACTCTTTCTTTTCTCCGTTCAATCATACTTTTTCAGAAAAACAAATGGCTAATCTCAAAATTATAAAATGTCTGAAACAAGGAAATTATTTTAACCATCAGAGATTAAAACAAAGTAACCTCGGCGTATTTCACACAATACATCAGTGTTTACCATTTGTCCTTCTTTGACAATAAACTCTTTTCTCAATCTGTACAGTTGTGAAAATATGTGTGTGTAGTAGCAGAGTTTACCGAAATCAGTATTTAGATCATCTCAAAGTGCATAAAATCCACAAACTAAAGTAGTAAAAACTGGTTGCCTAAACTCTCATGTATAACATAGACACTGATTTTTCTATCTAAACTCTGTATTACTGATATCCTTTCATTTGGATATGTCTTTTATTTTTCACCCCCTTTATTATATATATTTTTTATTATTATTATTATTTTTTTTTTTTTCCAGTAATCAGTGGTTGGCACTAGTCACCAAAAATCAAAGATTTTAGCCCTTATTTCATACAATAAGTTCCTGGATCTTCCTAGGCACAACATGATCTCAAAGGAATTTGTGCTCTGTTTGGCATCTTTTGATTGGAGGGTGAATTATTTGCAATGAATAATCAGAGTTTAGACTTTTCATCAGTAATTTTAATTAACTTATGAGAGAAAATGCAAACAGCTAATACAGACTCAGTGTATAGGATCAATAAACTAAGAGATGCTATAAATATAGAGACAGTATCATGCTGTGTTAGCTTACTGCACATATTTGAGATCAGAATCTATCAACTCTTAAGGATTCACAATTACTTACTGAGAATTATGCTTCATACAAATTTCTTCATTGGTCCATATGTTCCAGACAAAATTACAATCAGAGTATAGCATTTAAACTGTAACATTCAGAGTATGACCAACTTTTTATGACTCACAGAGTTTAGCATCAGAGTTTAACCGACAGAGTTTATAACACTGGTACTCATAACAGTTAATATATGCAAGGAATCATGAGCATTAAACAATCAAACATGGATAGATTTTGAGTCTAACCCGTATCTCTAGTCAGAACCAGAGATCATTCCAAGTTCATTTACCAATCTTGTAAACGTAGCTTCACTCAAAGGTTTGGTGAAGATATCTGCAAGTTGTTGGTCTGTAGACACAAAATGAAGCTCAATGTTCCCTTCTTCCACATGTTCTCTGATAAAATGATATCTTATGCTGATGTGCTTGGTCATGGAGTGCTGTACTGGATTACCTGTCATAGCAATAGCACTTTGGTTATCACAGAAAATAGGTATTTTAGAGTACCTTAACCCATAATCCAGCAGTTGATTCTTCATCCATAAAATCTGTGCACAACAGCTACCAGCTGCTATATACTCTGCTTCAGCAGTGGATGTGGAAATTGACTTCTGTTTCTTGCTGTACCAAGAAACTAATCTGTCACCTAAAAATTGACAGCTTCCACTTGTACTTTTTCTGTCTATCTTACAGCCTGCAAAATCTGCATCAGAGTAACCAATTAACTTAAACTCTGATTCTCTAGGATACCACAAACCCAAGGTTATGGTGCCTTTGAGATATTTGAAAATCCTTTTTACAGCTGTTAGATGAGGCTCTCTGGGATCTGCTTGAAATCTTGCACAAAGACATGTTGCATACATGATATCAGGTCTACTTGCAGTAAGATACAGTAAAGACCCTATCATTCCTCTGTAGTTTTTCATATCTACTGAGGCTCCTGTGTCTTTGTCTAGCTTTGTTGCTGTAGCCATGGGAGTTGTAGCAGATGAACTATCAAGCATACCAAATTTCTTGAGAAGATTTCTGGTATATTTTGCTTGATTGATAAAAATACCATCATCTGTTTGCTTTACTTGTAAGCCTAGAAAGTAACTAAGCTCTCCCATCATGCTCATTTGATACCTGGATTGCATAAGCTTTGCAAACTTCTTACAAAGTTTGTCATTAGTAGATCCAAAAATAATATCATCTACATAAATTTGAACTAAAAGCAAATCATCACCAGAATTGAAATAAAACAAGGTTTTATCAATTGTACCTCTTGTGAACCCACTTTCTAAAAGAAATTGAGCAAGAGTTTCATACCATGCTCTTGGTGCTTGCTTTAGTCCATATAATGCCTTGTCAAGCCTGTAGACATAATCTGGATGCTTGGAATCTACAAATCCTGGTGGTTGTTCAACAAACACTTCTTCTTCAAGCTTCCCATTGAGAAAAGCACTTTTTACATCCATCTGAAAGACTTTAAACTTCTTGTGTGCAGCATAGGCCAGAAAAATTCTTATGGCCTCCAATCTTGCAACTTCACTGTCAGTCTTGTTTCTGAAAACCCACTTTGTACCTATAATTGATCTATTCTTTGGTCTAGGTACAAGTGTCCAGACTTCATTTCTTTCAAATTCATTTAACTCTTCTTGCATTGCTGTAATCCAATTAGCATCTTGAAGAGCTTCCTCCACTTTCTTTGGTTCTGTTTGAGACAAGAAAGCATGATACAGACACTCATTGTTTGTTGCACTTCTAGTTCTCACACTAGCATCAGGATCTCCAATTATGAGATCAGGTGTGTGTGCCTGTGTCCACTTTCTGGCTGTTGGTAAGTGGTTTCTTGCATCATTATTGAATCCTCCCCCTTGATCCATGCTCTCCTGATTCATATGTTGACTTTCTGCAGTATCTGAGGCTCCCCCTGAATTGGATGGCTCAGTGTTTGAACTGTCAGAGTTTGAATCAGTTTCCTCAACTGACTCACTTGCTGTGTCTTGTTGAGCTTCTTCACGCTCCCCCTCAACTGGTTCTCTATTTTGTTCAATTTGAGAATTTTCAGTTTCTTCAGTATTTACCAGTAGAGGTTCAGAGTATGCTCCGTCAGAGTTTGTCAAACCTGCTTCATCAGAGTTTATATCATCAGAGAATAGATCTTCATTTTCAAAACGTAGTTGATCATATCCATCCTTGTCTTCAAGTCCAATTATTTTCTTGTCATCAAACGACACATGTATGGATTCCATGATCACCTTCGTTCTCAGATTGTAAACTCTGAATGCTTTTGTTGACAATGGATAGCCAACAAAGATTCCTTCATCAGATTTTAACTCGAACTTGGTCAACTGTTCAGGATGAGTCTTCAACACAAAGCATTTACATCCAAATATGTGAAAATATTTCAAATTTGGCTTCTTGTTTTTCACCATCTCATATGGTGTTTTTCCATGCTTGTTGATCAGAGTTGCATTTTGAGTAAAACAAGCAGTTTGAACAGCTTCTGCCCAGAAATAAGTTGGCAATTTTGCTTCATCAAGCATAGTTCTGGCAGCTTCAATTAAAGTTCTGTTCTTTCTTTCAACTACAGCATTTTGCTGTGGAGTTCCAGGTGCAGAAAATTCTTGTTTCACTCCTTTTTCCTTGCAGAAAGCTTCCATGATTGAGTTTCTGAATTCAGTTCCATTATCACTCCTTATAATTTTTACTTTGTGCTGTGATCCTTTGTCCAGTAGATTTACATGATCCATCAGAATTTGAGCAGTTTCATCCTTCTTTGATAAGAAATACACCCATGTATATCTAGTATATTCATCAACAATTACTAGAGCATATTTCTTTCTACCCATTGACATCACATTCACTGGTCCAAAGAGATCAACATGTAGAAGATGATAAGGTTCCACTACTGAAGATTCAGATTTGCTCTTGAAAGATGACTTCCTTTGCTTGGCCTTTTGACAAGAATCACATAGACCATTTAGATTGAGTATTGATTTTGGAAGTCCTCTTACAAGATCCTTTCTTATAAGCTCATTAATGTTGTTCAAATTGAGATGAGAGAGCTTCTTGTGCCAATTCCAACTCTCTTCATTTGACATTTTTGCAGTCAGACACACTGTTTTTCCATCAGAGTTTGTTACCAAACTTGCTTCATAAATATTGTTGCGCCTGTGTCCAACTAGAACAACTTTTCCAGTAGATTTACTGATAACTTCACAGTATTCACTATGAAAATCTACATGGTTTCCTCTGTCACAGATTTGACTCACAGATAACAGATTATGCTTGAGTCCTGAGACTAGAGCTACATTTGTGATGATGACACTTCCAAGATTGATATTGCCATATCCCAGAGTGTGTCCTATGTTGCCATCTCCATAGGAAACCTTTGGGCCAGCCTTCTCCTTAAAATCTGATAGTAGGGCTTTATTTCCAGTCATATGTCCTGAGCATCCACTGTCTAAGATAAGTGTGCTCTCTATTATACCCTGCAATCACAAACAAACACTAAGTGTTAGTTTTGAGGATCCAGACTTGCTTGGATCCTTTGTCTTTCTTAACAGTGTTAGCTTTTGCAGCGGAATCTGTATTATCAGAGTTTAAACTAACATTATCAGATTTTACACTAGCAGAGTTTGCTCTAACCCATTTCAAATTGGGTTTTAGCTCATAATAGTTGTGATAAATAGCATGATAACTCTTGCAAGTATAAATGGAATGCCAAGTGCTCCCACAGTGTTTGCATAAAGTTTGTGGTTTAACTCTTACATAATCATTCTTTACTCCTGATGTAGAAGATAAAGAATTAATATGTTTGTTCTTAGTACAAAATCTAGCAAGATGATTAGAACTACCACAATTGTAACATGTTTTCCTTGAAGCACCAGCATTAGGCATATGATTATTTCTGTTATTTATGCCTACTTTTCCATTCCTATTTTTCTTGGACCCTTTTGGTTTCATGGCAGATTTTACCTCTTTCAGTTTATGATTAAACTGTTTCCCTGTCATCAAACCAACATTAACCTGTTTTTCACAAGTTTCTCCTGGCTTTCTAACAGCTTCTCTTTCCATAAGTTTTTCTGTTATAATATTTTCCTGTCTTTCACAGGCTTCATCTGATTCTATATCAGCTTCTCTTATTACAACAGATTTTAACTTATGAGCTTCTGGAACAAATTTCACAGGTTTAAGTTGTGGTTTTACCTTAACCTTGTCTTTAAACCTAAGTTCATCATTTTCACAATAACCTAAACCTACAGAATCAGTCTGAAACACTTGATGAGTGTCTCTTCCAGAATCTGTCCAAGTCTTGATTATTTTTCTTTCTTTTTCTAAATCAGATTCTAGTTGCTTATACCTTTTAAGCAACTCCTGTTCAACATAAACAGCATCATCTCTTTCTTTTTGAATCTGCTTCATATTCTCAAGTTCTCTTTCAAGAAACTTGTTTCTTTCTTTAAGACTAAGATTCTCAGATTTAATCCTCTCATTCTCTAAAGTCTGATCCCTATAACTAACATGTATGTTCTTAAGATAAATTCTTAATTCAGAAATATTATCAGTATCATAAGCATAAGTAGTTAGAGGTACCTTATTTTCTGATGACTCAACTTCATCTTTGACAGTTGCCATGAGTGCATAATTCACTCCATCATCAGAATCTGAAGTATCTGCCCAGTCTTTGCCTTTAGAGATGAGTGCTTTTTCAGTTCTTCCTTTCTTGCACTCTGGAGCATAGTGACCCATCTCTTTGCACTTGTAGCACTGGATCTCAGATTTGTCCTTCTTTCCAGACTTGGTATCCCTTCCATCAGACTTTCTGAAATTCTTCTTCTCAGAATTTGAATCTCTCCTTGAGAATCTTTTACCCTTCTTGAAGTTCTTGAATCCCATCTTCTTAAATGTCTTAACCATCAAGGCAGCCATTTGCATCATCTCCTCTTCATCATCCTCAGAGTCAGAAGCTTCATAAGAGTTTGAGTCACCATCAGAATTTGATGACTCACTTTCAGAGTTTACAACCAATGCTTTTCCTTTGGCTTTCTTCCTTGAGATTTTCTTTTCAATGGGCTTCTCCTCGACTTTGAGAGCAACAGTTTTTGTCTTCTTGCTGGATCTCCTGTTTCTTTGTTCTATCTCAAGTTCATGAGTCTTTAACAATCCATAGATCTCATCAAGATCTGTATCAGCAAGATCATAATTATCTCTGATTGTTGTTGCCTTTAAATCCCACTTTTCAGGTAGAGATAACAGAAACTTGAGATTAGACTCTTCAAGTTCATATTCCTTATCTACCAGAGACAGATCGTTCAACAGTTTGCAAAATCTGTCATAAGTCTCAGTCAAGGTTTCATTAGTTCTTGAATCAAAGTGCTCATACTCCTGTGTGAGTATTGTTTTTCTGTTCTTCTTAATAGCACCTGTTCCCTGGCATCTGACTTCTAAAGCATCCCATATCTCTTTGGCAGTTTTGCAGCCAATTACTCTGTTAGACATAACATTATCTAAAGCACTGTGGAGAAGATGTCTAACCTTTGCATCCTTTGCAATTGATGAGATATCCTCAGGAGTCATATCTTTCTTTTCCTTTGGAACAGTCTTTTGTTCTTGACCATCAACAACAGGGGACAATTTAGTTGGCATATGAGGACCATCATTAATTCTGTCAAGGTATTCTGGATCTGTAGCCTCCAGAAACATGGTCATCTTAACCTTCCAAATCGGATACTCTACTGGCCTGAGAATTGGAACCCTGATTGTTTCATATCGACTCACAGAATTGGGCTTAACCTGTTCAGCCTTAGGAGCAGTTTGATTTTCTTCAGACATGATTAATACTGTGTTTGAATCGTAAAACTGTATATATTAAACAGCCTTGTCTCTGATACCAATTGTTAGGCCGAATACACAATATAATCAAGTATGTATGAGAATAACGATAATTAAGAACACTGTTTATGAATCAATAAACTGTATTTATATTAACAGCTTCTCTCTTTATGATGTTAATGAATCACAAAGAGCTTCTAGGTTACAAGAATAATATTTCAATATTCGCGTCCCTTCTAGGGATAACCTATCTGTGTTTATATAGTACACAGTTACACAATCCTTATCTAATTGATATTCCTACAAATTAGCTATACAATTGTTATCAATTAAGGATTGCTTCTTATCTTCTATTCCGTTTCCTTAGCTGTATCAATATATTCTGCTTCTTTCCATCTTCAGAATATATTGCTTCTAGAATCTTCAATTCATCACCGACAGCTAATTCAACTATCACCTTGTCAGACTTTAAATAAACTCTGACCGGCTTCCTTTAAACTCTTCACCCTGTCAGACTTTAAATAAACTCTGACCGGCTTCTGATAAACTCTGGTCAGTATCTGTTGCTTAAACACTGATAAACAAACATTAGCAATTATATCTAACATAAATAAATAGGCTTGAAAATAATTAAACTGAATTTTTAATTAATTAAATCTAAATAATAATTAATTTTTAAGAATTAATTGATTAAAAGAAATAACCAATTAATTAATAAATTAATTATTAATTAACAATAAGTAAAATAATTAAGTTTAATCAATTTTCGGATTTAAAATAATAAATATAATTTTCCAGAATTTTTCTGATATTAAAATATATATTTAAAATAAAAATATGAATTTTTAAAATAAAAATATGAATTTTTAAAGTTTTTAAACTATTTTCGAATTAATTTTAAAAATAAAATTCAAAAACAGTTTTCAGAAATCGAATTAGGGTTTTGAAGATTGAAACCTGGTCAAACTTCGGGTAAACGGGTCGGGAAGAACAAATCCGGGTCACCAAGAACAACCCACCGAATTCTGGGTTTTCCAGAATCCGGCCGGTGTCCGGCGACCGGAATTCTTAATTCCCGATCAAACATGACCAAAACAATAGGGCTTTTGTTCGCCTTTGCAAGACAAACACAACTGTTAGGCCGAATACACAATATAATCAAGTATGTATGAGAATAACAATAATTAAAAACACTGTTTATGAATCAATAAAACTGTAATCGTATTAACAGCTTCT
Organism: Heracleum sosnowskyi; assembly: GCA_030848705.1. Classification (NCBI taxonomy): domain Eukaryota; kingdom Viridiplantae; phylum Streptophyta; class Magnoliopsida; order Apiales; family Apiaceae; genus Heracleum; species Heracleum sosnowskyi. The sequence goes on along the minus strand of CM061236.1, from coordinate 117,652,754 downwards.
CTCTTTATGATGTTAATGAATCACAAAGAGCTTCTAGGTTACAAGAATAATATATCAATATTCACGCGTCCCTTCTAGGGATAACCTATCTGTGTTTATATAGTACACAGCTACATACAATCCATCTCTAATTGATATTCCTATAAGTTAGCTATATAATTCATATCAATTAAGAATTGCTTCAGTCTTCTATTCCAATCTCCTTAGCTGTATCAATATATTCTGCTTCTTTCCATCTTCAGAATATATTGCTTCTAGAATCTTCAATTCTGCACCGACAGCTAATTCAACTTTCACCTTGTCAGACTTTAAATAAACTCTGACCGGCTTCAATTAAACTCTTTACCCTGTCAGAGTTTAACTAAACTCTGACTGGCTTCTGATAAACTCTTGTCAGTACCTGTTGCTTAAACACTGATAAACAAACATTAGCAATTATATCTAACAATCTCCCCCAACTTGTTCATAATAAAATGTACAAGTTAAAACATATAATTGATGATGTCAAAACCTTTTAACAAATGCAGTGTTTAACATATAACAGAGTTTAATTTAAAACAGAGTTTAAATTTGACTTAGAATAGAAAATATTAAAAACTTACAGTCAGACTTTACTTGACTTCTTCAATATCAGGCACAGTCCTGAGATAATCAATCAGCAGTCTTCTCTCAGCATTCTCAAGTTCAGTTATCATAATCTCTTTCAGCTCCTTATACTCTGGATCTCCTTCACCAGTTTGATATATGGCAGCCCTCAGAGAATAGATACTGTTCTTCTTCATATCATTTCCTAGCCGAATGTACTGAGCTTTATCTGACTCTAAGTTGAATTCTAAGACTTTTAATCCCAGTGCAGTTTTAAATCTAGCACTGTTTCTCTTCATCTCCACCAATTTTCCAGTATGATCTCTATACTTTGGAATATAAGCATTTGAGACTTCTCCTCCTCCAAGCATCACTTTTGATCTCAGCATCTTTTCTCTTAAGATTTGAGCAACATTATGGGTATGTCTGTTCTTAACTTTTAACAGATAAAGTACATATTCAAGTTCTTCCCATGATTTGAGATTTACATCAGATTCTCCAATTCTATAAACTCTTCCATCACTCATGAAATATAACAGAAACTGCTTCTTCAAGATCTTGTGAAAAATCAACTGAACAGATTCTAACTTATCAAGATTTTCTTGTGTATTCCCAATACCAGATCCTGTCAGTGATATATTGTCTTGAGATCTGTTATTTATTCTCTTCTCCCTATGTGAACCTAAACCAGACTTATCATAAGATTCTTTTCCAAGTACAGTCCTGGTTTGAGAAAAATCCACAGGTTGAAGTATCAGAGTTTCAGAGAGTATAGGTCTTAAGAAACCTTTGAGTTGAGGAGCTAGCTGAGTTTGCACAGCTTGAGCCTTGTCAGAGGCTGGCTTAACTTCAATAGTATCATCAACTTGAGCAGCGTCAGAGGTTGATTTTGGTAATCTTGTTTCAACTTGAGCAATGTCAGAGGTTGAATAAATCTTCTTAGGTAACTGTTCTTCTTCTACCAGTTTACCTTTTCCTTTATCAGCATTTTTAATCACAGGCCTCCTTGAGTACTGTAAACTCTGATCAGAGTTTACATTCTCTTTGATAACAATTCCTTTTTCTTTCTTTCTAGGAGCCTTGATTTCCTTCTTTTTGTAGATTCCAGCTTCAACATTCTTCTTGTGTTCCTCAGCAAGCATTTGCTCTTCAGCTTGGATATCTTCAATTGTAATACCTTTTCCATGTTCTGCCATAAACATCTTAGCAGCAATTTCCTCATCAGTAGATGGCTTATCAGAGATTATCAAACTTTTATATCTTGAACCACTGGCAGAGTTTACATGTCCCTTTCCAGAGTTTGATCTTTTTGAAAGTAATCTTCTATCATCATTTGATCTTAAGCGCTTTCCATCTCCTCCCTTGTTTCCACCATCATTACCATCATCCCTCCGTCTCAGAGTTTGAGTGTCTTTGCATTTGTCACTTGGTACACTCTCCCCCTTTTTGACATCATCAGAAAGTAGTACTGATGTCAACAATTCAAGCGCAGTAGAAATGGAAGTCAGTTGAGCAGACATAGCATTCTGGTTGTCCTCAACTGTCCCAAGCCTCTTCTTGATTTCTTCAGAATCCCTGGCTTGCTGCTTGAACATGGTATAATAATAAGTTCTGTCAGCCTTTAAAGTAAGATCCCTCAAGCTTACTTCATTCCTCAGACTTGTAAGCATTTGTTGATTCTCATCAAATCTATACAGTTTGAGGAACATCAGAGTTTGCTGGAGCAGTAACCTCTGCTTCTCTTTGAACAATCTCAACAACTGATTGTTGCAAAGTTTCAAGAAAGATAATATCCTCATGATCATTATCTGTTGCATCAGCATGTACAGCAACAGCTTCTGGAACCGGATCAACTCTAATCTGATCTACTTCATCACCGTTCTCAAAATCAATAGAAATGATTTCTGTGTGAGAAGCAATAGGTTCTACTAACTCAGTAGATGCTTGATCAGCTTCCGGTATAGTATCTTCATGATCCACAATCCTGCTGTCAGAGTATGCAGCAGCTTCCTCAACTACATCATCAGCTTTTGATGTAGGAGCTTCTGTTTCAAAATCCATCAGAATAGGTTCAGGATTTGCAGCATCCTTAGCAGTTGGAATAGCCTCCTCAGCTACAATTGCAGGAGTACTTGAAGGAACAGTTGTAGTCACAATCTCCTCATTCTCTGATGTAGGAGCTTCAGTGTCCTCAGGTTCTTTATCCAAATTGGCAATAATATCACCAAAAAGTTGATTAGCAACTAATCGTCTCTTTCTCTGATGAAGATTTTCTTCATCAGCTTCAGTTTCTGAGTCTGCACTAGAAGCAGCAGCAACAGACTACGTAAATACGCTGACAGCTGTATCTAACAACTTCCAATACACACGTGCAAACGTGGAGACACCTGTCATCACATATAACACTCAAAATATTCGCTTAAAAAAAATCAATAATAATAAAATTATCAATTTCAATAATAAAGTACAAGGAAACTCAACAGTCAGAATAATAATGACTGTCTCGAAACTCCGCACCTTAGTATCCCAAGCGCTACGATTCTAGAAAAAAAACCTTTCAGTTACCATGTTGAATGCTTTAAAAACCGAAGCATTTTATCAACAGGCTTCATACCTTAAAATTACCATACACCAAATGGCAGGAACCTTTGAGTTCATGGATGTCGAATCATTCGTGAACATGAACTGGCCTCAACAAGCAAACTACATCATCGATGAGTTTCTTGTTCTTTCTTTTCTGAATGATGAAGGTCTTATAGCAGATGATGAAATTGCAGAAGGACCAATCTCTAATCCTTATGTGCACATCATCCGTCCCGGTCCATATGATGTGCCCATCCTGGCAGACGATGATACTATGGAGATTTGTATGATGCTCTTCCAGCAGAGCTTCCTGATGGGTACTGAGGAGACAATCTTCTTGAAATCCTGCAAGCTGCAAAGCAGAAAGCGAATCCAGGAAGATGATGATGATGATGATGATTCATCTTCAGGATGTTGTCAAGCAATCCCAGATGGTATAATGATTAGATGAACAACTGGGTAGCTCTCATCAGAAGTAGTAGAGCACAATAACTTCTGGCTCTAGCTCTTCTGCTTCAGATGTAGCATTCAGATACTTGTCCTGGTTAAATAGATCTTCTCTTTGTAACCATAGTGATTAGTATGTACCAGAAAGATTAGTTAAACATGAGTATGGAATTGTCTGAATGTAAATTTGAATCAATTAATGAAAAACAATTTGTTTCTTTACATATCAGTATTATCAATATTGCATAGTAATTGTAAAGTGAAAGAAAAAACACTTTAAACAATGAACTAACATACTCAGCCGCACTACGAATCACTATCAGGACTTATCAAACGCACTCTTTCTGTTCTCCGTTCAATCATACTTTTTCCGAAAAACAAATGACTAATCTCAAGAGTATAAAATGTCTGAAACAAGGAAATTATTTTAACCATCATAGATTAAAACAAAGTAACCTCGGCGTATTTCACACAATACATCAGTGTTTACCATTTATCCTTCTTTGTCAATAAACTCTTTTCTCAATCTGTACAGTTGTGAGAAATGTGTGTGTAGTAGCAGAATTTACCGAAATCAGTATTTAGATCATCTCAAAGTGCATAAAATCCACAAACTAAAGTAGTAAAAACTGGTTGCCTAAACTCTCATGTATAACATAGACACTGATTTTTCTATCTAAACTCTGTATTACTGATATCCTTTCATTTGGATATGTCTTTTATTTTTCACCCCCCTTTTTTTTATTAATAATTTTTTTTTTTTTTTTTTTTTTTTTTTTTTTTTTTTAATTTATTTTTCCAGTAATCAGTGGTTGGCACTAGTCACCAAAAATCAAAAATTTTAGCCCTTATTTCATACAATAAGTTCCTGGATCTTCCTAGGCACAACATGATCTCAAAGGAATTTGTGCTCTGTTTGGCATCTTTTGATTTGAGGGTGAATTATTTGCAATGAATAATCAGAGTTTAGACTTTTCATCAGTGATTATAGTTAACTTATGAGAGAAAATGCAAACAGCTAATACAGACTCAGTGTATAGGATCAATAAACTAAGAGATGCTATAAATATAGAGACAGTATCATGCTGTGTTAGCTTACTGCACATATTTGAGATCAGAATCTCTCAACTCTTAAGGATTCACAATTACTTACTGAGAATTATGTTCCATACAAATTTCTTCATTGGTCAATATGTTTCAGACAAAATTACAATCAGAGTATGACCAACAGAGTTTAACACCAGAGTTTACTTTCAAATTATGACTGACACTTCACAGAGTTTATCATCAGAGTTTAACATGCTGGTTCATATAACAGTTAACACATGTAAGAAATCATGAACAAAAAAAATGAGTCTAACCCGTATCTCTAGTCAGAACCAGAGATCATTCCAAGTTCATTTACCAATCTTGTAAAAGTAGCTTCACTCAAAGGTTTGGTGAAGATATCTGCAAGTTGTTGGTCTGTAGACACAAAATGAAGCTCAATGTTTCCTTCTTCCACATGTTCTCTGATAAAATGATACCTTATGCTGATGTGCTTTGTCATGGAATGCTGTACTGGATTACCTGTCATAGCAATAGCACTTTGATTATCACAGAAAATAGGTATTCTAGTGTACCTTAATCCATAATCCAGCAATTGATTCTTCATCCATAAAATCTGTGCACAACAGCTACCAGCTGCTATATACTCTGCTTCTGCAGTGGATGTAGAAATTGATTTCTGTTTCTTACTGTACCAAGAAACCAATCTGTCACCTAAAAATTGACAGCTTCCACTTGTACTTTTTCTGTCTATCTTACAGCCTGCAAAATCTGCATCAGAGTAACCAATTAACTTAAACTCTGATTCTCTAGGATACCACAAACCCAAGGTTATGGTTCCTTTGAGATATTTGAAAATCCTTTTTACAGCTGTTAGATGAGGCTCTCTGGGATCTGCTTGAAATCTTGCACAAAGACATGTTGCATACATGATATCAGGTCTACTTGCAGTAAGATACAGTAGAGACCCTATCATTCCTCTGTAGTTAGTCATATCTACTGAGGCTCCTGTCTCTTTGTCAAGCTTCGTTGCTGTAGCCATGGGAGTTGTAGCAGATGAACTATCAAGCATACCAAATTTCTTTAGAAGATTTCTGGTATACTTTGCTTGATTGATAAAAATACCATCATCTGTTTGCTTTACTTGTAAGCCTAGAAAGTAACTAAGCTCTCCCATCATGCTCATTTGATACCTGGATTGCATAAGCTTTGCAAACTTCTTACAAAGTTTGTCATTAGTAGATCCAAAAATAATATCATCTACATAAATTTGAACTAAAAGCAAATCATCACCAGAATTGAAATAAAACAAGGTTTTATCAATTGTACCTCTTGTGAACCCACTTTCTAAAAGAAACTGAGCAAGAGTTTCATACCATGCTCTTGGTGCTTGCTTTAGTCCATATAATGCCTTGTCAAGCCTGTAGACATAATCTGGATGCTTGGAATCTACAAATCCTGGTGGTTGTTCAACAAACACTTCTTCTTCAAGCTTCCCATTGAGAAAAGCACTCTTTACATCCATCTGAAAGACTTTAAACTTCTTGTGTGCAGCATAGGCCAGAAAAATTCTTATGGCCTCCAATCTTGCAACTGGAGCAAAGGTTTCATCATAATCAATTCCTTCCTGTTGTGAATAACCTTTAGCCACAAGTCTAGCCTTGTTTCTTGTAATCACACCTTCACTGTCAGTCTTGTTTCTGAAAACCCACTTTGTACCTACTATTGATCTGTTCTTTGGTCTAGGTACAAGTGTCCAGACTTCATTTCTTTCAAATTCATTTAACTCTTCTTGCATTGCTGTAATCCAATTAGCATCTTGAAGAGCTTCCTCCACTTTCTTTGGTTCTGTTTGAGACAAGAAAGCATGATACAGACACTCATTGTTTGTTGCACTTCTAGTTCTCACACTAGCATCAGGATCTCCAATTATGAGATCAGGTGTGTGTGCCTGTGTCCACTTTCTGGCTGTTGGTAAGTGGTTTCTTGAATCATTATTGAATCCTCCCCCTTGATCCATGCTCTCCTGATTCATATGTTGACTTTCTGCAGCATCTGAGGCTCCCCCTGAATTGGATGGCTCAGAGTTTGAACTGTCAGAGTTTAAATCAGTTTCCTCAACTGACTCATTTGTTGTGTCTTGTTGAGCTTCTTCACGCTCCCCCTCAACTGGTTCTCTATTTTGTTCAATTTGAGAATTTCCAGTTTCTCCAGTATTTACCAGTAGAGGTTCAGAGTATGCTTCGTCAGAGTTTGTCAAACCTGCTTCATCAGAGTTTATATCATCAGAGAATAGATCTTCATTTTCAAAACGTAGTTGATCATATCCATCCTTGTCTTCAAGTCCAATTATTTTCTTGTCATCAAATGACACATGTATGGATTCCATGATCACCTTAGTTCTTAGATTATAAACTCTGAATGCTTTTGTTGACAATGGATAGCCAACAAAGATTCCTTCATCAGCTTTTAACTCGAACTTGGTCAACTGTTCAGGATGAGTCTTCAACACAAAGCATTTGCATCCAAATATATGAAAATATTTCAAATTTGGCTTCTTGTTTTTCACCATCTCATATGGTGTTTTTCCATGCTTGTTGATCAGAGTAGCATTTTGAGTAAAACAAGCAGTTTGAACAGCTTCTGCCCAGAAATAAGTTGGCAATTTTGCTTCATCTAGCATAGTTCTGGCAGCTTCAATTAAGGTTCTGTTCTTTCTTTCAACTACACCATTTTGCTGTGGAGTTCCAGGTGCAGAAAATTCTTGTTTGACTCCTCTTTCCTTGCAGAAAGCTTCCATTATTGAGTTTCTGAATTCAGTTCCATTATCACTCCTTATTATTTTTACTTTGTGCTGTGATCCTTTGTCCAGTAGATTTACATGATCCATCAGAATTTGAGCAGTTTCATCCTTCTTTGACAAGAAATACACCCATGTATATCTAGTATATTCATCAACAATTACTAGAGCATATTTCTTTCTGCCCATGGACATCACATTCACTGGTCCAAAGAGATCAACATGTAGAAGATGATAAGGTTCCACTACTGAAGATTCAGATTTACTCTTGAAAGATGACTTCCTTTGCTTGGCCTTTTGACAAGAATCACATAGACCATCTAGATTAAGTATTGATTTTGGAAGTCCTCTTACAAGATCCTTTCTTATCAGCTCATTGATGTTGTTCAAATTGAGATGAGAGAGCTTCTTGTGCCAATTCCAACTCTCTTCATTTGACATTTTTGCAGTCAGACACACTGTACTTCCATCAGAGTTTGTTACCAAACTTGCTTCATAAATATTGTTGCGTCTGTGTCCAACTAGAACAACTTTTCCAGTAGATTTACTGATAACTTCACAGTATTCACTATGAAAATCTACATGGTTTCCTCTGTCACAGATTTGACTCACAGATAACAGATTATGCTTGAGTCCTGAGACTAGAGCTACATCTTTGATGATGACACTTCCAAGATTAATATTGCCATATCCCAGAGTGTGTCCTATGTTGCCATCTCCATAGGAAACTTTTGGGCCAGCCTTCTCCTCAAAGCCTGATAGCAGGGCTTTGTTTCCAGTCATATGTCCTGAGCAACCACTGTCCAAGATAAGTGTGCTCTCTATTATACCCTGCAATCACAAACAAACACTAAGTGTTAGTTTTAAGGATCCAGACTTGCTTGGATCCTTTGTCCTTCTTAACAGTGTTAGCTTTTACAGCGGAATCTGTATTATCAGAGTTTAAACTAACATTGTCAGATTTTACACTAGCAGAGTTTGCTCTAACCCATTTCAAGTTGGGTTTTAGCTCATAATAGTTATGATAAATTGCATGATAACTCTTACATGTGTAAATAGAATGCCAAGTGCTCCCACAATGTTTGCATAAAGTCTGTGGTTTTACTCTAACATAATCATTCTTTACTTCTGATGTAGAAGGTAAAGTATTAATATGTTTGTTCTTAGTGCAAAATCTAGCAAGATGATTAGAACTACCACAACTGTAACATGTTTTTCTTGAGGCACTAGCATTAGGCATATGATTATTTCTATTATTTATGCCTACTTTTCCATTTCTATTTCTCTTGGAACCTTTAGGTTTCATGGAAGACTTTAGTTCTTTTAGCTTGTGATTGAACTGTTTTCCTGTCATCAAGCCAACATTAACTTGTTTTTCACAAGTTTTTACTGGTTTTCTAACAGCTTCTATTTCCATAAGTTTTTCTGTTATAATATTTTCCTGTTTGTCACAAGATTCATCTGATTCCATATCAGCTTCCCTTATTACAACAGATTTTAACTTATTGGCTTCTGGAACAAATTTCACAGGTTTAAGTTGTGGTTTTACCTTAACCTTGTCTTTAAACCTAAGTTCATCATTTTCACAATAACCTAAACCTACAGAATCAGTCTGAAACACTTGATGAGTGTCTCTTCCAGAATCTGTCCAAGTCTTGATTATTTTCCTTTCCTTCTCTAAATCAGATTCTAGTTGCTTATATCTTTTCAGCAACTCCTGTTCTACATAAACAGCATCATCTCTTTCTTTTTGAATCTGCTTCATATTCACAAGTTCTCTTTCAAGAAACTTGTTTCTTTCTTTAAGACTAAGATTCTCAGATTTAATCCTCTCATTCTCTAAAGTCTGATCCCTATAACTGACATGTATATTCTTAAGATAAATTCTTAATTCAGAAATATTATCAGTATCATAAGCATAAGTAGTTAGAGGTACCTTATTTTCTGATGACTCAACTTCATCTTTGATAGTTGCCATGAGTGCATAATTCACTCCATCATCAGAATCTGAAGTATCTGCCCAGTCTTTGCCTTTAGAGATGAGTGCTTTTTCAGTTCTTCCTTTCTTGCACTCTGGAGCATAGTGACCCATCTCTTTGCACTTGTAGCACTGGATCTCAGATTTGTCCTTCTTACCTGACTTGGTATCCCTTCCATCAGACTTTCTGAAATTCTTCTTCTCAGAATTTGAATCTCTCCTTGAGAATCTTTTACCCTTCTTGAAGTTCTTGAATCCCATCTTCTTAAATGTCTTGACCATCAAGGCAGCCATTTGCATCATCTCCTCTTCATCATCCTCAGAATCAGAAGCTTCATCAGAGTTTGAATCATCATCAGAGTTTGATGACTCACTCTCAGATTTGATCACTAAAGCCTTTCCCTTGGCTTTCTTCCTTGATGATTCCTTCTTGATGGGCTTCTCCTCGACTTTGAGAGCAACAGATTTTGTCTTCTTGCTTGACCTCCTGTTTCTTTGTTCTATCTCAAGTTCATGAGTCTTTAACAATCCATAGATTTCATCAAGATCTGTATCAGCAAGATCATAATTATCTCTGATTGTTGTTGCCTTTAAATCCCACTTTTCAGGTAGAGATAACAGAAACTTGAGATTAGACTCTTCAAGTTCATATTCTTTATCTACCAGAGACAGATCGTTCAACAGTTTGCAAAATCTGTCATAAGTCTCAGTCAAGGTTTCATTAGTTCTTGAATCAAAGTGCTCATACTCCTGTGTGAGTATTGTTTTTCTGTTCTTCTTAATAGCACCTGTTCCCTGGCATCTGACTTCTAAAGCATCCCATATCTCTTTGGCAGTTTTGCAGCCAATTACCCTGTTAGACATAACATTATCTAAAGCACTGTGGAGAAGATGTCTAACCTTTGCATCCTTTGCAATTGATGAGATATCCTCAGGAGTCATATCTTTCTTTTCCTTTGGAACAGTCTTTTGTTCTTGACCATCAACAACAGGGGACAATTTAGTTGGCATATGAGGACCATCATTAATTCTGTCAAGGTATTCTGGATCTGTAGCCTCCAGAAACATGGTCATCTTCACCTTCCAAATCGGATACTCTACAGGCCTGAGAATCGGAACCCTGATTGTTTCATATCTACTCACAGAATTAGGCTTAACCTGTTCAGCCTTGGAAGCAGTTTGATTTTCTTCAGACATGATTATTACTGTGTTTGAATCGTAAAACTGTATATATTAAACAGCCTTGGCTCTGATACCAATTGTTAGGCCGAATACACAATATAATCAAGTATGTATGAGAATAACAATAATTAAAAACACTGTTTATGAATCAATAAAACTGTAATCGTATTAACAGCTTCTCTCTTTATGATGTTAATGAATCACAAAGAGCTTCTAGGTTACAAGAATAATATATCAATATTCACGCGTCCCTTCTAGGGATAACCTATCTGTGTTTATATAGTACACAGCTACATACAATCCATCTCTAATTGATATTCCTATAAGTTAGCTATATAATTCATATCAATTAAGAATTGCTTCAGTCTTCTATTCCAATCTCCTTAGCTGTATCAATATATTCTGCTTCTTTCCATCTTCAGAATATATTGCTTCTAGAATCTTCAATTCTGCACCGACAGCTAATTCAACTTTCACCTTGTCAGACTTTAAATAAACTCTGACCGGCTTCAATTAAACTCTTTACCCTGTCAGAGTTTAACTAAACTCTGACTGGCTTCTGATAAACTCTTGTCAGTACCTGTTGCTTAAACACTGATAAACAAACATTAGCAATTATATCTAACAACAACCCACACAAAAACATCTCTGTCCCATGCCGGAATCGAGCTCAGAATCCGGTCAAAGAAACCGTCGGGGAAGACTCCGGCCGGAAACCTGATCTCTCTCATTTCTACATGAAACTCAAAAATTAATATACCAAAACAAAGCTTATAACTCATACAATCAAAGCCCCATATCAAAACTTATGTCAGATCAACAACAAGAACGAACGAAGTAAAAGAAAAATTCGGGTCAAAACCCGAAAATCAAACCCATCAAAATTGAACATAAACATGAAATTAAAGCATGGATTCTTGCTAATTAGAACCCTAGGAACATGTTAGAAGCAACGAATTGAACGGAGAATCAACAGAATGAAAATCCCCAAATTAATCAAGAACCCTAATTTAATTCGAATATTGAAAAATTCATAATAAATCGAAAAATTACCAGATGATGATGAGGTTGGAAGATTCTGAAACTAGAGATCAAGAGCTTTGATTTGAGTACTTGAACTTTGATTTCTGAAATCACTAACACCTTGAACGAATGGATTGATTATTCAAGAACACGAAGAACACGTTTCGGGAATTTTTACTTTTTGATTATTCGCAATGCAGATTATGAAGGTTATAAGGTACGATTCGTCTTTATATATTTTTGGAAAAATAATACCCCAAGGAACACTTTTGGATCGTTATAGATCCACTGGATCGTTTAAAAACCCTAATTAGGTTAAAAATACGTTTTACGAGAAGATAATTATCTACAAGGATTGATAATTATCCAAATCAATACATATCATTATAGGTAGGAATGAAATGATACGAATATCTCTCCCGATAATGATTCGAATACGAAAGACGAAGAGATATTAATTAATGTACGAAATTCCAATGGGGCCCTTGAATTATCAAAACGGGGCTCAGATTTGAAGAAAATTCCAAATGACGAAATATTTTAAAGGGGCTTCCGACTCACCAATTAACACATAATCACACAATAATTATCATTTAATAATATTCCAATACTCCACAATAAATATTTTTATATTAAATATATCATTTAATCAAATAATAAAATTTACGGATATTACATCTACAGCAGCTTCAACAGAGTTTGTTGTCTGATCAACCTCCTCACCCTTTTCAATAACCTGGTGAGTAACAGAGAAGACCTCTGTGTGAGTAGCCATAGACTCATCAATAATCACTGTAGGTTGATCAGCTGCAGCCACATCCTCTGATTCATCAACAATATCAAACTCTTCAAGAGTTGCAGAGGGATGTGATTCAAGATTTTATTCTATCTCCATTTCCAAGATTGGCTCAGGCTGTTCATCATTCAAGTCAGCCATCTCATCAGCATTTGCTCTGGCTTCATCAGGCACAGTAGCATTCTCAGTAACATCTTGAGAAATAATTTCTGGAGCTTTAGAATTTGTAGATTCCTGAATCAATTCCTCAAAGGAATAGTCAGCTACCATCTTCCTTCTTTTGGTCTGTAAGGGCTCATCAGCATCAGAGTGTGGTCTGTTTGCCCTCCTCTTTGTCCTTGAAGTACCAACAGACTGTGGTAAATCAGCATGAGTAGATGGTTTAGTAGCCTTGACAGCTTTAAAAGCCCTATGCTTAGTTCTACCTCCATATTTTGGTCTTTGAGAAGTAGATTGAGGATCAGTGTTTAATGGTTGGAATTGTTGTGGTTGAGGTTGTGGTTGAAGTGAATTGTCTAGAAACTGTTGGACAATAGCAGGAAGCAATAATTCACCAACATTCCCTTTCTTAACATCCTTGTTTACCAAATTAGAGAATATCCTCTTATGCAACTTAAACGAAGGAATCACATCATTCTCAGCAATGTCAACACCAGGAACACAAGCAGAAAATATCAATTGACAGAAGCGAGCAAAATAAACTACACTTCTATTTTCTGTCATCTTCTCTCCTATGTTACTCAGGACTAATCTAGCAAAATCAAAATTACTGCTATAGAGAAGAGAATACCCGATTTGCAGACTATCAATTGGAATATCATCCCAATTTGTGCATTTCTTCCCGAACGCTCTAGTGATACAATCAAAGAAGAAACTCCATTCCTTCCTCAAAAGCGGTCGCTTCAATTGACCTATTCTTGCAAGTGACCCACTGTATCCAATATCCCTCATCATTCTCTGTAGCTCAGCATCACCAACAGAGATTGTATAAGCATTCAAATCTTCAAAACCCAAAGCTGCACGAACAGTAGCTGGAGTGATTACAAACTCTTGTTCTTGAAACTCGAAAATAATTGAAGGAGTCCCAAACTCCCCTCCATCATCATAAACGCCTGTCTCCCAGAAAACTTTGATTTGCGATCCAGAAAGCATCGCAGGTTCAAGGAGAGCGTGCCCAATAGCAGACTGGGCAATAAAATTTTGAAACAAATGAAACGCCTCCGGTACGTTCTCATTACTCAGGAGTGCTGCATAGTTGTTAGGAACGAACTCTAGACCAACAGAGTGAAAAACAGTGGTTGCCATTAGAAACAGATTTGAAAATAATCAGAGAATAAGCCTTGAAAAGTGTTTGAAAAATTGATGCAGAAAAGTGTTTGTGAAAATGTGTGTGTAACAATGTCTGTGAATGTAGTAAGTCTGTAAAGAATACGAACGTTGTGTGTATAATGATTAAATACAAAGATTAAAACTGAAGAGTTTAAATCATTAAGATACACAACTGGCTTACTCGTGAAGTGTGTGAGTGGGACAGGTGTCACACATGCAGTAACTGCCAGCAGTAATGTGGTAGTTTCCAACACGCATGCGTAGTAAAAACAGGCAATAATTACTGCTATTTACACGGTTCATCATTTTCAAAACGCATACAAACCGTTGTCAATCATACTCTCTATTTTCAAAAAGAATAATGTTTCTCAAAAATGTAAAATGTCTGAAACACATTTATTTATTTTAATTATCAGAGATTAAAAATAAATTACCTCGACATAGAGTACACAGTTCAGCAGTGTTTATCAATTCTCCAACATCATTAATAATCTCTTTTCTCAAAATGCACAGTTGTGAGTATTTGTGTGTGAATAGCAGAGTTTACTGAATGTAAATATTTAGAGCATCTCAAAGTGCATAAAATTCACAAATTAAATCAGTAAAAACTGGTTGCCCAAACTCTCATATGTAAGACAAAATCTGATGTCATCTAAACTCTGTACATATATTTTTTTATTTGTATAAGTATCTATATATTTATTGTGTTCACCCCCTGTCTAGATTTTTTTTTCTTTTCCAGTAATCAGAGGTTGGCACTAGTCACCAAAAATTTAGAAATTTTAGCCCTTATCTTAACAGTAAGTTCCTGGATCGTCCTAAACAATTAACTAGTCACCAAAAGTTTAAATTTTAGCACTTACAAACAGAGTAAGTTCCTGGTTCTTCCTAGCCTCTTGACTAGTCACCAAAAATTTAAACTTTAGCCCTTACTGAAACAGCAAGTTCCTGGATCTTCCTAGACAATTGAGTAGTCACCAAAATTTTCAAATTTTAGCCCTTATTGACACAATAAGTTCCTGGGTCTTCCTAGGCACAACATGATCTCAAAGGAATTTGTACATATTTATACATTTTTTTCTTTGGGGGTGAAGTAGTAGCAACTATTTATAAGAGTTTAGACTGACATCATTTAACACATATAATTTATGAGAGAAAATGCAAACAGCTAATACAGACTCAGTGTATAGGACCAATAAACTAAGAGATGCTATAAATATAGAGACAGTATCATGCTGTGTAAATTTTCTGCACACATTTGAGATCAGATCATATATAACTCAGAAGGATTCATGATTACTTACTGAGAATCATGCTTCATACTTTTTTCTTCATCGGTGTTTATGTTTCAGACAATACCACAATCAGAGATTAACATCAGAGTTTAACCAACAGAGTATGCTAACAGAGTTTAACAACATGATTTGCATGACAGTTAACATATGCATAGAAACATGAGCAACATATCACAGAAGAGTAAACTTTGAGTCTAACCAGTATCTCTAGTCGAAACCAGAGATCATTCCTAGTTCATTTACCAGTCTTGTAAATGTAGCTTCACTCAATGGCTTGGTGAAGATATCTGCAAGCGGTTGATCTGTAGACACAAAATGAAGCTCAATATTTCCTTCCTCCACATGTTCCCTGATAAAGTGATACCTTATGCTGATGTGCTTGGTCATGGAGTGCTGTACTGGATTTCCTGTCATAGCAATAGCACTTTGATTATCACAGAAAATAGGTATTTTAGAGTACCTTAACCCATAATCAAGCAGTTGATTCTTCATCCACAGAATCTGTACACAACAGCTACCAGCAGCAATATACTCTGCTTCTGCAGTGGATGTGGAAATTGATTTCTGTTTCTTGATGTACCAAGAAACTAGTCTGTCACCTAATGTTAGGCCGATTACACAATATATAATCAATATATGTATGAGAAGAACAATTAAGAACACTGTTTATGATCAATAAACTAAATTATATATAAATAACTCTTCTCTTTGTGATGTTAAAGAATCACAGAGAGCTGCTAGGTTACAAGAATAATGTATTCAGTATTCGCATCCCTTTTAGGGTTAACCTATCTGTGTTTATATAATACACAGTTACATAATCAATCTCTAATTGATATCCTATAAATCAGCTATACAATTTATATCAATTTAGGATTGCTTCTGTCTTCTGTTCGGTTTCCTTAACTGTCTCAATATATCTTGCTTCTTTCTATCTTCAAGATATATTGCTTCTAGAATCTTCAAGTCAGCACCGACAGTTAATAAACTCTTTACCCCGTCAGACTTTAACAAACTCTGACTGGCTTCTGATAAACTCTGATTAACACCTGGTACTTAAACACTGATGAGCAAACGTCAGCAATTATATTTAACAATCTCCCCCAACTTGTTCATACTAAAATGTACAAGTTAAAAAGATAATTGATGATGTCAAAACTTATAACAAATGCAGTGTTTAAAATATAACAGAGTTTAACTTTAACTTAGAACAGAAAACTTTAAAAACTTACAGTCAGACTTTACTTGATTTCTTCAATATCAGGCACTGTCCTGAGATAATCGATGAGAAGTCTCCTTTCAGCCTTTTCAAGCTCTTCCACCATAATTTCCTTCAATTCTTTATACTCTGGATCACTTTCTCCAGTCTGGTAGATAGCAGCTCTCAGAGAATAAATGCTGTTCTTCCTCATTTCATTCCCTAGCCGAATATAGTATGATTTGTCTGACTCCAAATTGAATTCCAAGACTTTAATACCCAGTGCTGTCTTGAACTTAGCACTGTTTCTCTTCATCTCAACAATCTTTCCATAAGCATCTCTGTACTTAGGAATATAAGCACTAGAAACACCACCTCCAAGAAGCACTTTGGATTTCATCATCCTATCTTTTAGAACTATAGAAGCATCATGAGTACTTTTATTTTTGACTTTGAGAAGGTATAAAATATACTCAAGCTCTTCCCATAGCTTCAACTGAACATCAGCTTCTCCTACTCTGTAAACTCTTCCATCAGACATAAAATATAACAGAAACTCTTTCTTTAATCCTTTATGATAGACCATCTGAACAGATTCTAGTTTATCAAGGCTCTCTTGAGATACCCCAATACCAGCATCTGCCAGTGATGTTTGATCTAAAGGTCTGTTATTTATTCTCTTTTCCCTGTGTGAACCTAAACCAGACTTGTCATAAGATTCTTTTCCAAGTACTGTCCTGGTTTGAGAAAAATTCACAGGTTCTAGCGTCAGAGTTTCAGAAAGTACAAGTCTTAAGAAACCTTTGAGTTGTGGAGCTAGCTGAGTTTGTACAACTTGAGCCTTGTCAGAGGTTGTCACAATTTTAGTAGAAATATCAACATAAGAAACGTCAGAGGTTGATTTGTTTATCCTTGATTCAACTTGAGCAATGTCAGAGGTTGAATAAATCTTCTTTGGTAACTGTCCTTCTTCTACCAGTTTACCCTTTCCCTTATCAGTATTTGCAATCACAGGCCTCCTTGTATATTGTATACTCTGTTGAGTATTTTCTTTGATAGAAATTCCAACTTCCTTCTTTCTAGGAGCCTTTACTGATTTCTTCTTATAAGTACCAGCTTTAATCTTTTTCTGGTGTTCTTCAGTAAGAAGCTTCATCTCAGCATCTATATCTTCCATTGTAGCTTCATTTCCATGTTCTTCCATGAAAATCTTAGCAGCAATCTCTTCATCAGTAATTGGATTTGATGAAATCACTAGACTTTTAAGTCTTGAAGAAGATTGACTACCAGAGTTTAACCTCTCAGAGTTTGTCTGTCTAGCAGAGTTTGACCTAAGTCTCCCTTGCTCTTGACTAGTCGTCGACCTTCTCTCTGCTTCCTTGCTTCCACCATCATTTGCATCATCCCTCAATCTCAAAGTTGGAGTCCTTTTGCATTTGTCTTTAGGAACTCTCTCCCCCTTTTTGACATCATCAGGAACAAGTACGGATGTCAGCAACTCTAGAGATGCAACAATAGAAGTTAGTTGTGAAGACATAACAGTCTGATTGCTTTCAACAGTTGTAAGCCTCTTCTTGATCTCCTCCTGATCCTTTTGCATAGAAGAAAACTGAGCTCTATCCTTCCTCAATGCCAACTCCTTAATAGCAATATCATTACTCAATCCAAGAACAACCTTGTGAGTCTCATCAAAGCGGTTGTGCAGTGACTTGACTTGAACAATAGTAGCCTTAAAATGAGATAATAACTCAGGATTTGTAATCTCTGTAGCAGTCCTATGTACAAAGTCAGCAGCCCGTTGAGTAGAGAAAATGCAGTCTGCTCCTGACCAGTTAGCATAATGCATTTCCCTGAAATGTTCTTCAGTTGCATTTTGATTTGCTTTGATAGACTCTGCTGTAGGATCTCTTAGAAAAGGGATTGACTCATCAGAGTCTGAAAGCTCAGCATTATCATCAGTATCAGCATTGATCCCAGAGTTTGCATGATCAGCATTATCAGAAATAACTCTAGCTTCATTAGTAGTTTCCTCTAACTGCTCTGCAGCTTCTTCATTAGCATTGTCTGCAGTAACCTCAGCATTTAGCTGTGCAGCGTCAGGAATCTTAGAGTTTATAAAAACCTCTTCTGTTGGAACAGCAGACTCTGTCAAAATCTCTGCCATAGCTGCATCAACTTTCTCTCCAGCAGCTTCAGGAATTGTCTGAGCAGTTTCCACTACCTGATCAACCTCCTCGCCCTTTTCTGGAATTGAATTATTTACAGAAAGAATTTCTGTGTGAGTAGCAATGGACTCACCTATTATCTGGGTGGGTTGATCAGCTGCCACATCCTCAGTATCACAAAAGCTGATACTAGGATGTGCTTCAACATTAAAATCTTGTTGCTCAAAAATGTCAGCCTCTCTATCAGCATTTGCTAAGTTAGGCATAGAGGCTGCTTCAACATTTTCATTAGCCTCCTGAACAATAATCTCAGGAGCTTCAGTTTCCATAAAAACCCTGTCCTCAGCATCAGCATTTACAACAAGCTCCTCAGCAACAATAGCAGGAGCTTCATGCTGGACAGCTTCAGTCTCTAACTCTTCAAAAAGATAGTTAGCTACGAGCCTCCTTCTTCTGTGTTGTAGAATTTCAGAGTCATCTTCATCAGTAGACCTTGGTCTCTTTGCCCTGTGCTTTGTAGATGTACCAACAGAGTGTGGCACAGAAGATTTTGAAATTCCAACTTCAGTAGCTGGCTTAATAATCCTTGCAGGCTTAGAAGCCCTATGTTTAATTCTGCCACCAGCACGAATAGGATGAATTGGAGAGGCATCAGTATTTACTGGTTCTGGCTGTTGTTCTGCTTGGATAGAAGCATCCAAAAACTGTTGTACTAATGCAGGTAACAACAAATCACCCACATTTCCTTTCTTCACATCCTTATTTATAAGATCAGAGAATATACGTTTGTGCAATTTAAAACAAGGAATCACATCTTCATCAGAAATTTCCACCCCAGCAACACAAGCAGTAAATAAAAGTTGACAAAATCTAGAAAAGTAAACAACTCCCCTATTTTCTGTCATCTTATCACCCAAATTGCTAAGAACTAGTCTACCATAATCAAAAGAAGTACCATAGATCATAGAATACCCAATTTGAAGACTTTCAGTAGGAATGGCATCCCAGTTTGTGCACTTCTTTCCGAACGTTCTAGTGATGCAGTCGAAGAAAAAGCTCCACTCTTTCCTCAAGAACGGTCGCTTCAGTTGACCAATCTTTGCCAACGATCCGCCATAGCCAATTTCCCTCATCATCCGTATCAATTCAGCCTCACCAACATCAATAGTGTAAGCATTTAGGTCAGGAAATCCCATAGTTGTTCGAACTGTTCCAGGAGTAATAACATACTCGGCTTCTTCAAACTAAAAAACAATCGATGGAGTACCAGAATCTTCACCATTATCATAAAGACCAGTTTCCCATAAGTTTTTGATTTGAACTGCAGACAGCTTCCCTGGTTCAACAAGAGCACGCCCAATAGGAGATTGAGCGAGAAAACTTTGCAACAAATGAAACGCCTCCGGTGCGTTCTCATGACTCAAGGGAGCAGAATAGTTGTTAGGAACAAAGTCTAATCCAGACAAAACAAAAGCTGTAGTCGCCATTAGTAGATTTGAAAGAAATCAAAGAAACTGATGCAAAAGCTTCAAAAGAGTTTGTAAGTAGGAAAGTGTTTGTGAATATGTGTGTGTGTAAATTGAAGTAAGATGTGAAAAGTTTAGACGTATGTGTGTGTATTGTATAAATATGAAATTCAAAATTAAAAACGAACAGTTTTTAATCATTAATACACAACTGTCTTACTCCGTTAACTGTGTGAGTGGGACACATGGCACACATGCAATGACTGACAGCCAATAATTGACAGTTTTCAATGCGCATGCGCAGTAAAAATAGCAATTATTACCGCCTGTTACACTTTTCTAGGCAATTAACCTCTCTCCTCTGTTTAAAACACCCTTGAACAACTGTCCAATCATACTCTTTTTAACTTTTGAAAACAAATGTCTTTTCTCCACATCATAATATGTCTGAAACAAACAAAAGTTATTTTAATCATCAGAGATTAAAATTAAATTACCTCAGCGTAGAGTACACAAATCATCAGTGTTTACCAATCCTCCTCCTTTATAAATAAACTCTTTTCACAAACTGTACAGGTGTGAGCATTTGTGTGTGAATTAGCAGAGTTTACTGAATATGAATATTTAGACCATCTCAAAGTGCATAAAATCCACACACTAAAGTAAAAACTGGTTGCCTAAACTCTCATGTATAAAATAAAATCTGATTTTATATCTAAACTCTGTAGACTGATATCCTTTCATTTGGATATATCTTTTATGTTCACCCCCTTTAAATTTTTTTTTTTTTAATTATTTTTCCAGTAATCAGTGGTTAGCACTAGTCACCAAAAATCAAAGATTTTAGCCCTTATTTCATACAATAAGTTCCTGGATCTTCCTAGGCACAACATGATCTCAAAGGAATTTGTGCTCTTTTTGGCATCTTTTGATTTGAGGGTGAATTATTTGCAATTAATAATCAGAGTTTAGACTTTTCATCAGTTAAGACAATTAATTTATGAGAGAAAATGCAAACAGCTAATACAGACTCAGTGTATAGGATCAATAAAATAAGAGATGCTATAAATACAAAGACAGTATCATGCTGTGTAAAATTTCTGCACATTTTGTAATCAGAATCTATAATACTTAGAAGAATTCATGATTACTTACTGAAAATCATGCTTCATACAGCTTTCTTCATCGGTCATTATGTTTCAGACAATATCACAATCAGAGTATAACATCAGAGTTTAATCGACAGAGTATGACTGACAGAGTATAACTAACAGAGTTTACTATCAGAGTTTAACATGCTGGTTCAAATAATAGTTAACACATGCAAAGAATCATGAGCATAAAATCAAACATGTATAGATTTTGAGTCTAACCAGTATCTCTAGTCAAAACCAGAGACCATTCCAAGTTCATTTACCAGTCTTGTAAAGGTAGCTTCACTCAAAGGTTTGGTGAAGATATCTGCAAGCTGTTGATCTATAGACACAAAATGAAGCTCAATATCTCCTTCTTCCACATGTTCCCTGATAAAATGATATCTTATGCTGATGTGCTTGGTCATGGAGTGCTGTACTGGATTACCTGTCATAACAATAGCACTTTGATTATCACAGTAAATAGGTATTTTAGAGTACCTTAATCCATAGTCCAGCAATTGATTCTTCATCCATAAAATCTGTGCACAACAGCTACCAGCAGCTATATACTCTGCTTCTGCTGTGGATGTGGAAATTGATTTCTGTTTCTTGCTGTACCAAGAAACTAATCTGTCACCTAAAAATTGACAGCTTCCACTTGTGCTTTTTCTGTCTATCTTACAGCCTGCAAAATCTGCATTAGAGTAACCAATTAATTTAAACTCTGATTCTCTAGGGTACCACAAACCAAGAGTTATGGTTCCTTTGAGATATTTGAAAATTCTCTTCACAACTGTTGATGTGGCTCTCTGGGGTCTGCTTGAAATCTTGCACAAAGACATGTTGCATACATAATGTCAGGTCTACTTGCAGTGAGATAAAGTAGAGACCCTATCATCCCTCTATAGTTTGTCATATCTACTGAGGCTCCTGTGTCTTTGTCTAGCTTTGTTGCAGTAGCCATGGGAGTTGTAGCAGATGAGCTATCAAGCATACCAAATTTCTTGAGAAGATTTCTGGTATATTTTGCCTGATTGATGAAAATCCCATCATCTGTTTGCTTGACCTGTAAGCCTAGAAAATAACTAAGCTCGCCCATCATACTCATTTGATACCTTGACTGCATAAGCTTGGCAAATTTCTTACAGAGTTTGTCATTAGTAAACCCAAAAATTATGTCATCCACATAGATTTGAACTAACAGCAAATCATCACCATGATTAAGATAGAACAGGGTTTTGTCAATTGTGCCTCTAGTGAACCCACTTTCTAATAGAAATTGAGCCAGAGTTTCATACCATGCTCTAGGTGCCTGCTTTAGTCCATACAATGCCTTATCAAGCCTGTAGACATAATCTGGATGTTTGGGATCTACAAACCCTGGTGGTTGTTCAACAAACACTTCTTCTTCAAGTTTCCCATTGAGAAAAGCACTTTTCACATCCATCTGAAAGACTTTAAACTTTTTGTGTGCAGCATAGGCCAGAAAAATCCTTATTGCCTCCAATCTTACAACTGGAGCAAAGGTTTCATCATAGTCAATTCCTTCCTGTTGAGAATAGCCTTTTGCCACAAGTCTAGCCTTATTCCTAGTAATCACTCCATCACTGTCTGTTTTGTTTCTGAAAACCCACTTTGTACCAACAATAGATCTGTTCTTTGGTCTTGGTACAAGTGTCCAGACTTCATTCCTCTCAAATTCATTTAACTCCTCTTGCATTGCTGTTATCCAGTTAGCATCTTGAAGAGCTTCTTCCACTTTCTTGGGTTCTGTTTGAGATAAGAATGCATGAAACAGACATTCATTATTTGTAGCACTTCTAGTTCTTACACTAGCTTCTGGATCTCCAATTATCAAGTCAGGTGTATGGGATTGTGTCCACCTTCTTGCTGTTGGTAATTGGCTTCTACTAGCATTATTAGATCCTCCCCCTTGATCCATGCTTTCCTGATTTTCTTGGCCATTTGCATTCTCTGAGACTCCCCCTGAATTGGACTGTTCAGTGTTTGAACTTTCAGAGTTTGACTCAGAGTTTCTGTTTGATTCTTCATTTGACTCTCTTTCAGTATTTGAGTCTTCATTTTGAGAAGTTTCTGAAGTTTCTTCACGCTCCCCCTCAACTGGTTCACGATTTTGTTCTGTCAGAGAAAATTCTTCAGTATTTACCAGTAGAGGATCAGAGTATGCTTCGACAGAGTTTGCTGGATTTGCTTTGTCAGAGTTTACATCATCAGAGTTTAGATCTTCATTTTCAAAACGAAGTTGATCATGATATTCTTCATCTTCTATTCCAGTTATTTTCTTGTCATCAAATGACACATGTATAGATTCCATGATCACTTTAGTTCTTAGATTATAGACTCTGAATGCCTTTGTTGATAATGGGTATCCGACAAAAATTCCTTCATCAGCTTTTAAGTCAAACTTGGTCAATTGTTCAGGATGAGTTTTCAACACAAAACACTTGCATCCAAATATATGAAAATACTTCAAATTTGGCTTCTTATTCTTCACCATCTCATATGGTGTTTTCCCATGCTTGTTGATCAGTGTTGCATTTTGAGTAAAACAAGCAGTTTGAACAGCTTCTGCCCAGAAATAAGTTGGCAATTTTGCTTCATCAAGCATTGTTCTGGCAGCTTCGATTAGAGTTCTGTTCTTTCTTTCAACTACACCATTTTGCTGTGGAGTTCCAGGTGCAGAAAATTCTTGCTTCATTCCTCTTTCCTTGCAGAAAGCTTCCATTTCTGAATTTCTGAATTCAGTACCATTATCACTTCTTAGAATTTTCACTTTGTACTGTGATCCTTTGTCCAGTAATTTTACATGATCCATTAGTATTGAGGCAGTTTCATCCTTCTTTGCTAAGAAGTACACCCAAGTGTACCTAGTATGCTCATCAACAATGACTAGAGCATATTTCTTTCTGCCCAATGACATTATATTTACTGGACCAAAAAGATCAACATGTAGAAGGTGATAAGGTTCCACAACTGAAGATTCAGATTTACTTTTGAAAGATGACTTCCTTTGCTTGGCCTTTTGACAAGAATCACACAGGCCATCTAAGCTGAGTATTGACTTAGGAAGCCCCCTTACAAGATCTTTTCGAATCAGCTCATTTATGTTGTTCAAGTTTAGATGAGAGAGCTTCTTATGCCATTTCCAACTCTCTTCATTTGACATTCTTGCAGATAGACACATAGTTTTTCCTTCAGAGTTTGTTACCAAACTTGCTTCATAGATATTATTGTGCCTGTGTCCAACTAGAACAACTTTCCCTGTAGATTTGCTGATTACTTTACAATGTTCATTATGAAAATCTACATGGTATCCTCTGTCACAGATTTGACTCACAGAAAGCAGATTATGCTTGAGTCCTGAGACTAGAGCTACATTTTTTATGATGACACTTCCAAGATTGATATTGCCATATCCCAAAGTACATCCTATGTTGCCATCTCCATAGGAAACTTTTGGACCAGCCTTCTCCTCATAGTCTGATAGCAGGGCTTTATTTCCAGTCATATGTCCTGAGCATCCACTGTCCAAGATAAGTGTGCTCTTTATTATGCCCTGCAATCACAAACAATCAATAAGTGTTAGATTTAAGGATCCAGACTTGCTTGGATCCTTTGGCTTTCTTAACATTGTTAGCTTTTGCAGCGGAATCACTATCAACAGAGTTTAAACTAACATTGTCAGACTTTACACTTGCAGAGTTTGCTCTAACCCATTTCAAGTTGGGTTTTAGCTCATAGTAGTTGTGATAAATAGCATGATAACTTTTGCAAGTATAAATGGAATGCCAAGTGCTCCCACAGTGTCTGCATAAAGTCTGTGGTCTAACCCTAACATAATCATTCTTTACTCCAGATGTGGAAGGTAAAGAGTTAATATTTTTGTTCTTATTGCAAAACCTGGCAAGATGGTTAGTACTACCACAACTATGACATGTTTTTCTAGGAACAGCAGAATTAGGCAGATAATCATTTCTTTTATTAATGCCTACTTTTCCATTTCTATTCTTCTTAAACATTTTCTGTTTGTTGACAGACTTTACTTCTTTAAGCTTATGTTGTTGCCCAGTAATAATCTATTGTAGAAGGGGGGTTGAATACAATAGAGTAAGATAATCGACTTCTTAATGTATATATCACAAATATGAAAAGAAAGATAACAGCTTTATTAAATCTGATATAAAACTGTTACAAACTCTCTCAAGAAATTCTGATGTTCTTGAGAGCTGCTAGTTTACAAAAACTCTCTCAAGAAATTCTGTTCTTAAGAGCTTCTATTCGATTATGTTCTCTCTCGAATGAATACATAAATCGAAACCAAAACTGTGTTTATATAGTGCACACAGCTTCTCTATCAATAACAAGATAAGTCCTAATCATAACAAAGATAGAAACATATCTTTAATCGATAGCTGCATTCTACAAACCAGGAACAAACTTCCATGTTTATCTAGACTCCAAATATAACTCGAAGTAGGAATCCTGATCAGCTTCAAGTCCTGATGATCAAACCTGATCATAGTCTGAGTAGGAATCCTGATGATCAATAAGATACTGACGCTTGATCAAATACTGATGACCATGCAATACTGATGACGTCAGCAATCCTGATCAGTTGAGTCTAGCTTCTGACGATCATTGAATTCTGATCTAACAATCTCCCCCAATCTCATACTTTGTAAAATAAAGTATAGATTCCAAATATTCAATGATGTCAAAAACATGTATCAAAATGTACGAGTATCTTCAGAAATAACTTATCTGTTTAAGCTTTTTGATAGAACATATTCATCTTCAAGAAGTTGGATAATAAACTTTCTTCTTTTTCTTCAAGAATTTGAATCAGTCTTTCCTTAAGATTTCTGAGTTCTTCATCTTCCTCATTAATTTGGTAGATAGCTGCTCTGAGATTCTGTATGGAGTTTCTCTGTAGACTGTGCTCTTCAAGCAAAAGATAAGCAATTTCCTTCCCATCAGGATTGAGAGAAAGATGAGTCATGCCAAAATTTACTTCTTTAACAGCAGTACCCCTTTGCATTTCCACATCCTGACCTCTTTGATTTAAGTACATGGGAGTATAATTACCATCGAAATTACTGTTTCCATCCAGTCTTCTTCTTATAGTTGACAAAATCATGTCACTCCATTCTTTGTACACTTGGTTCTTCCATCTTAACAGATAGTGAACATATTTCAGTTCCTGTGTAGTTTTCATCAGCAGATCTTCAATAGATAGAATCTTCACACTACCATCTTTCATGAAGTACAGAAGCTTTTCTTTCTTTTCAAAACCATCATGACAATCTATAACTATATCAACAGCTAATAAATTGTTCAGGTTTTCAGAAGTTAAAGTACCTCCAATTTCTGTCAAGGAGTAAGGATCAACATATGACATATTCAGATATTCACCATCTCTGTGTCCAATACCTCCTCTTGAATTACTTGACAATTGCTTCAGATTTGAAAACATCTTTAACCAGAGTGCTTTTGATCTAACCATCTCAGATAAATCAACAACACTTGAAGCGCTTGTAATAATTCCACCAGACTGAAAATTGATAGGTGTATCACAACTTAATGTGCTAATATGTTTCCACTTCTTATACTTTTCCTTTTCAAAGGCATAGCTTCTTTCCAGTAAAGATTCTTGTCTGCTTGAATTTCTCCATTGTCTTTCATTTGAAACTTTAAGCCTTTGTAAATAGAGATTGAAATCTTTATTTGTTCTTCTTGTAATATCTCTTCTTCTGGCTTCTTCTTCTTCATCTACTTCTTTGTTGTGACAATCAACAACAGTAGATAAGATTATCAAATCAACCTCTTGCAGAATTTCAGATTCGTCAGGATCTTGAATATTGTCAGGATTAGAATCTTCAATTTGATTTGTATTGCTGAGAGTTGATTTACTTGTTTTTCTTCTCAATTCAGGTTCTTCTTCAACAAATTCCTTGTCTTCTTTCTCCATGATATCCTTGATAACAGGATCTGTTAGATTTTGTGAAGCTTCAGGAATTTCTTCAATTCTTAACCCTCTAGACCTTGTCTGTCTAGGTACTGTTTGAGTTGAAGAACCTCTTTTACTTCTTCTAGCACCTCTCCTACCTCTGCTTCCTCTACCTCTAGCAGGAGCAGTATAGCTTTCCATTGTCTCTCTTTGTAGTCTCAAGAATTCTTCATGTGAGAGATCTGGATATTCTTCACTTGATGTAGAGAGTGCTTTTCTTGCATATAATTGTTGAACTCTTTTATCAGTGTGATATAGAGTAACAATTCTGCCGTCTTTTGTAGAAAACTTCTGGAATAAATTTGATGCATCTTCAGGATTATCAATAATTACATCTTCAACACCTTCAGGAATTGTAGCAAGAATGTGTCCATGACCAGGTGTCAGGATTTGATCTTCCGTCAGGATCTGAGATTGCACCAATGTTCTTACTGTCTTAACTCCAGAATCAGAAACATGAGTTGACTGCGTTGTTTGACTTTGAGAAGTTTGGATTGTCTTCATAACAACAGCATCAGAGGTTTCTCCTTGTATCACTTTGTCACCACCATCATCTCCAGTATCATCATCATTATTTCTTAATACTAGATCAGGTGTACATTTTGTCTGAATAACCTTCTCCCCCTTTTTGACATCAGGATTTGACAATAATTGCAAAATTAAGGAAAGAGAGGTTTGAATTTCAGTTACCTTAGTATCCAGATAATCAATTCTTTGATTGATTGAGGTTTGTTCTGAAACAACAGATTTCACTTGGGATTCCACTACCCTTAGTTGTAAAGTAGTAGGCACCTTTGTAAAATTATTAAAGATATCAGTCCTCACTTTTTCAGTTGAGCCCTTGATAGAATCAATCTCACTTTTCAGGCTTTTGGATAACAGAGTAGTAGCCTTCAGATGATTCTTCAAGTCTTGATTCTCTATAGATTTCACTTTCAGTTTATCCTGTGGTTCTGAGATAGGATGATCCATTGGTCTTGAACGAAGTGGCTGGATCAAAATAGGTCCATTATCAGGAGCACCACTAGCGTCAGGATGAACATCGTCAGGATTTGATATGCGTGCATCAGTATTTGCTACCAATGGTTCTTGTGGAGCTTGAGGTTCAGAAGCTTCTTCAACACTTTGAGTTAAAGGTTCTTGTGTGCTTCCCTCATTGACAATGTTCTCGACCAATCTTTCAACAGAAGCTGTAGCTTTGCCTGCATCTTCACTTTGAGAAGATGGTTCTTGTGTAGCTGGAATGTTGATGTCTTCATTCTCCCTTTGAGAAAATGGTTCTTGTGTGACCATTCCACTAGCTAAGCCTTCACCCAAACTTTGATTGAGTGGTTCTTGTGTGGCAGGATCAACAGTAGCTGCTGAATTACTCTAAAATTCAGGTTCTTTGTGGGCTTGATCCTTTCAGCTTCGTCTGTCTCTGATAGACTAACTCTTCTGCATTCCTCTTTTTCTTTGATGTAGGTGTAAGACCAACCAAGGAAGCAGTTGTAGAAACCTTCTCCCAAGAAATTTCTCTAATCTGAGATGGAGAGGCTGGAGAGTCTGATAGAGAGACAACTTTTGTTGTTGCATCAGGAATACTAACATCAGGATTTGCTAGAGCATCAGGAGTAGATGACTCATCAGGATTTGATGTCTGAATATCAGTATCCTTCATTTGCACTGTCAAAGGAATATGATACCTGCTCTTTGATAATTTCCTTGTCTTTTGTGGTTTTGATAAAGGTACCACAGCTTTAGTAGCAGTATCAGCAACTTCCTTGTTCACATTCATCACAGAGGATATAGGTAAGTCATCCTCTGAATCACTTTCATCAATCAACCTTAACTTCCTTTTCACAGGAACATTCTTAACAACCTTATCAGCTTTCTTCACCAGGACCCTTTGTACACCCCCTTGTATCTTCTTTTTAGTGAGTGGTGTAGAGGAAAAATCCTTTGAACCTGATTGCCTTCCAGACACATCAGTTCTAGCTGATTTCTTTGATTTTACAACTAAAGTCTTTTGAGAGACAGTAGAGGTGGTTGTTAACTGTTTAGACTGTTTAGGTTGCATGCTTGTGTCAGGAACAAGGTGGGTTGGGCCTTGCCCCATAGCATTAGAAAGTAGTCCATAACGAGTAGGCATTTTCTGATGTAAGAAAAACCTAACCTCATCAGGAATAAAAGCATTTCCTATGAAACCATTTGCCTTATCACTGTTGACTAAGGACTTAATATTATTCTCAGTAATTCTACAGATTGGTAGAACTACATCATCCTCAAAAACAACATTAGGACATAAGTGATTAAATATCAACTGTAAAAATCTAAGAAAACAGACAGAACCCAATTTATCTGATTTCCTATCACTTAATGCTTTTAAGATAAAAGACCCATAATCAAACACTGTAGAATGGATAAGAGAGTACCCAATTTTAAGAGATCCTGATGGAAGAGCATCAAAATTTGATGTCTTGTTCAGGAAACAGCGGCTGATTGTATCAAAGAAGAAATTCCATTCCTTCTTAAGCTTTGTCCTGAAGAGATTTCCATATCTCTTTACTTCACCATTGTAGCCCAACTTTGTAACAAACTCAAAAAAAAAGTAGAGTCCGAACGGGTAAATGCAGGGCTGCCTCCACAATTGTAGGAGTCACATAGTGAGTAGTTCCATTATATTCAAAACTCATCAAGATTGTATCAGAATGCCCTTTATCAAAAGTAACTGAGTTCCACACCTGCATTACAGACTTAAAAGAAACACTTGCAGGTTCTGTTAAAGCAAACTTCAATGGGCTTGAAGCTAGAAAATCTTGAATGATATGAAACTCATTGGGTAAATCTTGATGATTTAGAATAGCCACAAAATTGTTAGTGGCAAATGTAACACCACTAATCACTGTCTGTTTGTTCATGAATGATGAAGATGTCATTGTAATGCTTTTGAAAACTCGAGAATTAAGATTTGAAGCAATTAGGGTATGAAAGCACAGAGAGAGATAGAAAACGAAAAACTGATGATAAGAGAGTAATTAACGATGTAGACCAATGAAAAGTATTTTGTTAAAACAAAATATTACTCTCAAAGACAGGTGGCAAAATATGATTTGTGCACAAAGAATTAGTGGACAGATTACGTGTGTCATTTAAATAAATCTGCACCGCCTTTTATGTGTATGTATTGATATATCTATAATAGTGCAACACACGCGCGCATACAGTTGTCCTACTAAAACAAAACCGTCCATCAGCAGATCCTGACAAAAAATTAGGCATAAATTAAGTAATGAAATACTGACCTGTACATCAGGATTGACCAGTTGACTTCCTGTCAGGATTGAGTCCTATCAGGATTTGATCAAAGATACATACCTTTCTGAATAACCATCAGGATTTGACAGTTATCAGGATTTCCTCTCTGTAGCTTTTCCTCAGAAATTCTCAAAATTCATCATTCCAAGTTCATTCACCAACTTATTGAAAGTAGCTTCAGGCAGTGGCTTGGTGAATATATCAGCTAGTTGTTGATCAGTAGGAACAAAGTGAAGTTCAATTGTTCCTTCCAGAACCTGTTCTCTTATAAAGTGATATCTGATACTTATGTGTTTAGTAAGAGAATGCTGAGCTGGATTTCCTGTCATTGCAATAGCACTTTGGTTATCACAATAAATAGGGATTTTTGAGTATGACAGGCCATAATCTAACAACTGATTTCTCATCCACATTATCTGAGCACAACAACTTCCTGCAGCAATGTACTCAGCTTCTGCAGTTGAAGTGGAAATAGATTTCTGCTTTTTACTGAACCATGAAACTAGTCTTCCACCCAAAAACTGACAACTTCCTGAAGTACTTTTCCTGTCTATTTTGCATCCTGCAAAATCAGCATCTGAATAACCACACAACCCAAAATCTGATTCCCTTGCATACCAAAGGCCAAGTGAAGGAGTGCCTTTGAGATATCTGAAAATTCTTTTGACTGCAATCAGATGTGGTTCTCTAGGTTTTGCTTGAAATCTTGCACATAGACAGGTTGCAAACATGATATCTGGTCTACTGGCAGTGAGATACAATAAAGAGCCAATCATTCCTCTGTAGTGAGTTACATCTACCTCTTCACCTTGATCAGGATCAAGTTTGGTAGCTGTAGCTATGGGAGTTGAAGCAGGAGTACTGTCTTGCATGTTAAACCTTGTCAGTAAATTCCTTGTGTATTTAGACTGATTAATAAAAATCCCTTCATCAGTCTGTTTAACTTGAAGACCCAGAAAGTAACTCATTTCTCCCATCATGCTCATTTGATATCTTGACTGCATAAGCTTGGAAAACTTTTCACACAACTTATTGTTTGTTGACCCAAAAATGATATCATCAACATAAATCTGAACTAACAGCAACTCCTTACCATGATTCAAATAAAATAGAGTTTTATCAATTGCACCTCTTTTGAATCCACTTTCCAGTAAGAATTGAGCTAAGGTTTCATACCATGCTCTTGGAGCTTGCTTTAGTCCATAAAGTGCCTTATCCAGTCTGTAGACATGATCTGGATATGTAGGATCAATGAAACCAGGAGGTTGTTCAACATAAACTTCTTCCTCCAGTTCACCATTTAAGAAAGCACTTTTAACATCCATCTGGAAAACCTTGAATTTCTTATGTGCTGCATAAGCAAGAAATATCCTGATGGCTTCTAGTCTTACAACAGGAGCAAAAGTTTCATCATAGTCAATTCCCTCTTGTTGGGAATACCCCTTTGCAACTAGTCTAGCTTTATTTCTGATAATGACTCCATCAGAATCAGTCTTGTTCTTGAAAATCCACTTTGTACCAACAATTGATCTATTCTTTGGTCTTGGTACCAGTTTCCAGACTTCATTCCTTTCAAATTCATTCAGTTCTTCTTGCATTGCAGTAACCCAATCAGCATCTTTAAGTGCATCTTCAACTTTCTTAGGCTCCTCCTTGGATAGAAAGTTATTATATAAACATTCATTCTGAGTTGCACTTCTTGTTTGAACACCTGCATAAGGATCTCCAATTATCAAATCAGGAGAATGATCTTTTGTCCATTTCCTTGCTGGTGTCAAATTGTTTCTTGAAGTAGATGCTCCCCCTGGATTGGTGTTATCTTGATTGAAAGAATTTGATTGATTTGAAGCTCTCCCTGAATTATTGCTATGCCCTCCTGATGTGTTATCAGGATCTTCACTTGAATCAGTATCTGAAGAATTCTGTCCTGATGATTGAGTTGACTCTGAACTTGTAGTTGAATGCCGTTGCTCCCCCTCAACATTAGCACTACTAGTTGTATCACTGTTGTTTGCATCATCAGTATTAGCACCATCAGTACCTAGTGAGTCATCAGGATTTGGTGACCCATCAGTATCTGATGAATTGACAGGATCTGATTCAATTTCTTCAGGTTCCTTGGAAGCTTCATTTTCAAATAACAATCTATCATGCGAGTCTTCAATGATTCCAGTTATCTTCTTATCATCAAAAGATACATGAATTGACTCCATGACAGTTCTTGTTCTCAAATTAAAAACTCTGAAGGCTCTTGATGTAGGATAACCTATGAATATTCCTTCATCAACCTTTGTTTCAAATTTCCCTAGCTGTTCAGGATGAGTTCTGAGAACAAAACATTTACAGCCAAACACATGGAAATGCTTCAGACTTGGTTTCTTCTCCTTGAGTGACTGATAAGGAGTGACACCATGCATGTGACGCCCTCCAAACCCGGGGTACAGATTTGAGGAGTCATCCGACCAACGGAATACTATTTAACACATGCATAATATATATAAAGACACAATTACCCCTTGACCAAGACCGCATCCAGATTATGGCAATGAACACAAGCTACTACAATCTTTTATTATTACAAACCAGTTTTATCAGAGTTATTACATCACAACTAAAGTTCAAATCTAGACATTAAATCTAGAAAAGCAAAACAACAACTACCCTGCCAATAACAGTGACTCGAGGGGCTCTCCTGACTGCTGGTGAACTATCGGTCACGCTATGCCAACTCATACTCTCGCTTCACTGGAATAGGGTTAGAAAACAACAAGCAAGAGTGAGCCAAAATTGCTCAGCAAACATCAACGAATCATTTCTATCACAGTTGTAAGGATATGAATTTAAGATATCAGAATCAACAATATTTAGCTAACACATGCTTTGTATCAATAATGATTGAAGTAAAGAATTAGAATTTGGCTTATACATTTTATTCAAATCAAAGGTTGTGCTGTTGGCCAGCCACACATCAACCCCGGACTAGCTCATGTCATAGTCCTCTACTGGATCCCAGGCCAATCTGGGCCTTAAGTTATTCCGACCAATTACTGGTCCATTTTTAAAAACACATGCCAATTCTATAATAGGGTATAAACAATAACATGCTCAATAAGATAAACTGAATGTATAGTAATTGCAAAAGAGCTTCAACTGTTCAGTATCAACGAAGATCGAGAAAGGATCATGGAGTAGTTTCAATGGTACAGTGTACTCATTCAATAAGGTAATCAATATTGGTGATCGTTAATCAATAACCGTAATTGGTAGTCAAGATGGAAGTCAAATAATCAAAGGTTGTCAATGATAATCAAAGGATGATAAATAGCAACAATAGGTGGTAAACAATAATCAAGTAAATTGGAAATAAGGGTTTCCGATGCAGATCAAATCAAAGAATCAAGAATTTCTAAGGAAATGGAATCAGTTGTCCAAATGCGGTTAAAAGATGGATAATTTGAATTGTTCTGGGGATAACGGTATTCAAGTAATCAAGACAATAATAATTTTTATCACAAGTAAAGGCACAGATACTTGCCTGGTCTAAGTTGCTGTCGGATCGACTCTGCTCACTCTACTTTCCCCTTTCCCTTGCTCCGGGAACTCGATTCTATAATTAAACAACTCATTACAATAAGTCTAACTATTCTCGTTCTACTCTCGACACTTATTCAATCAATAATCACATTTAAACAAGTAACCGGGTACGTATCGGACGTCCGGTATAATTTACGATATTTAAAACTCAGATATTTGCCCTAATACGGGCATATACAGACTATAAAACACAACACACAATTAATATGAACCAAATTGCACTTATAAATATTTTTAAAACATCGTCTGAAACTCATTTGAATTTTTAATAAGTCATTACTAATTTTTAAATCAAAAATCGGATTTTTAAATCCAATATAAACATTTAAATGAAAATAAATCAATTAATAAAATTAATTGACACTCTTTAAATGCTCAAACTATTTTTAAATAAATAAATAGGCTTGAAAATAATTAAACTGAATTTTTAATTAATTAAATCTAATTAATAATTAATTTTTAAGAATTAATTGATTAAAAGAATTAACCAATTAATTAATAAATTAATTATTAATTAAAAATAATTAAAATAATTAAGTTTAATCAATTTTCGGATTTAAAATAATAAATATAATTTATCAGAATTTTTCTGATATTAAAATATATTTTTAAAATAAAAATATGAATTTTTAAAGTTTTTAAACTATTTTCGAATTAAATTTAAAAATAAAATTCAAAAACAGTTTTCTGAAAATGAATTAGGGTTTTGAAGATTGAAACCGGGTCGAAAAATCGGGTAAACGGGTCGGGAAGAACGAATCCGGGTCACCAAGAACAACCCGCCGGAATCTGGGTTTTCCAGAATCCGGCCGGCGTCCGGTGGCCGGACTTCGCCGTTTCCGATCAAAACAAAACCAAACCATAGGGCTTTTGTTCGCTTTTGCAAGACAAACACAACCCACATACACACACATCTGTCCCATGCCGGAATCGTGCCCAGAATTCATTCAAAGAACTCGCCGGCGACGACCTCGGCCGGAAACCCGATCTACTTAAATCCTACATGAAACTCAAAGATTAATATACCAAAATAAAGCTTATAACTCATACAATCAAAGCCCTTTATCAAAAACAATGTCAGATCAATATCAAGAACGTACGAATCGAAAGAAGAAATCGGGTCAAAACCCGAAAATCAAACCCGACTAAATTGAACTTAAACATGAAATTAAAGCATGGATTCTTGCTAATTAGAACCCTAGGAACATGTTAGAAGCAACCAATTGAACGGAGAATCAACAGAATGAAAATCCCCAAATTAATTAAGAACCCTAATTTTAATTCGAAACTTGTAAAATCAATATAAAATCGAATACTTACCAGATGATGATGAGGTTGGAAGATTCTGAAACTAGATTTTTGGGGCTTTGATTTGAGTATAAGAACTTCAAATTTGGACTTCAATAACCCTTAGAACGAATTGATTGAAGATCAAGAACACAAAATAATTTTTGGGAATTTCGAATATTTTTGAGTAATTTCTGAAGAATTGCTAGGGTTATGAAGTCTGATTGGTCTTTTTATATTTCTGGAAAAATAATACCCCAAATAACATTTTTGGATCGATATTGATTCGTTAGATCGTTTAAAAACCCTAATTAGGTCAAAAACACGTTTTACTAAAAATAAGGGGTTAAAAAGGTTGATGATTATCCAAATTGATATATATCATTATATAACTAATGCTCAAGAATACTAGGGCTATAACAACTTCAATATTGATATAGAACGATAAATCCGTCCCCTTAAGCAATTAGGGTTCGGAATGATTTTTCCTTTTTCGGATCAAAAATTGAAATTAATTTGCAGAATCAAATAGGTAGGGTTAAATAGAATCCCATAACCCTTTCGATAACGATTCGAATACGAAAGACGAAGAATTAAAAATGAATGTACGAAATTTCAACGGGGCTCTTGAATTATCAAAACGGCTCAAATTTGAAGAAAATTCCAAATGACGAAATTTTTGAAAGGGGCTTCCGACTCACCATTTAGCACATAATCACACACTAAATATCATATAATAATATTCCAATATTCCAACATAAATATTTTAGATTAAATATATCATTTAATCAAATAATAAAATTCACGGATATTACATCCTTCCCCCCTTAATAGGATTCTGTCCTCAGAATCAGATCAAGGAAACAACTGGGGATACTTCTCTAACATCTCACTCTCTAACTCCCAGGTAAACTCTTCTACTTTAGGATTCCTCCACAAAACTCTCACTAACTCTACTGTCTTATTCCTTAGTACTTTCTCCTTACGATCCACTATCTGAATTGGTCGTTCTACATATGATAAATCTGCCTGGACCTCTATTGGTTCATACTCTATTACATGATTCGAATCTGGTCGATACTTCTTAAGCATAGATACATGAAATACATTATGAACGTGCTGCATATGCGGTGGCAATGCCAACTCGTAAGCTACCTCGCCTACCTTCTTCAAAATCTCAAACGGCCCAACATATCTCGGACTCAACTTCCCTTTCTTTCCAAATCTAACTAATCCTTTCCATGGGGAAACTTTTAGTAACACTTGCTCTCCTTCCTCGAATCCCACATCCTTTCTGGCTAGATCCGCATACCTTTTCTGTCGGTCTTGAGCTGTTATCAATCTTCTCTGAATCAATTGAATCACTTCTTTTGTTCGTTGTACTAGTTCTGGTCCTATCATTTTCCGTTCACCAACTTCTTCCCAATATACTGGAGATCGACACTTTCGTCCATACAAAGCTTCGTAAGGTGGCATTCCGATGCTCGCGTGAAAACTATTATTATATGAAAATTCCACCAAGGGTAGATGATCGTCCCAACTGCCTTCAAAATCAAGTGCACATGTCCTAAGCATATCTTCAATAGTCTGAATTGTCCTTTCGCTTTGACCGTCCGTCTGCGGATGATAAGCCGTACTCATTCTCAACTCGGTGCCCAAACACTCTTGAAAACTCCTCCAAAATCTTGAATTGAATCGAGGGTCTCTATCAGACACTATCGATACTGGAACTCCATGTCGTACTACGATTTCTTTTATGTAAATATGAACTAACTTATCCAGCGAGAATCTCTCGTTAATCGGAAGAAAATGCGCAGATTTCGTCAATCGATCCATGACAACCCAGATGGCATCATGGTTAGCTTTTGTTCTAGGCAATCCTACTACAAAGTCCATCGCAATGTGTTCCCACTTCCATTCGGGAATCTCCAATGGTTGAAGTAATCCACTTGGTCTCTGATGTTCCGCCTTAACTCTTTGACACGTAAAGCATTTACTTACCCATTCCGCAATCTCTCTCTTCATATCTGGCCACCAAAAGTTCGTCTTAAGATCTCGATACATCTTCGTACTCCCTGGATGAATTGAATACTTCGAGTTATGTGCTTCGTGCAGAATCTCACTTTTCAGTTCCGTTACGTTAGGTATCCATATCCGAGAAGCAAATCTCAAGATCCCTTTGTCGTCCGGTTGGCTACATATTTCCTCACCTGTCATTTTACTCACATCGTCGTTCATAACTTGCTCTTGGCATTTTCGTATCTTCTCCAACAATTCAGGTTGAAACGTCATGGTATAAATCATTTCCGTCGCGTTCTTCGGATTAATTACTTCGATTTCTAACTTCTCAAATTCCTTGTATAACTCTTTGGTCATCATTAGTGTGTTTAATCTCTCTTTTCCGCTCAATGCATCTGCTACCACATTTGCCTTGCCGGGATGATAGTTAATAGAAACGTCGTAGTCCTTGATTAGTTCTAACCATCTTCGTTGCCTCATGTTCAGCTCTTTCTGAGTAAAGATATACTTCAAACTTTTGTGATCGGTGTAAATTTCACATCTTTCTCCATACAAGTAGTGTCTCCATATCTTCAAAGCAAACACAATAGCTGCTAACTCCAAATCGTGTGTAGGGTACTTCTGTTCGTGGGGTCTCAACTGTCTTGACGCATAAGCAATCACCTTGTCATGTTGCATAAGTACGCATCCTAATCCTTTATACGACGCATCACTATAGATTACGAAATGACCTTGATCGTCTGGTAACATCAATACCGGTGCCGTAGTTAGTCTTTTCTTTAACTCTTGGAAGCCTTCTTCGCACTTTTCGTTCCATATGAATCGCTCGCTTTTCCTTGTCAGCTTGGTCATTGGAGTAGCTATCTTCGCAAAATCTTGCACAAATCTCCGGTAGTATCCGGCTAATCCCAAGAAACTTCTGACTTCAGTCGGTGTCCTTGGTCTCTCCCAATCTTTCACTGCCTCTATCTTTGCTGGGTCCACTTTGATGCCTTCGCTGCTCACCACGTGTCCTAAGAAATGAACTTCTTTCAACCAGAATTCACACTTGGAAAACTTCGCGTATAGTCCTTCTTGTCTCAACGTTTCTAACACAATTCGCAACTGGTCTGCATGCTCTTCTTCTGTCCTCGAGTATATCAAGATGTCGTCGATGAATACCACTACAAACTTGTCCAAATATCTCTTGAAAATCCTGTTCATTAGATCCATAAAAGCTGCGGGTGCATTCGTTAGTCCAAACGCCATTACTAAAAATTCATAGTGCCCATACCTTGTTCGAAAGGCTGTCTTCGGTATGTCGTCTGGTCTAATCTTCAATTGGTGATATCCTGACCGTAGGTCGATCTTTGAAAAATGTACCGCTCCCTTCAGCTGGTCAAACAGATCATCTATTCGAGGTAACGGATACTTGTTCTTAATGGTCAGCTTGTTCAACTCCCGATAGTCTATACACAATCTCATGCTTCCATCCTTTTTCTTGACAAACAGTACTGGTGCTCCCCACGGTGAAACGCTGGGTCTAATAATTCCTTTTTCTAGCAAATCTTGCAGTTGATCAGCCAATTCCTTCATCTCCACTGGTGCCATTCTGTAAGGGGCCTTCGATACTGGCTCCGCGCCTGGTACTAAGTCTATCGCAAATTCAATCTCTCTATCTGGAGGTAAACCTGGTAATTCTTCCGGAAAAACATCTGGAAACTCATTTACGACTGGAATATCTTCTAACTTAGAAACTTCCTTATCTATATCTATCACATAAGCTAGATACGCCTCACAAACTTGCCTTAATAACCTCTTAGCCTGAATCATTGTCAGGAACCTCTTTTTTTGTTTCTCTCCTCTAAATATTATCTCTTTCTTTTCTAGGGTAATCAAAGTAACCCTCTTATTCTTACAATCAATACTTGCATTATGCTCAGTCAACCAATCCATCCCTAATATCACATCAAATTCACCTAACTTAAAAGGTAACAAGTCAACATAAAAACGATTTCCCAAAATCTCTATCTCACAACGGGGATAATATGAACTGACCGCGATACGATCCTGATTAGCTATCTCTATAGTCAACACTCCACTTAAAGGTTTCGTTACGCAATTCAATCTACGAGCAAACGTCTCAGAAATAAAAGACTTCGTCGCTCCCGAATCTATTAACACTTGTGCAGGAATAGAATTTACTAGAAGTGTACCTGCCACCACGTCGGAATCTCTCACTGCTTCTCCCATTGACATATTGTAGGTCCTGGCTAACGGCTGGACGTTAACAACTGGGGGTGCTTCAATTGCCCGAATCATATTGTTCACGGTTGCTGGTGCTCTGCAGTCCTTAATCATGTGACCTGGTTTCTTACACCGATGACACACGATGCCTATCTTGCAATCCCGGGAATAATGTCCCTTCTGATTGCATTTAAAGCATGTGACATTCAATCGATGGCATATCCCTAGATGTCGCTTCCCGCATGTCTTGCATTCTGGTAGTGGGGGTCGAGAAAGTCCCTGCTGACTGCCGGTTAGTAGACGGTTATCTTGTCCTACGCTTCCGGTG
Organism: Heracleum sosnowskyi; assembly: GCA_030848705.1. NCBI lineage: Eukaryota > Viridiplantae > Streptophyta > Magnoliopsida > Apiales > Apiaceae > Heracleum > Heracleum sosnowskyi. Next base: position 117,612,945 of record CM061236.1, on the reverse strand, counting down.
TCTGGTTTCCTAAAACTTGTATTCCTTCCGTGCTGAAATCCCAGCTTCTTATTTGCTTGCCCTTGAAAACTTCCCTGCTGCTGTCCCTTATCGGGTATCCCTGCTTTCCTTTTCTTGTTCTCCCTCTCTTTCATGTAAGAATCACTCTCTGCCTCTGCAATCATTGCCTTTTGGACCACCGCTGCATAGGTGTCCAACTCCAATACAGCTAACTTACTACGAATCCAAGACCTCAGTCCCTGCTGGAACCTCTTGGCCTTCTTCTTTTCTGTATCCACATAGGTTGGAACAAACCTTGACAACTCCGTAAACCTTGTTTCATATTGGGGCACTGTCATGCTTCCCTGCTTTAATTCCAAAAACTTCAATTCCATCTGATCTCTCATATAGTCCGGAAAATACCTTTCCAAAAACAACTCTGTGAATCTTGCCCACGTAATCAATCCCTCGGGCTCCATATCCCTACTCGTTTCCCACCAATAACTAGCCTCATTCTTCAGAAAATAGCTTGCATACTCTGTCTTCTTGTCCTCTGTCACCTCTATCAAGGCGAAAGCCTTTTCCATCTCTTTCAACCATGCCTTAGCCTCTACAGGGTCTGCTGATCCTTTAAATTCTGGAGGTTTTGCTGCCTGGAAAGATTTGAACGTAACTGCCGGTGCTGCTTGCTGGTGCTGTTGTTGATGCTGCTGATGCTGATGTTGCTGATGTTGTTGCTGCTGTTCTAAGAGCTGTTGCTGAAATGCACATTGCTGCTGTGCTAATGCGGCAGTCTATTGAGTAAGGGTATTTAACAACTGGATTACCATCGGGTCCACACGGCCCGTGGGAGGTGTATTTTGTTGACCTTCTTGGTCAGAAGTATCAGTTGAACGGGTTTGTCGTCTAGGAGCCATATCGCTGATGAATAAACAATAATTGGCTTAATCAAACAGTTCATATAAGAGAAGGAAGGATCACAATTGATATCTCGAAGGTTTACAGATCTTCTCAACGGTGTATGGATACACTCGTTGCAATAAGTAGAATAACAGTTATGATGCTGGAAATGAATGACAGGGGAATAAATACAGTTCTATAAAAGAGGTTTATCATATATATATAGATAGAGTCAGTACAAGCGTAGAACGCTTCAAAAGAAAATATATCATGGCTGAACCATAACTGCCGACCAGCAATACAACAACAAAAATGCAACAACAACCCGAGGCGTTCCTATAAGCCCGGTGCACTGCTGATTCTACAATATGCATCTATATACTAACTATCTAGAACCATACATCCATGTCACATCTGTCTGCTACCGATACCTGCTCACAGATCACCTGCTCCTGCCGGCCATAACGGGGGTCCTGAAACCTCTGCAATCTCACTCATCGCATAATCCAAAATCTGTCTCATCCCTGCTACTGTCTCTCCCTCTCGACTAGAAGCTAATCCATGCAATCGAGTCTCAACCAAAGTCCTCGTAACCCTAATCCTCATCTGAATGTCTCTCATCTGATCTCTAAGTCTGTCTCTCTCTCTGACAGCGGCTGCCTCGATCGAACGAATCCTACCCATCTCCATAACCTGTCCATAAAGGAAATCCTTCTCTCTTCTCACCCTCTGATACACATGGTATGGAACTGGTGGCTCACATAACTGATACAAAGGCCCACAAACTGATGCCTGAGATGCTGGTGCAGGGGCTACTTGTCGGAGTGGAATAGGACAAGGTATCTGATCTCTCCTGACTACTGGGTCCTGATGCCTAGGCTGATATCGCACTGGCCGAGACGGTCCTGCTCTCTCAACGGGTGTAGGTATCTCTGCTATCGTATCCTCGGAAGGGTCTGAGTCTGAACTAGAACTAGGGGGCTGCAATTATAACCACATTTAATTACTACGCGTAATATCCCTAGTTGACCTCCTAATATCCTTACGTGAATTCCTAACTCTCTATGTTATCCTGGACCCTAAGTCCTAACTTGTTTCAAATGCCATAACCTGTTTCTCTGATACCAACTGTGACGCCCTCCAAACCCGGGGTACAGATTTGAGGAGTCATCCGACCAACGGAATACTATTTAACACATGCATAATATATATAAAGACACAATTACCCCTTGACCAAGACCGCATCCAGATTATGGCAATGAACACAAGCTACTACAATCTTTTATTATTACAAACCAGTTTTATCAGAGTTATTACATCACAACTAAAGTTCAAATCTAGACATTAAATCTAGAAAAGCAAAACAACAACTACCCTGCCAATAACAGTGACTCGAGGGGCTCTCCTGACTGCTGGTGAACTATCGGTCACGCTATGCCAACTCATACTCTCGCTTCACTGGAATAGGGTTAGAAAACAACAAGCAAGAGTGAGCCAAAATTGCTCAGCAAACATCAACGAATCATTTCTATCACAGTTGTAAGGATATGAATTTAAGATATCAGAATCAACAATATTTAGCTAACACATGCTTTGTATCAATAATGATTGAAGTAAAGAATTAGAATTTGGCTTATACATTTTATTCAAATCAAAGGTTGTGCTGTTGGCCAGCCACGCATCAACCCCGGACTAGCTCATGTCATAGTCCTCTACTGGATCCCAGGCCAATCTGGGCCTTAAGTTATTCCGACCAATTACTGGTCCATTTTTAAAAACACATGCCAATTCTATAATAGGGTATAAACAATAACATGCTCAATAAGATAAACTGAATGTATAGTAATTGCAAAAGAGCTTCAACTGTTCAGTATCAACGAAGATCGAGAAAGGATCATGGAGTAGTTTCAATGGTACAGTGTACTCATTCAATAAGGTAATCAATATTGGTAATCGTTAATCAATAACCGTAATTGGTAGTCAAGATGGAAGTCAAATAATCAAAGGTTGTCAATGATAATCAAAGGATGATAAATAGCAACAATAGGTGGTAAACAATAATCAAGTAAATTGGAAATAAGGGTTTCCGATGCAGATCAAATCAAAGAATCAAGAATTTCTAAGGAAATGGAATCAGTTGTCCAAATGCGGTTAAAAGATGGATAATTTGAATTGTTCTGGGGATAACGGTATTCAAGTAATCAAGACAATAATAATTTTTATCACAAGTAAAGGCACAGATACTTGCCTGGTCTAAGCTGCTGTCGGATCGACTCTGCTCACTCTACTTTCCCCTTTCCCTTGCTCCGGGAACTCGATTCTATAATTAAACAACTCATTACAATAAGTCTAACTATTCTCGTTCTACTCTCGACACTTATTCAATCAATAATCACATTTAAACAAGTAACCGGGTACGTATCGGACGTCCGGTATAATTTACGATATTTAAAACTCAGATATTTGCCCTAGCACGGGCATATACAGACTATAAAACACAACACACAATTAATATGAAGCAAATTGCACTTATAAATATTTTTAAAACATCGTCTGAAACTCATTTGAATTTTTAATAAGTCATTACTAATTTTTAAATCAAAAATCGGATTTTTAAATCCAATATAAACATTTAAATGAAAATAAATCAATTAATAAAATTAATTGACACTCTTTAAATGCTCAAACTATTTTTAAATAAATAAATAGGCTTGAAAATAATTAAACTGAATTTTTAATTAATTAAATCTAATTAATAATTAATTTTTAAGAATTAATTGATTAAAAGAATTAACCAATTAATTAATAAATTAATTATTAATTAAAAATAATTAAAATAATTAAGTTTAATCAATTTTCGGATTTAAAATAATAAATATAATTTATCAGAATTTTTCTGATATTAAAATATATTTTTAAAATAAAAATATGAATTTTTAAAGTTTTTAAACTATTTTCGAATTAAATTTAAAAATAAAATTCAAAAACAGTTTTCTGAAAATGAATTAGGGTTTTGAAGATTGAAACCGGGTCGAAAAATCGGGTAAACGGGTCGGGAAGAACGAATCCGGGTCACCAAGAACAACCCGCCGGAATCTGGGTTTTCCAGAATCCGGCCGGCGTCCGGTGGCCGGACTTCGCCGTTTCCGATCAAAACAAAACCAAACCATAGGGCTTTTGTTCGCTTTTGCAAGACAAACACAACCCACATACACACACATCTGTCCCATGCCGGAATCGTGCCCAGAATTCATTCAAAGAACTCGCCGGCGACGACCTCGGCCGGAAACCCGATCTACTTAAATCCTACATGAAACTCAAAGATTAATATACCAAAATAAAGCTTATAACTCATACAATCAAAGCCCTTTATCAAAAACAATGTCAGATCAATATCAAGAACGTACGAATCGAAAGAAGAAATCGGGTCAAAACCCGAAAATCAAACCCGACTAAATTGAACTTAAACATGAAATTAAAGCATGGATTCTAGCTAATTAGAACCCTAGGAACATGTTAGAAGCAACCAATTGAACGGAGAATCAACAGAATGAAAATCCCCAAATTAATTAAGAACCCTAATTTTAATTCGAAACTTGTAAAATCAATATAAAATCGAATACTTACCAGATGATGATGAGGTTGGAAGATTCTGAAACTAGATTTTTGGGGCTTTGATTTGAGTATAAGAACTTCAAATTTGGACTTCAATAACCCTTAGAACGAATTGATTGAAGATCAAGAACACAAAATAATTTTTGGGAATTTCGAATATTTTTGAGTAATTTCTGAAGAATTGCTAGGGTTATGAAGTCTGATTGGTCTTTTTATATTTCTGGAAAAATAATACCCCAAATAACATTTTTGGATCGATATTGATTCGTTAGATCGTTTAAAAACCCTAATTAGGTCAAAAACACGTTTTACTAAAAATAAGGGGTTAAAAAGGTTGATGATTATCCAAATTGATATATATCATTATATAACTAATGCTCAAGAATACTAGGGCTATAACAACTTCAATATTGATATAGAACGATAAATCCGTCCCCTTAAGCAATTAGGGTTCGGAACGATTTTTCCTTTTTCGGATCAAAAATTGAAATTAATTTGCAGAATCAAATAGGTAGGGTTAAATAGAATCCCATAACCCTCTCGATAACGATTCGAATACGAAAGACGAAGAATTAAAAATGAATGTACGAAATTTCAACGGGGCTCTTGAATTATCAAAACGGCTCAAATTTGAAGAAAATTCCAAATGACGAAATTTTTGAAAGGGGCTTCCGACTCACCATTTAGCACATAATCACACACTAAATATCATATAATAATATTCCAATATTCCAACATAAATATTTTAGATTAAATATATCATTTAATCAAATAATAAAATTCACGGATATTACAATGCCTGTTTATCAATGTGAGATTTTGTGTATAGCATGCTGTGTTGACTGCTTCTGCCCAGAAATATGTAGGTAATTTAGCTTCTTCCAACATAGTTCTGCCAGCTTCAATAAGAGTTCTATTCTTCCTTTCTACTACTCCATTTTGCTGAGGTGTGCCAGGAGCAGAGAATTGTTGAATGATTCCTTTGTATTTGCAGAACTCTTCCATCTTTGAATTCTTAAATTCAGTACCATTATCACTTCTCAGAATCTTGACTTTGTACTTTGTGGTTGTCTCAATCATCCTCACATGATCCAACAGAACTTCAGGAGTTTCATCTTTTCTGTGCAGAAAATACACCCAGGTGAATCTAGAATATTCATCAACAATTACAAGAGTGTACCTTTTCTTACTGATGGACATGATGTTGACTGGACCAAACAGATCAAGATGTAGCATGTGATATGGTTCTTCAATAGAGGATTCTGATTTACTCTGGAATGATGTCCTTCTTTGTTTTGCTTTTTGGCATGCATCACAGAGTCCATCAGGTGTATACAAGACATTAGGTAATCCTCTTACTAACTCTTTCTTAACCAACTCATTGATGTTGCTGAAGTTGAGATGAGAAAGCTTCTTGTGCCAATTCCAACTTTCATCTACTGAAGCTTTACTGATGAAACATGTAGGGGAGCCATCAGTATCTGAGAGAATGTTGGCTTCATATATGTTACCATGCCTGTAGCCAGTTAGTGCTATCTTTCCTGTTGCTTTACTGACTACTTCACAATGTGTGGAATAGAAATTGACATGATAACCTCTGTCAGTGATTTGACTAATACTCAACAAGTTGTGTTTTAGTCCCTTCACTAGAGCTACTTTTTCAATGATGACATTTCCAATGATTATATTGCCATATCCCAAGGTTTGTCCAATGTTGCCATCTCCATAAGACACAGTTGGGCCAGCTTTTTCCTCATATTCTGATAACAGGGCTTTGTTTCCAGTCATGTGCACAGAACATCCACTATCCATGACTAACACATTTTTCTTTTTATCCTGCATCAGAATAGTAAAACACTAGTCAGAATGTTTAGGAACCCACACTTGTTGGATTCCTTGTTCATGCATTTTATTAAATTTAACAGCAGAAGACTTTTTGACTTTAGCAGTCCTGACAGGATTTACTCCATCAGGATTTGCTTTGTCAGTATCAGTATTAACAAAAGCATGCTTCATTATGACATTTTCAGTTCTATCAGACTTTGTACTACTTTCAAACTTAGGCAATGGATCATAAAAATTATAGTACAAATCATGATACTCTTTACATGTATAAATAGAATGCCATAGACTACCACAATGAAAACAGGACTTCTGCGGTTTATAGAGTACTGATCTATTCCTAACATCAGACTTAGGAATTTCAGCAATTTTCTTCTTACTCTTCTTACAATCAATAGCAAGATGATTAGAGTTACCACAGTTAAAACAACACTTTCTAGGTGCATTTGGGATCTATTTATAACCATTCTCTTTATTGATCCCAACTTTACCATTCCTGTTTCTCTTAACAGTAGCTTCCTTTTTCTTATCTGTAACCTCACAGATTTTATCCTTAAGCTGTTTCTGAGACAATAGACCTACATTCTTAGTGACTTTGTTCATGACAGGTTTAGACTTTATAATTTTAATTCCTTGAGTAGAAGTAGATCCCTTTTCAAAAGTAGAATTGGAATCCTTACCAAAAACAAAATTAACAGGAGTAATCTTAGATTTGGTTGAGTCTATAACATGTCTATAGGTCTTTGGACTGACTGTCTCATCAATGACAATTTTCTCTGCTAATTTCTTATCTTCATCTGACTTATATCCTAGACACTCTTTCCAATTCTTAGAGGTATTAATCTCATGAAATTTCCTACCAGAGTCTGTCCAGGTTCTGATTTTCTCATTAGCAAATTCAAGTTCTTTTTCAAGGGAAGTACATTTAGATGTCATCTCTAAGTGCATGTGTTTAGCATTATCACATTCTTTTTGTACTTCTTGCATACGAGAAAATTCAGCTTCTAATATCTCATTCCTCTTTCTAAGGTCAGACATCTCAGATAAGATTCTAGTATTCTCAGCAGTTTGACTTCTAAAGCTAATATGTAATGACTTTAGAAAACGTCTTAACTCAGAAGCATTATCAGTATCAAAATCAAAGATAGTATTTAGTACCTTATCATCAGGAGCAGCAGTTACATCAGCATTGGCCATTAACGCATAGTTAACTACCTCAGTATCAGATTCTGAGGAAGAGTCCATCCAATCCTTGCTTGATGTGATGAGTGCCTTTGTCTTGTTGCATTCAGAAGCAAAGTGACCCATACCATTACACTTGTAGCATCTAACCTTTGACTTGTCAAATTTGCTACCCTTGCTGTCCTTCTTGATATACTTGTCTTTGTCTGCTTTGAAGGTCTTTTTCTGAAAGTTGCCTTGTCTTCTATTCTTCCTGAACTTCATCCTTCTGAAGTTTCTGACAATCATAGCAACCATCTCTTCCATGTCTGAATCAGAAGATTCATCACCAGTATTGGCATCAGGATTGCCATCAGTATCTGATGAAGAGTCGTCAGGATCTGACTCAGCTACTCTTGCTTTCCTTCTAGAGACCTCCATAGCTTTCCCTTTTGATTTTGCTTCTACATTCAAAGCAATTGACTTTGCCTTGCTGCTTTTCTTGTTCTTCCTCTGTTGAACTTCAAGATCATGAGTTCTTAGCATCCCATAGATCTCATCAAGAGACACAATGTTCAGATCATACTGGTGTCTAATGATTGAGGTCTGAGTATCCCATTCTTCAGGTAAAGCTCTAAGAAATTTGGTGTTTGAATCTTCAGTTTCATATACTTTGTCAACTAGGGATAAGCTGTTCAATAGTGTCAGAAATCTATCATATAGATCAGTCAGGCTCTCTTCAGGTCTTGCATCGAATTTCTCATATTCTTGAATCAATAGAGCCCTTCTGTTTTTCTTAACAGATGCAGATCCCTGGCACTGAGTTTCCAAAGTATCCCAGATTTCTTTTGAAGACTTGCATGCAATCACTCTGTTTGACATGACAACATCAAGGCTATTATGCAAGATATTCTTTATCTTTGGTTCCCTGAGTACATGAGCTTTTTCTTCTGGAGTCCATTCAGCTTTAGCTTTGACCACATAATGTTCTGGTACTGTATCTGTTCGTTCTACGAACTTTGTTGGTATATATGGTCCATCACGAATCCTGTCCAAGTAGTCGGGATCCATAGCCTCCAGGTACATCAGCATCTTTACCCTCCATGTAGGATATTCTGATATCTTTAAGATGGGAATCTTCATGCTTTCATACTTGGTTGTCGACATCTTTAGATCGTATCTGATTCAGAATTAAATCAGTTTGCTTTGATACCAATTGTTGCCCAGTAATAATCTATTGTAGAAGGGGGGTTGAATACAATAGAGTAAGATAATCGACTTCTTAATGTATATATCACAAATATGAAAAGAAAGATAACAGCTTTATTAAATCTGATATAAAACTGTTACAAACTCTCTCAAGAAATTCTGATGTTCTTGAGAGCTGCTAGTTTACAAAAACTCTCTCAAGAAATTCTGTTCTTAAGAGCTTCTATTCGATTATGTTCTCTCTCAAATGAATACATAAATCGAAACCAAAACTGTGTTTATATAGTGCACACAGCTTCTCTATCAATAACAAGATAAGTCCTAATCATAACAAAGATAGAAACATATCTTTAATCGATAGCTGCATTCTACAAACCAGGAACAAACTTCCATGTTTATCTAGACTCCAAATATAACTCGAAGTAGGAATCCTGATCAGCTTCAAGTCCTGATGATCAAACCTGATCATAGTCTGAGTAGGAATCCTGATGATCAATAAGATACTGACGCTTGATCAAATACTGATGACCATGCAATACTGATGATGTCAGCAATCCTGATCAGTTGAGTCTAGCTTCTGACGATCATTGAATTCTGATCTAACATATGTTTAAATTGTTTCTCTGTCATTAAACCAACATTAACCTGTTTATCACAGATTTTTACTGATTCTCTAATAGCTTCTATCTCAATCTTATTCTCTGTTATTGAGCCAACATTAACCTGTTCTTCACAAGTTTCAACTGGTTCCATAACAGCTTCTTTCACAACAACAGACTTTAACTTACTGTATTCAGGAACAAATTGCACAGGTTTAAGTTGTGGTTTCACTTTGACTTTATCTTGAAACCTAAGTTCATCCCCCTCATTGTAACCTAAACCTACAGTATCTGTCTGAAAAACCTGATGTGTGTCTTTACCAGAATTGGTCCAGGTTTTAATCACTTTCCTCTCTTTTTCTAACTCAGCTTCTATTTGCCTATATCTTTTAAGCAATTCCTGTTCAACATAAACAGCATCATCTCTTTCCTTTTTAACTTGTTGCATGTTAACAAGCTCCTTTTCAAGAAATTTATTTCTTTCTTTAAGACCTAGATTCTCAGATTTTATTCTCTCATTCTCTAAAGTCTGATCCCTATAACTAACATGTATGCTTTTAAGATAAATTCTTAATTCAGATATATTATCAGTATCATAAGCATAAGTTGTTAAGGGTACCTTGTTTTCAGATGACTCAGCTTCATCTCTAACAGTTGCCATGAGAGCATAATTGACTCCCTCATCTGAGTCTGAAGTGTCTGCCCAGTCCTTGCCTTTAGTGATGAGTGCTTTCTCAGATTTTCCTTTCTTGCACTCTGGAGCATAATGACCCATTTCTTTACACTTGTAGCACTGGATCTTTGACTTGTCTTTCCTTCCAGGCTTGGTATCCTTTTCATCAGACTTTTTGAATTTTCTTTTATAAGAATTTGAATCTTCCCTTGAGAATCTTTTTCCTTTCTTGAAGTTCTTGAATCCCATCTTCTTGAAAGTCTTTACCATTAAAGCAGCCATTTTCATCATCTCTTCATCATCATCTTCAGAATCAGAAGCTTCATCATCAGTATTTGAGCCATCATCAGAGTTTGATGACTCACTTTCAGATTTAATGACTAATGCTTTTCCCTTGGCTTTCTTCCTTGATGATTCCTTCTTGACCGGCTTTTCTTCAACTTTAAGAGCAACAGATTTTGCCTGCTTCCCAGATCTTCTTTTCCTTTGTTCTATCTCAAGTTCATGAGTTTTCAACAGCCCATAAATTTCATCAAGATCTGTGTCTGCAAGTTCATAATTATCCCTGATTGTTGTAGCTTTCAAATCCCATCTTTCAGGTAAGGCTAGTAAAAACTTGAGATTTGATTCTTCAATATCATATTCTTTATCAACCAGAGACAAATCATTCAACAATTTGCAAAACCTGTCATATGTCTCAGTCAAAGATTCACCAGGTCTTGAATCAAAGTGTTCATATTCCTGTGTGAGAATAGTCTTCCTATTCTTTTTTATAGCACTGGTTCCTTGACACCTGACTTCTAAAGCATCCCATATCTCTTTGGCAGTTTTACAGCCGATTACTCTGTTAGACATAACATTGTTTAAAGCACTGTGTAGTAGATGTCTAACCTTAGCATCCTTTGCTATGGATGAGATGTCTTCAGGAGTATAGTCTTTCTTCTCCTTTGGAATAGTCTTTTGTTCTTCACCAGGAACCAGAGTATTAAGCTTAGTTGGCTTGTGAGGACCATCATAGATTCTATCAAGGTATTCTGGATCTGTAGCTTCCAGAAACATGGTCATCTTTACCTTCCATACTGGATATTCTGCTGGCCTGAGAATAGGAACCCTAATTGACTCATATCGACTAACAGAAGTTGGTTGAATCTTCTGAGCATTAGTACCTGCGTTAGAACCTTCCTGAGAGTTGTCAGCCATGATTATACTTGTTTTTGGATCGATAAACTGTATATATTAAATAGCCTAAGCTCTGATACCAATTGTTAGGCCGATTACACAATATATAATCAATATATGTATGAGAAGAACAATTAAGAACACTGTTTATGATCAATAAACTGAATTATATATAAATAACTCTTCTCTTTGTGATGTTAAAGAATCACAGAGAGCTGCTAGGTTACAAGAATAATGTATTCAGTATTCGCATCCCTTTTAGGGTTAACCTATCTGTGTTTATATAATACACAGTTACATAATCAATCTCTAATTGATATCCTATAAATCAGCTATACAATTTATATCAATTTAGGATTGCTTCTGTCTTCTGTTCTGTTTCCTTAACTGTCTCAATATATCTTGCTTCTTTCTATCTTCAAGATATATTGCTTCTAGAATCTTCAAGTCAGCACCGACAGTTAATAAACTCTTTACCCCGTCAGACTTTAACAAACTCTGACTGGCTTCTGATAAACTCTGATTAACACCTGGTACTTACACACTGATGAGCAAACGTCAACAATTATATTTAACACCTAAAAATTGACAGCTTCCACTGGTGCTCTTTTTGTCAATCTTACAACCTGCAAAGTCTGCATCAGAGTAACCAATAAGCTTAAACTCTGATTCTCTAGGATACCACAAACCCAAGGTTATGGTTCCTTTGAGATATTTGAAAATCCTCTTCACAGCTGTTAGATGAGGCTCTCTGGGATCTGCTTGAAATCTTGCACAAAGACAGGTTGCATACATGATGTCTGGTCTACTTGCAGTCAAATAAAGAAGAGACCCTATCATGCCTCTGTAGTTTGTCATATCTACTGAACCTCCTGTGTCTTTGTCTAGCTTGGTTGCAGTTGCCATAGGAGTTGTTGCAGATGAACTATCAAGCATACCAAATTTCTTGAGAAGATTTCTGGTATATTTTGCTTGATTGATAAAAATCCCATCATCTGTTTGCTTTACCTGCAAGCCTAGAAAATAACTAAGCTCTCCCATCATGCTCATTTGGTACCTGGACTGCATAAGCTTGGCAAACTTCTTACAGAGTTTATCATTAGTAGACCCAAAGATTATATCATCCACATAGATTTGAACTAAAAGCAAATCATTACCAGAATTGAAATAGAACAAGGTTTTATCAATTGTACCTCTTGTGAATCCACTCTCTAAAAGAAATTGAGCCAGAGTTTCATACCATGCTCTAGGTTCCTTCTTTAGTCCATAAAGTGCTTTGTCAAGCCTGTAGACATAATCTGGGTTCTTAGGGTCCACAAACCCTGGTGGTTGTTCAACAAACACTTCTTCTTCAAGTTTCCCATTGAGAAAAGCACTCTTCACATCCATCTGAAAGACTTTAAACTTCTTGTGAGCAGCATATGCTAGAAAAATCCTTATGGCTTCCAACCTTGCAACAGGAGCAAAGGTTTCATCATAGTCAATTCCTTCCTGCTGTGAATATCCTTTTGCCACAAGTCTAGCCTTGTTCCTTGTAATTACTCCCTCACTGTCAGTCTTGTTTCTGAAAACCCACTTTGTACCAACAACAGATCTATTTTTTGGTCTTGGTACAAGTGTCCAAACTTCATTTCTCTCAAACTCATTCAATTCCTCCTGCATTGCTGTTATCCAGTTAGCATCTTGAAGAGCTTCATCTACTTTCTTAGGCTCTGTTTGAGATATGAATGCATGAAACATACATTCATTTGTTGTAGCACTTCTTGTTCTCACACTTGCATCTGGATCTCCAATAATCAGATCAGGTGTATGAGCCTGTGTCCACTTTCTTGCTGTAGGTAAGTGGCTTCTTTCATCATTATTGGATTCTCCCCCTTGATCCATGCGCTCCTGATTTTCTTGTTGACCATGTGTATTATCTGAGGCTCCCCCTGAATTGGACTGCTCAGTGTTTGAACTTTCAGAGTTTAAGCCAGAGTTTGTGTCAGATTCTTCAGCTGACTCACTTTCAGAATGTGAGTCATCATGTTGAGATGTTCCCGAAGTATCTTCATGCTCCCCCTCAACTGGTTCTCTATTTTGTTCTGTCAGAGAAACTTCCTCAGTGTTTACCAGTAGAGGTTCAGAGTATGCTTCAACAGAGTTTGTTGGATAGGCTTCATCAGAGTTTACGTCATCAGAGTTTAGATCTTCATTTTCAAAGAGTAGTTGATCATGATTTTCTACATCTTCAAGTCCAGTTATTTTCTTGTCATCAAATGACACATGTATAGATTCCATGATCACTTTAGTTCTCAGATTATAGACTCTGAATGCTTTAGTCGACAGTGGATATCCAACAAAAATTCCTTCATCAGCTTTTAATTCAAACTTGGTCAACTGTTCAGGATGAGTTTTCAACACAAAGCACTTGCACCCGAAAATATGAAAATATTTCAGGTTTGGTTTCTTTTCTTTCACCATCTCATATGGTGTTTTCCCATGCCTGTTAATCAGTGTAGCATTTTGAGTAAAACAAGCAGTTTGAACAGCTTCTGCCCAGAAATAGGTTGGCAATTTTGCTTCAACAAGCATTGTTATAGCAGCATCGATTAAAGTTCTGTTCTTTCTTTCAACTACACCATTCTGCTGTGGAGTCCCTGGTGCAGAAAATTCTTGCTTCACTCCTCTTTCCTTGCAAAATTCTTCATTTTATCACTCCTGATAATTTTCACTTTATACTGTGATCCTTTATCCAGTAGCTTTACATGTTCCATCAGAGTTAAGGCAGTTTCATCCTTCTTTGCTAGAAAGTACACCCAGGTGTATCTGGTGTACTCATCAACAATGACTAAAGCATATTTCTTTCTGCTAAGAGACATTACATTCACTGGACCAAATAGATCAACATGAAGAAGATGATAATGATCCACAACTGAAGATTCAGACTTGCTCTTGAAAGATGACTTCCTTTGCTTGGCCTTTTGACAGGAATCACACAGACCATCTAAGCTGAGTATAGATTTTGGAAGTCCCCTTACAAGATCTTTTCGAATCAACTCATTTATGTTGTTCAGATGTAGATGAGAGAGCTTCTTATGCCATTTCCAGCTCTCTTCACTAGACATCTTTGCAGATAGACACACAGCTTTTCCTTCAGAGTTTGTCACCAAACTTGCTTCATAGATATTATTTCGTCTGTGTCCAACTAAAACAACTTTCCCTGTAGATTTGCCAACAATCTCACAGTATTCAGGTTGAAAATCTACATGATAACCTCTGTCACAGATTTGACTCACAGATAGAAGATCATGCTTGAGTCTTGGGACAAGAGCTACATTTGTGATGATGACACTTCCAAGATTGATATTGCCATATCCCAAAGTACGTCCTATGTTGCCATCTCCATAGGAAACTTTTGGGCCAGCCTTCTCCTCATAATCTGATAGCAGGGCTTTATTTCCAGTCATGTGCCCTGAACATCCACTGTCCAAGACTAGGGTGCTCTCACTTATGCCCTGCAATCACAAACAATTACTGAGAGTTAGTTTTAAGGATCCAGACTTGCTTGGATCCTTTGGCTTTCTTAACATTGTTAGCTTTTGCAGCGGAATTCTTATCAACAGAGTTTAAGCTAACAGTGTCAGAGTTTACACTTGCAGAATCAACTTTAACCCATTTCAAATTGGGCTTCAACTCATAATAATTGTGATAAATAGTATGATAATTCTTGCAAGTATAAATAGAATGCCAAGTGCTCCCACAGTGAGTGCATAAAGTCTGTGGTCTAACCCTAACATAATCATTCTTTACTCCAGACTTGGAGGGTAAAGAATTAATGTATTTGTTCTTCCTGCAGAGACTTGCAAGATGGTTAGTACTACCACAATTATGACATGTTTTTCTAGGAGCATCAGTAATAGGCAAATGATTATTACTTTTATTAATGCCTACTTTTCCATTTCTGTTCTTCCTGGACACTTTATGTTAGTTGACAGACTTTACCTCTTTGAGCTTATACTTGAATTGTTTCTCTGTCATTAAACCAACATTAACCTGTTTAACGCAAGTTTTTACTGGTTCTTCCTTAACAGTTTCTGTCTCAATTACAGAGTTTAGCTTACTGGATTCAGGAACAAATTTCATAGGTGGAAGATGTGTTCTAACTTTAACTTTATCTTTAAACCTAAGTTCATCTTTCTCACAGTAACCTAACCCAACTGCATCTGTT
Organism: Heracleum sosnowskyi; assembly: GCA_030848705.1. Classification (NCBI taxonomy): domain Eukaryota; kingdom Viridiplantae; phylum Streptophyta; class Magnoliopsida; order Apiales; family Apiaceae; genus Heracleum; species Heracleum sosnowskyi. Next base: position 117,597,578 of record CM061236.1, on the reverse strand, counting down.
TGAAACACTTGATGTGTGTCTTTTCTAGAGTTTGTCCAGGTTTTAATTATCTTCCTCTCTTTTTCCAATTCAGATTCTAGTTGCCTAAATCTCTTAAGCAACTCCTGTTCAACATAAACAGCATCATCTCTTTCCTTTTGAACTTGTTGCATGTTAACAAGTTCTTCTTCAAGAAATTTATTTCTCTCTTTAAGCTTTAGATTCTCAGATTTAATTCTTTCATTTTCTAAAGTCTGATCTCTGTAACTAACATGTATGCTTTTAAGATAAATTCTCAATTCAGATATATTATCAATATCATAAGCATAAGTTGTTAGGGGTACCTTGTTTTCAGATTCATCTTCAACAGTTGCCATGAGAGCATATTTGACTCCTTCATCTGAGTCTGAAGTATCTACCCAGTCTCTACCTTTAGTGATGAGTGCTTTTTCAGATTTTCCTTTCTTGCACTCTGGAGCATAGTGACCCATCTCTTTACACTTGTAGCACTGGATCTCAGACTTGTCTTTCTTCCCAGATTTGGTATCCCTTCCTTCAGACTTTCTGAAACTCTTCCTTTCAGAGTTTGAATCTCTCCTTGAGAATCTCTTTCCTTTCTTGAAGTTCTTGAAACCCATCTTCTTGAAAGTCTTCACCATCAAAACAACCATTTGCATCATTTGTTCTTCATCATCCTCGGATTCAGATGATTCAACAGTATTTGAGTCATCATCAGTGTTTGATGACTCACTTTCAGAGTTTATGACCAAAGCCTTTCCCTTAGCTTTCTTCTTTGATGTCTCTTTCTTAAGAAGCTTTTCTTCAACTTTAAGAGCAACAGATTTTGTCTTCTTACCAGATCTTCTGTTTCTTTGTTCTATCTCAAGTTCATGAGTTTTAAGCAACCCATAGATTTCATCAAGTTCTGTATCTGCAAGCTCATAATTATCTCTTATTATTGTTGTCTTTAAATCCCATTTTTCAGGTAGAGATAGAAGAAACTTGAGATTAGACTCTTCAGGATCATATTCTTTATCAACCAGAGATAAATCATTCAACAGTTTACAGAATCTGTCATATGTCTCAGTCAAAGTTTCATCAGGTCTCGAGTCAAAGTGTTCATACTCCTGTGTCAGTATAGTCTTCCTGTTCTTCTTTATAGCACTTGTTCCTTGACATCTGACTTCTAAAGCATCCCAAATTTCTTTGGCATTTTTGCAACCAATAACTCTATTAGACATGACATTATCTAAGGCACTATGGAGAAGATGTCTAACTTTTGCATCCTTTGCAATTGATGAGATGTCTTCAGGAGTCAAATCTTTCTTTTCCTTTGGAATAGTCTGTTGTTTTTCACCAGCAACAACAGGAGACAGTTTAGTCGGCTTATGAGGACCATCATAGATTCTATCAAGGTATTCTGGATCTGTGGCTTCCAGAAACATGGTCATCTTTACCTTCCATACTGGATATTCCGCTGGTCTGAGAATTGGAACCCTAATCGTCTCATATCGACTCACAGAAGTTGGTTGAATCTTTTCAGAATTAGAACCTGCTTGGATATTTTCAGCCATGATTATACTTGTTTTTGGATCAATGAAAACTGTATATATTAAACAGCCTAGGCTCTGATACCAATTGTTAGGCCGAATACACAATATATAATCAAATATGTATGAGAATAACAATAAGAACACTGTTTATGAATAATAAACTGTATGGAATTAATAACTCCTCTCTCAGTGATGTAAAATATCACAGAGAGCTGCTAGGTTACAAGAAGAATATTTCTAGTATTCGCATCCCTTTTAGGGTTAACCTATCTGTGTTTATATATTACACAGCTACATACAATCGTTAATTGATATTCCTATAAATCAGCTATACAATTAATATCAATTAAGAATTGCTTCTGTCTTCTGTTCCGTTTCCTTAGCCATCACGATATCACTTTGCTTCTTTCCTTCTTCAAAGTATATCGCTTCTAGAATATTCATTGAGTATAACACCGACAGCTAGGTAAACTCTGACTGTCAGAGTTTAACAAACTCTGACCAGTCTTCCAGCTAAACTCTGATAGTTTCCTGATACTTTAAACACTGATAAACAAACATCAGCAATTATATCTAACACTTCTCTCCATAAGAGGGAGGACTCTCTTCTGCATAAAAGGGAGGACTCTTCTCTCCATAAGAGGGAGGACTCTCTTCACCTTAAGAGGGAGGACTCTCTTTACCTTAAGAGGGTGGCCCCTCCTCACCTTATAAAAGGGTGGACTCTCTTCTCCGTAAGAGGGAGGACTCTCTTCTCTCCATAAGAGGGAGGACTCTCTTCTTGGTGAGCTTCCCGGAAGTACAGGTAAACACCCCGGAAGTACGGGTTTACCAAGTTATTCCAAGGAGTACCTTCCTCATAGGAGGGCCTTCAAAAATAATTTCTAAGCAACACATTTTTCAAAGAAGTGCCTTCAAAAAATAATTTCCAAGCAACACATCCCTCGAAGAAAGGTCTTCAAAAATAATTCAAGCAATACCCCTGAAAAGAAGAATCTTCCAAACAATTTCCAAGCAACACCTTAAAGAAGGACCTTCAAAAATAATTTCTAAGCAACACCTTCATAAATAAGAGCCTTCAAAAATAATTCCAAGCAACACCTTCATCAAAGAAGGGCCTTCAAAAATAATTTCAGGCAACACCTTCATCAAAGAAGGGCCTTCAAAAATATCACACAGAGACAAGCACAGAATCTAAGAATGTCTAATATTTACGAGTAAATGTATGATGCACATGATGATATGAATGAATGCATGATGTGAATGATGCACATGATGATTAATGAATGCATGATGCGAATGATGTACGGCCTTCGAAACAGGATTACCCCGAAGGGCCTTCAAAAGATGATCACCACGTAGGGCCTTCAAACAAAATCACCCTAAAAGATCTTCAGAAGACGATTAACCAACCCGTAAGGTTTTCAAAAATATTATCATCTTCAAAAGATGGTCTTCAAAAATATTATCCTCCTCGAAAGAGGGTCTTCAAAAATATTATCCTCTTCAAAAGAGGGTCTTCAAAAATATTAATATTCTCAAAAGAGGATTTTTAAAAATATTATGCTCATTGGAAGAGGATCTCTAAAATATTATCCTCTTTAAAAGAGGGTTTTCAAAAATATTATCATCCTCGAAAGAGAGTTTTCTAAAATATTATCCTCTTCAAAAGAGGGTCTTCAAAAATATTATCCTCCTCGAAAGAGGGTCTTCAAAAATAATCCAACTTCAAATCTGAAAATAATTTTTCCAACATATATGCAATAAAATAATTTTTTTTTAAAACTCATCTTTCTTATATGTTACAGGACGAATAATTTCGTTGATGAATTCTTCTTATTACCGCGCACGAGATCCCCACCACCATGTTTTCTTCGTTTGTTTTCAACACCTGGGCAACCACTAACTTAAAATTTGATTTCTACGATGGGTCCCACGTGCTTGTTTTTGCTTTTCTCTTGGCCATCTTCCGTTAACTTAATCACCATCAGTTTTCTGTGTTCATGACATGGGTCTCACGAGCAAATGAAGTAACCAAGTCATGTGCTACAAATATTGCATCACAATTCTTTAACATCTTCACGATTCAAATTATGCACAGATCTGTTTTTTTATCTTTTTGACCATGTAAACGATGTTTTCTTGACAAACACAAAACATGAAAGTTGTAGAAAACGAAAAGATCTTTCCGATGATATATGGCTCGCCAGAAACGGACTTATAACGAATCGGGAATCAAATAAAACGCCTGATGATTAACTTCTCGATACTGAAAAAATGGGATCTGATTATGTTTTGTAAGAACGAAAGTCGTAGGAAATCGTAAAAACTTTCCGGATCATAAAAAATCATCAAAATCTGACATGTATTAAATTTAATACGAATTTTACAAGATAACTTATTTGTACGGAGAAAATCATAAGAAAACTTATCTAAATTTTGAATAGAACCACGAACGAACCACCGCCTCCATCGTTCAGCTCCTCCATTAAAGAATCTCCCGATCCATAATAACCCCCATGCGTATTGTATAGAACTATAGATTGATTGTCCTCCCCAATAAAAAATTACCCCTCCTTCTAGCGCCAATTGTTAACGGAGAAATTTGGTGAGAACAAATTTCGAGGATTGCTAGAATAATGAATTATAAAAATAGGGGGATTTGGGATTTTTAGATGTTTGGGGCTGGACTTGTGAGGTTTCTCGATTTTTCTTAGATATTGGATCCCTTTGCCAAGATGCCTGCGTACCAATTTATATTGGATCAAGCCCACACAGTTCTGTGCAATTATGTTTATCCCTAAGAGACTTTAGGGATAAACTTCGTTAACGTGGACAATTACATATTTTATCTTGTATTATCTTGGCGTTTGTGATTCTTTTCTGATTTAAAGGATATCGTTTAGAGATATTTTCTATAATTAATTGGAGATATTTTCTCGTTTGAGAGACAAGAAATACTTAACTTAGAAATTAAGTTAATTATTAATAGATTTATATTGAGAAATTTGGAAGATATTTGAAATAACCGAAAATATGGCCTAACACTGTGGAAGTATCAAACACATTTCGATGTCTACATGCCGTATGTAAAGTTAACTATGAACCAATATTATATAAGAGACAACCCGTTGGTAAAGAAATATCCATGATCACCGGCGGCTACTCCAGAACGCACCGCACCGATCAAATCAAGTATGCAGATTTCTCGTACATAATAATATTATTACATCCAAACTATAAACAACGCCGCAACATACACAATCTTAGAGTTATAGACTATATAAAGTAGATATATTAATGCAGTACATACGCTGCAGAACATCCCATATACTATTAGGAAGCCTAAGATAACTTTAATGTAAAAAGCAAAAGAGAATATATGAGTGAAAAAGTATTTTCTCTTATATTCTGCACTGATCACAACCGGCAAACTCTGCAAAAGATCTGAGTTCTTCCCAATCTGCATATTGCACAAACTCATTCATTTCTGGGGTCGAAAAGTTGGAGTATGATGTTATAATACTTGATGCGGCTTCTTGATGCATTGAGCTTGTGAGCGGCCCCATAACCAAATGGTTCAAATCTGCGACGATATTATGGTTATCCGAAAAGACTACTGCCTTCTTCTCGTTATTAATCTGCTGCATACTAGACAACGGAGTCTGTTGGAAACTGATATCTAAACCATGCATATCATCAGATCCACCACTGCATGATTTGAAGTTAGCATCTATTACTGGATCACAATTCCTTTTACTAGCATTTATCCGATCTCTCGTAGCTGCAAAACCCTTCTTAGGAGACATATTTCTTTTTAAAATTCGACAGAGTGTCCAAACTTCCTGAAAAAATTATTACAAATTAATACGTATATAATTAATCACAATTATTACAGCTTGTTGGCTATATACTTAAAACAAAAAAAGAACAGTTATGTAATGATAATTAAGTGTATAGTTTTGATTACTTACGGCTTCTTGAAATGCATCATTATGCTGGAGGACTTTGGAGGCATTCTTGCTGGTTTGATTATAATCAGGAGGAGGGAGGCGAAACTCGTGCATCATCCAATCAGTTTTGGTGCCTTTGCCTGCACTTCCGCGATAATAGACTAATGATTTCTTCAATCCAACACAGTGATCTCGATGGCGTTCGGAGTAAATTGGTCTGTCAATGCCAGTGGCTTTCCAAAATCCGGAACTTGTTACCCTGTTGGGTCTAACGCTATTCCTATACTTTCTGCCTCTTCTACAAAAGAAGTACATTTCTTTATCTCCAACATCACTGCCTTCTGCAAATTTCGTTATGCAAAAATAATTTAAGAGTGCTTTACATTTCATAAAAAGGTAATTGTAGACAAATATAAGTATATAACATATATATCCAAAATACAGAAATTTCTTCACACCAAACTTTAATAAGCATCTGAATGCAGTGATAGACGGAATTATTGAATATCAGCTATAAATTAAACCACGGAACCGAAATTAGATGTCTAATAAGGGAAATGTCCCATAATACTGTAGAAATATAATAATGATAATAAATATGTTAACGGCGTGCACATATATTAGATTTCTATACATGCATGGTATGGTGTTTTGAAAAACAAATAATAACGTTCAAAAAACTAAGTAAATCAACTGAGATAGCAAACATACTTGGAAGATCCCATGGATCATATTTGTAAATATCAATATGCTCGATGAGCTCGATCCTGATGGGCCTCTTCTCGACCTTTCGTCGTAGATAAAAATCGACCAGTTCTTCATCAGTCGGGTGAAACCGAAACCCGGGAAGTGGAGTATCATCTTCATCTTCTACCCCAGCAGTATCCTTCAGCTTCCAGTTACAAGTATTTTTTTCTATGCTTACACCATCCGTCATCTCATCATCCTTATCCATCTAGGCTGACACACACTACTCGATATATATTTCTCTCTGTAGCTAGCTATATATGTAAGCAGTTCAAATAAGTAGCTAGTACTTCTGGAATAGAAAAAACCTTGTGCCCTTTCATCATCTTTTATATCACATATATAGGAGTATAATGAATAATGAAAAGCGTTTATTTGAAAGAGTATACTAACAGCATGTCATATACTCCGTCCCTCTCATTTCTTTACACTTTTGATACGTCGCTCTCATTTATTTACATACCAAAAATAATAACATTTTATAATATAAAATCCAATAATATTCACTATTTTCCTCCACTATACCTACTTTATACCCACTTTATACATTAAATATTGATTGGTCCCACCACTTTACTCATTTTTTTTATTTTTCTCTATTAATTTACATTTTTTCTTAACCTCCGTGCGTGCCGTGTCCTCAATATAAAGAATTGAGGGACGGACGGAGTATACAACATTAACCTTGGTCAAGTCAGAATTTTGACTAAATTGTTTTCAAGACAGAGACAAAAGGAAATCAACCGAGAAAAGTCTTCAGTCATAATTACAAGTGGAGTATCTATTTAATGAACACTATATATCTTAATCGAATTCACACAATAATAATTATTGTAACTCAGAGTACCTCCATTTCAAAATATTTGTCTACTTTTGACTTGTGAACACGTATTTTAAAGTGTATTGAACAAATAGTTATATAAATTGTTTTTCAAAATTTCTTTTTTTAATAAAAGTTTGATATTTAAATTTTTTTTCACAAAAAGAAAATTAAAAAAAATATGTGTGTAGTTATTCAGTCAAAGCATTTTAAAGTGCATATCTAAAAATAGAAAGTGGACATGTATCGTGAAACGGAGGGAGTACTTAACATACGAGGAATCTTATAGTTGAATACAAACTATATTGTTTTATCGAATTTGTTCATTTTAGGATTAAATAATTCAAGAACAAATTATTGCGAAATTTAAATGAAACAAAATTTAAGTTAAATATAACTTATATTAAACTTGAAAGATGTTACAAATTTTGTACTGATTACAAGATTGAATCTCAAACTAATTAAAACAAATTTAGAATAAATTCGACATGAACTTATCTATTTTTGTAATAAAAAGATAGAACGATAAATTATAGTTCGAGATAATTTCTAGGAATAAAGATCCGCTAGATAGTCAAAACAGTACAAGTAAATGATTTCTAGTGGCTTGGATATAACACTTTGTACTAGAAATAATTTACTGATCAAAGGATTTTGTTCGGCAGTTTTTGAGAGCTTTGACAGAAACTTTTGTTAAGATAAGATGTTATCTGTATTGAGCATGACTATCATTTTAAGCCTGTAATGACTATCATTTTGGCTTAGAATGACTATCATAATATTAGAATTAAATTAGAATGACTAACAATTGAACTGACATGACTATCCTTGATAATCATTCCAGTTCATTTTTCATAGTCATTCTAGCTTTAATTCTAATTCTACTTTTAAATTAATTCTTATAATTAATTTAAGAGAGAATTTATATCCTTTCTTGATAGCATAAACAATCCTTAAACCACTTGAATTTGATAAAGAATTTCCACTGAACGAAGTTGACACTTGATGTACTATCCGGTTCATAAGTGACTAACTGCAATGCATGTTCTTCATACTTCTGACTTTAAGCTGTGCTGCTGTGGTCCATTAGCTGCTTTTGACTTTGGTCAACCACTGTAATCTGTACTCTTGCTGTCACACTTCTGAAATCTCTGTCAATTTAATAAATCCACTTCTTTGAATACTTCACTGAGGCTTGATCAATAAATTGAACTTCTTTCAATGTAGAATCACTTCAAGTCTGTAGGATGACTTTAATCTTCATTCTCTTGACTGATATAACCTTATGAAATTCTTGTGACACTGAATTATTATTTACTTATTACAAACTTGTTTAAGCTAAGTTGTATCCTCGATGTTTACAAATAGGCCTGTACATATTCCTTTCAATCTCCCCCTATTTGTTTGTTAGAGAATAACAACCAAATACCTAGAGGATAACTCAACTAAATAAACAAGTAAAAATAAGACTTTAAGAGCCAAGTAAATAATAAAAACAAAGTTCTGGTTTATATATAACATTTCCAAATTCAAACATGTAAAGATAAATAAAAGATTGTTCCTCTAGACTGAACATATGCATACATTGATCATATCTTGATTTACCTGAGCTCTATACATATTACAATAAAAATTGAGCTGATGATCACAATTCATGATCACTCATTTCTCCTTCTTCCAAAACATCTAGCAAGTCTTTGTCCAGGACACGATCACTTTCAGTTGTGAGATTTGTTGGTCTGAGTGGTAGAGTTGTGACTTTCTTCAATCTATTCTTCAACTGATGATACCTTTTTATGTTGGCAATGCAATAGTCTTGAATGATGTCAGCAACTTCAGTCTTTTCTTCTGAAGCAAATCCAGTAGTCCTTAGCATATTTTCCAGCTTGATCAGATGCATTGCAAGATAGATCTTCAATGAAACATGATCCATTCCACATGTTTGAAGTGCTCTTCCTTTGTAAAATTTGACTTCAAATGGAACACTAACAACATGAGGACTGACCCTTATAGCAGACTCTTTGAGTTGTTCATGCAACAGTACATTCAAATGAGAAGATCCTTTCACTCTGCTCATGAGAACCCAAAGCTCTAACAATGATCTACTTGCAAAGCAATCCAGAGAGACATTGATAGTTCCTATGCTTTGACAAGATACATAGATGATCATTTCATTTGCAACTCTGTCAAATCCAGCAGTAATCCTTAAGATTTCTTCTTGTAATGCCTTCATGTACACTGAATTATCTGGATTGACCTTCATGAATCTTTGAAGAAGGCTGATGAACTCCCTATCATTGTTTGATCCTTTCCGAGGGAGTGCAAACATTTCTTTTGCTCTAGTCCATTTCTCACCTTTCTTCAATCTGATGTTCAGCTTCCGGTCTTTGACTTCCAAGCTATGAAGACGTTGTTTCTCTTCATGCTCAGCTTTTTGAATTTTTAGCTTTTCAGAGATAATCTGAGAGACCTTAGAATTCTCATATTTCTTCCTCCTTATGTCTTCCTGTTGCTTCTTCAGTTCTTCCTCAAAGGCAGGATCAGGGTTAAATAGATCATCTTGATCATCCCATTCATCACAATCAGCTTCCTTCTCAACTTCCTCCTCACCAAAAATGTCTTCAGCATCAAATTGAAAATCTTCATCATCATGTACATCTTGGTAGTAGAAGTCATCTTGAAGTAGTTTTCCCTTCCCCTTGTCCTTTTGACTTTCAGAAGCTCCTCCTTGATCACTTTCCTTCTCCTTCTCTTTATTCTCCCCCTTAGTTGAGGAATCCTCTACAGATTTAGCTTTATCAGCTTTAAGATCCTCCTCTTTTGATCTCCTTTGATCTCCTCCATCTCCTCCTTCATCCTTGTCATCATCATCATCATCATCATCATCATCACCCTCGAAGAATTTCTTCTGTTCAGCTGTGGGTTGATGTGAATTCTTGATCATCAAATACAGGTGTTTCATGCCCTAATTGAGATGCTCCATTCCTCCTTCAATCCTTGCAAACCTTTGATCATTAAACCACTGATTTTCATCAATTGTTTGTTGAATGTAGTCCACTAGGTAGAAATAGAAGCAATTTGCTTGACACTATCTGCTATCTCAGCATTTGAATTTGTAAGTCCAGAGATGTCTGAAGCCACTAGTACTTGGGATTGCTGGATGGCATTCATCTTTGGGAGTAGAGTCATCTTCAGACCTTCAATATCATCTTTAATAGTACCCAGCTGATTAGTTACAAAGGTGGAAGAAGAAGACCGTTCAACCACTTGTGCTTTTAGAATTTCTTTCTCAGCCTGGGTTTCTTGGAGTTGTTTCTGTAGACCAGCTATCTGAGCTAACAATAAAGCAATGTTTGTGTCAGTGTGTGCACTCACCTCAATTTCTCTCAGTGGTGTTTCACTCAACTCACGTGCTTATGTTTCACTCTCTGTTTGATTCTAATTTCTAACCACTAGCTGTCTATCCAGATTTTCTGATGATGTACCTGCATGAAAAATCACCCTATCCCCTTCTAGAGAGGTCAGTGGTGGTGCAATGGGAGTTCGCAAATCCCAGTCCCTAGTGAAGTCTAAAAAATCATTTTGATTTTGAAACTGAATTGCTTCAGTGTTAGACTCACCAGGCTGCCTTCCACTTTATCTAGTAAAAATTGCGAGTGGAAAATCCCTTAAGGGAGCCAGAGATGTTCCCTCTGGGAGAGGATAAAATAATTATATTATAGATAGCAAAGAATCAGATTTTCCCTCTGATGCCTGTGAAGGCACTTCTACCGTAACTATGGTAGGTACTATATCATATCCTATGTGCTCTCCTTGCAAAGTGTCCTGAGTGTCATCTAATAGTATGTCTTCTCCCATTGTGAGTAATGGGAGTGTGCTTGAGTCAGTACAAGTTGCCATGGCCCTTTGGCGAATTTCAATAGATTCACCCTGTTGAGAGGGTGTCTCCAGAGACTGTTGAATGGCCATTTCTAAATCCATATCTTGTTGAGAGGATACAGATGGGCTTACAGATATCTCCCTATATGTTCTTCTCTTCTTTGGAGGTGGAGATAGAGCTGTGGGATCACTCACATTATCTTCATCACTACTACTTCTATTTCTGACATGAAAACTGGGTTCAGGCTGATTGGTTAAAGAAGTTAACTCTGTGTTTGGCTCTATGACCGAGGATAGAGTTTGTGGATCTACAAACTCTTGGTCAGCCGTATTAACCTCTTGGGTTTCAACAGCAGTGCCAGAAGATGAACCAGAGTTAAGAATAACTACCTGAAGTGGAATGACTTCTGAAGTTCCAACTGATGTAACTATTCGTTGCTCAGGAATTGGTGGTTCAAAGGATGGAAGATTAATGAAGTTTGTCATGAACGAGGATATGACTACTGGAACATTGCCATACTTGAAGGTTGTTTGTAACCTTTAAAAGAACTTTCTGTTAGTGGTCGGAGAAATAAAAAAACCAACCATTTCTGAAAATTTCTTATGTTCATCAGAAAACAAAGAATTAATGACAAGTGATAGAAAACGAGGATAATAGCATTTAACCTTTCTACCACTATCGAATTCTTTTCTGGCATTGAAAACCCTTCTTACAACAATATCCCAGAAAAGGTGGCCATAATTAAGTCTTTTATTGAAAACAGTTGCAAAACCAATAACTTGTAAAAGATAAGTGATGTTCTGAAAGTTATTCTTGGTGCAATTGCCAAAGACCTTAGCCAAAGTATTAAAAAAAATCCCACTCACAAACAAGGTTCCCTTTGATCAACTTGGTCATGTTCAAGGGACCTTGATAGTGGATATCAGTGAAAAATTGAACTAATTCACCATCAGTGGGCATTCTATCAAAATTGTTCTGAGGAAAGTGCAACACATTACAAAAAAATTCCTCAGTTATTGTGTACTTCCTGTCCTGAATAGAGAAAGTAATAGTAGAAAAATCATTAGAGACAACAACAGTAGTGCAAAGAAAAAATAAAGGATCAATTTTTAAATCAACATTCGAACAAATAGCAAAATTAACACAGGAATGTTCATTTAAAAAACTAATCCAAGGCCTAAAATGTTCAAGTGAACACTTTAGGGGATCAAAATAGCCATGGTAATTAGTAAGAACGATCTCAAAATTCTGGGCCATTTTAACACAAAATAATTTAATTAATTTTAGATTAATTAGAATTTAGGGATTACAATCCAAAAATTAAGAACTATATCAGAAATTAATTAAATCGAATTATGTTGATCCAAGTAATTAAAAACACACACAAAAAAAATGACAGCACTTCTTTACTTTAGAAAATAAAGAAGCAAACAAGAGAGAGTAGAAAGTTTTGTAAAAACAAGAACTTTTGAAGAATAAAGAAAATGAACTATACGGCTGTCTATTTATAAAGGAATGTAAAACAGCTGGAATGACTACTGGGATGACTACCGGGTAGTCATACCGATAGTCATTCCAGTACAAAACTGAGATGACTAAAAAAAACACCGTTTTAATTAAAAATAAACAGCAATTAAAAAACTGTTAGAATTCTATTGGCATGACTATCGGCATTAAAAAAGAAAATAATAAGGAATAAAACTAAACAAATAAAACTAATACAAATAAAATAACTAACATGTAGTGACTACTAGAATGACTATCCATGATACTCATGCCGATAGTCATTCTAGATCAAAACTAACAAATAATTAACAATAAATCACTAAAACTTATTAGTAAATCATAGAAAATTTACATAAATTAATTAAAAATACCAAACTGTTCAGAAAAATGCAAATAAATTCACAGATTTAACAGAAAATAGCATAATTAAATTAAGCAACATAATATTCACAGAAAATGCATTAAATTTACAAAAAATGCATAAATATGCAGAAAAATATGAACATTGCAGAAAAATACAAACATGGCAGAATATTATAAAAATGTAATAAAATAATATAAACCTGCAGAAAATTTCAAACAACAATTTATACAATCTGAAACTAACTTAAATGATTCCAAATAATTAAATTTTCAATAAAAATAAATTTCTCTACTTAAAAGATATGAGAAAAATATTTTTAAAGAAAATAGATTATTTAAGAATATTTAAATTAACAAGCTTACAAATCAAACTAGAATTGGCAATATTAAACATTTAATAGTAGCAAGAGAAAATGATTTTAACTAAGAACAAACATCAAAGAGATACAGTTAATCACTAAGACTATTTAACATACCCAATTTACCAACTAACTTGGTAAATATGGATTCATCAAGAGATTTAGTGAAAATATTTGTTGTTTGTTCTTCTGTGGGTACAAAATGTAACTCCACAGTTCCATTCATGACATGCTCTCTGATAAAATGATACCTGATGTCAATGTGCTTCGTTCTCGAGTGCTGAACAGGGTTGTTGGAGATTGCTATGGCACTTGTATTGTCACAGAAAATTAGAATTTTGTCCAATACAAAGCCATAGTCCTTCAATTGATTCCTTATTCATAAGATCTGAGCAAAACAGCTTCCAATAGCAATATATTCAGCTTCTGCTGTTGAATTTGAAACTGTTTGTTGTTTCTTGCTATAGCAGGAAATCAATCTACCACCTAGGAATTGACAACTCCCAGAGGTACTTTTTCTATCCACAACACTTCCTGCATAATCAGAATCTATATATCCAACAAGATTAAAACCATAATCTTTAGGGTACCAAATACCTAAATTAGGTGTACCCTTAAGATATCTCAAGATTCTTTTAACAACAACGAGATGTAAATCTCTAGGATCCGCTTGGAACCTTGCACACAAGCATGTAGCATACATAATATCTGGTCTATTTGTAGTAAGATAGAGTAAGGAGCCAATCATACCTCTGTAGCTTGTAACATCTACCTTGATAGAATTATCACAAGCTCCAAGTTTGACAGCTGTAGAAGATGGAGTCCTTGCTGATGTTGAATCCTCCATGTGATATTTCTTGAGGAGTTCTTTGAGATACTTGGATTGACAAATAAATATACCATTTAACCTTTGACTTACTTGTAATCCAAGAAAGAACTTCAGCTCACCCATCATACTCATTTCAAACTTACTCTGCATTAGCTTAGCAAATCTCTTACAGAGATCATCATTAGTAGACCCAAATATGATGTCATCCACATAGACTTGGACTAATATCATATCATTTTTGTGTTTCTTAGAAAAAAGAGTTTTGTCTATGATACCTCTAACAAAACCATTTTCTAAAAGAAAACCAGAGAGAGTGTCATACCATTTTCTTGGGGCTTGTTTAAGACCATAGATATCCTTGAAGAGGAAGTACACAAAGTCCAGCAACTCCTGATTTTCAAAGCCAGGGGGCTGTTCCACATACACTTCTTCATCCAACTCACCATTCAGAAATGCACTCTTAACATCCATTTGATAAACTTTAAAATTTGAGTAAGCTGCAAATGCTAAGAACATCTTGATAGCCTCAAGCCTAGCTACTAGTGCATAGGTTTCATCATAATCAATGCCTTCAGCTTGTGAATACCCTTGAGCAACCAGTCTTGCTTTGTTTCTAGTAATAATGCCATCTTCATCTAACTTGTTTCTGAATACCCATCTTGTACCAACTACTTTCATGTTCTTTGGTCTGGGTACTAGCTTCCAGACTTGATGTTGTTCAAATTGATTGAGTTCATCTTGCATGGCAATCACCCAATCAGGATCACTCAGTGCTTCCTCAGTTTTCTTTGGTTCCATCTCAGAAAGAAACCCTGAATAATGACATTCATTCTGAGTTGCACTTCTAGTTCTAACTCCAACACCTGGATCACCAATGATCAGCTCAAAAGGATGAGCTCTATTCCAAACAATTTGTCTTGGAAGATTTGATCTTGATGATTCACCTTGAAATTCATTCTGGTGTTGTGAATGACTAGATGACCCTTCATTTCCTCCCCCTGAGTTGTTGCTTGATTGCATTGATGATTCTTCTCCAGTGTTGGTGGTATTTCCATTGTTACCAATGTTTCCACCACCACCACCCTGATCATTATTATCATCATTACCAGCAACAATATCAGGTGGAGCTTCATCATCTGATTCTGAGTCTGGCAAGTTATCAAACTTTAGTTCTTCATATGAATCTTATGTTTGGATACTTGGGAGCTTAGTGTCATCAAATGTAACATTGACACTTTATTTCACTTGGTGACTGTCAATCAAGTACACCCTATAAAATCTTCTGGAGTAACCAACAAAGATAGATTCATATGCCTTGGCCTCAAACTTGCCACGTCTAACATCTCCATCCTTAAGCACAAAGCATTTTGCACCAAATACATGAAAGTATTTGAGAGTTGGTATCTTGTTATTCATGATCTCATAAGGAGTCTTCATTAAGTCCTTATTGATTAAAGTTCGATTCTGAGTATAACAAGCAGTATTTATAGTTTCAGCCAAGAAGTACATTGGAAGTCTTGATTCACTTAACATTGTTCTTGAAGCTTCAATCAATGTATGATTCTTCCTTTCTACCACTCCATTCTGTTGAGGAGTTCTAGGGGCTAAATATTGTCTTGTTATTCCTTTATCTGCACAAAAGTCATTTAGGACTGCATTTTTTAATGATGATAACAAAATATTCAAGACAAGAATTTGATCATGATGTCGAAGCTGAGAATCAGAGAACCAAATCACAGCTGTTGATAATCAGGAAGCTAACTAGAAGACACTTTATCTATCCAAGGTCTAAAAGCCACATCAAATGTATGGAAGATATTCTGTCATCAAGTTAGGAAGCAATTCAGTAGCAAGCCAACAGACGTCTAATCAAGCAACAAGTGTTTCAGTGGTAAGTCTGCCAAAACAACTCAGTAGTTGTGAGTCAATAAGGATGAGAGATGTTTTGTCTAAGGATGAAGCTAAATATATCTATTCTACGGATAAAGCTATGGAAATCTTATCTCATCAACGGATAAAGCCGAGGACATCTTATCTCATCAACGGATAAAGCTGAGGACATCTTAACTCATCAACGGATAAAAAATGAGGACATCTTATCTCATCTACGGATAAAAGCTAAGGACATCATATCCATCTACGGATAAAGCCGAAGATAGTTGATCTACAGATACAGCTAAGGATGTCATGTTCTATCTATGGATGCAGCTAAGGATGTCATGTTCTATCTATGGATGCAGCTAAGGATGTCATGTTCTATCTATGGATACAGCTCAGGATATTACTTCTACTGATATTCTGAGATTACTATTCTACGGATAAATGAAGTAGAATAGTAGTCTATGGATAAAGAATTAATACTCCAACTGATATTCATCTCTTTCAACAAGAAAAGCAAATCTATGTAAAGAAATCTTTTGGAGTTTTCTTTATTTAATAGGTTGAATGAAGGAAAGTCTCAGAAATCACCATTACACATCCGTGACTACAAGATGGTGGATAACGACGTAATATATGTATGGAATAGGGAGTCAAACTATAAATATTTGAAGGCTCAAATTCCTACAAATGAAATGTGAAGTCATCCATTATCTTCTATGTCTCGAAGGATAAATAAGAGTTACAGCAGCTACCTAGAAGTTTATCTTCTAACTGGACGCAAAAGAAAAGCTTGAAAAGCATGAGGACCTATATGCAAAACTACATGTTCACTTATCTCAGCTGATAGTGACCTGACAGTCGTGTATCCAAGGAAAGGTCTTTTTCATGCAGATGTCACGTGGGCTTGGAAGCTAGGTCAAATTGCATGAACTTAGTAATTCTTGAAAAAAGAAACACACTCAACTAGAAAGCATTCTTTGGGACTATAAAAGTTTATCTGTGATGCTAGCCAAGGCATTTCCCGAATAGAAGAGCTTCAGAGTCGAGCATGTGTACAAACAAAACCAAAATGTAATATTTTATTATGTTGTAGGTTTTGATTGTAACATACAGTTGATGTATATAAGACTGTATGGTGTAGCATAGATGTGTGTGAAGAGAGCACCGAGCTGAAAGAAAAACACTTAGGCTCTCTTTCATCATCTGTGTAAGCAGCTGAGTTTGTTTTATACAAACCCAGAGAATTCTTCAATATATATCTCAGGTGGGTTTTTTCCGATAAACCCACCTGAAAAGTTTAAAAGTTTGCTTGTCTCCTGCATTTCTTTTTAACTTGAAGAATTCATTTTTTGTTCAAAGCTTGACTGAATTTTAGTTAATTTACAAACTCATATATTCATACCCCAAAAAGTTTTAAAAAAGTTTTTTAAATTAACTAGATTGTATTCAACCCCCCTTCTACAATCTAGGTTGTATTGTTCTGGGAATAACAATTGGTATCAGAGCAAGCTTCAAACATACATGAAGTTTAAAGATCAAAATCAACTACAATCATGGAGAGAGGTGACAGCGAAGAAGCTGGGAAAGATGAATCAATTCCAAGTGCTCTTCTCAAAAGTTCCGAAGGCAACAGAGAAGTCAGACACGAGGGCAGCAAGATTATTCTCAATAATCTCATACATGGCATGTATGAAGATTTCCTGAGCCTGAAATCTCATAACGATAGAAGGGACATCATTCATACAAATCATGGAGAAACTAAACTAGTCCAAGAGAAAAGATTGTGCCTACTCACACAGAACTTGATTTGTTTCACTATGAAACGGGTGAAGAATTGTCTTATTTTCTTTCAAGATTACAGAGATCTTTACAAGATTCAAAGCAGTGTGGGAAGGAGGTTTCAAGCAAGGACTCAAACTTAATGTTTGCAGAATCTTTACCCAGGAAATAGAAGCATATCTCTGTGTTTATCAAAAACACCCTTGAGTCCAAAGATCTAAATCTTAGCGATCTGCTAAGCACTCTCGAAGACAGTAATCTTGAGCCTGTGCAAAATGCAAAGATTATCAGAGATAAATGGAAGAAAGAAACCAGAGATGTGGTCATCTCCAACCAAGATTTGAAAGAAGACGGAAGAACAGAAGCAGCAAGCTCAACATTCAACTTGAAGATCTGTGAATGTATCAGAACCGCATCAGACAAAGGCAAGGAAAGAATTGCACTGGAAGATGAATTCCTTTTTATTCAAAGGGTCTCAGCTGAACAGGGTAATTCGAATTCAATAAAGGAATCTATCAACCTTGTACTCACAACCAAAGAAAATCAAGAAGCAAGTTCGACCAGCAATCAGGTATTTTCTCTGAAGCCAACAAAGCAGGTTAAAGAAGTATGTTGCAGCACTGTAATGAGTTTAATTGATGAACTACATGATGCGCGTATTCCTCTTAACATTCTCATTGAAGAAAATGTCAGACTCAAAGCATCTAATGTGACGCCCTCCCAATCTGGGGTCATGATCGGGGAGTCACTACAACCTCTATACATATTAAACCCATAAACAATATAATAAAAGCATGCAGACTTGACCCCAACTCTACCCTGGATCTTTAACAGTTGATGGTGTGAAACAAGCATCCACTATCTAATTCATTAATACATAAGTCTCAAAAGTTATTACATCCATGACTTAAAAGTTCTACGTTCTCTATTACAAAACACCTTCTAGATATGGCCATCACCTACCTGAGCTGGCATCCCAAAAACAACCCTATAGGAAGACTTCCTAGCTGTCTGAAATGTACGTACCATCTTCTCGTTTCACTGTGGGTTAGAATAGGGAAAAAGAATGAGCCAAATGCCCAGCAAGTAATAATAATATGACCATACAGTTATCCACTGGGAAACAGTTCCAATATTAATATGTATGACATGGGTATAGCAAAATCCGTATCAAGGGGATTATCAAAACAATGAATTGAATATACAGTTTCAAAACAGTTTCCAATATCAATATATATGGCATGGTTTTAGCAGAATCCACATTAAGGATATATCGGAACAATGGCATAAATATGCAATTTCAAAGGGTAAACCAATTTCATTTTCAAGAAATCCGTTTCAAAAACAATAAGTAATTTTGGAGATTTTTCACAACGCACCGGACAATACGGGTGATCAGCCACGTAAAGTCCCCATACCGGACACACAGTCCCTCTGGTCCTTGTATTGGGTCCCATTAGGCACATATTGGCCTTTAGACTAGTCCATCCCTAGTCCATTTATTATAATTAAAAAGTGCTGGACCGGCGTTACTCGGCCTCTTACGCCTCCAATCTTAGGAATCCGTGGAAACCATAAATCAGAATTTAAATGAGTTCAAACTTTATTCCTTTTTTAAAAACATATTCAGATATAAAGAAGTCCTTTGGAAATCAGATAAGTTCAATCAAAACACTTTGGATTTCTATTAGTGGAATATCAGAAATATTTATCATCGGGTATGTTCTGGTAATGTACTAGAATGAAAGTTAGGTGTATTCACTTTCAGGTATAAAAAGGGAATGCATAAGTATATGATCAACGTCAGGTTATAGAATCATAGGTCATCAGGTTTCAATTCATGGATATGAACATGGTATAAAGGTTTAAGGATAAAGAACTAAACAAAGCATGGTATACAGTTCAACATGGTATATATGAACAAAGGTAAGGGTTATCAACGAACAATAAGTGTTTTCGGAATTAAAGGTATATCAAGATAAGGTAACAATTCATATATGTCAAAATGAAACAATGGAATCGAAATACGAAAGCAAGTTTGGATTACTTGCCTTAAGTAGCTAAAAAGGGTAATGAACAATCACTGATTCTCCACCTTAGTCTTTCCTTTGTCTCTAAGTTCCACTTCCTTGAACTCTCTGAGTTCCACTTCCTTGGACTCTACAAAAGAGTATATTCTATCTTAGAATGCTTCTCTAAGATTCTAATCCTTTATTCTAAACTACCCAACGCATCCTAAACGCGTAAACACATAATAGTTATACCTCAAAACAATTATAACCACGTAATAGGCAATCAACCAAATAACTCACATCGTCATCTAAATACACATAACATGCTCCTTATACATATATACATATAATAATATACCTTTCAAATCATACCACACTTGGTATCCCTTAAATCAATTTGGTCGTGCCAACCATATCCTTAACTCTTTATAACAATGTTTCATCTCAAAAAGCAGAAAAATCAACTCCGCATACTTTACTAAAACATTTTTCATAAATCCAAATATAATCAAACAATTACCAAATTTGACAGGCTACTTCCTGATTACTAACTCAACTTAGCATAAAAATTGCAACTTCAGAATAATTTATTTAGTTTAAAAACGAACTGTATAAAGTAGGTACTAAAGCACAGAAAATCCCTGCTGCGCAACTTTTAGTAAAACAAGTATAACTTTTTATTCGCAATACCTATCGATACAAGGTTAGCGCGTGCACAAACTAGATTCAATTTAGAACAGTTAACTCCTAGACTCTCTGTCTAAAACAGGCAGCAACATTTCGCAATTAATCAAAACAGAACAGGGCAGACAGTTTTTCTGGAAATTTTCAGCATGATGTTTTTCTATATAAAACCATTCCACCATTATAATCTCTACCACAACAAATCATCCCATATCAAAACCAAAACTCATATTCTCAAGAAACTACTAAAACTTATACATGCAATTAGCAAATACCAACACTAATTAAACCAAAAATCCAAATACTTGGAACTTCACTAAACTTCCCAAATCAAAACCTTTAACCATCAAAAAATTCGAATCATCTAAACTTAACTCTATTACTCAACATGCAATCACTATAACTTGAAATTATCAACCAATCATCAACATAAACAATTTTCAAAACCGAATTTATAAAAAGGGGAAAAATCGAAATAGGCACATGCAATTCAATTTCTCAACATGCAATCAAAATCTTAACTAAACATAGCTATTAATACAATAATCGGACTCAAAAGTATCATCATCGTCCCCGTCGGCTCGCCGGAGCTCATTGCCGACGGCGGCATGGTCGGAGGTGCCCGGAAAAATCGGGTTTCCTTCACAACCTCACCAATAATAATCTAAACAATCTCTTTAACACCCAAACATCACAAAACAAAGGTTTCAGAGTTGAATGAAATCAAAATCGCCAAACCCCTTTTTGCATGCAACTGATACACACACGAACACACACACACGCACGGCCATACACATACATACACACACGATTACATATATATATATGTATGTATATTCATAATCATCAATAAAATCGAGAGAATGAGAGAGATTTTTACAGAGACAATCGAGAGAGATATAACCGAGAGAGAAAAGAGAGAAGAGAGAGTGATGAACGGCAAAGTGGAGAAAGGGGAAAATGGGTGCAGGGTTTTATAAGCCCAGGGGTATTTTAGTAACTTGCTAATTCCAAAATCTGATTTTTAATAACTAAAACAAACGTAAATGCCTTTCTATAATTCGAAATAAAATGAAGATAATGTTGCAAAATCACAATTTTATTTTTTAAAACAAAGAATACGAATTTACAAGCTCACACATATTTTTAAAATATTTTTATGATCAAAATTGAATTAAATATGAATTTTCAAAGTTTTGATCACTTAAATGACATTTAACTCATAAAATCGTTTTTAAATCCTTAAAGCCAAAACTAAATTCCTCCATTAATTTTAGAAAATACTAGAATATAAACTAAAGGTTGTGAAAAAGATTTCACAATAAAAAGAGTCTCCGTTGATTTTATAAAATTCCCGGAAGGTCAAAAAGAACTAATTTTTAATAAGAAATTCATTTAAAATGCACTTAAAAGCATACACAAGTATTTTAATCCATACCATTCACCAAGTAAACATCTAATTATCACATTTTCACATATCCACCTTTCACACAATACTCACATATCATAGAACTCAAATATTATTAAATATTAATATTGTACAAGCGTTTTTCTGAGTCGTTATAACCTTCCCCCTTAAAAAGATTCTGTCCTCAGAATCTAACCTTATGAAAATAGATGCGGATACTTTTCAAGCATCTCGCTCTCAAGTTCCCAAGTTGATTCTTCAACTTTAGGATTCCTCCACAAAACCTTAACTAGCTTAACAGTCTTATTCCTTAATTTCCTATCCATATGATCCTGAATTTCTACAGGTTGTTCTACATATGACAAATCGGGTTGAATCTCAAAAGGTTCATATTCGATCACTTGATTTGCATCAGAATTAAATCTCTTAAGCATCGAAACATGAAAAACATTATGAATATGCTCCATGTGCGGTGGTAACGCTAACTCATATGCAACTTTTCCAATACGTCTAAGTATCTCAAACGGTCCTACATATCTCGGGCTAAGTTTCCCTTTCTTGCCAAATCTCGTAACTCCTTTCCATGGCGACACTTTTAGCAACACTTGGTCTCCTTCTTCAAAGCTTATATCCTTCCTGTCTTGGTCCGCGTACTTCCGGTGTCTGTCTTGTGCCGTAACTAGCCTTTTCCGAATGATTTCAATCTTTTCCTTCGTTTGTTGTACCAGCTCGGGTCCTAAAACTTTTCGTTCTCCAACTTCTTCCCAATATACAGGCGATCTACATTTCCTTCCATACAAAGCTTCATACGGTGGCATTCCAATACTCGCGTGATAACTGTTGTTGTACGAAAATTCTACCAACGGTAAATGCTCATCCCAACTTCCTTTAAAATCCAGCGCACAAGCTCTAAACATGTCTTCAATGGTTTGAATCGTTCGTTCACTTTGGCCATCAGTTTGAGGATGATAAGCGGTACTCATCTTAAGCTTGGTACCCAGACATTCTTGAAATTGTCTCCAAAATCGGGAGTTAAACCTTGGATCACGATCCGACACAATGGTTACTGGAACTCTGTGGCGTGTCACAACTTCCTTCAGATATAGCTGTACTAATCTATCCAGTGAAAATCTTTCATTGATTGGGAGAAAATGTGCAGACTTGGTCAGACGGTCTATAATTACCCATATGGCATCATGATTAGCTTTTGTCCTCGGTAGTCCAACAATAAAATCCATGGCAAGATGTTCCCACTTCCATTCAGGAATATCCAATGGTTGCAATAGTCCGCTCGGCTTTTAATGTTCGGCTTTGACTCGTTGACAGGTATAACACTTACTTATCCATTCGGCAATTTCTCTTTTCATATCCGGCCACCAGAAGTGTTCCTTCAAATCTCGATACATTTTCGTGCTACCAGGGTGAATTGAGTACTGTGAACTATGGGCTTCCCGCAAGATTTCATTCTTCAATTCTGTCACATTTGGAATCCATATCCTTGTAGAAAATCTCAAAACTCCTTTGTCATCCCTTTGGGTGCAAATCTCTTCACCAGTCAATGTGTTCATCTCTTGATTCATGACCTCCTCCTGACATCTTCGTATCTTTTCCAACAATTCCGGCTGAAACGTCATAGCATTGAGAACTTCGTCAGTAACTTCCGAATCATAAACTTCTAGTTTCAACTTCTCAAAGTCTTGAAGCAATTCCTTAGGTATTGTGAACAAATTCAATCTCTCCTTTCGACTTAACGCATCCGCCACAACATTCGCTTTTCCCGGGTGATAGTTAATACTACAATCATAGTCCTTAATTAGCTCCAACCATCTCCGTTGCCTCATGTTCAATTCCTTCTGGGTGAATATATACTTTAAGCTCTTATGATCCGTGTAGATTTCACACTTTTCTCCGTATAGATAATGTCTCCAAATTTTCAGTGCGAACACAATAGCTGCTAATTCCAAATCATGAGTTGGGTACTTTCGTTCGTGCGGTTTGAGTTGTCGTGAAGCATACGCGATCACTTTTCCATGTTGCATTAAAACACATCCCAGTCCTTTGTGTGAAGCATCACTGTAGATAACGAAATTTCCTTGATCATCTGGTAAGACTAACACTGGTGCAGTCACTAATCTTCCTTTCAGCTCTTGGAAACTTTCCTCACATTTCTCAGTCCAAACAAACTTCTCATTCTTCCGAGTCAGTGCAGTTAACGGTGTAGCTATCTTTGAAAAATCTTGAACAAATCTCCGATAGTATCCAGCTAATCCGAGAAAACTTCTCACTTCAGTAGGGGTCTTTGGTCTTTCCCAATTAACCACAGCTTCAATCTTGGCAGGGTCCACTCTCACTCCTTCTCGACTAATAACGTGTCCAAGAAATTGTACTTCCTCTAACCAGAATTCACACTTCGAAAACTTTGCATATAACTTTTCCTTTCTCAGGACTTCCAACGCGATCCTTAGATGTTCCGCATGATCTTCCGAAGACTTTGAATATATCAAGATGTCATCAATAAATACAATCACAAACTTATCCAAATACGTTCGAAACACTCGGTTCATCAAATCCATAAACACAGCCGGGGCATTAGTTAATCCAAATGGCATCACTAAAAATTCGTAATGTCCATATCTCGTGCGAAAAGCAGTTTTCGAAACGTCTTCAGGTTTGATTTTCAGTTGATGATATCCAGATCTTAAATCAATCTTTGAAAAATATGCTGCTCCTTTGAGTTGATCAAATAAATCATCGATCCGCGGTAACGGGTACTTATTCTTTATAGTCAACTGGTTGAGTTCTCGATAATCTATACACAATCTCATACTCCCGTCTTTCTTCTTGACAAATAAAACTGGCGCTCCCCACGGCGATACACTAGGCCTTATAACTCCTTTATCCAAAAGATCTTGTAGCTGCGTAGCCAATTCCTTCATTTCTGCCGGTGCCATTCTGTAAGGTGCCTTTGATACTGGTTCCGTTCCAGGTGCCAAATCAATCGTAAATTCTACTTCTCGATCTGGAGGTAATCCGGGTAGTTCATCAGGAAAAACTTCAGGGAACTCATTTACAACTGGTATCTCCTCCATTTTCAATACTTGCTTCTCCACATCTATAACATGAGCCAAATAAGCTTCGCAACCTTGTCGCAGTAGCCGGGTCGTTTGCATAAACGTTAAGAATTTCCTAGTTTGTCTTTGACCTTGAAACACCACTTCTTGATCTTCGTCCACACACAATCTTACTTGCTTTTTCCTACATTCAATCTGCGCATCGCAATCTACTAACCAATCCATTCCTAGGATAACATCGAATTCTCCCATTTTGAACGGTATCAAATCCGCATGAAAAAGATATCCACCGATCTCTATTTTACAGTTAGGACACACTTAGTTTACGGGAACTCTATCCTGGTTCGCCACTTCTATTACTAACGTCCTTTCCAATGGTTTTATCTCACATTTCAATTTATCAAGGAATCTTTCAGATATAAAAGATCTAGTTGCTCCAGAATCAATTAACACTTTAGCTTTAACAGAATTCACAGGAAGCGTACCTACTACTACATCTCTGTCCTGAACCGCTTCATTGATTGACATATTAAAAGTTCTTGCTCAAGGTTGAGATGACTGTGACCGTGTTGGTGGTGCAGTGAGCCTAAGTACATTAGCAGACTGGACCGGTTCCTTACATTCCCGCGCAAAATGTCACGCTTTTCCACACTTGAAACATGTTAGTCCTCCTGGTTTTGAACTTGGACATCCATCAGCATAGTGTCCCTTCTTGTTGCATTTAAAACATGTGATGTTCAACTTGTTACAGATTCCCGAATGTCTTTTACCACACGTCTTGCACTCTGGTATAGATGGTTTTCCCGTGATAGTTGGCGGCTTCCCTCCTTGAGGTTTCTTGTCTGAACTTCCAAATCCACTCTTCTGTTTCTGAAAATTCCTATCTCCTCCTGATTGATTTCCAAACCTTTTCTTATTCTGAGAACTTCCTTGTCCTTCATCACCTTGGCTTCTTTCAGATCCTCCAAACTTTCGTTTCTTTCCAAATTTCTCCTTTTGAACTAATTCGCTTTCGCCCTCAATGATCATCGCTTTCTGTACTACCGCAGTATAATTTCTCAACTCAAAATCTGCAACTCTACTCCTTAACCATGGCTTTAATCCGTGCTGAAACTTTCTAGCCTTACTGACATCATCTCCTACGTACCTAGGTGCAAATCTTGCCAATTCAGTAAATTTGGCTTCGTATTCCGCCACACTCATTCCTTCTTGTTTTAATTCTAAGAACTGAACTTCCAACTGATCTTGTAGGTACCTTGGTAAATACTTCTCCTGAAATAGTTCTGTAAATCTTTGCCAAGTAATTTCTCCTTCTCCTAGCTTCACAGATTCCCACCAAAAATTAGCTTCTGCCTTCAAGTAGTAACTAGCAAACTCAGTTTTCTGATCCTCCCCAACCTTAACTAACGCAAAAGCTTTCTCAATGTCGATTAACCATGATTTCGCCTCAACAGGGTTTAGAGTACCTTTGAATTCAGGTGGGTGGACAACTTGAAATGATTTAAAGGTTGTCAAAGGTTGAACATTTCGTTGTTGTTGTTGAGACAAGGCAGCAGTTTGTTGTTGGAGTAATTGAAGTATCTGAGTTATAGTTGGGTCTACCGGGTTTTGGGCCTCGGTATCAGTTGTTTGTTGAGTAGAAGCAGTAGTCTTTTTCTTTGGTGGCATTTTTCTGATAAGAGATAAGCAATTTATGAAACAATATGCATATATATACCATAGTGTAAACTCTTTTTGAAATGTTTATAAAACTGTATACAACATAAAGAAAATTTAAAACTTTTAGCCATATTGTTAGATAACTTGCTCGTCTCCGTAACAGGGTAAACAGGGTAAACATAGGTATTATAGGAACAGGTTAACAATAAATGGTATAACAGTTTAAAGCAAGGTATAAGAAAAGTACGTGCATAATATAAAGATAAGAGTCAGGTACAATAGATGATAGGGTACATGATCACCCCATAAAGTCAAAGCAAAGCCAATGCCAAAGCAGATAATATAATACTGTCTACTAGTACTAGGAAAAGGGAAAATATCCTAATAGCGAGTAGTCAAACGTGCAAATGATCAGTACTAAAACCAATGGGCTCTAACAGATGTCCCACTCTCAGAATCCAACCATAGCTAGTCTCGTCCACCACGAACAGCTCTCAGCTCACACAGCATCCAGCTAACAATCCTAGTCACTCTCCTGGCCTCCTCTAAAGCATCAACAGTGACTGGTCCCTCAGCTAGGCGCTTTCGCGCTGCCTCCGCTACAGTACGAATCCTATCCTGCCACTCCGCCTCAGTAACAGCAACACGACGGTCTGCCTCATCCGACATCCGATCTACAAGGGCCTGAAGCTCGGCATTCTGTCCGGAAAGGGTCTCTAGGTCTCTAGCAAGGTCTACATGTGCATGAAGAAAAATAGGTGCAGGATCTCCCATGACTGAAACTCGAGAATCAACAGATGCTGCTCTCCAAGGGATAGTAGTCTGAACAGGTACAGGTGCAAATGGTGTCTCAACGGACTGAACACTAGGACTACCTATCTCCACTGGGTCAGATAGTGTGATAGAGGGGTGAGGGGGTGTGTCTCCACCGACAACGTCCATCTCCTGCGATAACAATATAGATATAGATACTTATATAATAACAGGTTATCTTAATCCTAAAAACTTAACTTAAAAGAGAGTACTTACGCCTACCGTGGCTACTTAGCATCTATCAATCTAATATCCTAGCAGATTCCTACTCCTTTCATAACTATCTTAATCATCTTATTATTAATAGGGATCCTAATCTTTTATTAATAGGGATCCTAATCCTGGCTTGTTTCAGTGACCAAAAACTGACAGCTCTGATACCAACCTGTGACGCCCTCCCAATCTGGGGTCATGATCGGGGAGTCACTACAACCTCTATACATATTAAACCCATAAACAATATAATAAAAGCATGCAGACTTGACCCCAACTCTACCCTGGATCTTTAACAGTTGATGGTGTGAAACAAGCATCCACTATCTAATTCATTAATACATAAGTCTCAAAAGTTATTACATCCATGACTTAAAAGTTCTACGTTCTCTATTACAAAACACCTTCTAGATATGGCCATCACCTACCTGAGCTGGCATCCCAAAAACAACCCTATAGGAAGACTTCCTAGCTGTCTGAAATGTACGTACCATCTTCTCGTTTCACTGTGGGTTAGAATAGGGAAAAAGAATGAGCCAAATGCCCAGCAAGTAATAATAATATGACCATACAGTTATCCACTGGGAAACAGTTCCAATATTAATATGTATGACATGGGTATAGCAAAATCCGTATCAAGGGGATTATCAAAACAATGAATTGAATATACAGTTTCAAAACAGTTTCCAATATCAATATATATGGCATGGTTTTAGCAGAATCCACATTAAGGATATATCGGAACAATGGCATAAATATGCAATTTCAAAGGGTAAACCAATTTCATTTTCAAGAAATCCGTTTCAAAAACAATAAGTAATTTTGGAGATTTTTCACAACGCACCGGACAATACGGGTGATCAGCCACGTAAAGTCCCCATACCGGACACACAGTCCCTCTGGTCCTTGTATTGGGTCCTATTAGGCACATATTGGCCTTTAGACTAGTCCATCCCTAGTCCATTTATTATAATTAAAAAGTGCTGGACCGGCGTTACTCGGCCTCTTACGCCTCCAATCTTAGGAATCCGTGGAAACCATAAATCAGAATTTAAATGAGTTCAAACTTTATTCCTTTTTTAAAAACATATTCAGATATAAAGAAGTCCTTTGGAAATCAGATAAGTTCAATCAAAACACTTTGGATTTCTATTAGTGGAATATCAGAAATATTTATCATCGGGTATGTTCTGGTAATGTACTAGAATGAAAGTTAGGTGTATTCACTTTCAGGTATAAAAAGGGAATGCATAAGTATATGATCAACGTCAGGTTATAGAATCATAGGTCATCAGGTTTCAATTCATGGATATGAACATGGTATAAAGGTTTAAGGATAAAGAACTAAACAAAGCATGGTATACAGTTCAACATGGTATATATGAACAAAGGTAAGGGTTATCAACGAACAATAAGTGTTTTCGGAATTAAAGGTATATCAAGATAAGGTAACAATTCATATATGTCAAAATGAAACAATGGAATCGAAATACGAAAGCAAGTTTGGATTACTTGCCTTAAGTAGCTAAAAAGGGTAATGAACAATCACTGATTCTCCACCTTAGTCTTTCCTTTGTCTCTAAGTTCCACTTCCTTGAACTCTCTGAGTTCCACTTCCTTGGACTCTACAAAAGAGTATATTCTATCTTAGAATGCTTCTCTAAGATTCTAATCCTTTATTCTAAACTACCCAACGCATCCTAAACGCGTAAACACATAATAGTTATACCTCAAAACAATTATAACCACGTAATAGGCAATCAACCAAATAACTCACATCGTCATCTAAATACACATAACATGCTCCTTATACATATATACATATAATAATATACCTTTCAAATCATACCACACTTGGTATCCCTTAAATCAATTTGGTCGTGCCAACCATATCCTTAACTCTTTATAACAATGTTTCATCTCAAAAAGCAGAAAAATCAACTCCGCATACTTTACTAAAACATTTTTCATAAATCCAAATATAATCAAACAATTACCAAATTTGACAGGCTACTTCCTGATTACTAACTCAACTTAGCATAAAAATTGCAACTTCAGAATAATTTATTTAGTTTAAAAACGAACTGTATAAAGTAGGTACTAAAGCACAGAAAATCCCTGCTGCGCAACTTTTAGTAAAACAAGTATAACTTTTTATTCGCAATACCTATCGATACAAGGTTAGCGCGTGCACAAACTAGATTCAATTTAGAACAGTTAACTCCTAGACTCTCTGTCTAAAACAGGCAGCAACATTTCGCAATTAATCAAAACAGAACAGGGCAGACAGTTTTTCTGGAAATTTTCAGCATGATGTTTTTCTATATAAAACCATTCCACCATTATAATCTCTACCACAACAAATCATCCCATATCAAAACCAAAACTCATATTCTCAAGAAACTACTAAAACTTATACATGCAATTAGCAAATACCAACACTAATTAAACCAAAAATCCAAATACTTGGAACTTCACTAAACTTCCCAAATCAAAACCTTTAACCATCAAAAAATTCGAATCATCTAAACTTAACTCTATTACTCAACATGCAATCACTATAACTTGAAATTATCAACCAATCATCAACATAAACAATTTTCAAAACCGAATTTATAAAAAGGGGAAAAATCGAAATAGGCACATGCAATTCAATTTCTCAACATGCAATCAAAATCTTAACTAAACATAGTTATTAATACAATAATCGGACTCAAAAGTATCATCATCGTCCCCGTCGGCTCGCCGGAGCTCATTGCCGACGGCGGCATGGTCGGAGGTGCCCGGAAAAATCGGGTTTCCTTCACAACCTCACCAATAATAATCTAAACAATCTCTTTAACACCCAAACATCACAAAACAAAGGTTTCGGAGTTGAATGAAATCAAAATCGCCAAACCCCTTTTTGCATGCAACTGATACACACACGAACACACACACACGCACGGCCATACACATACATACACACACGATTACATATATATATATGTATGTATATTCATAATCATCAATAAAATCGAGAGAATGAGAGAGATTTTTACAGAGACAATCGAGAGAGATATAACCGAGAGAGAAAAGAGAGAAGAGAGAGTGATGAACGGCAAAGTGGAGAAAGGGGAAAATGGGTGCAGGGTTTTATAAGCCCAGGGGTATTTTAGTAACTTGCTAATTCCAAAATCTGATTTTTAATAACTAAAACAAACGTAAATGCCTTTCTATAATTCGAAATAAAATGAAGATAATGTTTCAAAATCACAATTTTATTTTTTAAAACAAAGAATACGAATTTACAAGCTCACACATATTTTTAAAATATTTTTATGATCAAAATTGAATTAAATATGAATTTTCAAAGTTTTGATCACTTAAATGACATTTAACTCATAAAATCGTTTTTAAATCCTTAAAGCCAAAAATAAATTCCTCCATTAATTTTAGAAAATACTAGAATATAAACTAAAGGTTGTGAAAAAGATTTCACAATAAAAAGAGTCTCCGTTGATTTTATAAAATTCCCGGAAGGTCAAAAAGAACTAATTTTTAATAAGAAATTCATTTAAAATGCACTTAAAAGCATACACAATTATTTTAATCCATACCATTCACCAAGTAAACATCTAATTATCACATTTTCACATATCCACCTTTCACACAATACTCACATATCATAGAACTCAAATATTATTAAATATTAATATTGTACAAGCGTTTTTCTGAGTCGTTATATCTAATGTTATGCTTAGTGAGATAAATGCTATGTTGGAAACTCAAGTCTCTGCGTTTGAGAAAACAAAAGTTGATTGCCTAAATTCAAAACAAGAACTTTAGGTTGTCTTAAGAAGAGAAGTGGTTCTGAAAGAGCAGCTGAAAAGGGAACAAGAAGTTATTGCAAAGTGGAATAATTCCAGTTATATTGTGTCCAACATTATCAAGACTCAAGGAATGGGCACATTTTGCAAGGAGACCTGGAATTGCAATAACAAGAAGCTAGAGGATGTGGAGACTACTCCAATGATGGTAAAACCATTCAGGAGTAATCAGACTCTAGAGAAACTGAGCAAGAAGTTTGGACCGGGTTTCAAAAACCGTGTTCAATCATTAAGTAGCAAAACCATCAAGGAAGAAGGGTCAAAGGCAGATGCAGAGAAGAACAAGAATGAACCAACAATGATTAACAGTAATAGCAGCTACCTATCAGAAGAAAGTACTTCCAGAAGGCCATGTATTCGATGTGGTAGTGTTAATAACTTGTATACTACTTGCAAATCTGTTCAACCAAGGTCTGCTCAACTGCTTATGACTGATATTGGAGCTGGCAATTTGATACACGACACGTGAACACGGTACGAACACGACACGGATAATTAGTGTTTGGGTGCAAAAATTTGGTACACGAAAACGAAAGTACACGAACACGAAAAAACACGAATATAATTAGTGTCGGGTTTGGGTTTTCACAATAGGTACACGACACGAAACGAAAGTACACGAATTAATGAAGTAAATAAATAATTTTAAAAATATATATTATTTATAGTATTGCATACTTAGAAAATATATAAGGAATTACATATGAATAATAAATAAAAGTTTCATGACTAATTAGCAGTAAGTTATACATTTATATATAAGAATTATACATTTATATATATAAGTTATATTTACAATTTTTTGTAAAATTGTATATATTATATATTTAATACACATTTCATAAAAATTTACATAATTAAAATAGTTTTATAATATATAAATTTTAATTTAATTAAATTTATATTTTTGTTTAATGTACACGAATACGACACGTAAAGTACACGACACGTTTTGAATTGGATATGTGTTTCAAATTTAGTACACGAATCCAAAACGGGTCGGATATGGGCTTTACATTAAGTACATGAAAACAAGAAAGTACACGACACGAAAGTACACGACACGGTCCAATTGCCAAGTCTAACTAATATGCCTGTCATGCATCACATTTTTGCTCATAATGCTCAAGACTCAACCAGATATGCCAACATGCCATTTGTTCCTCATCAATATTGGTATGCATTCAATATGTCTTAAATGTCATGGAGCATGCCTGACTTGAATGATCTGTATGCTCAAATATTTCCCTGTCGAGCATCAAATTTTGATGTTTCAGAGCAACACGTGGATGCCAATCTTCCAAAGCCAGTACCTAGGGATAAAATTGATTTGAATCATTTGAAGCCCAAAGTTCAGAAAGAGAAGATGACAGTCATAAAAGCTAAAAAGTCAAAACTCAAGGAAACTTGGGTACCTAAGCCTGCTTGATCTGGTTTTGAAAGCGTGCAGGAGAAAAATAAAAAAGCCATGGCTCCTCGGCTATAGAAGCTCTAGACTCCTACTAGTGTTTCTATCCTGCTCACAGAATGCTCAGAGGAAAGTAGCCCTTCTACTTGTATGTAGAGATGATATTTGTAGTCATGATTAAGGAATGCAGCATGACTTTGGCAAACAATGTCATCAGTTAGGGTTGAAGCACTAGTTGATGGATATAAGCATAACTTGCTATATCAATCAAACATGTGACAAAGGAAACTTTGTATTTTAAGCCTGCATTGTCAAAAGCTAGAAAGACAATAAAGTGGTTAGCACTGGACACTTGATAGAAAAGTGTATGCAGCTAATTACAACTCCGCATTGATGGATTGTACGTCTTCTCTTCTATGTGACAAGGCAAAATCAAGTCAACAGTAACCAGTGCATCAGAAACTGTCTCAAGGGATGATCTTGATAAGAGGAAACCCAGGTTTTTGCCAAGGATGGGTTAAATGATGCATGCCATCAAGGGAAGCAAGAGAAGACCTCTATCAAGAACAGGACAGATCATACGTTTGATAAAATCTTTCAGCCACTGCACATAAAATCTCCTCAATGATTTAGCTCAAGAGTCTATTATGAAGAGGTTTTATGAAATAAATGACAAATTCTGCAGGGACTATGCTTGAAAAATCAGGATAACTCATTGAGCTTTGCAGCCAGAGTGTTTTCTTGATCATACAAGCACTAGAAGGAGGACTCATCAAACTGTGTGAATAGGTGAAGCCAACAATTTTCTCTTATCATCTTCTTTAGCCAACGAAAGATTGGAAGCTTAGCTAAAGGAGATCAGGGAATTTGTGTTGGGAACAAACTTGAAGAACATTTAGTCCATGATCGAAGACTTAACCCTCTCTTGGACGTTAAGTTTAACAAACATCTGGATAAAAGTTCCCAAGAAATTGATGTGTGGAAGAAAAGATCTATGTTAGTGTAAGTAGAGGTGAAGCTGAGAGTGGTGGTCTCTTCTACGTGCATTTCTGGTTATCTTCCATAAGAAATGACAATCATCTGTAGAAGATAATAAGCAGCCAACCATGGAATCTGATGTTCATTCCTGAAGGTTCTTCTGTAAGGAACACCTACTCAGGGGGAGCATCTCTCAGAAAGTGTTAATCTACTTCTGCAACTTCAAGAAGACATCCTGTCAAAGATCAAATCTCTCATCTACTCAGAAGCTGGATCTTAAATCACCTCCTTGATTTTTTTTTTCTGGTGATGGAATCTCAGAAGTCTAGTCTGGGAAAGCAACTCAAAAAGAGTGCATGCAGCTGGAAACGCCTACAGGGTTTTTAATCACAGAATCAACATTGTTATAGAATCTGTACATGTTGTTTTTTATGAGACCAGAAAACAAGATCTTACTGATGAGAGCTTTCATGAAACTCTCAGATTTAAGAATAAGGTGAGAGTCGTTATTATGACGAAGATGATGATTATGTGGATGAATCAGTACCTCCAAGAATGATTGTCTCGAATATGGATAACTCAAAGTTCAAATGAGCCATCTATAGAAGGGACAAATGGAGCATCCGTAGGAAGCCAAAATGGAGCATCCGTAGGAAACCAAAATTGAGCATCCGTAGGAAGCCAAATGGAGCATCCGTAGGAAGCCAAAATGGAGCATCCATAGGTAGATCACAACACAGAGTTGCCACCCCAATAAACTTAGGGGGAGTTTCTCTGAGTCAATGATCAACCTCACATGATCATGCTGATGAGAATATTGTTGCATCTTCAAGACCTACACCTGCCACAAAAAGAGCAACTCAAGAGGAATGTCAAACAAGCATTCTTCTCCAAAAGAATCAAATCTATTGAGTATACTCTTCCAAGGCTAAATTGGTATATAGTTGAACCAATTTGCACAGAAACTTGTTCCAAAATCCAGAAGAAAGTCCTCTTGAAGATATCTATTGGGTTGAAGGAATAAGGTGATCAGTACAAGCACAATCACTTGGATCAAGGCAAAATTTTCTAACTCCTGCAAACTTCTATGTCTACTTCCTGGATATCAAGTCTTTCTCCTTCTGTAAAAGTCTTGGTTAAAGAAATGAGTGGAACATCTGCCTCTCAAATTTCAAGATCTATTGTACTCAGACCAGTTTCTTCAAGGGTTTACACTAGAAGGATTCTGTGTTGAATAGTACAATGGAAATACATTTTGATCCAAGTGTGACTCAACAAAGCAGACATCAGTGCCAAGCTACTTGATAAATCATTCTCTCCATGATAGTAAGTAAGCGAGGTATGCATAAACTCCCTTAATTTTTTATTTCTCTTATGCAGCCAGTGTTCAAATGATTTTCTTGAAAACTAAGTTTTCCAGAAAGAGTGAAAATTTTGTCTAAGTCAAAATTTGCTTTGTCTATGGATATCCTTATCCATATATAGTCATTTATAACACTGGGATTATTTTCTTTTATTTTGTCTACGGATACTGTTATCCGTAGGTAATTTTCTACATCTATGGATACTACTTTTGTTCCTCTACGGATACGGCGAAAATGCAGTGTCTATATCTGTAGAAAATTAAGTTCTAAATCTCAGCCGTTGTAAGTCATATATCCTTTAGCTGAGATACTTATAGTATACATAATATCTGGCAATCTTGATCAGTAGCTCTACTGGAAGGCTGAAAAGCTCATGCAAAGTAGTTTTGAGGAGCTAAATGAGTATTTTTCTTAAAAATTCTCATACCAGCTATTGACAAAACTGAATTGAGTACCAAGGTAGAAGATTCATGTTTTGAACAATATTTGGTGATCTCTCTCATGACTAAGTAACAGTATGCCGGAAATTATGTTAACCACTTGTTTATGTACTAGTACCTAAATTTATCCTGGAATCATTTCTGTATCTCAAGAGATTATCAACCTTTCAGTACTTGATAATCCAAGAGATACTTGTTGTGTTCTAATTGGTTGCCTAGATGTTGATACTTGCCGGATAATTTCCTAACCAAAAAGACACAGCACACTCATGCCAACTCCAAGGAAATAAGTTCAGGTCATGACTCAGAAGGAATGCTTAAATCAATGTCAGACCAAAAGATGTTGCTGAAGCATCCAAGCATTTCTCAAAAGAGTCAAGCACATAAACTTCATGTACTGCGCTATTGGAAGAGTGATGTGTGTTAGGAATATGTTGTTCTTGATGATAATTATAAAACACTTAGTAGATTTTGTATTAAGTCATTTTGTAACTGTCAACGGAATGGCATGCTTTGCAGCTTTCGTTGACAGGAAGCTCATCAACGAAATGAGTGATGTAGCAATTGCACTGTACAATACTTCATAGTTTGATATGCATTTTGTTGTAGGTATTAGATAGGTTTTCTAAGTCATGTTGACTAAGTACTAGATAGGCAAAATAGGTTGGTGAATTGTAAATATATCATGCCTTGTAATTTTGCCTAAGTGAAGACATGTCAACGGAATGAAGATTACTCTATCAACGGAATGAATATTTCTCTATCAACGAAACGAGGATTATACCATCAACGAAATGAAGAATAAAGCTATCAACGAAACACATCTCTCTACTATCAATGAATCATTATTGCTTTTCTGAATAGTTGACAAAGTGATAGTGACAGTTATCTGACAGATCAAAAGGGAGATATGGAAGTGTACTTTGCATTGGAAGCCATCAAAATGGTTACTGGAAATAAGGAAACATTCCAATTTCCAATTAGGTTCTTGGGAGTGATCATAATAAGCATGAAGACAAAAGCCAAGATCTCCAAGGACCATTGGACAAAAGGGATGAAAAGCAAGCTACTGAAAGTTACTTAAGATTATTTTAAAGTAGCCAAAAATAGCATTGTAAACTTGGGTTATATAACCAAGTGTAGCAGTTCATTTTAAATATAGAAGTGAGTGAGATAAAATAGTTTGTATTAGCTTTTTCAAGAGCACTCTCACTTTGTATCAAGAACTGAGCAGTTGTGATACTTGTGTAACACAGATTATTTACGCAATAAAAATTATCTCAGTTGGATCCTCAAAACATCCAACTGAAATTTTATAGTTGTTTGTGTTTTTATTTCAGTTCAGTTTTTATTTTAGAAACTTGTTTTAAAGTTTCGAAATATCTAGAATTGTATTCAACCCCCCCCCCCCCTTCCACAATTCTGTTAGGTCTTTTGGGATTAACAATTGGTATCAGAGCAAGCTTCTAACATACAAGAAGTTTAAAGGTCAAGGCCAAAACAGTTACCATGGTGAAGAAGGATGCAGGAGTAAAGATACCAGTTCTAGATAAGGACAATTACTTTCACTGGAAAGTAAAAATGCATCTACATCTCATGTCTATGGATGAGAGATATGTAGACTGCATTGACAAAGGTCCACACGTTCCCATGAAGTTTGCATCTAGAGTTGGACTGTCAGATGTGGAAATTCCAAAACCTGCCTCAGAATGGACTATTGAAGATGTTGCAGAAATCCATAAAGACAAAAGAACCATGAACATTCTGTTTAATGGTTTGGAGCAAGAGATGTTTGACAATGTTATAAACTTTACAACTTCTAAAGAAGTATGGGATACTGTTAGAACACTCTGTGAAGGAACTGAGCAAGTTAGGGAAAACAAAATGCAACTCCTTATACAACAGTATGAGCACTTTCATTTTAAAGCTGGTGAAACCCTAAATGACACGTTTAGTAGGTTTCAAAAGTTTTGAATGGATTAAAGTTGTATGGGAGAATGTACCAAACCAAGGATTCAAACCTCAAATTTCTTAGAGCTCTTCCAAAAGAATGGAAGCCTATGACTGTTTCCTTGAGAAACACTCAGGAGTACAAAGACTACACTCTTGAGAGGCTTTATGGAACTTTAAAGACATATGAGTTGGAAATGGAGCAAAATGAAGAAATTGAGAAGGTACAAAAGAAAGGTGGATCTATTGCATTGATTGCATCTGTGAACCAACTAGAAGATGACAATGAAGAAACTGCAAAAGCCACAACTAGTCGAGCTAGTTGTAGGAGTGATGTTAGCAAGGGTAAAGGCAAGATGACAGAAGAAGAAGAACCAGAACCAGAACCAGCCAACTTGGATGACTTAGATGAGATTGATGAACATATAGCTTTTCTCTCAAGGAAATTCTCTAAGTTCAAATTCAAGAGAAATTCAGAAGCAAGGCCACCAAGGAGAGACTTTCAACCTAGCAAAAATAACTGGATTGAAAAGTCTAAGTCTAAATGTTTCAACTGTGGAATGATTGGTCACTTTGCTGGAGATTGCAGAAAGCCCAAAGTTGAGAAGGGCAACAGGAAATTTGAGCCTGTTGATTATAAAAAGAAATACTTTGAACTTCTCAAGCAGAAAGAAAAAGCTTTCATGTCTCAGGAGTATGATTGGGCTGGTAATGGTGAAGATTCTGATGATGATGTTGAGTATGTCAACTTGGCTCTAATGGCTAACAATCATGAGCAGGAAGCAAGTTCCTCTAGCAATCAGGTAACAATTACTAATCTTTCTGAGCTTTCTAAAGAGGAATGCGATAGTGCAGTAAATGAAATGTCTACTGTATTATATAATTTGTGTGTTACTCTTAAATCACTTACAAAAGAGAACTCAAGAATCAAAGAGTCTAATATGCTCTTAAGTGATAGAAATGCCATGTTAGAAGCACAGCTCATTGACTTTGAGAAAATGAGGTGTGTTAGTAGGGATGCTAAGAAGGAACTTGAGAAAGTGTTAGAAAGGGAAGAGATTCTTAAAAAACAACTTGAAATAGAACAAAGTGTGATTGCAAAATGGAAAGATTCCAGGAATGGTGCTACCAACATCATTAATGTTCAAGGTATGGAATCTTTCTGTGAGCAATCATGGAAAAAGAACAAAGAGAAGCTAGGGTATGTTGGTGAAACCTTAGAATCAGAAACAGAGTCAACAAACAACAATGATCATTTGTTGAAGGTTGATATGTCAACGGAATGCAAAGTTTCGTTGATAGATGAACCATCAACCGATCAGGCTGTTTCGTTGACAGAGAAAAGGAAAGAAGAACTCACTAGACTTAATAACAAGTATGGTCCTGTCACCAAGAACTTTGTTCAAGGTGAGTCTAGTAAATCAAAGAAAGTTGAGAAGCCTGTTGAAAGAGCAAATGTAGGTCACTTGTCTAACAAGCAATTGAAAGACAAGTTAGAGAAAATTCAAGTTGAGACTAAGGGCAATAAAAAGAATAACAGGAATGGCAAAGTAGGGATTAACAAACATAACAATTACACACCTGATAAATATGCTCCTAGAAAGACATGTGTTAATTGTGGTAGTGTTGGTCATTTATCTACTAACTGCAAATCTGTTAAGAAGACTGCTAATGTGAAAATGCCTAAGCCTGCAATGAATGGTTCTATGCCTACAATGCCTGTTATGCCTAACATGTTTGCTCCATATGCACAATTTCAGAATCCATATGCTAGCATGCCATTTGTGCCTAATCCATGCATGAATATGTTTAATGTGCCACAAATTCCATGGAATATGAATAACATGTTTGTTCCTCCATCTATGCATGCTGTGAATAAAAATGTGAGTAATCCTCATAAATCAACACCAAAGGTAAAGGTTGATTTAAATCAATCTGAGCCCAAGGTGAAAAATGATATAAAAGGTAAATCAAAGGCTAACAAAACTGGACCCAAGGAAACTTGGGTACCAAAATCAACTTGATTTGATTTTATTGTGTGCAGGGAGACAAAAGGAATCTTTGGTACTTGGATAGTGGATGTTCAAGAAACATGATTAGTGATTCTACCCTGCTCACAGAGTTTCAGGAAAGAGCTGGCCCTTGTATTGCTTTTGGAGATGACAGCAAAGGCTACACTAAGGGATATGGCTTGATTTCAAAAGAAAATGTCATCATTGATGAGGTTGCATTGGTGGATGGTCTTAAGCACAATTTGCTTAGTATCAGCCAACTTTGTGACAAAGGATTTTTAGTTACTTTTTCTAAAGAAGCCTGTGTTGTTTCTAAGGTAGGAGACAACAATGTGGTAATGACTGGATTCAGAAGAGGGAATGTGTACATTGCTGACTTTAGTAGCACAAGTCCAGACACCATCACTTGTCTCTTTAGCAAGGCAAGCAAGGATGAAAGTTGGCTATGGCACAAGAAATTATCTCATCTGAATTTTAAGGTTATGAATGATTTGGTGAGGAAAGATTTTGCCAGCGGAATTCCACAGGTGGAATTCTCCAAAGATGGTTTGTGTGATGCTTGTCAAAAAGGGAAACAAAAGAAGGCATCATTCAAAAGCAAGACAGAGTCATCAATTGTCCAACAGCTTGAGCTGCTTCATATGGATCTATTTGGCCCTGTAAATGTCATGTCCATTTCAAAGAAGAAATATTGTCTTGTGATTGTTGATGATTTTTCTAGATTTACATGGACTTTCTTTTTGCACTCCAAAGATGAGGCAAGTGAAATCATTATCACTCACATCAAGATGGTAAACAATCATCCTGATTTCAAAGTAAGAAAGATTAGGAGTGACAATGGGACAGAATTCAAGAATTCAAGCATGAAGGTGTTCTGTGAAGAAAATGGTATTTTGCATGAGTTTTCAGCAGCAAGGACACCACAACAAAATGGTGTAGTTGAAAGGAAAAACAGAACACTTATTGAAGCTGCAAGGACAATGCTAGATGAATCAAAGTTACCAACTTATTTCCGGGCTGAGGCAGTTAACACAGCTTGCTTCACTCAAAATATTTCTTTGATTAATCAGGCCAAGGGAATGACCCCTTATCAACTACTCAAAAGAAAGAAGCCACTATTGGATTTTCTTCATGTCTTTGGATGCAAGTGTTTTGTTTTGAGAAATCAAGCTGAGCATTTGGGGAAATTTGAAGCAAAGGCAGATGAAACAATATTTGTGGGATATGCAGCAGGGAAAGCTTACAGAGTCTATAATCTCAGAACCAATATTGTTATGGAATCTGTACATGTTGTTTTTGATGATCTCAAAATTCAAGGTCTCTATGATGAAGGTTTCCATGAAAGTCTTTCTTTTGAGAATGAGGAAGGAGATCAAGTGAATCATGATAAGGCTATTGAGAAACAGCCTAAAGTTGTTGTGTCTAGCACAGATGAAAGTGTTCGCACAAAATCACGCAAGCGTACGCGGTCACAAGTAATATAAGAATAAGTAGAGTTCGTTCCCACAGAGACTGCTTTGGTTACTATAGTTATGCACTTATGCAACAATGTATGGCTATTGTTCAATGCTAAGACAAGTATCAAAGTTGTGTTTTGATTAACTAAATTAACTAATCAACTTAACAAGATTATAATTAACTAAAGAGTTTACTGCCGAATTACTTATGAGAATAAAACATGGGATCCTAACTTCATTAAGTACTTCATCTAGAGTCTTTTGTCTTTAATCAATGCATGTGACGGTTGTGACAACTAATCGGATAACACGAAATCAGTACACGCTACCTTTCAGTTTACGTCTACCAAACCACTCAAACATCCACAAAAGAGATAGAAGTTGGGCAGACACCAATTATGCCTAGACCCTATATGTCTATAAGATTTGAAAACATAACGGTTTAACGAGCAAGTTATCCATTCAGATTACATAGGGCAGGTAAGATGGTTAAAATCACCTACGAATCATGCATGACAAACATACACAAACCTATGCTAGCATGGCAAGTTCTAAACCTCTATATCCACTTTCGCAATCAATAGAGATTAACAAACAATCTTAGATGTTAGCTATGCATCCAAGACGAATAAGCACAACCAAACTAGGTTATCAACAAATCATCACACACATATCTTTAAAACAATTAACTACTAAAATCCATAAATAAATCCGTTAGAACCCCACGACGACGATTAGTTCATAATCGAACCTTTCATCATCGTGGGTTCTGATGAAAACATGATAATAATAAGTCTAGAATACTGAATAAAAGTGCTAGAGTTTATGAAAGAACAAACGAGAATCCAAAGTATCGCCTAATTAGAAAAATACAAAGAAAAGATGAAAAGTAGATCTTCGTAATCAGCCGTCTCCTTGTTCTCCTCACCGGTGGATGGTTTTGTATGTATGTAACTCAATGTATATCTCATAAATCGTCCACCAGTTGATTATATAGGTCTCTGGGCTGACTGGTCTTCTGGCAACTTTCCTTTTCTGACTCAGAATTGCCTTCTACAGCATTTGAGGAGCGCGGGCGCGCCTCCTAGGGCGCGGGCGCGCCTGGTTACTGTTCAGAAACATCAACTTTGCATTCCTTGACTTTTCATTGCGCTATCTCGCTCCGCAACCACTTGGCCTTCACAGAAAATGCTCAAAACACCACTGCAATCCACAAGAACTCCACTACTCTGCTAACAAATCAACTTTGCAAATACTAACACAAAACACATCACAAACACCACACACTTGAGAACTAACGATCAAATTTAAGCCAATTTAGGACGATCCAAGTGGATATGAAATCCACTTATCACACCCCCAAACTTAAACCGATGCTTGTCCTCAAGCACAAACAGACTCTAATAACTATAATGCAATGCATGAATGAAACTAATATGATAATGCAAGTGATCCCCTCAGACTAAGCAAAACCAATCAACAAGCAAACATCTCAAGGAATGCAATCTTTCAAACAGAGTTCAACCAAATTCCCGTATACTAACCATACAAACACAGAAACGTGCGTGTGTGCAATGCTCATCAATATACTCCCAAACTAAATAAAGACCATATCCTATTCTTCACCAAAACAACCACAAGCTTATAAACAAAATGAACTCTAGACACAAGAAACCACTTAAAGACACCTCAAAATCCGCTTGAGCTAGACAGGAATTCATGCTTTATTACAACACACATGCTTATTTGACCGTGCAATGGTTGAGACCCCAAAAGGATTATACAATAATACCCATGTAGCGAGCGTTAGGTTAGCGGATCCCAGACCGGAAAAGTCTTAGGTCACTAGGCACTAAGTCCCCTAGAACTTAATTGCTCGAGTATTAAAGAGCTCAACCTGATCAATTCTGCATAATCAACTCCTTTTTTTTTCTTTTCTTTTTTTCTCTTTTTTTTTCAATTTCGGAATGAGTGCACTTTGCCTTTTCTCATCCCACCCTAGACTACTCATCTTTTTAATGAGCGGCTACTAGCCATTTGACACCTAGCCTTTATTGACAACTAGCATGAAATCCCTGGTTTTCCCCCAAACTTAGACTTAAGTGCTTCTTTGAATTTCAAGAGAATAGAATACATTCTAAATATAAGCAAGCGGTTAAATTCTAACATCAAAACAAGTATGGTCTGATCAAATTCAAAAGCAACCAATGAGACTTATGAAATTATTTTGTTTCTGGCATGCAAGTCAATTTCTTAGAAACTTAATCAACCCTCTATTCATCATAACCACACTCCCATCAACATCAACTCATCAACGGAAATAGTCAATTCCTAAAGGATCATGAAATATGCATGCTATGCAAATGCAAATAAATGAACTCACATGATAGATATAAACACATACGCAAACAGAATGCTCTATATGACATAAACATGCTAAGATATGAATGAACTAACTACAAATGCAATATGAATCCTATATGACACACACACTAACCTTCCCTAATTACCGATAAGTGGATTTCATATCCACTTGGATCGTCCTAAATTGGCTTAAATTTGATCGTTTGTTCTCAAGTGTGTGGTGTTTGTGATGTGTTTTGTGTTAGTATTTGCAGAGTTGATTTGTTAGCAGAGTAGTGGAGTTCTTGTGGATTGTAGTGGTGTTTTGAGCATTTTCTGTGAAGGCCAAGTGGTTGCGGAGCGAGAGAGCGCAAGGAAAAGTCAAGGAAACAAAGTTGAGGATTCTGAACAGTAACCAGGCGCGCCCGCGCCCTATTAGGCGCGCCCGCGCTCTTCAGATGCTGTAGAAGGCAATTCTGAGTCAGAAAAGGAAAGTTACCAGAAGACCAGTCAACCCAGAGACCTATATAATCAACTGGTGGACGATTTCTGAGATATACATTGAGTTACATACATACAAAACCATCCACCGGTGAGGAGAACAAGAAGATGGCTGATTACGAAGATCTACTTTTCATCTTTTCTTTGTATTCTTCTAATTAGGTGATACTTTGGATTCTCGTTTGTTATTTCATAAACCCTAGAACTTTTATTCAGTATTCTAGACTTATTATTATCATGTTTTCATCAGAACCCACGATGATGAACGGTTCAATTATGAACTAATCGTTGTCGTGGGATTCTAACAGATTTATTTATGGATTTTAGTAGTTAATTTTTTTAAAGATGTGTGTGTGATGGCTAATTGATTTCCTAGTTTGGTTGTGCTTATTCTTCTTGGATGCGTAGCTAACATCTAAGTTGTTTCTTAATCTCTATTGATTGCGAAAGTGGATATAGAGGTTTAGAACTTGCCATGCTAGCATAGGTTTGTGTATGTTTGTCATGCATGATTCGTAGGTGATTTTAACCATCTTACCTGCCCTATATAATCTGAATGGATAACTAGCTCGTTAAACCGTTATGTTTTCAAATCTTATAGACATATAGGGTCTAAACATAATTGGTGTCTGCTCAACTTCTATCTCTTTTGTGGATGTTTGAGTGGTTTGGTATACGTAAACTGAAAGGTAGCGTGTACTGATTTCGTGTTATCCGATTAGTTGTCACAACCGTCACATGCATTGATTAAAGACAAAAGACTGTAGATGAAGTATTTAATGAAGTTAGGATCCCATGTTTTATTCTCATAAGTAATTCGGCAGTAAACTCTTTAGTTAATTATAATCTTGTTAAGTTGATTAGTTAATTTAGTTAATCAAAACACAACTTTGATACTTGTCTTAGCATTGAACAATAGCCATAAATTGTTGCATAAGTGCATAAC
This sequence comes from Heracleum sosnowskyi, assembly GCA_030848705.1. Taxonomy (NCBI): domain Eukaryota; kingdom Viridiplantae; phylum Streptophyta; class Magnoliopsida; order Apiales; family Apiaceae; genus Heracleum; species Heracleum sosnowskyi. The sequence continues at coordinate 117,552,801 of CM061236.1, read as the reverse complement.
TATAGTAACCAAAGCAGTCTCTGTGGGAACGAACTCTACTTATTCTTATATTACTTGTGACCGCGTACGCTTGCGTGATTTTGTGCGAACAGTGGCTAAAAACTTGCCATTCAATATCACGCAAGTATACGCGGTCAAAAACTTGCATTATCATATCCACTTTATAGTTCGCACAAAAGTTTTCGGTGTTATTTTATAGTTTATGTGCTTGTCATCAGTGGTCGTTAAAGTTCACTGACTCGGATTATTCTCTTCAATTTTACTTTGTTTGGTGTGTTTCATATACTTTAGTGAGCGTGTATGCGAACACGTTCTCAATCTCGGAAAGAAGAAATTGAGTTAAGTCTAGTTATGGGAGAACCAGCAGCAACAGAAACGAAGGCTTTGAAGGACTATTCTCAGCCAAAGATCAATGACATTCAATCTAGTATTGTCAGGCCGGCTATTGCAGCTCATACTTTCGAAATCAAGCCTGGCACGATTCAGATGGTGCAGAATTCAGTTCAGTTTGGGGGTGCTCCAACGGAAGATCCTAATATGCATATTAGGGATTTCATTGAGATTTGCGACACCTTCAAGTTCAACGGAGTGTCGGAAGATGCTGTGAAACTGAGACTTTTCCCATTCCCTCTGAGGGATAAGGCTAAAGGCTGGTTGCACTCTCTACCAGCAGGTTCTATTACTACTTGGGAGGATCTTGCTCAGAAGTTTCTCACTAAATTCTTCCCGATGGCTAAAACAGCTGCACTCAGGAATGCCCTTACTCAGTTTGAACAGCATTCTGGAGAAACTTTATGTGAATCTTGGGAGCGCTACAAGGAGATGCTTAGGAAGTGTCCTCATCATGGAATGCCTGATTGGATGGTGATCAATTGTTTCTACAATGGTCTGGGAGGTCAATCTCGACCAATGCTTGATGCGACATCAGGTGGAGCTCTTTGGGCTAAAAGCTATGATGAGGCTTATGAGCTAATTGACATGATGGCTGCTAATGAATACCAGAATCCAACTCAGAGGTTATCACAAGGCAAGGTAGCAGGAATTCTGGAAGTGGATGCATCTACTGCTATAGCTGCACAGCTAAAGGCTTTGTCTATGAAGGTGGATTCCTTGTCTAACTATGGAGTTCAGCAGGTGGCTAGTGTGTGTGAGCTTTGTGCAGGTGCACTTGACACGAAACAGTGTGCCATATCTAGTGAATCGGCGCAGTTTGTGAGCAATTTCCAGAGACCACAGCAGCCAGTGCCTAATGCCTATCATCTGAATAACCGGAACCATCCGAATTTCAGTTAGAGTAACAATCAAGGTGGCTAGCAACAACAACCACAGCAGCCGTATCAGCAGTATCAAGGTCAGCAATTTGGAGCTTAGCCATTTAACTCTTCTGGTTTGCAGCAGCAGTATGCTCCAAGGCAACCGTATCAACCACCAGTTTTTCAACAACCATCTCAAGGCAATGCTGGTCAGCCATCTAATGAAAAGTCTGAATTGGAGGAATTGAGGCTAATGTGCAAGAGCCAAGCTGTTTCAATCAAGACTCTGGAGAATCAAATAGGTCAGATTGCCAATGCTTTGCTCAATAGGCCACAGGGAACTCTCCCTAGTGATACGGAAGCTAATCCGGGCAAAAGAGAGGTCAAGGAACAGGTTAAAGCAGTTATCTTGCGATCTGGAAAGGTTACGGGTGACCAGAACTCAGAAAAAGAGCAAAACGAAGAAATTTCAGGATTTCCAACATAAGGTGGGCGCGCCCGCGCCCTAGGGAGCGTGCCCGCGCCTGATGTTCTGCCAGAAGATGAAGAAAAAGAGGAAAAAGCAAGTTTGGGGGGAAACGAAGCGGAAAAGCATGACAATTCGACTAAGAAATCTGTTCTGAAGCAGAATACAGAGATCAAGGAGGTCTATCATCCTCCGTCATTCCCTAAACGTCTTCAGAAGCAGAAGATGGACAAGCAGTTTGCTAAGTTTCTGGAGGTTTTCAAGAAGTTGCATATCAATATACCTTTTGCGGAAGCTTTAGAACAGATGCCGAGCTACGCAAAGTTCATGAAGGGTATTCTATCTCGGAAGTTGGAACTCGAGGAGTTGAAAGCCGTCTCTCTAACAGAAGAATGCAGTGCTATCCTACAGCAGAAGTTACCTCCAAAACTCAAGGATCCAGGGAGTTTCACCATACTGTGCACTATCGGCAATCTATCTTTCAACAAGTGCTTGTGTGACTTGGGTGCTAGTATTAATCTGATGTCGTTGTCTGTCTTCATGCAACTTGGACTTCCTGAACCTAAACCTACAAACATGTCCTTACAGCTGGCTGATCAGTCGATCACATATCCAAGGGGCATAGTGGAGGATGTTTTGGTTAGAGTGGATAAGCTTATCTTTCCTGCTGATTTTGTTATTCTGGATTTTGAGGAAGACAAGAAGATTCCTATTATCTTGGGAAGACCGTTTTTGGCTACAGGCCGTACTTTGATCGATGTGCAGAAAGGAGAACTTACAATGAGGGTACATGACCAGAATGTTACCTTCAGTGTGTTCAATGCAATGAAGTTCCCTACAGAGGAAGAAGAATGTTTTTCAGTGGACTTGGTTGAGTCTGTGGTGTACACGGAGATCGAGCAACTGCTTAAGTCAGATACCTTGGAGAAGGTACTGATAGGGGATTCTGATACTGAAGACAAAGAAAGAGAGGAGCAACTGCAGTATTTGAATGCTTCTCCGTGGAAAAGAAAGATTGATATGCCATTTGATTCTCTTGGAATAGCTGAGCTTAAAAAATCTCAGGAGCGTCTCAAGCCTTCGATTGCAGAAGCTCCTATTCTTGAACTTAAACCACTACCGGAGCACTTAAGGTATGCTTTCTTAGGTGATACATCTACTTTACCTGTGATTATTGTATCTAACTTGTCAGGTAGTGAAAAAGAAAAACTTTTGAGAATTCTGAGAGAGTTCAAGTCATCCATTGGTTGGACCATAGCGGATATCAAGGGAATCAGCCCTTCGTATTGCATGCATAAGATTCCGCTTGAACCAGGAAGTAAACCAACTGTGGACCCTCAAAGAAGGCTCAATCCTATCATGAAAGAGGTGGTGAAGAAAGAAATTCTGAAGTGGTTGGACGCAGGGATTATCTATCCTATTTCAGACAGTTCTTAGGTGAGTCCAGTGCAATGTGTGCCTAAGAAAGGAGGCATGACAGTGGTTGCTAATGAGAAGAATGAGCTCATCCCTACTCGTACAGTTACAGGGTGGAGGATTTGCATGGACTACCGAAAGCTGAATAAAGCCACCAGAAAAGATCACTTCCCTCTTCCGTTCATTGATCAGATGCTGGATAGGTTGGCTGGTCATGAGTTCTATTGCCTTCTGGACGGTTATTCAGGTTACAATCAGATTTGTATTGCTCCAGAGGATCAGGAGAAGACCACATTCACATGTCCTTTTGGCACTTTTGCGTTCCGTCGCGTTTCTTTCGGACTATGTGGTGCAACAGCAACTTTTCAGAGGTGTATTATGGCCATTTTCTCAGATATGATTGGCATTAATGTGGAGGTGTTTATGGACGACTTCTCAGTTTTTGGAACTTCCTATGACCAGTGCCTACAGAATCTTGGCATGGTGCTAAAAAGGTGTGTTGAGACCAATTTGGTGCTCAACTGGGAGAAATGTCACTTCATGGTGCAAGAAGGAATCATTCTTGGGCATAAGGTTTCTAGCAAGGGGCTTGAAGTGGATAAGGCCAAAGTGGAGACAATTGAAAATCTTCCTCCACCAATCTCAGTTAAGGGAATTCGCAGTTTTCTTGGTCATGCGGGTTTCTATCGGCGATTCATTCAAGACTTCTCCAAAATATCTAAACCCTTGTGTAGTTTGTTGGAAAAGGATGTTCCTTTCAAGTTTGATGAAGATTGCTTAGCTGCTTTCGAGCTTTTGAAGAAGAAGTTGACTACTACACCTATTATCACTGCACCTGACTGGGATGAACCTTTTGAGTTGATGTGTGATGCTAGTGACTATACCGTGGGAGCTGTTCTTGGGCAAAGGAAGAACAAGGTGTTTCATGTGATTTACTATGCTAGCAAAACTCTCAACGATGCTCAGCTGAACTACACTACTACAGAAAAGGAACTTTTAGCCATTGTCTACAGTTTTGAGAAATTCAGGTCATATTTGCTTGGAACTAAGGTAGTAGTCTATACTGATCATGCAGCAATTCGTTATCTGATTTCTAAGAAAGATTCAAAGTCGCGGTTGATTCGTTGGGTTCTTTTGCTCCAAGAGTTTGATTTGGAGATTAAAGACAGAAAGGGTACAGAAAACCAGGTGGCTGACCATTTGTCACGATTGGAAGATCTCGGTAAGAATGCAGGTGATAAAACTCTTATCAATGAAATTTTTCCTGATGAGCAACTTTTTGGGGTGCTAGAGGAAGAACCATGGTTTGCAGATATTGTAAACTATCTTGTTAGTAATGTCATCCCTGCTGAATTCTCTTATGCTCAAAGGAAGAAGTTTCTACATGATGTGAAGTGGTATCGTTGGGACGAGCCATTCTTATTCAGGCAAGGAGCTGATCAGATAATAAGAAGATGCATTCCTTATAGTGAAACCGAGGGTGTTTTGCGAGATTACCATTCCACCACTTATGGAGGTCATTATGGTGGAGAGAAGACAGCTATTCGAGTACTTCAGGCAGGTTTCTACTGGCCAACGTTGTTTAAAGACGCTCATCAGTTTGTGTTGAGGTGTGATCGATGCCAAAGGGTTGGTAATATTTCGAGGAGGAATGAGATGCCTCTTAATATGCTGCTCGAAGTGGAGATTTTCGATGTATGGGGAATCGATTTCATGGGACCGTTTGTTTCGTCCTGTAATAATCAGTACATACTGTTAGCCGTGGATTATGTGTCTAAATGGGTTGAGGTAAAGGCTTTACCGACCAATGATGCTAAAGTAGTGCTGAGTTTTCTGCATAAGCAAATCTTCACGCAATTTGGAACTCCAAGTGTAATCATCAGTGATGAGGGTACGCATTTTTGTAATCGCAAGTTTACAGCCTTGATGGCTAGGTATAATATCAATCATCGTGTTGCTACTACCTATCACCCTCAGACAAATGGCCAAGCTGAAGTTTCTAATAGGGAGATTAAGCGTATTCTTGAAAAAGTTGTAAATCCTTCAAGGAAGGATTGGTCGTTGAAGCTTGATGAAGCTGTTTGGGCTTACAGGACAGCCTACAAGACTCCGTTGGGTACGTCACCTTTTCAGCTGGTGTATGGTAAGGCTTGTCATTTGCCTGCCGAGCTAGAGCACAAGGCATATTGGGCGTTGAAGAAGTTGAATTTTGATTTGTCAGCTGCTGGTGAAAGAAGAATGCTTCAGATTAATGAGTTGGATGAGTTCCGTCTTCAGGTTTATGAAAATCACAAGTTATACAAGGAGAAGGTAAAGAGATGGCATGATAAAAAGTTGGTGCAAAAATCCTTTGTTCCTGGCCAACTAGTTTTGCTTTTTAACTCTCGTCTCAAACTTTTTCCTGGTAAACTCAAGTCAAGGTGGTCGGGGCCGTTCACGGTCAAAACAGTGTTTCCACATGGTGTAGTGGAAGTTTTTGATAAGTCACCGGATGAAGCATTTAAGGTCAATGGTCAGAGGTTGAAACCGTATTTTGGTGAACGGGTGAATCGCGAGGCGGAAACCGCGATTCTTGTTTCAGCTATTTAAGGAGTCAGGAATCACGTCAAGCTATTGACGTAAAATGAGCGCTTCGTGGGAGGCAACCCATGTTATGTTGTAAGTATTTTACATTTTCTTTGTTGTTTTAAAAAAATCAAAAAAAATCAAAAAAAATCAAAAAAATCAGAAAATCAGAAAATCTGGCAGAAGGACCGTGAGCCCGCGCCCTAGCCACGCGCGCCCGCGCCCTAGCCACGCGCGCCCGCGCCCAATCCCTGTCCAGGAAAAAAACAGAAACAGGAAAAAGAGAAAAAAAACCCTCCCCAAATCAGATTTTGTGTGTTTTTTCCCTTTTTAAACACATACCTACCCCTCCCCAATCCCTAATATCAAATCCCTACCCCTAAATTACTCTTTCTCATTCTCTCTCTCACACCTATACATACACACATCTATATATTTCTTCATCAATTTCAATGGCTCCACCAAAGAGGGGTAGATTTGCGGGAAGTAGTAGCACTCGTCGTTCTTCTTCTGAGGAGGAGTCGAGTGTTGGTATTGGAGGAGAGAAATTCACATCTCCAGAGGCTCAGGTTGAGTTTTCTCGTTTGTTGTCGAAGGTTGTGGCTAAAGAGAGGGGATTTTTGCCTCAACCTACTGATGGGCACTTTTTTACCATGATTAAAAAGAGGGGTTGGGAATCCTTTTGTGAAGCACCAGAGCCGGTCCCGTTGTCTATTGTGCGGGAGTTTTATGCTAATGCTAAAGCCGACAAGAACGGTTATAGTATGGTTCGGGGATTTACTGTTGATTATACGGCTAGGGCAATTCATCGGGTTTTGAATTTGCCTAAGAGGAAGAGGGGTGAGGAAGACTGGTCTTTGAAGACTCGGGAAGATCTTGATCTCGAGTACATTCTTGGGGAGATGTGTGTTCCAGGCATGACTTGGAAGTACAAGGCTGGCACCACCGAGCCGATTACTTTTCCGGCTTCTGCTATGAACAGGTATGCGAGGGCTTGGAATTTATTTATTTGTGTTAATATTGTGCCTTCTTCGCATCAGTATGAGGTTACGGTGGAAAGGGCTATTGTCCTCTTTGGTATTCTGAATGAAGAGTACATTGATCTTGGAGAGCTCCTTCATAGGAGTATTGTGAAGTTTTTGAAGGGTGGTACAATGGGGGCGATTCCTCATGCCTCCATTTTTACTAAGTTGTGTGCTGCAGTTGGTGTTCGTTGGTCCGAGGAGGAGCAGGTTCAGTTACCAAGCGCTCATATTGATCATTCGACGATTGATAGGATGGTGGATTGGGATGGTGGTTCCCCGGATTACTATGGTTTGGGCTATACTCATCTTGAGATTGCTGAGGAAGCAGAGGCTCCATCTCGTGAGCCTGCAGCTAGGAGGGAACGTGCATCTAGGATTCAGCGTGAGGTGGATAGGTCTGGTTTAGGGGATGTGCAGTATAGGCGTTTGACGCGGCGCATTGATGCGATTCATGACAGTCAGAGCCGTTTTGCTCAGGATTTGACTTAGGCTTTGAGTACTGCATTCAGAGCTACTGGAGTTGATATCACTTGGCCTACTTTTGGAGTGGATTCTGTTTATCCACCACCGGATACACCACCCGAGGAGGGTGGTCCTGCTGATGATTAGGTATTCTCTGCATCTTTCCTTTTTATTACCTTCAATGAGGACATTGAATATTGTAAGTTTGGGGGTGGTAATTAGGGAAGGTTAGTGTGTGTTCATATAGGATTCATATTGCATATGTAGTTAGTTCATTCATATTTTTGCATGTTTATGTCATTTAGAGCATTTTGTTTGCATTAGTGTTTGTACTTTTCCGGCTTCTGCTATGAACAGGTATGCGAGGGCTTGGAATTTGTTTATTTGTGCTAATATTGTGCCTTCTTCGCATCAGCATGAGGTTACGGTGGAAAGGGCTATTGTCCTATTTGGTATTCTGAATGAAGAGTACATTGATCTTGGAGAGCTCCTTCATAGGAGTATTGTGAAGTTTTTGAAGGGTGGTACAACGGGGGTGATTCCTCATGCCTCCATTGTTACTAAGTTGTGTGCTGCAGTTGGTGTTCGTTGGTCCGAGGAGGAGCAGGTTCAGTTACCAAGCGCTCCTATTGATCATTCGACGATTGATAGGATGGTCGATTGGGATGGTGGTGCCCCGGATTACTATGGTTTGGGCTATACTCATCTTGAGATTGCTGAGGAAGCAGAGGCTCCATCTCGTGAGCCTGCAGCTAGGAGGGAACGTGCATCCAGGATTCAGCGTGAGGTGGATAGGTCTGGTTTAGGGGATGTGCAGTATAGGCGTTTGACACGGCGCATTGATGCGATTCATGACAGTCAGAGCCGTTTTGCTCAAGATTTGACTCAGGCTTTGAGTACTGCATTCAGAGCTACTTGAGTTGATATCACTTGGCCTACTTTTGGAGTGGATTCTGTTTATCCACCACCGGATACACCACCCGCGGAGGGTGGTCCTGTTGATGATTAGGTATTCTCTGCATCTTTCCTTTTTATTACCTTCAATGAGGACATTGAATATTGTAAGTTTGGGGGTGGTAATTAGGGAAGGTTAGTGTGTGTTCATATAGGATTCATATTGCATATGTAGTTAGTTCATTCATATTTTTGCATGTTTATGTCATTTAGAGCATTTTGTTTGCATTAGTGTTTGTACTTTTCCGGCTTCTGCTATGAACAGGTATGCGAGGGCTTGGAATTTGTTTATTTGTGCTAATATTGTGCCTTCTTCGCATCAGCATGAGGTTACGGTGGAAAGGGCTATTGTCCTATTTGGTATTCTGAATGAAGAGTACATTGATCTTGGAGAGCTCCTTCATAGGAGTATTGTGAAGTTTTTGAAGGGTGGTACAATGGGGGTGATTCCTCATGCCTCCATTGTTACTAAGTTGTGTGCTGCAGTTGGTGTTCGTTGGTCTGAGGAGGAGCAGGTTCAGTTACCAAGCGCTCCTATTGATCATTCGACGATTGATAGGATGGTGGATTGGGATGGTGGTGCCCCGGATAACTATGGTTTGGGCTATACTCATCTTGAGATTGCTGAGGAAGCAGAGGCTCCATCTCGTGAGCCTGCATCTAGGAGGGAACGTGCATCCAGGATTCAGCGTGAGGTGGATAGGTCTGGTTTAGGGGATGTGCAGTATAGGCGTTTGACGCGGCGCATTGATGCGATTCATGACAGTCAGAGCCGTTTTGCTCAGGATTTGACTCAGGCTTTGAGTACTGCATTCAGAGCTACTGGAGTTGATATCACTTGGCCTACTTTTGGAGTGGATTCTGTTTATCCACCACCGGATACACCACCCGAGGAGGGTGGTCCTGCTGATGATTAGGTATTCTCTGCATCTTTCCTTTTTATTACCTTCAATGAGGACATTGAATATTATAAGTTTGGGGGTGGTAATTAGGGAAGGTTAGTGTGTGTTCATATAGGATTCATATTGCATATGTAGTTAGTTCATTCATATTTTTGCATGTTTATGTCATTTAGAGCATTTTGTTTGCATTAGTGTTTGTGTCTATCATGTGAGTCCATTTAGTTGCATTTGCATAGCATGCATATTTCATGATCCCGTAGGACTTGACTATTTCCGTTGGTGAGTCGATGTTGATGGGAGTGTGGTAGTGATGAATAGAGGGTTGATTAAGTTCCTATGAATTGACTTGCATGCCAGAAACAAAATAATTTCATAAGTCTCATTGTTTTCTTTTGAATTTGATCAGACCATGCTTGTGTTGATGTTAGAATTTAACCACTTGCTTATATTTAGAATGTATTTTATTCTCTTGTAATTGAAAGAAGCACCTAAGTCTAAGTTTGGGGGAAACCAGGGGTTTCATGCTAGTTGTCAATAAAGGCTAGGCGTCAAATGGCTAGTAGCCGGCTCATTGAAAAGATGAGTAGTCTAGGGTGGGATGAGAAAAAGCAAAGCGCACTCATTCCGAAATTGAAAAAAAAAAAAGAAAAAAAAGAAAAAAAGAAAAAAAAAAGAGTTGTTATTATGCAGAATTGATCAGGTTGAGCTCTTTAATACTCGAGCAATTAAGTTCTAGGGGACTTTGTGCCTAGTGACCTAAG